>CM060434.1:143155993-143862383 GCA_030545235.1 Helianthus tuberosus | reverse complement strand
TTACGAGTGAGACTAATATATGGAAATGACATTTTTAAACGAACGAAACGATCTATTATTCGTTCTCTTCGAAAAGAATTGATGTATATTTCTGTTGAGTTATTTTGACACACTAAGGGTGTTCATTAAGCGTTGAATTGTTCAAACGGAAGAAAGTCGGCTCGTTTGGTGGTTTGAAATATATAGGGTCTCGTTACGATTTGGTTTTGATGTAAACCAAAGTGGTTGTTTAACATTATTTATTATTTTTCCATTCTAGAAATATAAGGTAACGAATCTGTGTATATAATTCATCAACAATCCATATTATTAACATTAACATAATTGCTTAAAGTTAAGTTGTCATATTTAATGATAGTTCGAGAATTTGGTGGGTTAATCAATGAATTTTAACCCACAAAATAAATAAATGGATCACCTGGCAATTGGGTACCTGTTAAGACACGATTAGACCTGTTTGACTGAAAAATACATCCTTTGACTTTTTTAATTTTTAAAATAATTAAAATTACAATGTAGGATCTATCATTTATTCATCTTTGTACATAAAACATAAAACTGTTTTATAAACATGAGGTAGAAAGTAGTTAATCGAGTCGTAATCATGTATTGACACTTATGTTTGTGCGCGTCGTCAGAAACCTGTTAAACCTGTTAAGACAACGATTTGCAGCCTTAGGTAGCCTACCCCTATTTTACATCCAAATAAATGTAAAACTCTCATAGTGTTTCCTACCCCTTGGTAAATCCAACCACACAATCATGTAATAACAAGAAAAAAGATATTCACGTAAAAGGATTCGAACTTGCGACCTGTGCGTTACAAAACACGCGCGTTACCGGTGCATCACTACAAACGTTTGATTACAGGTTCCTTTTAAAAATATTAAAGGGTTCGTTTTCATTTCTTGTATCGTTTTACACTATAAATTACAAACCGAAGGGGTTCCTGGGAACCCCCTCGGTGGGCTTAGATCCGCCCCTCCGCCGGATTGATATGACCCTGGAAAGGTAGCGGAAACAATATTATTCTCCGGCGGCTCTGGAGAGTGCTAACGCTCCATTGGTCACCATATTCAGCAAGGCTCAAAGTAAGCCAAGAAGATGAATTGGTTTGGACAGACTAATGTGCTTTCTTTTGACCTTTTATACCATGTGCAAGTCCATGTATACAAATTGAATTTGACAATTGACTGTTAAATCTATTTTCCTCCACATATAAAAAGTATCAAAACGAATGGTCAAAATAGGAGTGCCGAGTAGATTAAAATGTTTCATTGACTTTTAAATATCACTGTGTTTTTAATTACTCTAGACTTTAAATATCACTGTGTTCTAAATTCTCTTAGATTAAGTGTACCTAGCAGGGCCCATGTACACATTAGCTGCTCAAGACATTAACCACCGCTCCAAAGGTGGCACTAAAGAGGGTGAGGGGAGTCGGAGTTATATTAATACTATATAGAGAGTAGAAAGTGTAACCGCTATCAAGATGAATGATGACCGTTAGATCACCATAAGATTAACTCCTAGCCATTTAAACTTAAAAAATAACCGTAAATATAGCAGTTCAGGGAAGGTTACACACTCTCTCTCCCATGTTGCTACAGTTTAGCGCGCTTGAGCACCCACTCCACCAGAAATCCTGTTTTCCCCTCACACATTAACTGAGTTAGTGCTAAAAAACATAATATTAGCATTTTGAAACATTAAGTACAAAAGTCATCAATTTTAAAGACAAATAATACCGGCTGAAAATTTGATATAAGATAAAGGACAAAACTTGTAATTCACTCCGTTATATAAAAAGATAACAAACCACGAAAGATTTACTTAAATAGTGTCAGTAAATTTGAAATTTTATTAATTAATAAACTTCACATTTAATACCAAGATATTTTTTTTAGTTTATCAATTAGGGGCAAAATAAGAAGCATTGCATAGATCACTTGTATCATATGCTTTAACATTTGTAACAAGCGTCATAATTTTTTTTTGAAATTATATCTCTATCTCAAAAGATGTTATTTATACAGTAATATACATAAATCCAAATTTTCAGTTTATTATAACTGAAGAAATTAAAAATTATTAAAAATACATATAACTCTTTGGAAAAGAAACTGAATAAGAACTAAACTTTAAAATAAAAATACAATTTCTTACAAAAAAAAAGTAAAATAGAGAACTTACAAAAGAAATAAATGTAAAAGAAGAGCAGCATGAGGCCCACACCCTCACGTGACTTCACAGATTATTGCAGCCGCCCACAGAACGCACCACAGGACCACTACTTCCGTCGCATACCACCGTTATTTGACACCCTCCAAGGTAAAATCACAACTTTAATTAACTCATTGCCAGCACTTTTTTACTGTTAGTGGGTTTTAGAAAGCAACAATAAGGCCAGGCAGGACGGTCCGTGATGGACACCCGGCCACGAGTTATAACATCACGAACACGGCCGCCCCTTGAATTTTAACGTGTTATTTTTTCAACGCGTACAAAATACCACGTGTGAAACTTCAATGTATCAATTGTTCTGCATGTTTGACACCTATTGCATGTTTGGCATCTATTGCATGATGACGCTCTGGACCAATTGTTCTGCAGCATCAAAAGTGAAATGAAATTATAAATATTTTTAATTAGTTGAAGTTGGCTTTTTTTTTATCACTAGTGATCACCCCACTACATTTCTATCACTAGTGATAGAATATTGGGTGATGACATGACATGAGTTGATTGAATATTTGGGAGTGATAGAATTCTATCACTAGTGACCACCCCTACTCCCCTAACTATACATTTTGATTTGGGATAACTGGAAGTCTGGAACTATCAAATTAAATATATAACTAGTTATTAGGACTTATGCGTTGTGGCGGGACACCAATAAACCGAACCAAAAAATAGAAGTAAAAATATTGAACTACGCACACACATTGTAGCATGTTAACTCTCTAAATTTAGAACGAAACGTAAAATATTATCAGAGAGAAGAAGAACTAAGTCGAAACAGTATGTAAAGCTTATAAAAAGGAAAATAATAATAATAATAATAATAATAATAATAATAATAAGAGTTAAATGCCATTTTAGTCCTTATGGTTTGGTTATTTTGTCAGTTTAGTCCAAATGTTTCATTTTTTACCTGTGGGTCTAAAAAGGTTTCACCATTGCCATTTTAGTCCACTAGGTTAACTTCATCAATTTTTTCTGTTAACAAGAAGGTCAATTCGGTCATTATATATGTAATTCTGTTAACTAGAAGGGCAATTCGGCCATATAAAATGACCGAATTTGTCTTCTCATTAAGACAGAAAAAATGGACGAAGTTAACTCAGTGGACTAAAATGGCAACTGTGAAAACTTTTTGGACTCACAGGTGGAAAAATGAAACCTTTGGACTAAACTGCCAAAATGACCCAAACAACATGAACTAAAATGGCATTTAACTCTAGTTAATAATAATAATAATAATAATAATAATAATAATAATAATAATAATAATAATAATAATAATAATAATAATAATAATAATAATAATAATAATAATAATAATAATATTAAATTATAGGATTTATTAAATTCGAAGTAAACCCTAAAGATTATATTATTTTTCATGGAGTAAATTGTTATATTAGTCACTGAAGTTTGGACTAGAATTGCCACTTTAATCCAAATATTTTTTTTTCTTGCTATTTTAGTTTAATAGTTTTGTTTTCTGTCATTAGTCCCTGACTTTTGTCATTTTTGTCATTTTCATCTAACCCACTAACTCCATCAAAAAATTTAGTTAACTTAGGTGAATTTTGGTCAAACCACGTTTTTCTTTCTTTTCTTTTTGCAGATGCGATGGTATGGGGAGTGGTGTTTTGCCGGTTTACAGTGAAGATGATGGCGGTGATGTGGTTGATGACGTGGGTGGCGGAAAAGTGGCCGGTGGTGGTGGACATGGTGGGTGGGGATGGTGGTGGGGTGGTGTGGGCGGGTGACGGAAACAGGCAAGTGGTGGCGATGATAGAAGGTTGTGATGGGTTGGTGTGGTGGAGGTGGGTGGTCGATGAAAATGAAAAAAATGACAAAAGCCAAGGAATAAAATGCTCAGAAAACAAAACTATTTTGACTAAAATGACAAAAAAAAAAAAAATATTTGGACTAAAGTGTCAATTTGGTCAAACTCAGGGACTAAAATGGCAATTTACTATATTTCATGTTAATACTCTAAATAAAACTTAGAGTAAACTGCCATTTTGGTCCCTGTGGTTTGGGCACTTTTGCCACTTTAGTCCAAATCTCAAACTTTTACATCTGGGTCCCTGTGGTTTGCATTTTGTTGCCATTTTAGTCCAAAATCTAAAAACCCTTTATTTTGACTGTTAAAATCTGATTATTTTGTCCTTTAGTGCTGGGGCATTTTGGTCATTTTTTAATTTCCTTTAAATACCCTTATTTACACTCATCATCTTCCTTCATTTTAACAGATCATCTCCCCCAAAGAAAATCGTAACCCACAAAATCGCATTTGTTTAAATCCAGCACACATTCACCAAATCAACAAAATCTAGCAATCAACAAGATCACAATTATAAACCCAACACCTGCAGCCCCTCCCAATGATATTGCAACTGTTCTCCCGGATTAGATCCTGCACACAACCGGAAGTCGATCAAGCGAGAGAAACAAAGAGTTTAGTTTCTCAGTGAGAAGTCGATCGAGATAGAGAAACAGAGGGTTTAGGGGTCAAGTACTTAGAAGTTCGTAGAGAACAGTGGTGTTCCGATAGTGGTGGCAGGTGGGGCGACGGCGGTTGGCGGAGAAAGTGGCGGTCGGAGAAAACGTCAAGATCATCATCAACATCGTATCATCATTGTCTCTCTCTCTCTCACTAACTCCCTATCTCTATCTCCGATTTGCTAAGTGTGAAGGTGGAGGTGAAGAACGGCAAGATGGGAGGCACCGGTGGTTGTGGTGGATGGTTGAAGATCGGTGAAGACTGAGCTGTAGATAGAGGTGAAGATCGTCAAGAGTGAAGCAGATGAAAAGCAATCGAAGCCTGATTATTTGTGGAGAAAACTGAAGCAGATGAAGAGCAATCAGGAAGAGAGAGACAGGCTTCGATTTTGTGGAGACAGACAGATTTTTTTGGGGCTGTAGAGAGAGAGAGGGAGAAGAGAGAGAGAGGGATTTATAAAGTATAAGGTCTGAGCTGTAGAGAGAGAGAGAGAGGATAGAGAGGGATTTATGGCGGTGGACAATTTACAGCTCAGAGAGAGATAGAGAGAGAGAAGAGAGAGAAGAGAGAGAGAGAAGAGAGAGACAAGCCTGATTCTTTGTGGACAATTTACTCTAAATCGAAGCCTGATTCTTTGGGGTGGCAAAATGACCAAAATTGCCCTTCAGAAAAGGACAAAATAGCAAGGGATTTTTTTTTAAATCTGACCTGATTTGAGTTTTGGACCAAAATGGCAACAAAAACGAAACCACAGGGACCCAGATGTAAACAGTTTGAGATTTGGACTAAAGTGGCAAAAGTGCCCAAACCACAGGGACCAAAATGGCAGTTTACTCTAAAACTTAAAATACCATGTATGCTCCCTATAGTTTGTCATTTTGTTACTCGGATAGTCCCCTGAGTAAATGTCAGGGGACTATCCGAGTAACAAAATGACAAAGCATTGGGAGCATACCTGATATTTCCAAACTAACTGACATCTACTCGGGGACTATCCGAGTAACAAAATAACAAACATAGGGAGCATACCTGGTATTTCAAAAGGTGGGGACTAAACGTGAAAAAACGTTAAACCACAGGGACCATCCGGGCAATTAACTCTAAAATGTATAATAAAAGTCATAGAGTCAACAAAAAAAAAGCCATACACTCGTTTTGTGATAATTATCTATCAGAACTGAACCATGGTAGTTGTGTAGACAGGAAACAAAAAATGAATAGTAAATATTGAGGGGAGACAAATTTGTAAAATTATAGAGAGATAAACTGAACTGTTGTAGTTGTGTAGACAGGAAACAAAAAATGAATAGTAAATATTGAGGGGGACACAAATTTGTAAAATTATAGAGGGATAATAATAATTATTATTTGCAAAATGGGGTTAGTGTCCGGAATTCATATCTCTTGTTTGCCCATTGTTTCTGTCTGTCGGGCCCATTGTTTTTAAACTCAGCCCATGGCTATTATAGATTACAAAAATTGTCATTTATGTTCACACCAAATTACAAACTATGTCCTTTATCTTCAAAACATGCAATAAAACGTACTCGATCTTCGCAAAACCTTGCACGTTATGTCCTTTAGCCCTAACTAAGTTAATCTTTATGGTTAAATCTGACCAAATGTACCCCATCTGAGGGTAAATTAGTCTTTTACCATATGTATTTATATAAAACAATATTAGAAAAAGCATATAAAAGTTTCTTCAAGATCCAAAATCAAGATCTAAAATCAATCTGACGAGATCTCTCCCCCCCTCTCTCACACACACACACACCCACCCCTATCACCAACACCATCTACACACCATCACCACCGCACCTCTACTATCACCACCGAACCTCCACCCCCGTCAACACCTCTACCACCGCACCTCCACTCCTGCTACAAAACCCAACCACCGGCGGCCGACCACCGCTGCACAAACCTAACCACCGCACCTCCACCATCACCACTGCACCTCCACAACCGTCAACACCTCCACCACCGCACCTCCACTCCCGTTGCACAACCCCCACCAACGGCGGACCGACCATCGATGCATAAACCCCATCACCGCACCTAAACTCTCTTTCTCTCTCTCTCTCTCTCTTAACTCTCTGGTTCTTTATTCATGAACCTGAAGTTCAAATGCCTGAACAATTTGGAAACAAGACATAATAAATGACAAATTAAAACCTTAGAACAATTAATGTTCGAAAATCAAAGAAAACATCTCTGAGTTGATAAAGTATTTGAAGAATTTCAGCATAATATGAACTCGACTTACACTGAATTGTTCCTAATTTCTGAAAGAGGCGATTACGAACAATACTGGTGTTCGTTAGAAATTGGTTTGAAATTGTGTTCGACTATTTTTAATTATACCCAAACAACCTTCACGTTCACGTTCTCCTCGTGACTCTTATTATTGCAGATGTGTAGAAGTATGAATTAGAAGTGGTTTGATGTGATTTCAGTTTAGTTTGATCGATTTGGGGATTTAGGGGTGGATGTATGGTGGCAGGCTGTAGTGGTGGGTAGGTGGTGGCGGCAGGTGGGTGTAGAGGTGTACAAAAAACCGGTTTTAGAACCGAAACTGAGAAAAAAACCGAAACTGGGAAAAAAAACCGAAACCGGTTTTTTTTAACCGGTTTTTTTAAAACCGAACCGGTTTTATAACCGAACCCCCGGTTATAGACCGATTAGGATTCTTGATATGAAAAAACTGGTTAATAACTGAAACCGGTTTTAAAAAAAACCGGTTAAACTGGTTTAAAAAAAAACCGGTTAAAAACCGGTTTTTTTGACAAAAACTGGTTAAAAACCGATCCCAACCGGTTACACCGGTTATTGTTTTGGACTTGAAAAACCGGTTAGTAACCGAAAGCGATTATTAAAAAAACCGGTTTTCATTTTGGATGAAAAAAACGGGTTCGGTTAATAACCGTAACTGGTTTTTGAAAAAAAATCGATTTGTACACCTCTAGGTGGGTGGTAGTGGTAGTGGTTGGCGGGAGGTGCTAGTGGTTTTGGGGGAAGGTGGTGATGGCTGGTGGGGGAAGGTGCTGGTGGTTATGGGTGAAGGCGATGATGGCCGGTGAGGGTAGGGGTGGTAGGTGGGTGGTTGTGGTTGTGGTTTATGGTGCTTGAAGGGGTAAGGTCCCAAAAACCTTATAATAAGCACTTGGGACCACACCACAACCTTACTCTGTAGTCGTTTTTACCTTGCGCGACCGCGCACTAGTCTTACAAAAGAAAAGCTCAAGAAACAAGCAACAGTCAACACTTGCGCTCTAAAAGGAAATCATAAGTCCTTGCGCTTTCTCCCACGAGCAAAGGATGAAAATCCTAAATAAAAACACTTCCGCTCAATATCCAGACTTGGATATTATTTACCCAGGTTGGGATTTGTTTATTCAGCTTATTCCACACGATAAGATGTCACACCATATTACAGCAGTAATCTTCTAGAAGAAATACAATCGTGCACCAAGACGGTTATAACCGTCTAGACACGTGTCACTATCTCAGGCATCCCTAAAATCACAAAGAAAGCATGTAAGTGGAGAGTAATCTCCACTTGATCACTTTACACGTGGCAAAACCCCAGCCATCGATCAAAGCCACGATCCGTGTGCACTTACGATGGATCAAGAAGCTTGACGGAAGGAAACGTAACCGCTTACAGGGTTAGCATCTTCCGTCAACTTTTCACTAACGGGTTTTCCCGCCCAAAGACTCCCGGCTATAAATATGAGAAACAATCCAGGTATGAATTCAAGTTACACACACTTCTCAAATACATCTTCTTCTTCATAACCCATACTTATTCTCACACCGGAGTCGGGTCAAGGAGAAAACCCTTTTCTCCCCTTGGCGAGGCTAACGGTGCTTCTTTTTTGCAGAGTTATCGGAGAAGGAGATCAGTGTTAACCGAATCAAACGAGAGGAAACCCACCTTTTTATGCGGATTCAAACCCCCTAGATAATTGATTCCGATCAATTAATCTAGTGTTTCTTCAGTGCTGGTGGTGTGAACACAACGAACTAGATAGAGTGAGAGAGAAAAAGAGTTTAGAGAGAGAGAGAGACTGATTTTTCTTCATATATATATATATATATATATATATATATATATATATATATAGTTTTAATATTTCAAATTCTATTTTTGTTTTATTTATTAAATAGATTTTAAATAAATGAGTAAAATTACCAATCTACCCTGATTTAACCATAAAAACTAACTGAGTTAGGGTTAAAGGACATAATGTGCAATGATTTGCAAACATCGAGTACGTTTTTTTTTTTTACTTTTTGAAGACAACGAACACACATTGCAATCTAGTGTGAACATAAAGAACGATTTTTGTAATTTACTCTTACTCTATTTTATTATTATATTAATATAACTTTAAACTTTTTTAGCGGCAACTTAAAACTTTTATTGTAAGAAATTTTTTAGTTATTATCTTATTTTGATAGATATATGTGTTATTTAAAAAAGATTCATACGAATTAGCTCTTCGTAAACTATATTTCACAAAATTATTAAAATAACATCTAATGGTCTAGAACTATATATCACAAAATAATTAAAATAACATCTAATGGTCTAGTCAAATTATAACGGCACAGGAATTTTTATTATAGTTAAACTAGCAAAATGTGATAAATGCTAACGGTTAGGAAATTGGAGAAGCTAAAGCTAAACCATATAGATCAATCTAATGAGTGAAGTTTTGATCGATTTCTTATCCAAAGATAAATGTTTGTTTTGATAGCGTTTATCACCTTCATACTCAATATGTGTTTGTTGTTAAATACCAAGTCGTTTCTTGTTGTCGATATAAACCAACGCATTGAATAATAAATCTTGTGAGTATTTGTTCATAGCTCTCTTGTTAAAGCTCACCCAGGCAAGTGCCTAGGCCCACTTTTCAGGCTCGGCCCAACATTCTCGCTTTGCTTAAAAAACACCACTTTCAGGCCCTCAAGCGCATTTTCAGACCAAATTCCAACGAAATTCCGGTCAAAAATCGTTTGAACAGGTTTGAAACAATTATAAGAACCCTAAACAAGCCTGGAAACAACTTAATCTAGCCCTAAAGAAGCCTAAAACATGTCTAATAATAGAAGAAAATAAAAAATCAGTGTGGTAAATTTGACCAAGAATTCAGTGCAACATCAAGCTTAAGCTTTTCTCACGACCAGAAACACATTAACAGATTCAGAAGGAAATTGCTAAATGTTTTATTTAAGATTGATATCACCTTTGAAGATACAAGTCTAATTCACAGGTCTCTCCATTTATTACATGAAAAAGAAAAATATTGCATACATGTATCAGTTTTTGTGTTTTTTTTTCAGACTAAATATACAGAATTAACTGTAATTGATTTTCGCAAGTCAAAAGGATGAAATATAATCAACTAAGTTGTTTAATGACCAGCAAGAAGAGCCACCTTCGGCGAGGGAGGGGTTTACCTTCTCCTTAAAACAACTTATTCTCTTACGCATTTCTTCTCCTTCTTTATCCATCATTACTCGTTTAATCGCCATCTCGATTCCCACCCTTTCAAACCCATCTTCTAAAAAAACGCCAACCTTCCAAACCTCACTCACATATCTTGCATTTATTGGTTGGTCACCCAAACATGGGGAACAAATCATGGGAACACCTTCGCATATGCTCTCCAATGTTGAATTCCATCCATTATGAGTCCAAAAACACCCTGTTGCCGGATGAGCTAGTACTTCTTGTTGAGGAGACCATTTCACTATCCGTCCCCTATCGCCCATTCTTTCTAGGAAATTTTCAGGCAACGACTCCAACCATTCTGAACCAACAACCATCCCTGGTCGAACCACCCACAAAAATGGTAAACCAATATTAGCCAACCCATGCGCCACTTCTTGAAATTCTGACTTGGTTATATGTGCAACGCTTCCAAAACTAGCATACACTACTGACTATTGGGAGGTTGTTTGTCTAGCCATGAGAGAATAGTTCGGTCTTGTTCAATCAGGCTGCTCGAAGACGCTGGGAAATACTTGTGGAATGGACCTAAAGTGAAGCTTGGAACTGGAAAATCTCGGGAGAGAGTTTCTAGATCAGATTCTTCGAGTTCTTTGAAGGTGTTCCATATAATCCCTGATGATGCCTTCATCTGGTTAAGCATGTTGGTGGCTAAGTCCCCCATACCTTGTGGGTTGATTGTTGTCTTTGCGATGTCTTTAAATTTCAGTAGTGGATATTCCGGCACTGATTCTTCAAATTCTATCACTACTAGAAAACTACTGCTATTCCCACGTCAATTTCCGTGGGAAATCCGTGGGAAACGGCGTTTACCCACGGATTTCCCACGAAAATGGGCTGTCGGAATTATGCTCGTGGGTAATTTTTTTCTGACGCATTTCCTACGGATTCTCCTACTCATTTCCCACACAAATGTTTCGTTAGAATTCTCCCACTTATTTCTCACGGAATTAATTTTATTAACTTTCCGACGCATTTCCCACGTAATATTTATTTTTTTAAAATTTGTGTTTAAATCAATTATATTTATATTTATATATATTTTAATTTAATTTTCTTACACAATTCCTACGGAATTTTTTTTTTCTTCCTACACAATTCCAACGGAATGTATTCGTTTTTCCTACATAGTTCCTACGGAAATATTTTTTTTTCCTACACAGTTCCAACGAAATGTGTTCTTGATTCCTACACAATTTCTACAAAATTAGTTTTTTTTCCTACACAATTCCAACAAAATGTATTATTTTTTCCTACACATTTCCTACGAATTTATCTTTGTTTCCTACAATTCTAACGGAATGTGACGAAACCTGTTTATTCTTTTTCCTACATGTTTCCTACGGATACATTTAAAAACAAAATAAAAAAAACAAATTTTTTTTTTTTGCTTTTTCTTGCTGAAAAATGCATAATGATAAATATGATTCGGTACATAAATTTAACAAAAACAAATAACATAAATTCGAAGCACGTTTAAATTACAAAATCGTCACTATTCACTAATGAATGCTAATCGATGCTCCTCCAAAATCCAGCACGCGCGAATCCTTTACAGCTTCGGTGCAATTCTTTAATATAGCATGTAGAGTTTTAACAACTTAAAATTAGCATCCAAGATAACATATCAGTATCAAATTGATTTCTATCTTTAAAGCGCATTACCTGTAAGGATTGATGAAGCAGCAGCAGCAACAGGGGTGGCTGCATGACTGCCAGCTGGCAATGGAGAAGATGACAAGATTGTACTGGTTTTTAGAGCTGGGGTCTTCGGCCCATGATCTGAACTATTGTCGTGAGAGAGCGTTTCCTCGACTTAATCCAGGACTGTAGCTACCTGTTAAAAATAACTATGTAAAAACCATTCTAAAACCATTCTAAGGCCATGAGGCATGAGTTTGCTTGTCAACATTTCTAGATGTCTTAAGTTTAATGGTCTAAAGTATATAACTTCATTACAATTTACGTATATACGTATAGGAATCATGTGATTGATTAATGGTTGGATTTAACATGATTTTTTTTGTCACAAGATTCTTAGATATAAAAAATAAAAAAGCCAAAAATGTATATCATTGTATTTCAACTACAATTTATTTCCAAGACATTAAACCCAAACAATTAAATCACAAAACATAACCTCCTGCATAATATATAAACCAAGCATCAATAAATTGCTCCTGTTTAAGATTTAACTACGAATGCAAATCACAAAACATACCACAAACAAAAGCACTTTGCACCAAAGGAGGCACCTTAACATTCCCGTTAGGATGTATGCATTCTTTGTTGGTGCACTTGTGTCTGTACTTTGTCTGTATTTCGTCATGATACAAAACGATGTCTTTAATGTAAGGTTGATGTAAGTTTGACCAAGTCAACCATCCTCCTGGTTTGACTTGACCAAACAGTTAGAGAAATGTTGAAAGATGTTTGAGTCGAAGGATGGTCATCGAAGGATTACTTATATCCTTCGATGATGATGAGCTCGAAAGATAGACCACGAAGGATAGACCACGAAGGATATCATCCTTCGTGGTGAATGTGATCTTTCGAAGGGCTTTCTGGTCGACAGATGATCTTTCGATCAATCTGTCTGATCCTTCGACCAGACCTGCTGTGTCGGGTATATATACCCATGTGTTGTGTTCAGTTCGATGGATTCGGTGACAGATACAGAGTGGAACAGATAGAGAGAGACAGGAACACACACACTTTGAGAGTTTATAGAATACTTCTGTAAACATTGAGCTTGTAACCGGACCCTTCATTCGTATTAATACAAGTCGTGTTAATCGGTGAATCTTGCGTGGTGTGTTTTTGTTTGTTCTCGTATTTAATCTCGGTTGCATGCTAGCTTGGATTCCGCACTCGCTAGTGTGTTTGATATAACAAGGATAAGGTTTTATCTCATCCTCGAGAGGGACCTACATTCTTTTGAAATTTTCATAATCAGGGGTATTTCGGGTGTTTGATTATAATTGTATACTTACTCATATCATAGCAATGGTTTTCCCATTTGATAAAGAAAGCGTAAAAATATTGCATACCATTTGGCATTCATGATCATATTTGCAATTCCTTGTCCAATAAGACCGCAACCAAATCCTACCAAACCATACAAAAGACCCTGAACCCATAAGCAAACCACAAGTTATCACTAGAACCAGTTTAATAGTTATAACAATAATTAGGTAAACTTTCTTAATAACTTGTAAAACATAGATCAATATCCATATGAACAATTAGAGACATCTGTATATATACCTTGTAAAAATATGTGGCGAGCCGTTGTTGTGCTGATAATCGACACTGCGGTCTCTCAAACTCAACACAATAAATAAACAAATCAACATCAAGCTACTGTTAGCATTGTATTCTTTGAAGGCATAATAATAACTTGCCTGGAAGAGCTACTGACTGCTTCATCATTTGTTGTGCCTGCTGTTGTTGCTAGGCACACATATCTGGCGGTGGAGGCATCATCCACTGCAGTTACAGTGGCGGTTGCTAGTTAATAACAAGAGAGCATCACAAGTAATTAATACAACTCACAATGAAAAAGAAAGAGAGATTGGCACATACAATGTATATATACTTGTCTAAAAATACTTCAAAAAACACAAAACTGGTAGTATGCATACCTTCTATAAAGGTCGAGCAACAAAAACCCTGCTAACCATCTTCTCCCCCCCCCCCCCCCCCCCCCCCCATTCTTTGTGTTTCTTGATTTACCTAGCCTGCCTTAACAACCCCAAAACCATTTTATAATCACCTTAAGCTCAATTTCATTTACAACAAACACTAAATGTCAAATATCAAAGTTGTGATTTAACTATGAGTAGATATAGCTGGTACTAAATAGCAAACAGGAGACAACATCAATGCAAAAAAACAAGATATTATTCCAGCTTCTTTACGGCATTAATTTCAATCACTTGGTATGCACTGTTGTGTGTGTGCCTATATATATATATATATATATATATATATATATAAACACATGCTTCTAGTAATAAACATAACAATTCTTATAATCAACTAAGTAAGACAGTGTAGAATCCTTTTTGCAGCATGATCCTTCACAAAATCCTAAAGTTATTGATATCACTAACATAAAAACTAAAGAATAAAAACATAATCAGAACTAAAAACATAATCCTAAAGTCTTGATATCCCTTTTACTTGACATTACAACATAAAAACATAATCAGAACTAAAAACTAACATGATTCTTCACATAATATGGTATACATGATGCATGATTAACCGTCCTCGGCTTTTAACGTCATTTTCACAAAATTAGTAAAATAACATTAAAATTAGTGCACTTTCACTTTTGCCCCTTGATGGCCCATATATACATTATATGTGCATACCGCCCAACTATTAATCTACTATAATAATTTAAAGCGTTTTGAAACTTCAAGATTGTACCTTTGCTCGTAGCTCCTCAACCTGTTCATTATAAACTTGCATCTGAAACATAAAAATCAAACAAGTCAAAAGACATTCAAGTCTAGCTGGGCCAAGGACAAATAGCTAGTTATTTAACTATTTTAAACAACTTGATTCAAGCATTCTGGCCAAGGAGAAATAGCTAGTTATTTAACTATTTTAAACAATTCAAGCATTCTGAACAAGTTTTAATCTATTATAATATTATGGAATTTAGAAATCTTGTAATTTCTTTTTTTTTTTAATTAGGGGACAACTTGTATAAAAACCCAACAAGGCATGGATTCCCCAATCTGCAAAATGGTGTCATCAGTAAACAGAAATAAAAATTACCTTCTAAAATCAAACGTAATGTTGCAATGAATGGTTGGGAACCCTAATTTTGTGTTTTGGAATAGAAAGTAAGGGAGAAAGAGGTATTTAGGGGAAGAAGGGGATGGATGCGGCAGACAACGTTTCGATTAGGGTCGATGTAAGACGAGTAGACAATGGCGAGAAGCAGTTGTGGCAGAAATGCAGAACAGTGGTGGTACTGCAATTGCAGATGACGGCTTCTATCTCCTTCTCGCCCTAATTGTGCTGGTAGTGGGCCTCAAAAGAGTTTTTGGGGGAAAAACAAGCGGGAATGAAAATTTTGGAGGAAGTAGATGATAAAATTTGAGGGGGAATACTTCACACCAATAGTAATCATTTTTTCTAAGAGTAAATTACGTTTTTGGCCCCTGTGGTTATATTACTTTTACTATATTAGTCCAAAATAAGAATTTTTAACATATCTGCCCTCATGGTTTCTATAACTAACCATTTTGGCCCCTAAGTCTAGAGATCATGGGGGCCAAAATGATTTGTTATAGAGACCATGGGGGCTAAAATGATTAGACTTAGGGGCCAAAATGGTTAGTTATAGAGACCATGGGGGCAGATATGTTAAAAATTCTTATTTTTGGCTAATATGGTAAAAGTGATATAACCACATGGGCCAAAAACGTAATTTACTCTTTTTTCTCAACTCACTTTTATTATCACTTTAAAGTCATTAAAGTTTTATTTTGTGTTTTAATCTTATGTAATTAATAGATTATAAGGTTACCATAATGATATGTAAGACCATAATGTTTAGGTAGACTTTTCAATTAGAGATATGGATTTTTAATTAATAAAAATAATCAAAAAATACCAACAACGATCCCCAAATCTCTTGTTCCTCAAAAACCAAAAATATTCCCATTGCAAATCCTATTTGTTCATCCAGAATTCAAATATTTTAAAAAGCGTCTCCTAAACTTAATAATTTTGTACAACACTTCGGTTGTTGTTTCTTGTTCATTTTTCGATCGGATTTAAACTACGAACATTAAAATTTGAAAACGAAGCCAAATTTATCATATTATATTAATATTGAGACATAAATCGAGTCCGGTGCTTCCGTTTTGTTGTTGATTGTCGGTGTGTTATTGTTTCCGCGTTTTTCGTTCACGTTTGCGTTTTATGCCGTTCGAAAGCATGATATTTTTGCAAAACCACATTCATATGTATACGTTATACATATCAACTTTGTCTTTGCCGGCATTGCTAGTATTTTGTCCAATGTCAGTTCGTTACCGCTTAACGCTCAGCAGATTTCCCGAAAATCACCATACGCACACTGTAAATTTAAATGGGCGTTCCTAGGCATCCCAAAAGCCTAATTAAATTAATTTGTGCCTTAAACACTATTTATTATTGCCTTAAACGTTTGTTAATCACGTAAACCATGTTGGGCCTTGATATATCTTAAAAGCCCATTAAGACCTTCATTATGTAACATTCGATGTTGAAGGATTACATCAAGTTGTATTGAGTGCTATTATATCGTAATAAAATATTACAAGTCATATATGCCCTAATAGAACGTGTTGGGCCTTGATATATCTTAATGGCCCATTAAGGCCTTTATTATGTAATATTCGATGTTGAAGGGTTATATCATGTCATGTTGAGTAATCTTGTATCGTAATGGACACGAACAGGTCATACAAGCCCTAATAGACCGTGGGGGCCTTGATATATCTTAATGGCCCAATTAAGGCCTTTATTATATAAAATTCGACATTGAAGGGTTATACCACGTTGTATTGAGTGATAACGAACAACTACAACTCATGCATGCCCTAATAGACTGTGTTAAGCCTCGATATATCTTAATGGCTCGTTCAGGCCTTTATTTTGTAACATTCGATGTTGGAGGGTTACAGCACGTTGTATTAAGTGCTATTATATCGTAACAAAGATTTACAAGTCATACATGCCCCAATAAACCATGTTGGGCCTTGATATATCTTAAAAGCCCATTAAGACCTTCATTATGTAACATTCGATGTTGAAGGATTACATCAAGCTGTATTGAGTGCTATCATATCGTAACAAAATATTACAAGTCATATATGCCCTAATAGAGCGCGTTGGGCCTTGATAAATCTTAATGGTCCGTTAAGGTCTTTATTATGTAACATTCGATGTTGGAGGGTTATATCATGTAATGTTGAATGATCGTGTATCGTAATGGACACTAACAAGTCATACAATCCCTAATAGACCATGTGGGCCTTGATATATCTTAATGGCCCAATTAAGGCCTTTATAATGTAACATCTGACGTTGAAGGGTTATACCACGTTGTATTGAGTGATATTATATCGTCACGAACAATTACAAGTCATACATGCCCTAATAGACTATGTTAAGCCTCAATATATCTTAATGGACCGTTCAGGCCTTTATTATGAAACATTCGACGTTGAAGGTGTAGGTCCCTATCTCGAGGATGAGATAAAACCTTTTCCTTGTTATATCAAACACACTAGCGAGTGCGGAATCCAAGCTAGCATGCAACCGAGAATGTATACGAGAACAAGCACAAACACAACACACGAGATTCACCGATTAACACCACATGTATTAATACGAATGAAGGGTCCGGTTACAAGCTCAATGTTTACAGATATGTTCTATAAACTCTCAAAGTGTGTGTGTGCTTTCAACAGAATGCTTTCTCTGTTTCTCTTGTGTCCACTCCCTTTTTCTGTCTAACAACTCTACTCTGTCTCTACTCGAAATGAACACAACACACGGGTATTTATACCCAATACAGCAGGTCTAGTCGAAGGATCAGACAGATTGATCGACAGATCATCTGTCGACCAGAAAGCCCATCGAAAGATCACATTCACCACGAAGGATGATATCCTTCGTGGTCTATCCTTCGAGTTCATCCATCGAAAGTTATGTTTCGAACTCATCTTTCGAGGTCCATCTTTCGAGCTCATCATCGAAGGATATAAAACAATCCTTCGATGACCATCCTTCGACTCAACCATCTTTCAACCAATGTGCTAACTGTTTGGTCAAGTCAAACCAGGAGGATGGTTGACTTGGTCAAACTTACATCGACCGCACATTGTAACAAACTAAGACGTAACCCAGACTAACATAAGACATCGTTTTGTATCATGACGAAATACAGACAAAGTACAGACACAAGTGCACCAACAAACTCCCCCTTGGCTGTAGCTTTGTCTCGATCTTCGTGTCTTCAAGTCTTCAAGGCCGAGTCGAACCGAGCCGAGTCGCGTCCACACAAAGTGCATCAACAAACTCCCCCTTGGACGCTACTCGTGATGGTTCGTCTTCTATGTCTTTCATGTCGGAGGATCTTCAAAGTCTTCACGTCTTGAAAGTAGAAAGTGTATCAACAAACTCCCCGTTTCATGTAGAAAGTGTGTTGACAAACTCCCCCTTAGATTGAACTCTCCATTGAGTCATGCTCGTGAATCTTTTGACTTGTCAATTCTTCAGATCCTTGTGGTGTTGATGAAGGGACAGCGGCAACTCGATCATTTTATCCTTTGAGTGCCTCCACTTCGTGTCTTCATTCCAAAGCTTTTCATCGAACATGTTCTCCTCGCCTTTAGCATCTGCACATGCAAGAAAGCTAAACGCATAATGAGAACACCCGCTTGGAATGTAGTTAACATTTAAACTAACGACACGTATGAGATCAAATCTCAATCAACCACCAACCGACAGCAGTTTGAAAGTTTAGAAAAATATTCATTTTAATCCTTTAACTTTCAAAACTCGTTAACTTCGACTGTTTATGAAGATGCAATTGTTTTCCAGCTTACGATCAGGATTTTGGGTAGGATAGACTCGAGTTCCAACATCGGTCAATCAAAAATAAACTTGAAGAAAAATCTTTTTGGATTTTATAAAGTTTAAATTAAAACACACCTAAAATCTTTTTGAAATTTTCATTTTTCAAAGTAAAGACGGAAAACAATAAATAAATATATACAGAGATACATAAACAGGAAACATTAAATAAAAATTTACAGACATTCTTTTTGCGAGTTTCGAGGGTAAGAGAATCATATCAGTGTACGGTCATGCCAAAACGCTCTTGATGTTCAATTAGATAACATTAAGATAAGCATCCTATAACAATTATCGGTATTGTTGTCCACATAAGCTCAACTTATCATTTGTAATCATGGCGAGGGGATACGTTAAGGTATAATTTATACTTACCGACCGGTGTTCATCCACATCACGACACATTCCCGTATCAAGGTATGCACGAGGGTTCATCTTACCGGTGAGTATACCGATTATCATCTGTTTGACCGTATATGATGTGAGATTCTCACTTATTTTGATTGAAAACAAGCCCTATGTGATATAATCACTTATTGATGAGGAACTTGATTTTCGATGCATGAGGGCACAGGAGCAAGTCCGTGAACAGGTCAGTACTTTCGTACAGCAGAGAGACGAACTTGACTCCCGGAAAGAATTTGTGATATATTATCACTTATTTGTTTGGACATGTGATTGTTGATCACTTATTGAGGTCGTATGCAATATGTACACGTATGTATAGTATCATGGAAGATCTAGACTTGCGTCCCCGTTATTTTTCGGTAAAAGATACAACCATGATACCCAGATGATAAGCAGCATAAAGACCGAATATCTCAGAACCTCGGCAATCTCTCAAACGAAATTTCGGTACTAAGACCATATGCCAATGAATGGTTCCCACCCAGTCTTCAGTCGATTTAAGTTTATATCACCCTGCACACTTTAAAATGATTGTGAGCCTACCGATACATCTTATATAGAGCTGCTTATCGTTTTTCATTTTGGGTTTAAAGAGGTTTAGACAGACCACTGATATCATTTTCTCTTTTTCTCGCCAGGAAACTCATTTTTGTTTTTCTATTGTTTTTGTGTTTTTGAAATTTTTCAATGTTTTTGGATTTTCAAATTTCGGATTTACTCCCCCTAAAATCAACAAACTAAAATAAATTTAAAAAAAAAAAACAAAGGTATTTACAAAAATGATTTTCCGATGTTGGTTAACTCATGTTTTACCTCAATGCCGTTTACCAAAATTAAGTTTTAATCAGAAATGATTTAGCGAATTTTGGAAAAATCAGTTGGCATGTCGGTAAGCGGTGCGGACCATGACAACATTGTCTGGCCAAAGAGTGCTGTGCGAGATAGTAATTCACAAAGCAGCTTAATAATCGACAAGTAAAAGAGAGATTAGAATTTTAAAACCGTATCCTTCAACTGTTTCATGCATTGACAGGAAACTGAGTGCTCTCCCAAACTGGATATCCACCCGGTGTGGATTTCAAAGTCGATTTTGTAGCTACTGAAATCTCTTGACAGCAACAAGATCAGAAACCTTTGGTCCGGCTGGTCGTCCACATTGCACCAGCGAAGGTCTTTGTCTTTCTCTTTCAGAAGTAGTGTGCGGTTGTTCAACCCATGCCAAGGCGTCCGCACACCTGGTTGGTTTGTTCAACAAACACATTTTCTTCAATCACACCACGAAGAAATGTACACTGCACGTTTATCTTGTAGATTGAACTTCAGACGTGCTGCAGGTGCGTACATTTTGATTTGAATCTATCCCGGGGACCCGATCAAAGCCTTGAACATTCACATTTTGAAATGATTTTCATTTTGTCGAAGCTTTTCAATTTCTTTCATCAGCCATTTCTTTTTCCTTTTTCTCTTCCTCTCCATCAAAGGCAACAATTTCTTCTGTCGCCTATCTTGTGCAAGGATGCTCCACTATCAACAATCTTACGACTATCGAAAGTTCCTCCTGGAATATCCTACACACTCACTCAAAAATTAGTTGGAGAGAGGGACCCAAGCCTTTGTGGACTTGGGTCGTCCTTGATCATCAAGAAAAGTGATTTCAATCACTTGATGATTAGGAAAAAGAACCTGTGGTGCCCCCCCTGACTGAATTACCTGTTTTTGTTTCCAAGCTGTTTGTTCTTTACCAGTATTTGCATTAATTGTTTTAGCATTTACTGGTTTTACAGTTTTAGGTTTTGCTTGAACAGGTTTTTCTTCTTTGACCTCTGATTTTAAGGCCTTCTCAATTACCTTTTGATTCTTTTGTTTTAACTTCTTTTCCCTTTTCTTTCAAGACACGTGGGTCTTGTTTCGGGGGAAATGATCGTTTTTGGTAATTGGTTTCTTGGGGAGCACTTGTTTTTGTCTTCAACTTTTGCAGGTATGGACAGTATCTTACAATATGCCCAATTGTGCCACACTCAAAGCACATTCTCCGCTCTACAAACCTCGGAGAAACACGTTGATGACCAGACTGAGAACCAGACAATGAACTTTGTGATCTAGACGTGCTTGGACCTAAATCACATCCGTTGGTGTGTTGGGTGTAATTATTCTGATCATTTCGTTTTAAAATTCTAACTTGTTTTATAAAATCAAGATTAGATTTATCCTGAAATGTTTCAAGTTTGTCTGAACCCGTGGATCCAACAAAGTTCACTTTCGGTTCTCTTTTCTTAACAGGAGCTCTTTTGTTTTGCACCCATTGTTGTTGAACCTTAGGTGCTTGAACATTATTGTTCTGAGCCTTCTTTCCCTGTCCCTTACCCTTTCCGGAGTTGACTTGTTGTTTTCGCTCAGCTTGTAGTTTTTGGTTTCCGTACTGTTTTCTAATTTGTTCACACGGAATTGGATCACATTGAGTGACAGTAACTTTGCCACTTTTGTTCCCCAAAAACTTATCAGTGCATCCTTCAAAAATTTGCTCAATTAAATCTTGATTTACATTTTTAATTGGAAAATCTTTGTTAGAGTAAATTTTGTCATCTCCTTTGAGCGTGTACAACAAGTTACTCCCTTCAAAACTTGATACACTCGACTCCATTTCTTTTGACATTTCAGTCTCACTCGGTTTCACTGGTGGATCACACAGGATGTGATTCTCAATTGGAATATCTGTTGTAACCGAGTTAGACTGTTGTTTCACAATTACTTCAGATTCATCATCCGAAGAATCAGCATCCTCAACAGTGGGAGGACTCTGTTCCTTAACACATGATGAATCTGTCACATTCTCAGATTCAGATTCAGTCTCAGATTGGCCCGAGGATGATGTACCAGTTGTGAACCCGAGGCCTGCTGCAAAGTCATCTAGACCGAGTGGCACAGTAGGTTCAAAACGGGGCATATCCTCGTCATCAGGCAATTTGGAGTAATTGTGATTCATTGGGGGAGGACATGATTTGAATCCCATACACTTCTTATCCCCCTTTTTCTTTTGAACATCAATAATGTGATCCAATACATAGCGGGAATTGGAATAACTTTCCAATTTCTGCTTGATTGTTTCACATTCACATCGAGCGGTGGCCAATTCTACCATCTGCTTTTCAATTGTGTCTATAAGATCATTGTTAGCATGTTGTTTTCGCAAAACAGCTTTTTGTAATTCTGTAACATCATGTCTTAATGACGCAATTGTGGTTTTAAATTCCTTTTCATTTCTGGTTAAAAACACGTTAGCTTCAGCTGCTTTAGAAAGGTTTACAATCAATTCTTGATTGTGTTTGGATAGGATTTCAATCTGACCTTCCTGTTCAGCATATTTAACATTTAAACTATCACAATTTTCACAGCTAACTACAGTGGGTTCATCGACACATACCTGACCTGATGAACTGTCGACATTAGCCATAAAGGCTGAATGGAGAGAAGACGAAGAGTAAGCAGCTTGATCCATCAATTTAGATCTTCTTTCAGTTCCTGCTGCAGCTTCTTTCAAAAGCTCATCAATATCTGCATCGACTGACGCACTTGATGTCACATCCACATGATCATTTCCTGAAGTGGAGGATTCTTCATCTGAGCTTCCACTATAACCAGAACTGTCTTCATCTCCAGAAGATGCAACACCATTGGTGGAAGATTCTCCACCACTGGCGTGCTTTAAATCCTTTACGACTTCAGCAAAACATGCTGTTCCACCATTTCCTCCTTCTCCAAGCTGAAGCGACCAATCACAACCCTCATCTATTTGAACCAACAGCCCCCGGTTGGTATTTGATGACCCTGCTTGGCCTTGGTTGTTGACAGGTATCATCGTACGAACATTGTTCCTGTTCTGGTTCTGCTGATTGCCTTGATTTCTGAAGGGGTTTTGGTTTCCATGCTGAGCTGGTCTTGTGCATTCCCTTTTGAAATGACCCCGTTCACCACAGTTAAAGCATGTAACAACTTGCTTGTCGAACCCATACTTGGTGTCTTTCTTGCTTTCCAAGTTGGTTCTCCCCGTTCTTTCCATAAACTCCTTAGCTCTTCGAATTGCACTAGCAAGAGCCCATTTGATATCCATCATTTCAAACTCTTCTTTATCCACTTGCTGATAATCTTCATTGGTTAGATTGATATTCCCAATCTGACCTGCGATCAATCCACTATAAGCACTAACCAAGGTATTCAACATCTGCATATGCTCCTTGGCTACTTCGACACTGACTTTGGAAAAGTTGGAAGTGTCTAAGCTGACTGTATTAGGATTGGAAGTGGCTTGAAAGTTTGACGAGTTTCCATAAAACCCTTGCTGTTGCGGTTGTTGCTGCTGAGCTGTCGGTTGCACATTCGGTCTTTAAAACATCGTGTAAGCTGAAGGATCAAACTGATCTGTTGTTGAAGGTCCGGTGTTAGAGACAAAGGCTGTTTGAAGCTTCGCGTGTTGAGAGACTGGTCTTTCTCCACTGATACCTCCTGCAATCCCAAAGTAAATTTCTGGATTCTGAGGAGTTTGTGTTCTTTTTGCCTTCAGCTTTTCTTCTACATCCTTATTCTCCAATTTTTGAATCAACTCATAAACGTTGATTGTGTCTAGAACACCATTTTCTTTGAGAATTTCAAGATAACTGCTCCACTTTGCTGGTAAACTATCAGCGAATCTCTTCACCATTTCTTGTGGAGTGGCAGTGACTCTAAAACCAAACATCTCGCTCAACAAGTGATGAAACCTTGTAGATAACTCTGCCAAAGTCTCATTCTCCATACACGTGAAACCTTCAAACTCTTTCTTCAGTAATTCTTGCTTGATCTTTCTAGATTGAGCATTTCCTTCACACCGTAACGTGAGCATATCCCACAAGCTTTTAGTAGTCGTGCAGTAAACAAACTGGTGGTAAATGTCTTTGTGAAGAGCTTGTGTGAGAATCATGAATGCCTTCTTTTCTAACTCAAATTTCTTCTTATCATCATCAGACATAGTGCTGTAAGTTTCTGGATTAGATCCTGCAACTTCCAAATCATGGTCAAATGCGGTGAAGAAGCACATCCATAGATCTTGACCTTGCCCCTGAACATAAGTTCTCAGCCTTTCTTTCCACCATCCCCAATCATTAATATGATTTAGTTTTGGCGGCTTTGTGCTTGTACCAGTCTCACTATCGTTCTGCATCATAGATTGAATGCTGTTGCTTTGATTTGTGACCAATGCCCATTGATTTGCAGTTATCATTGCAGCTTGAGGTGGGACAATAGCCTGCATCCATGCTTTGCTGAAATCTGACGC
Organism: Helianthus tuberosus; assembly: GCA_030545235.1. NCBI lineage: Eukaryota > Viridiplantae > Streptophyta > Magnoliopsida > Asterales > Asteraceae > Helianthus > Helianthus tuberosus. The sequence continues at coordinate 143,837,759 of CM060434.1, read as the reverse complement.
AGATTGCGTAGCGGATGATTGCGTAGCTGATGATTGTGGAGTTAGAGTCCACGCGGATGGGTCCCACTGACCGTTTGTTCCCATTTTTAAAAAAAAAATTAATATATTAAGTGAAAATGGATTTAAAAATTGAAAAACAAGTTTTCTCTTTAAAAATTTTAATTTTCACAAACTATGTTAATATTTCGAATGATAACAACCAGCCGAAGGATCTTGATCGAAAGACCTGAAACACACAAACTGTTAGACTTAAACAAACAAGGATCGAAAGATCACACCTGTTCGAAGGATCAACAGTGTTCGAAAGATCACTGTTGAGTTTCGAACAATGTTTTCGAAAGATTCTCCAACGAAGGATCCTTATCCTTCGAAAACGTACTGTAGACCGAAAGATGAACACTGAAAGATGACTTCGAAAGACTCCCCAGTCGAAGGATCCTTGTCTTTCGAAAATGAACAGAAGACCGAAAGATGTATGTTTCGAAAATATTCCTTGGACCGAAAGATAAGTCTCACACTTCGAAGGATGCTCGAAGGATGACTATCTGTCGAACCTCCTTTGGTCGAAAGATGATCTTTCGACTTCGAAGGATATCTTTCGAACAGCTCTGACACGGTTGACAAAGGGTGACAGGTTGGTGAAAAAGGTGATGGGTTGGTAAATCTTTCGGCAGAAAGTATGGTCAGACCATGCTTTTCTGCAAAAACAGATTTTGTATGATTATTTTAATCAGTTCCCCCTATCCAATACACCAACAACTTTCGAAAATAACTAAACAAGATCAAAAGATGTAAACTTTGAAGAACACTTAAGATATCGATTGAAGATAAGAAGAACAAACCCAGAAATATGAATATTTCTGCAAACCGACAACAATCCGAAACCCGATTTTAACAAGTTTTTCAGAAAATACAACTTTTCAAAACCCGAAAAACACCCAAGAACACCTCGGTTTTAACAAGGAGAAGAGCCAAAGCTCTGATACCACTTGTAGGTCCCTATCTCGAGGATGAGATAAAACCTTTTCCTTGTTATATCAAACACACTAGCGAGTGCGGAATCCAAGCTAGCATGCAACCGAGAATGTATACGAGAACAAGCACAAACACAACACACGAGATTCACCGATTAACACCACATGTATTAATACGAATGAAGGGTCCGGTTACAAGCTCAATGTTTACAGATATGTTCTATAAACTCTCAAAGTGTGTGTGTGCTTTCAACAGAATGCTCTCTCTGTTTCTCTTGTGTCCACTCCCTTTTTCTGTCTAACAACTCTACTCTGTCTCTACTCGAAATGAACACAACACACGGGTATTTATACCTAATACAGCAGGTCTGGTCGAAGGATCAGACAGATTGATCGACAGATCATCTGTCGACCAGAAAGCCCATCGAAAGATCACATTCAACACGAAGGATGATATCCTTCGTGGTCTATCCTTCGAGTTCATCCATCGAAAGTTATGTTTCGAACTCATCTTTCGAGGTCCATCTTTCGAGCTCATCATCGAAGGATATAAAACAATCCTTCGATGACCATCCTTCGACTCAACCATCTTTCAACCAATGTGCTAACTGTTTGGTCAAGTCAAACCAGGAGGATGGTTGACTTGGTCAAACTTACATCGACCGCACATTGTAACAAACTAAGACGTAACCCAGACTAACATAAGACATCGTTTTGTATCATGACGAAATACAGACAAAGTACAGACACAAGTGCACCAACAGAAGGGTTACAGCACATTGTATTGAGTGCTATTATATCGTAATGAAGATTTACAAGTCATACATGCCCTAATAGACCGTGTTGGACCTTAATATATCTTAAAGGTCCGCTGAGACCTTTATTATGTAACATTCGATATTGAAGGGTTACATCACATTGTATTGAGTGCTATTATATGGTTCCCAAGAATACGAGTCATACATGCTCTAATAGACCGTATTAAGGCCTGCATGGATTCCTACGATTTTTCTACGAAACTATTACATTCATTATTTTCCTACGGATTTTTGACGAATTGTTAAAATGAAACATATTTCGTAGGAATTGTGTCAGTATTTTCCTACACATTTCCTACAGATATATACAAATTTGATTTAAAAATAACATATATGTGTATGACAAAAAAATTATCCATTCCGTGAGTAATCTGTCGGAATTTCCAACACACTTGCTACGGAATTAATTTAGAAATGACATATATTTTTATTAAATAATAAAACTTTATATTTTAATATCGTTAATTTTATTTATTATAAATAGTTTTTATGATAAATTGGATTCCGACGCATTTCCTACTAATGATTAAAATGAAAACGAATTTCGTAGGAATTGTGTCAGTATTTTCCTACACATTTCCTACGGATATATATAAATGTTTTTTAAAAATAACATATATGTGTATTACAAAAAAAAATTATCCATTCCGTGAGTAATCTGTCAGAATTTCCAACAATCATCCTACGGAATCAATTTAGAAATAACATATATTTTTATTAAATAATAAAATTTATATTTTAATATCATTAATTTTGTTTATTATGAATATTTTTTTTACCATAAATTGGATTCCTACGCATTTCCTACTAATAAAAACGAATTCCGTCGGAATTCCGTTGAAAATTTCCGACACACTTCTTACGCATACCGATTCTTACAAATTTCTAACTAATAGTTAAAATGAAAACGAATTCCGTCGAAAATCCGTGGGAAATTTCTGACACTTTTCCTACGCATAACAATTTGTGGCTTTTTTGTCGCTTTTTTTGTCACAAAACTAAGACCTTTTCTTGTTCGTAGGAATTTCGTGGGAAAAGTGTCGGCATTTTCGTTCGTAGGAAATGTGTAGGAAATTTTTGTAGGAATAGTAGTAGTTTTCTAGTAGTGTATATTTGAAAACATGGATCAAGCATTTAGGAAAGTATACAGGTTTGGTGTTACCTAATAGGTTGGTTTTGAATTAGCGGAAACATGGAAACTCAACGTAGAGTACATATTGGGGGACCACAAGTGAACCAATCAAAACGCAACGCGTGTAAAAGCAGGCTAAGCCTTAGGCAATGGCACAGGCAGAGACCAACCCTTAGCCGCCGGATAAAATTTAGCCGGGTCTTATACATATAAATGGATTTGATTGGCTCTTTTGTGGTCTTTTTGAACTTTTCATTCTTAATTGTGCCGGCTAAGGCTCAGCCAACGGTGCTTATTCGGCGTTACTTGATTGGTTGGTTTTGAATGTCTAATTTGGTACAAATAGATGTTTGACTTTAACTTTTCCAAAATAGACGATTTTTTTTGTCTTTTTCCAAATCAATCAAGTTAGCCACTGGCTGAGGCCTAGGAGTCGCTTTATGATTGGTTGAAATAAATCTGAAATTCTTAAACAGAATGCCTAGTTTGATCATTTCCCTTTTTAAAATGTTTAAAAGTCGATATCTTTTTTTTTTGTTGTTGTAAAACGTAGGTCAAGTTACATGTCTATTTTCATAATTTTCAGTTTTAAGTGATTTGTGGGAGAGTAGAATGACTTAGAAAGTATTATTTGACTGACCTTGTTTTGTAAGGTAAAAACAACCCGTTTTAGAGTAAAAGGGTAAAGCCTCATAAGCAAGGTTGCAACCGAGACTACTAGTCCGGAGCACTATCCGAGGTAGCTACATATCATCCGCCACCGCCTGCGTGAAGTAGAAACACGCATCTGTGATTACACAAGCAACCCGTTCTTCACCGGGTTCTGCCAACAACCCAGCCAGACAATCCGTAAATGGATCTACACAGCTTTTGTTTAAGTACCTAACAAAATAGGTACCGTCTCAGTTCGTAGGATACTCGTGAGCAACTTTGGAAAGGTGTCCTTAATGGGCTTAAAGGTGAAGTGAGGATAGTTGGAAGGATTAGGAGAGTTGTATTCAGCATGTATAGTGGCAATTTTTAAACCGCGGGTGTGAAGAATGTTTGCTAGCTGAAGCATGGGATTGATATGACCCTGAAAAGGTAGCGGAAACAATATTATTCTCCGGCTCTGGAGAGTGCTAACGCTTCCAAGAGTCTCCATGTTCTGCAAAGTTCAAAGCCAATGCAATAAAAGTGAAGGCTTAATGAATTGCTTTCATACATGCTAATTTAAACTCTTTATTGTGTCCCTTCATGGACTATTGGTAACATGTGAAAGTCCTAGTATCCAAATTGAATTTGATAACCGAACAAATAGCATGGCTGCTCTATGCATGTCAAGAAAAGAATATGTAATAACTAATATACATGATGTAGACAGTTACCAGCATTATCAGCCCTATAATGCCCCAACAATGATTGGCCGATTATTATTATTTTTTTTAGAAAATAAAACAAAAACAAACAATTCTATTGGCTAAGCCAAAATCATCCGGGCGTTTCTACAAACACGCCATTCGAAATTTTGGAAGAATCAAGCCCACCGGGGCGGTGTACACGGCGTTTTGGGGCTTGAAGTGACAAGAACACACTAGTACTTCACATTACCACTACATAGGCTAAACTATAGTGATTATATCATGTAATTAGTTCTGGTCAAAGATTGAGGATGGGGGTTGGTAGTGGATGCAACAATTGAGTAGTCAAAGATTCCGATAATTTTGATTGAATTCCAATCACATATTGGGAAGATTTTGAATTTCTTCATATAAAGCAATTTGAGGGAATTAATTTCCATGCTAATTCCAATTATTTTCCCAACCAAACACATTAAAAATGAAATATATTTCATTTCCCATCATTCCAGTGTATCAAATATATCAAGAGATGGAATTCATATTCTGTTTCATTTGAATTCCACCTAATTTCGCAAACCAACAGCACCCTAGCGTTAGTGGCACTAGAAAATAAGGAATTGAAAAATTAGGTGTGAGGGGTCTCCTTATTCAGTATTCATGGCTAAACAAAATGAGGCTAAGGCCATCATCAGCAATGGTTAATTTCCTTTAAGGGGTATTTTCTGTAACATCAACATCATAACACACCTTTAAAAACGTGTAATGGTTAACGCCCGTGATGCCCTTTCAGTAATTACCTTCCACTTTTTTCTTCTTATTTGGCATTATACTACAAACACTCTTCATTCTTCATGCCCCTATAACGCCTAGAGAGATGATGTATGTTGAGGGTGTTTTCAAACTCATTCACGCACCTATTAATAATCATTGCCCATGCTTTAAGAGGGTTAATGGCTTACAATATAACTTTAAAATAAATCAGTGCTTATTTTTGTTTTTTTTTTTTGGGTAAAGGGTTACCCCGGTGAATATTATATCAACAAAACCTCAAAACACAAGTAGGGGACAAAATATCCCTCAGTTCTCAAGTATGACATGCCATGCTCGAGTAAACAAGACAAACAAAGCCTCAAACAAGCTAAAACGCAAACCACAAGACAACCTATTAATAAAAGTTAAGCAAAGGAATTAGCCATTATCATCATCCTCCATCAGCAGCCCTCGCGGTAGACTCCAATCTTGTAACATTGCTGTAGCTTGGAGCGTTGGTTTATATCTCATCATATGAAGCTTCAACCGCACCGTTGTGAGAATAATATCTATTAGTTGATCCGTACTCCTTCTCTTAGCTGAAAAAAAGTCTTTGGTTCCGCTCTTGCCAGATAAAATAGGACGCCGCACCAACAACAAGTTTCCCAATAATATGCTTGACCGCTTTTGACTGCGCAACAAGAAGCAAATGATCAAAAATCCCAGCCCAAGAGTTCTGAACATCCTCCATCCCTGCTTTCTTCCGAATACCCTTCCACACTAGAGCCGAATAGTTGCACTCAAAGAATAAATGATCATGAGAGTTCGGTCCAGCCGTGCATAGCGAACAACACATGAGGTTGAAGTTTGCATTACCCGAAGAATTCCACTTACTCATAACATCCTGCGTTTTAAGTTTCTTGTTCACTAAAAGCCACATTAGAAAAGAGTGCCGAGGAATTGACTGAGGAAACCAAACAGCGTCGGCCCAAGGGACTTCGGGATGAACCTGGCGTAAATCATTCCAGCAAGCCGCAGCCGTGAACTCCATCTCCTTAGCCGCTCTTGTTTTCCAAATAATTTTATCTTGAACTCCAGCTGTGATAGTTATATTAGGAACATTGCGCAGCTCTGAAGCTTGGTTTAACCATGACATCGGCCATATCCACTCCCCTGACTGGCACATATCCGCAACCGTAGCTTCCATTTGAAACCCAGCATTAGAAATCATTCGTGGTGTAATAAAATTTTTAAGGGGACACACCTCATGCCATTTATTGAACCAAACAAGTGTACGAGCACCATCACCAATCTTGGACCAGACATACTGATGCACAAGCGGCCGTAACTGTAACATTTTTCTCCAACTCCATGTGATATTTTGTTTGACCGGTAAATCCCAGAAACTTCTTTCGCCAATGTGATACGAATGAACCCACTTAACCCAAAGAGATTCTCTAAGAGTGACAAGGCTACATATATGCGTAACCATTAGAGCATTATTCATGTCCCTGATACGCCGAATACCTAGACCACCTTCGCGCTTCGGTAGGCACACTTGGCTCCATTTCACCTTAGCCTTTCCTTTAATATTATTTCCTTGAGCCCACAAAAATCTTTGCATTCTATCCTCCAAATCTTTGACAATTCGTTTTGGTAATATGAACATTGAAGCCCAATAAATATGCATTGATGACATAACCGAACGAATTAATTGAACTCTCCCAGCAAACGATAAGCTCTTAGATTTCCAATCCGTAATCCTGCTCTCCATATTTTCCACCAGCCGCTTACAATCATTATACGTAAGTCTAGTCGATATCAAAGGCACCCCAAGATACCGAACTGGCAATATACCCTCATCAAAAGGAATAATGGTCCGAATGCTTTCTCTAACCAGGTTAGACACATTTCCATAAAAAACCGTACTCTTAGTCATGCTAGGAACCAATCCTGACATCTTTTTAAAGGTCTGTAAAGCGTCCATAATAATCTTAGCCGAACTGAATTCACCCCGAGCAAACAAGAATAGATCATCCGCAAAGCATAGGTTGATTATCCGTTGTTTCTCACATTTGTTATGAAATCTGAACTCATTAGATATTGAAATATGCTTTTGAAGGATGAGGGTAAGGACTTCCATAACCAACGTAAACAAGTATGGTGACATAGGGTCTCCTTGTCTAAGACCCCGCTTAGCCGGAAAATAACCATGAAGATTTCCATTAATAGCCAACGAGAAAGTAGTGGAAGTTACACAAGCCATAATCCCTCTAATCATCTTTTGGTTGAACCCAAACCCCATGAGAATTTGCTCTAAAAAATTCCAGTCAACCGTATCATACGCCTTTTGAGTATCCACTTTAAAAGCACATCTAGGAGGACCATGATTGCGGTGATAATTATGCATTAATTCCTGGGTTAGAAGAATATTGTCTGAAATCCTTCTACCCGGAACAAAAGCCGATTGGTTAATACTAACAATATCACATAACCCTTCTTTAATACGATTAGTGATGATTTTGCTAATACACTTATACAAAGTGTTGCAACACGAGATGGGCCGGTAATCGGTAATTAAAGCCGGGGTACTAACCTTGGGAATAAGAGGAATAATCGTGTGATTGAGCTGATTAAGAAGCCTACCATTATCGAAAAAATCACGCACCGCACTGCAGATATCATTGCCAATTACATCCCATGATTTTTTAAAGAAAACCGATGTATAACCGTCCGGGCCAGGAGCTTTATTCCCAACTATAGAAAACATAGCTTGCTTAATTTCCTCATTGCTAACCATCCGTGCCATAACCGTAGCTTTATCTTCTGGAAGGACCTTAGTGAACAGATCGGGCGTAGGATGCTCAACAGTGTCTCCAACACTACCAAAAAAATTTGAAAAATGATTCACCATAACCTGAGGAACATCGCCTCCTTCATACAGTGTACCAGTCCCATCCCGGATTGCAAAGATTCTACTCCGGTGATTTTTTGGTTTAACAACATTGTGAAAATACTTCGTATTTGAGTCACCCAAAGAAAGCCATTCAACCTTGGACTTTTGTTTTAAAAACGAACATTCATCCTGAACCGCCACCTTATACTCCTGTAAAATGCGACTATGATGCACTTGCAGCTCAGCATTTAAAGGATGTCTATCAATATCAATTTGACACTCATCCAGCTTCTTTCGCGCATTCTTAACATTTTCATGCAGGTTACCTTGCTTATAAAATAATTTTCGAAGAGGAGGTTTCAGCAACTTCAATTTCTTAACAACTTGAAACATACGATAACCATCTTGTTCCATATTCCACACTCGTGTAACTTCATCCAAAAAACCCGGCTTATCCGCTACCAAATTAGCAAACTTAAAAGGCTTGGGCCTATCTCGTTTCACATTTGGCAGCCGAAGAATGCATGGCGAATGGTCCGACACACGATACGGATGAAAATAGGCTGCTGCACCAGGAAACATATCAATCAGCTGAATATTTCCCATAATCCGATCGAGTTTCTTAAAAATAGGCCCACGATCTATTTGTTTATTAGTCCACGTGAACTGAATCCCGGATCTATTAACATCAAAAACCCCTATCTCATCGATGCATTCCTTAAACTCCCTTGTCCCTATGTTATACGTGGACGAACCTTCCACAGTATCTTCATGAAACAGATAAGCATTGAAATCTCCCATTAAGGCCCATGGTTTATCATACATATATGAATGATGGACGCACAAATTCTGCCATAAAATCCGTCTATTCCTGTAGTAATTTTCTGCATACACAAAGGAGACAAAAATCACTTTTTGGTCCAACTTAAAGATAACCTGGGAATGAATAAACTGATCTGTTTTAGACAAAATAATAACATCAACTACACTGGCATCCCACCCTATCATGATTCTTGTTCCCTTGACGCAGCAATCCGCATTAGTAGCCCAGCTCCAAGAATTGCAAACTTTTTTACACACATTATAGACATTCGAAGAATCCACATGAGTTTCCATAATTGCACAAACCTGTAAATGATTATCCAAGACCACCTGACGAACCTCCTTCTGTTTTAGGGAGCAGTTCAACCCCCTTATACTCCAGGCGGCAATACTACCCATTGGAAACCTCGTAACCGGGTGTGCTTGCACCCTCAGGATTTTTGCCATCTGATTTCCGAGCCATAGATTTTGGAATTTCTGTTAGGAGATCATCAACCTCAAACTCATTTTCATCTAGAAACACCTCCTCCGTAATACCCTTACTACCCTTATTACTAGATTTCGGTTTACTACTAGGTTTCCGAGTTGCCATTTTAATCCCGTCTCCATCTTGCAAAACATCAAAGGTATTAGACACACGAATCTGGGAAGAGGATGTCGCACCCCCATTTGATTTGTTCTTAGGTATCGGCCTGTACACCATCTTTGGTTTTTGATTTTTAAGCTGAAATCCTTGCTGGGGTTTCTGATTTTTGTTATTATTTCCTTGCTGGCTCCCTTTCTTCCTTGTAACTTCAGTATAACCATCATTCTGCACTTTCGAATCATCACTATCCTGTCGAATAGGATTTTTTGGACAAGTAGACTCGTCATGTCCGAAGACACAACATGCTGAACACCTAGATGGTTCCCAATCGTATTCTACTTTAACATCCACCTTAGAGTATCCGTTCCCATTCAAACCAGGCACTGCAATTGTAACATTCCTCTTCAAGTCCGTCGCTGCATTCACCTCTATTAACGCTCTCACAAAACTGCTTCTACCCCAAGATTCAGTGCACATTGTGGCCGTATAGGAGTCCAATCTTTTTAGCACACCAATTTTTGAAGCAAGTAAACTCAATCCATCTTCCGTAAATGCTGCCAATGGAATACCATCTATTTTAACCCACACCGGTATAGTATTAATGTCCTCTTTCACTACCGTGACAGCCGGTGACCATTCTTTCAAAATGATTGGAACATTCTTTATCAACCAAGGACCATCTTCGAGTAACTTATCCATGCCTTCCTTAGTTTTAAATTTGAAGAAAAAGAAACCTTTCGAATTCATCATAAGTTTTGAAATCCCATACTTCGACCAATTATTCCTAGTAAAATAATCAACTACCGGAAACGCAAGTCTTTTACCAAGAAAATACCCATACAATGTGTTGGCATAGCGTTCACTCACCTCTTTCACCAAAGACATTGGTATAACAACGTCAACTCCTTCCATCTGTTCATTTGCTTCCAAGTGCCTGAAATTCACTTTTACCGTATCCTTTTTCTTCTGGACAACACTAGTAAATGACATAGGTTTTTGATTAGCATCCGTCACCTCATTAAATCAGTGCTGATGAAGTTGACCAAAAATTCAATGCAACATTAAGCTTTTATCATGACCAGAAACACAAAATACACATTAACAGATTAATAAGCAAGTTACTAACACAAAATACGCAATACAACTACAAGGTATGGGGCGCGAAACCCAAGCCACCTCAGCCATTTTTCTTCATAGCGTCCCCTATCCCATACTGTTGGCGCCATTGGGGGGGGGGGGGGGGGCTATTCTTGCTTCGCCACTGCAATAGCGACCAACAATGGGAGAAAGATGGTGGGCCCTTGTGTTTGACCGTTGAATATGAAGGATATCCGTGGTATAATTTTACTTTTATTTTATGAACCCGGTTCATATTAAATATGTGTTTATTTTGTTACAAGGATTTAGTCAAAACATTTTTGACAAATAAGAATGCATGTAGAAATATGTTATTCAAAATAAACTTTAACTAGTTAAAACTATATACACATCTTAGGCAACGGAAGCGAATGTAGCAAAATAACACGAACATTTTTATACCAAGGAGCACCCGTAATGGAACAAGATCACCAACATGCAAACACGAAATAGAACATCGACCATAGGGGGTTTAGATATACCTTCGGTTAGTGAATAACCGGTTGAGACACCGAGGTTCAACAAACGAGTGCTAGTTACACGAACGAGAGATACGCGAATGTGAGCCGGGTCTCGGCGGTGGTGGCCGGCGGTGCAAGCGGCGGAGAGCGGCGGCGGCGGACTACCCGAGGCGGTTGGGACCGGTGGTGGTTATAGTTGTTATGAGAGTTTTGTTTGTTAATTCTTGCAACCCCTCCATGTCCACACACACTTCCCTTATAAAGACTTTGATCCTTCATGCATGCTCAACACATGGTGGCCATGCATTTGGACATTCTTTGCATGTAGGCCAAGTGGTGAAGTTCCTTTGCATGAAAGGTCATTGGCCGAAATCTAGGTGCGTGCCAAATGGCGACACAAGAGAATTCTTGTCCCACCCGATTTACGAACCCGTCTCTCAGTTCAATACCCGCGTATCGTTCGTAATTACCAATTAAATCAGTTAAGTGGATTTTAGTTCGTTGACCACGGTGTAACTCTCACGGGTCAAGACCCGGTCGGCAGCGTTGACTTATCGAACCGGACATAAATATCCAACAGAATCAACGGTAACTTTTTTTCTTAAAAAAATTAATTTCAAATTTAATTAATATCTACTCTATATATACACTATATTCTATTTTATTTCGCACAAACCTCTCCATACTCTTAACCTTTTTATACCCTCAATCTCTGTATTTTCAAAGGCACGTCGTTGGACCTAGGCCAAGGATATCGCGTTAGTCACGGGTGGATATGGTCGATTTAGAATTCTCTTTTGATTCGCCTCAATGTTGGAGCAGTTAGGACTACATTCTACCAACGTTTAGGTGAGAATTTTCGTGGAAGAGAACAAATTCTTTGAAAGTTCATGCATCTAGGCATAAAGTGTACACATTTTGAGAGGTGCTACGACACTCCATTGAACCGCGAGGAGGGTGTAGCCGAGGATGAAACGCTTGCCGAGGCACATATTGAGTTTGAAGCACAACACGTAAGGCCGTTTGATCACATTGCGGCTTAAAGGAGGATTTTGCGAGACCGGATTGGGAGGCTTGGCGCGACACGTCCTTAGTTTACGGTTGCTTTATTTAAATGTTATCGCTTTATTTATGTGTTATGTTTATTATTTCTAAGTTATTTACACGTTATTTTTTTTATTTTTAGTTTTTTAAATCTTATGTTCTTTACTTTTAATTTATTTAAATGTTATTTATTTATTTATTAAAATGTTACAAATATAAAAAAACAAAAAAAAAAATAGATAAGGATGGAAGGGGCTCCATTCCAAATCGTGGCCTTTATTGGAAGAAGGCAATATAGCCCCCTGCTTAAGGGGGCGCCTAACAAATTAAGAAGCAAGTCACTAGAGGTCTATTATTTGAAATTGAAATCATTTAAAGATACAGGTCTCTCGTTTACAGCTCTCCCCATTAAATGAAAAAGAAAAGGATTACTTGATATAACCAGTTCTTTGTGATTTTTTCCTGCATATATGGAGTGTTGTAACTTATATTTTTTAGTCAGAACGACGAAATATAATCAACTAAGTTGTTTAATGACTGACAAGAAGAGCCACCTTCAGCGAGGGAGAGGTTTACCTTCTCCTTAAGAGAACTTACTCTCTCACGCATTTCTTCTCCATCTTTATCCATCATTACACGTTTAATCGCCATCTTGATTCCCACCCTTTCAAACCCATCTTCCAACAATACGCCAATCTTCCAAACGTCACTCACATATCTTGCATTTATTGGTTGGTCGGCCAAACATGGGGAACAAATCATGGGAACACCTTCACATATGCTCTCTAGTGTTGAATTCCATCCATTATGAGTCCAAAAACACCCTATTGCTGGATGAGCTAGTACATCTTGTTGAGGAGACCATTTCACTATTCGCCCACTATCGTCCATTCTTTCAAGGAACTTTTCAGGCAACGACTCAAACCATTCTGAACCAACAACCATCCCTGGTCGAACCACCCACAAAAATGGCAAACCAGTATTAGCCAACCCATGCGCCACTTCTTGAAATTCTGACTCGGTTATATGTGCAACACTTCCAAAACTTACATACACTACTGACTTGGGAGGTTGTTTGTCTAGCCATGAGAGAATAGTACGGTCTTGTTCAATCAAGCTGCTCGAAGACGCTGGGAAATACTTGTGGAATGGACCTAAAGTGAAGCTTGGAACTTGAAAATCTTAGGAGAGAGTTTCTAGATCAGATTCTTCGAGTTCTTTGAAGGTGTTCCATATGATCCCTGATGATGCCCTCATCTGGTTAAGCATGTTGGAGGTTAAGTCCCCCATACCTTGTGGGTTGATTGTGATATTTGCGATGTCTTTAAATTTCAAAAGTGGAAATTCTGGCACTGATGCTTCATAATCTGAATCTGGAAACATAGATCCAACATTTTGGAAAGTATACATCGTAAACACGAAAACATGTTTAGCGTTACCCAATTGGTTGATTTGGAATTAGCAGACACGAAACTTACGTAAAGTACATATCCGGGGACCACAAGTGAACCAATCAAATGCAACATGTGTAAAAGCACGGCTAAGCCTTAGCTCATGGCTAAAAGCAGGGACCAAGCCTTAGCCGTCGGATAAATTTTAGCCGATCTTTTACAGATGTACTGATATGATTGGCACTTTCCGTGGACCCTTGAACTTTTGGTTTGTCTTTGAATGTCTATTTAAAATGTGCTGGCTAAGGCTTTGCAGATTAGTTAGTTTTGAATGTCTATTTAAAATGTTTAAAAGTCAATATCTTTTTTTAAAGGAACGTCAATGTAATGGCTATTTTCGTAATTTTCCTTTTATAAAAGTGCTTTGTCAGAGAATAGAATGATATGAAAGTATTTGACTGACCTTGTTTTGTAAGGTAAAAGCAAGCTTTTTTAGAGCAAATGGGTAAAGCGTCATAAGCAAGGGTGCAACCGAGACCGCTAGTCCGGAGCACTATCCGAGGTAGCTTCAAGTCATCTGCCACCGCCTGCGTGAAGTAGAAACACGCATCTGTGATTACACAAGCAACCCGTTCTTCATCGGGTTCCGTCAACAACCCAGCTAGACAATCAGTAAATGAATCTACACAGCTTTTGTTTAAGTACCTAAGAAAATAGGTAACGTCTGGGTTGGTAGCCAACTGGTCAGCGATCTCAGAAAAGCGGTCCTTGATGGGCTTAAAGGCGAAGTGAGGATAGTTAGAAGGATTAGGAGAGTTGTATTCAGCGTGTATAATGGTAATTTTGAAACCGCAGGTGTGAAGAATGTTTGCTAGCTGAAGCATGGGATTGATATGACCCTGAAAAGGTAGAGGAAACAATATTATTCTCCGGCTCGGAGAGTGCTAACGCTTCCAAGAGTCTCCATGTTCTACAAAGTTCAAAGGCAATGCAACAAAAATGTAGGCCTTATGAATTGCTTGTATACACGCTTATTTGCATTCATTATTGCGTCCCTTCGTGGTCCACTGGTAACCGAACACATAGCATGGCAGCTCGTTTTTTTATTCATTAATCTTTTTCGTATGCGTGTCAAAATAGGAATCTGTTATATACATGATGTAGACGATAACCAGCATCACCAGGCCCCCACCCCACCCAATCTGTTGGATCTCCCTTTCTTGAACGCAAACAATAAGCGCATGCCGAAAGTCCTGTTGCACCTCTGCGAGTCTTGTCACCGCACGCCTCGGCCCTCCCTCCGGGTCTCCTTTACTGCTTCTCTCTTCTTGTAGCCACCGAATCCGCCACATGACTACTGCTTCCGTCACATGTCAAAGGTTTGTAACATTATAAATATCTAAACTTATCTAATGAAAATTAATATATTATCTCATAACAATGAAATGTAATATAAACGATTTAGATAAATAGACTAAACAGGGTCGCAGTTCGGACCTAGAAACTTTTGTTACGATGGTAAAAATGGGTCGGGCCAAAGTGAATCGGTTATGAAAAGATAAATAGCCTTTCGTATTTTTCTTTCTTTAATAGCACAACTATTATAAAACCGAGTTGAGCCAACAATTGACAATGCTTGTGTTTTTGGTATGTTTAATGGTTGAAAAAAATGGATTTATACAGACTAAGAATTATGATGTTTAACCTTTAATTTCAAATTTGTAAAATCTATTTAAGGATATATCGTATTGGATTGTATAAGTTAATACTTCTTAGTCCTTCAAATTGAAAAACTATAGTGCTTATATTATGTCAAAACAAAATGGAGGCTAGTAAGTAATTAGTTTTTTTTATATAATTTAGGGGTAGCAAGGTGTGGTGAATGGTATTCGAGGGTTTGAGTCAGTGGAGGTGGTGTGGAGATGGTATGGTCGGCGGCAGTCTGGTCGAGACGTTGCGGGTCAGCACCTGTCTTGGTCAGGCCGAGGTGGTGTGGGTCTGTGGCAGTAGTAAATAAGGAATTGAAAAATTAGTCGTGAGGGGCCTCTTTATTCATGGCTGAAAAGGAGGCTAAAGGGGTTTTGGCCTACCTTTTATTTTTGTCTTATGGTTATATTTTAAAGTAGTTTATAGCTTATTTTCTATTATTTGCTCTTACACAAAAAAGCTTCTTCAGATAAGCTAAAAAACCATCTTCAAATAAGCTTCTTCAAATTAGCTTATATAAGCTAATAAGCATAAGCTTAAAAAGCTAAACCAAACACCAAGTTAAGCTTATTTTATAAAAAAAAAAACTAAAAAAGCTATAAGCTTTGTTAAAAAAGTTAGGTCAAACACCCCCTAAGAGGGGGGGGGGGGGGGGGGGGGGGGGCTGATGGCTTACAATATAACTTTTAAATAAACTAGGTTTAAAGAAGTTTGCCGTGTTGCGGCGAATTTCTTTTGTTATTTAGTCTGTGTTTACATGTGTTTTGAAATCACTACCGGCGCGTTACGAACGGAAGTGCTGACAAAATTAAAAAGAAAATGTAGAAAAAAACAACTAAAAGATAACCGAAAGTAAATCAACCAAAAAATTGTATGGTAACGATGTTGTTCGTATGAAACCCGTGGTCAGAGATGAGCAAATGGTTCTAGGTACCGGTACCAAATTTGCCGAATAGAAAGATCTTAAGTACCAATTCGGTACCGACTTTTGGCGTTCCTGGTACCGGTTCACTACCGTTTTTTACCTTCATATACCGGTATCATAACTGGTATTTTCGATATCAGTACTGATTCTGTATCGGTTGGAACCGAGCTCATCCCTACCCCTGAAACTAAAAAAAGAAAAAAAAAAAGAAAAGTTGAAAAAAATCAACAAAAAAAAGTTGTACGATACCATTGTTCGTATGGTACTCGTGATCAGGGATGAGCAAATGGTACCAGGGAGCAGCACTAAATTTCCTAAACAAAAAGATTTCCAATATCAATTCGGTACCAACTTTTGTCGTTTTCTGTACTAGTGCCGGTTTTTACCTTCATGTATCGATACCGAACAGAACTATACCGGCATTTTCGATACCAGTACTAGCTTGATACCAGTTGGCACCAAGTTTATCCCAACCCGTGATATTAAAAAAAATGATTAAAGTTAAAAAGTAAAGAAAATAACTATTGTTATAATATTAAGAGTAAAATGCACGGATAGTCCATGTGGTTTTGCAAAATCACACCTATAGTCCCTAACTTTTGGAATTTACACCGGTGCTCCCTGTGGTTTGATAGTTTGTTACTCGGTTAGTCCCTGGAGTGGATGACGGTTAATTTTCTCCGTTAAGTAAATGTGAAATGACAAATTTACCCTTCATCTTCTCCACTCTATAAAAACAAAACAACCCCACCCCACCCACCCCCACCTTTCTTTTTGTTTCCCCCCACCATTAACCAACAACCACCACCCAGATCCGCCGCTGCTCCGCCATTAAAACACACTGCGCAGTTCATGATCTGTGACCTCGAAAACGGGAGGGTGATGGCGAACCCTTTCAAAAAACAACCATAGCCACCACGCCTCAACAACACAACACGATACAGACGATAACCACCATCATCATCAAAACTGGTATAACAAGTTCTATAATATGTCCAACATCCAAACAAGTTCAAGCTAGTAACACATTCCAAATTCAAGAACAAAACACATAATCACTACACGAAACAAACCCCTAACATAGGTTTTTTTAACCTCTATCCATAGAAAGCAACAGAACCTTAAAACTTGTTTTTCAGAGCTTCACTTCTCTATCAAAGATCCAACTAAACGGAATACTCGGGCCTTCTTTTGCCCTTGCGGCAGCCCTCTCCTCAAGCCTTATAATTATTGACGGCAGCCCACACACATAGTCTTGGGCTTTAAGCCCTTCACCTGAAAGCCCGGTTAGATCCTCCACCTTCCACCGACCCACCAAAAACTCCAAAATTTCTTCTTATGAACGACTGTGCAGTATGTTTTAATGGCGGAACAGCGGCGGAGCTGGGTGGTGGTTAATGGTGGGGGAAACAGAGAGAAAGGTGGGGAGTGGGTGGGGTTGGGGTGAGGGGCGGACTTACCACAAGCCCAAGGTGGGCGCCGGGAAAAAAAAATTAGTGCTATTTTCCGTTGAAAATCCCGTCCGCACCCCTTGGATTTTTTCGTCCGCACCCCTTGAATTTTTTTCATCCGCACCCCTTGGGTAAAAAGTGTTATCGATTTATATTTTAAACTTTTTTAGTAAACTCTAATTAAAAAAACTACCTAAATTATATAAACATATACTACCCAACTTAACCTAAATACCCAATACCTGAACCCACTATTTCATTAAACATAATTAGCCCACTAATTACTAGCCCATTAATCAAACTCAACCTAAGTTCAAACTATAATAATTAAAATAAGCCCAATAGTCCCTTAGAATTCCTCCCGCCCTCCCTCTCTTGGGTCGTCTCCTACCAGCGATCATCGAACACTACAGCAACCACAACAGCACGTCATCAGCAGTCGCGAACCACCGCCGTCCGACACCAAAGGATAACAAAATTCTTAAATAGGTTTGAAATTTCATGTGTTTGACGTTTAGATGATTTTTAGGGTGATTATGTTGTTTAGATGATTTTTAGGGTGATTACACACGATTTCCAAGGTTGAAAATTAAAATTGAAACATTATGTTATGGAACGATGAACTTATGGATTAATTTGTTTGTGATAGGAACCATGAGTAGGGACGTTATGTCGCGATTTCTTTTGATTTACATGACCCGACCCGACACGACCCGACCCAATACGAACCGATTTTTTTACTTATATACCTAGGAACCTAAAATTTTTATAAATGTTTCGCACCCAATGGAAAAATTCATGGGTCCGCCACTGGTTGGGGTGGGGTTGTTTTGTTTTGTTTTTATTGAGGGGAGAAGATGAAGGGTGAATTTGTCATTTCACATCCACTTAACGGAGAAAACTAACCGTCATCCACTCTAGAAACTATCTGAGTAACAAACTGTCAAACCACAGGGAGCACCGGTGTAATTTCTAAAAGTTGGGGACTATATGATTTGAATGAGATTTGGATTTGAAACACAACCAAAATTCCGAAAATCATGGACATAATCAGTTACCTTTGAGATCATGCAATGTTAGTTAATGAAATATAAATTCCAAAAATAAAATTAAAATGTGACATTACATAATTGCCCTTCTAGTTAAAATAACTCAATGCCACATGTCCAATTATCATTGCTTCCTAGACTTTCTAGGAAAAATACATTTTCTACCCAACTCCTGCTCATATGGATTATTTATAAAAAATAATAAATAAAATGTATAATTTTTATTTGAATTTCAAATCGAATCGAATTTGAAACTATAAATTCGTATTCGATTTACTTGAGTCGAATTGAATCGAATTCGATTTTGAATTTTTATAATCAAAATGAATTCTTGATAATAAGATCGAATTTCAAATTTTTTGAATTCGAAACAAATTCTGACACCCCTAAGATGTTGCCACATAGATTCACAGTCTTATTTATTTTATTACTTTAATGAAAGTCTGAAATGTTTATAAATATGAGAAAAGAGACACGAGTAACATAAAAATGTAAACGATTTTCTTATCAATATGTTTAACAGCCTTTTTTTTACATCCATATTTGCATTTACAAACCTATATCACTTTTGTGATGGACAAACACGATAGATATTAGACTGCTAGGTTATTGATAACAGAAAATATATATAAATATATACTAACAGTCATTTATGTTACATATGCTGATATTATTAGCATGGAATATTTGTATCAGCATTATTAATTGGAATTAATGCGTGACCGGATATGCTAAGTACAATGATTATGGGTGGTGTGTAAAAATGGGCCGGCCTATTGTTTGAATTTCGAATAATGTGGGCCCATTTCCTCAGCCGCTTTTATAACGAAAAGGATAATGAGTTAATGAGGCTCCTTGAGGGCATTATTGTAACTTCACTAAACACTCTTGTAACCTTCTAGCCGACCCCGTAGTTTTTTTAGATTTGTGCCAATGATCTCTAGATCAAGTGGTGGAGGACTTACATTTCTTTTGAGAGATGCAGGTTTGACTCCCACTTGGTGCAGAGTGAGCCACTGGTGGGCAATGATATGAGACCCAGGGAAACCTGGGTTGGATCCTAGAGCCAAACGGGTTTTACCGGTAATTTCACTGTCGTGCCTACGGGCGGGTGGGTTACCGGGTTTTCCCCGGAATTGGTGGTGGACTCGGGTTACTCTCGGAGTACTCCATTTGTCCAGTGGGTGCTCCGAGAGTGCTCGGGATTGAGTTTGTTGGCCGTTCAAAAAGTTTTTTAGATTTGTCATGCTCAACATAGGGTGTTTAGGAGTGCTTATTTTAATAACTTATTAGCTTATTGACTTTTTAAAAAGTTAAAAAGTGTTTGGATGAAACTATTTTGTGAGGCGAAAAGTCACTCCACAGTCACTTATTAACTTTTCCAAAAAGTTATAAGTTGTTTTGAAAAGCTAAGTCAAACATGGCAAAGTCAAGAACTATACATCACTCGTCAACCTTAATTCATGTGTTATATATATATTTTTGTACTTTTATAGATATAAAAACATAGCCATTTAAAATAAAACTTGGATCGAGTAACAAAATCACGTTTTCTCTTCTAATTCGGCTAGTTCGATTTAAAATGAATTCTATTGGTTTTTCAAATTTCAATTCACATTAATGTTCAAACAAACAATAGAATCAACATTGTAGTGATTAAATCCTTAACTTGGATTGTGATAACAAAATAGGTAGCCACACATGTTCATGATGGTACAACAACACGCAACGTACAATGCATTAAAATGGTTTTTACCAATTAAAAGTCAAAGTAAATTACAGCTTTTATTTGTCATTTAGGTTTATATTAACTTCTACAAATCGTTATTAATTTTCAAAGAATACACGAATCATTCTTTACCATCAGACCATCTGTAGTGGGGCGAGATTCAGGCATTTTTTGCCTAATCCACGCCCACATATGGCCTCCCTAGGCTTTTTTGACAAAAATTGGTTTTGGCGTTTTATTTTCAACGCCTTGGTTCATTACTTTTGGCCAATCACCCTTGAACTTCTTTTTCTTTGTCCAATAAGATTTTTTTATGTTTTTTTATTTAATTTTATTACACCTATTTTAACATAATGTCCCACATCCCCACTACACCCATTTTAGAAAACGCCCCATAATGCCCCATTGCTGACTAGGCTGACAAATAGCGCAAAACGCCCAAGGGTAGGGGCATTACCACTACACATGGTCTCAGAGTTTGTCATGGATTACCTCGTTTTCCTCTGACTTATGTTAGATTTTTTGTTAACTTTTCTACTTTCTTTTCTTTCTCACTACTCTTTTTTTAACTGCAAATTTTATAAAACAAGCTAGCAAATTGCTAGCTATAAAACCAAAAACTTTCACCGAAAGGAGCGGAATTTTAATCCAATCCGTCCAAGTAATTAATATTATTTGTTCTACTTCCATACGCTCTATTATTTCTCAATTCTCACTCCACACTTCTCACGTCTTATGTTTTTTCTCTTCTTGATTTCGTATATGTCGCAACCCCCGATCCCTTATTCCCGGGAACGGGCGGACGCGATCTCAGTTGTGGTGGTATCAGGTTATTTAATCTCGCAGCGGAATTTTCTCATCAGGACCGTAGTTAGGAAATGTTTATCAGAGTAAAACCACCTTCTTTTATATTAATAATATTATGGGCAAAACCCAAGTTTCTTATTACAATACATTTATAGGGACAAACCCTATTTTATTGAATTTAAAACATCGTTTATTAGGTAACTTTTATAGCCACATTTTTCCCAAGCCTTCAGTGCTCTCCAGCTGGCTTTTCACTAATTGGCTGTTCACATTGTGTTACCTGTAACGCGTTTTAAAAACATTTGTCAGTCGGAAATACTGGTGAGTGAATCCCAGTTTAATCAAGAAACACTTTATCAACTAAAACAGTATTGAGAGCGATCACATTGTTTATTTCTACACAATTACTCATTCAGTATTTGCCACTCGACCGGATCTATGGCTATGGTCAAATTACCCATTGGCTAACTCGTCGTCCAATGGTAATGCACTGTCATTCAGACTTACTACTACTCGTAGTAAATTTTGTATACAAAACCCCATAATACCGGCAGTAATTAAAGAACTACAAAGACTCAATCACCGCTTAATCGCATTGTAAAACATTTAAGGTTTTGTAAAATATTCCAAAAACATTAGCAAAAAGAGGATAAACTCACATTGCTATCTTAGGCTTCTCGTAAGGGTTTCCTGGATATAATCTATAATTTATACAAATGTACATTGGTTAGTATCATAACCCTTTGAAATTATTAATAATACCCTCCCCGAGACGGCATTCCAACAACTACGTCGGGCAGAACCACGACAGTTGTTACGGAACCCTAAATCAATCGGGCAGCGTAACTATTATGAAACTGGGGTTATAATACTTACAACGGAGCATAACCTCGCTAATTTAGGGGTATAATACCCGAGTATTATAACACTACTACAGAATTTAGATTGAGAATTGAGATTGTGAGCGACGGAAAACGAAGTCTGATGGCCTTCTTATATAGTCGTGTAATCTGACTTCCAGGCGGCCCGCGTAAGGTAAGGCTAAGAGTTACGCGGCCCGCGTCAACACGCGGTCAACATATAGCTTAGCTGGGTCAGCTACTAGACTCGCCACGATGTTGACACGTGTCAGCACCGGATGATTCCGTGTTTCATGATCTGTCGCGGCCCGCGTAAGCTTGAGGTGAGGTCCTACGCGGCCCGCCTCAACTTACATTTTCAGATTTTTATTTATTTTATAGGTTATAACATAATTCGGACTCGGTTTTCACATGCGGGGTATAATATAAGACATATTGGGACATTCTACAATATACTAGGATGTCAGAAATATTATAAGGCTTTGGTTTTACCGAGGGTTGTTACATTCTCCCCACCTTGTTTTAGAGCTCGTCCTCGAGATCTATTGGAACAAATGCGGGTATTTCCTTTGCATTTCTGACTCAAGTTCCCATGTGTATTCCGGTCCTCTTTTGGAGTCCCACTTCACTTTGACTAGAACTAGTCTCTTATGCTTGAGATTCTTGACTTTCTTGTCTTCAATTTGTAGAGGTCTTTCTACAAACTTAAGTTGTTCATTTACCTCTATATCCTGAATAGGTACTATCAATGATTCATCAGCTAAACACTTTTTAAGATTAGATACATGAAACACATCATGTGTTCCTGCCATTTCCTCTGGCAGTTGTAGCTGATAGGCTACAGGTCCTATTTTTCTAATAATCTCAAAAGGTCCAACATACCTAGGACTTAACTTTCCCCGTTTGATGAATCTTACTACTCCTTTCCAAGGAGAGACTTTCAATAATACTTTATCTCCTACTCGAAACTCCAATGGTTTTCGCCTGTTATTAGCATAACTTTTCTGTCTATCACGTGCTGCTTTCAGTCGTTCCTTGACTTGAATAATTTTATCAGTTGTTTCTTGCACTATCTCAGGTCCAGATAATTGCTTTTCCCCAATTTCTGCCCAACAGACTGGGGTTCGACATTTTCTTCCATAAAGTGCTTCAAATGGTGCAGCATTGATACTTGTGTGATAACTATTATTATAAGAAAATTCTATTAAAGGTAAGTGATCGTCCCAATTACCTCCAAAATCAATTACACAAGCTCTAAGCATGTCCTCCATTGTTTTAATTGTCCTTTCACTTTGTCCATCTGTTTGTGGATGATAAGCTGTGCTTAATTTTAACTTAGTTCCCATTGCCTTTTGGAAACTTGACCAAAAATGAGATGTAAAGCGACTATCTCTATCAGAAACAATTGATAAAGGAATGCCATGTAAAGAAACAATTTCATTTACATACAATTTAGATAATTGTTCCATACTAATTGTTTCCTTCATTGGTAAGAAATGAGCTGACTTAGTTAGTCTATCTACAATCACCCAGATTGTATCATTTCCTTTCCTAGTTTTGGGTAATTTAGTAACAAAATCCATGGTTATAAATTCCCATTTCCAAACTGGCATTTCTAATTGTTGTAACAAACCTGAGGGTTTCTGATGTTCAGCTTTAACTTGTGAGCAAGTTAAACATTTAGAAACATAGGTTGCTATATCCTTTTTCATTCCTATCCACCAGAAATTTTTCCTTAAATCCTGGTACATTTTATCACTTCCTGGATGCACGTATACTTAGACTTATGGGCTTCTTCTAATATACGATGACGTAGATTTCCTAATTTAGGTACCCACATTCTCTTTTCATGGAATCTCCAAATTCCATCTGTTCCTTGTTTTAATTCTTTTAACATACCTTTTAATTTTTCAGTATCTTCCTTGATTACTGATTCTTGTGCTTCTCTTATTTGATCATTTAAATCTACTTGCAGATTTAATTTAAGAGAACGTACCCTTTTTGACTTTTCATGATACTTTCGGCTTAAAGCATCTGCCACTATGTTGGCTTTTCCTTCATGATACTGGATATCACAATCATAATCACTAAGAAATTCCATCCAGCGTCTTTGCCTCATATTCAACTCTTTCTGCCCGAAAACATACCTTAAACTTTTGTGATCAGTAAATATGGTAAACTTACTACCATAAAGGTAATGTCTCCAAATCTTAAGAGCAAAAATTATAGCTCCTAATTCTAAATCATGGGTTGAATAATTTTCTTCATGACTCTTAAGTTGTCTAGATGCGTAAGCTATAACCTTTTGTCGTTGCATCAACACACATCCATAACCTGGTTTAGAAGCATCACAATAGACTACAAAATCTTCAGTTCCTTCTGGTAATGCTAGTATGGGTGTATGGGTTAATCTTTGCTTAAGAATTCTAAAGGCTTCTTCTTGTTTTAATCCCCATTCAAACTTAACATATTTACAGGTTAACTTAGTTAAAGGAATGGCTATTCTAGAAAAATCTTGAATAAATCTTCTATAATAACCGGCCAATCCTAAGAAACTTCTAACCTCAGTTGGTGACTCAGGGGTTTTCCATTTCGTAATTGCTTCAATCTTTGTTGGATCTACATGAATTCCTTCATGGGTGACTAGGTGTCCAAGGAATTGTACCTGTTCTAACCAAAATTCGCACTTATTGAATTTAGCATAAAGTTTTTCCTTTCTTAACAAACTTAAAAGTGCGTGCAAATGTTTTGCGTGATCTTCTTTATTCTTAGAGTAAATTAGAATATCATCTATGAAAACAATTATGAATTTATCCAAATATGGCTTACATACTCGGTTCATCATGTCCATAAATGCAGCTGGGGCATTGGTTAAACCAAATGGCATGACTGTGAATTCATAATGACCATACCTTGTTCTAAAAGCGGTTTTAGGAATATCCTCTTCCTGTACCTTTAATTGATGATATCCTGACCTTAAATCGATTTTAGAGAAAAATCGAGCTCCTTGCAGCTGATCAAACAGATCATCGATTCTCGGTAATGGATACCGATTCTTAATCGTGACTTTGTTTAATTCACGGTAGTCAATGCACATACGCATTGATCTGTCTTTCTTTTTAACAAACAGTACCGGCGCTCCCCATGGCGACGAACTTGGTTGTATGAATCCTTTTTCCAACAATTCGTCCAATTGTTTCTTTAATTCTTGCATTTCTGCAGGTGCCAATCGATAAGGTGCTTTGGCAATTGGTGATGTTCCTGGTAGCAAGTGAATTCTGAACTCAACTTCTCTGTCTGGAGGTTGCCCTGGCAATTCTTCTGGAAAGACATTTAAAAACTGAGATACTACTGGAATGTCTTTTAAATCTTTTCCTTTAGTGTTAGTGATTATGGAAATCAAATATACTATAGAACCTTTTCTTATACAACTTGCAGTTTTCATCACAGAGATGAACTTAGTTGACCTAGAAGGTTTATCTCCTTTAATTGTGATCGCTTTACCTTTTGGCGAATTTACTCGAATTAACTTTTGATCACATAAAATACTGGCTTTATTAGCTATTAACCAATCCATTCCTAAAACAACATCAAATCCTACCAGATTCATGGGATAAAGATTTGCAATAAATTTCTGATTTGAAATTTCTATTCTTGCTCCCTGCAAGATTTCAGAAATTCTAACGGTTTCCCCATTAGCTGTTTCTACTAAGCATTCTAGTGGTAGTTTAGTTAATGACTGATTTAGAATTTTGCAAAATGATGCATTAATAAAACTTTGGTTTGCACCAGAGTCAAATAATACTTTAGCAAAGACATCATTAACTAAAAACGTACCAGCTATGACATCTGGAATCATCTTAGCTTCATCTGCAGTCAAAACAAATGCTCTAGCATTTTTAGTATTCTTGTTGTCTGCAGCTGGGGCTAATTTTGGACAATTTAGCTTGATATGACCTTGTTCTCCACAATTGTAACATACCCGGCTGTTAGCTTTCTTCCTGCAATTTTCTTCTTTGTGTCCCGATAGTTTGCAAAAGTTACAATATATGGAGCATCTTCCGGAGTGCTTTCTTTTGCAATACCTACAGTAGGGTGCAGATGTAGAACCTATATTTTTCCCACGATTAGAATTTCCAGAACGAAATTCTTGAGTCAACTTCTGGGTTAGGCTCCTTCTTTGAGCCTCTTCTCGGGTAAGGACTAATTCATCTGTCAAGGTATTGGCTAGTTCTACAGCTTCTTCTATGGTTTGAGGTGTAGCTGCCTTAACTACGTGTCTTATCTCCCCAATTAATCCCCAAATATAACGGAAAATTAATACTGGTTCTGGTGAAGCAAGAGTTGGCACTATTCTGGCATATTCAAATAATATTTTAGTGTATCCCTTACTATCCACACCAGTCATCCTAAGGTTTAAGAATTTGTTTGCTATCTGTTCCTTCTCATTAGGTGGGCATAATTTCCTTTCTACCTTATTCTTAAATTCTTCCCATTCCATATTATAGGTTCTATCACTTCCTTTTGTTTGGAGGATAGTGTTCCACCATTCTAGTGCTGCATTCTTAAATTGATTAGAAGCAAACAGTATCTTATCTTCTTCAGCACATTTACTTATCCTTAAGACTGCCTCAGTCTTTTCTATCCAGCGTAAGGTTGCAATGGCCCCTTCATTGCCCGAGAATTCCATTGGTTTACAAGACCAGAATTCCTTATAAGAACAACCGTAAGGCACAGTTCTTCTTCTTTTGGGAATGGGCATTTGAAGTACAGGTCCATTGTTCACGCTGTTTTCTGGTTCACTTGGTCGCTTACTGCCATGCTTACTTTTATTATCAGCATCTTTAACAGTTTGAAGAATAAATGGCATTGCATCTATAATTCCTTGTGCTACTATGTGTTGGATAGCACTATTGTCCACTTGATTGTTATTGTTATTGATGCTTGGATTATCATTAACCACGTTAATGTTACTTTGGTTATCGTTATTCAGATTTCCTTGATTTCCTTCGTCGGCCATCTGAATTTTAAACATTTACCCCATATTAATATCACAAATAATAGGTAATATAGTTAATTACATGACACGCAATTTAACCAAAACCGTCGATCATTGCGACTATACTCTTTTTCATATACTATGCGTCTATTACACATTAGTACAGAAATAAAGATTACAATACCAACAGAATTAAAATAGTAATATGCATCCATACACACATATTTTTATTTTATTATTATTACTACCGCTTCTTCCATTCTAACATTCACGGATATGGATTCATCCAAAAATCCATATTGCGCTCATCGTATTTCCATACGAGATGCCCTCCCACCTTACGCATCCTCTCATTGCTTTCTAAAATTTCCTCCCCGAAAGTCCTAAGTTCTTGCACGTTTTCTGCACTCATTGGGGGTGCAGGTTCTCGGACTAGGTTTGGAATCTGTGGCGCTGGTTCCTGATATGGAGGGGTATGAGTTCGGAGATGGTAAGGATCCTCTAAAATCTCCCTAATATAATCATCTTGATAATAGGGATCTAAAGGGTCCATACCTGGGTAAGCTTCTATGTTCTGTATGGGTGGATAACCCTGGATAGGATAACGTTGCACAAAATCTCTATTGTCGTCCCACCAGGGGTCGTAATTCGGGTCTAGAGGGTTTGGTGCAGGCACTCTAGGGATTTCTTCTGGATTAAAATCGTACATTTCCACTTGGTTTTCCTGATTTTCTATCTCCATGGGTTGTTCTGGGTTTTGTGGTTGTGGGGCTACTAGTTGTTCCAGACTTGGGTCAGCAGCAGTTGTAGCTAAGATATGGAAATTAGCTAAGCTTATATTTAGCATATCTTGAGTATGGGCATCTGTCTCTCGCTTAATAGCTGCTAAAGCCCTTTGCTGTTGCAATTTTCGCATTCTCTTCCTACGAGCAAAAGCTTCTTTACTGAACCATCCTCGTTTCTTATTAGGAAATGGTTCTTCAGATTTAGCTCTAAAAGCAAATATTCCGTCTTCCTGATCAGCAGAATACCCAGAGAGGGCAGGCTGTGATGATGTACCCTCACTCCTAGGTGAATCAGCTAACTGACGATTCACGTCTGATGGTCCTTGATCACTCATACTGAAAACTAACAAATAGTCAAATAACACATAACACATAATTACAGTTATGCATGTATTTTCGTAATTTATTTCCTAACACAAAATTTAAAATTTAAGTGTCAGCAGAACACTTCTTTGGCTCAGACCAGTGGCTAGGCTCTGATACCACCTCCTGTCGCAACCCCCGATCCCTTATTCCCGGGAACGGGCGGACGCGATCTCAGTTGTGGTGGTATCAGGTTATTTAATCTCGCAGCGGAATTTTCTCATCAGGACCGTAGTTAAGAAATGTTTATCAGAGTAAAACCACCTTCTTTTATATTAATAATAACATGGGCAAAACCCAAGTTTCTTCTTACAATACATTTATAGGGACAAACCCTATTTTATTGAATTTAAAACATCGTTTATTAGGTAACTTTTATAGCCACATTTTTCCCAAGCCTTCAGTGCTCTCCAGCTGGCTTTTCACTAATTGGCTGTTCACATTGTGTTACCTGTAACGCGTTTTAAAAACATTTGTCAGTCGGAAATACTGGTGAGTGAATCCCAGTTTAATCAAGAAACACTTTATCAACTAAAACAGTATTGAGAGCGATCACATTGTTTATTTCTACACAATTACTCATTCAGTATTTGCCACTCGACCGGATCTATGGCTATGGTCAAATTACCCATTGGCTAACTCGTCGTCCAATGGTAATGCACTGTCATTCAGACTTACTACTACTCGTAGTAAATTTTGTATACAAAACCCCATAATACCGGCAGTAATTGAAGAACTACAAAGACTCAATCACCGCTTAATCGCATTGTAAAACATTTAAGGTTTTGTAAAACATTCCAAAAACATTAGCAAAAAGAGGATAAACTCACATTGCTATCTTAGGCTTCTTGTAAGGGTTTCATGGATATAATCTATAATTTATACAAATGTACATTGGTTAGTATCATAACCCTTTGAAATTATTAATAATACCCTCCCCGAGACGGCATTCCAACAACTACGTCGGGCAGAACCACGACAGTTGTTACGGAACCCTAAATCAATCGGGCAGCGTAACTATTATGAAACTAGGGTTATAATACTTACAACGGAGCAGAACCTCGCTAATTTAGGGGTATAATACCTGAGTATTATAACACTACTACAGAATTTAGATTGAGAATTGAGATTGTGAGCGACGGAAAACGAAGTCTGATGGCCTTCTTATATAGTCGTGTAATCTGACTTCCAGGCGGCCCGCGTAAGGTAAGGCTAAGCCTTACGCGGCCCGCGTCAACACGCGGTCAACATATAGCTTAGCTGGGTCAGCTACTAGACTCGCCACGATGTTGACACGTGTCAGCACCGGATGATTCCGCGTTTCATGATCTGTCGCGGCCCGCGTAAGCTTGAGGTGAGGTCCTACGCGGCCCGCCTCAACTTACATTTTCAGATTTTTATTTATTTTATAGGTTATAACATAATTCGGACTCGGTTTTCACATGCGGGGTATAATATAAGACATATTGGGACATTCTACAATATACTAGGATGTCAGAAATATTATAAGGCTTTGGTTTTACCGAGGGTTGTTACAGTATATATACCACACTCTCTTTTTTTCTCCTCCACCTTGATGCCAAGCATTTGGACATCAAGGATCACCTTCATTGGAGGTGCTCTAAGCCATTTATTTTCATCTTGTATATATTTATTTGTTTATAAAAAGGTAATTTTACATTCATACGTAACATTTTTTTTATAACTTGAGGATAACATAAACTGCAACCTTCATTTTGATAGGGTTGCAAAAATATAGAGACAAAAAATGATGAAAAACTATTATTTTGTACCTGAATTAAAAAAAAAATGCTTTCTGTCCTCTCAGGTTCAAGTGTTAAAACCAGAAAAAAAAAAAAAAAAAAACTGTATTTTATTTTTCTCACTACAGCCTTAATACTACGTCAATTATCTTGTTGAATTATATAATAAAAAGATCGATTTGTCAAAATTTAATACAAGAATATTTCATGTTGCTTTTATTTTAGCAATATTCCTTTGCTTATAATGAATTATTAAATTTGAAGCTCACAGTTTCACACTAGTAGCTAGTCTTACTATGATCTAGAAGATTGTTGGGTTTACCTGTATCGAATAAAACATGTTGAGCCAAATCTTCTTCATGTAAAACCTGTTTGATTTAGATCGGGAAAATCATGTGGTTTTATGAAACCGTGTGCTATGGCTCGAATCCATAGTCAACCCTATTTCCGATAGAGATAGTTGACAACTGACTCCAATTTTTCCCATTATTTTCTTATCCGCAATAGTGCGAAAAAGAAAAAGAAGGCCTGGCCCCAAGTTGTTCAAGAATAGTGCCGTTGAGTTTCTCGACCCTTTGTCTTAGAATTAACCAATTCTATTTCTCGATGGGGGCATGTAAGGGATATAACTTAGCGGTAGAGTGTCACCTTGACATGATGGAAGTCATCAGTTCGAAAACATGAATCCAAACCAACCAAACTGATCATAAATATCCTTAATTTTCACTCATTTGTTTAGAACTTTACATGCTAACCATTTTTCACTCATTTGTTTAGAACTTTACATGCTAACCATTTTAAACGAAGTTGGGCCAGTTGGCACATTTGTAGGTTTGGGCTTTTGGGATTTTGGGCTATTTGGCCCTCGTTAAAACACCAACCTATTAATCATTCTTTAGTTGGGCAAACGATATCTTTGTATAAAATTATGTGGGTGTGAAGAAGAAACATAGCTTGGTGGTTTTTCTGTGAGAGGGGTGAGAGTGGTGCCGAAAAAGGTGTCGCCGGAGTTAAAAAGGTATTCGGAAAAAAAATGTATTGAGCTTTTTTTTTGGCTCGGGTGGTTGAAGGTTTTTGTATTTTTGTTATAGATGCGAAAATCCAATCAGCCTAGATACATGACACATTTGGATAACGATAAAGTACCAGGGACGTAGTTTTTAAGGGACGGGGGATGCAGTAGGGACGTAGCTTTTAATAGGCGAAAATCCAACCAGCCTAGATAAGGGACATAGCTTTTCTGGCTCAGGTGGTTGAAGGTTTCTGTATTTCTGTATTTTTGTTATAGAGGCGAAAGAATGTGAAGAACGGGCTATTAGTAAGTTTTTATAATTGT
This sequence comes from Helianthus tuberosus, assembly GCA_030545235.1. NCBI lineage: Eukaryota > Viridiplantae > Streptophyta > Magnoliopsida > Asterales > Asteraceae > Helianthus > Helianthus tuberosus. The sequence goes on along the minus strand of CM060434.1, from coordinate 143,806,634 downwards.
TTATAAACTTTAAGTAAATTTTGTTACTATTTTATATATAAATCAAAGTTGAGAGTTCTTTTTTATCTTAAAGGTCTTAAAGGTACTTACCATTTATCTTAAAGGTTCTCGGGTTGAGTTATAATTATTTGTTTAGGTACTTAACATTTATCTCGCATCATTATAAATATTTTGTTCTTTATTTTTGTTAAAGAACGCGTCATTTGAATGAATGAAGATTATGTAGTTTTATTTGTAGTTATTATTGTTTGATCTGACCCGAAACATAGCGATAGAAAAAAAAATTTGGTCCTATGACTTTCCACCTCCCGGAACTTTTGGTCAAACTCTACCACTACAATAAACTATGAGTAAAACATATGTATACAACTTGGAGTGAATTTGACTATAAGGTTTAGGCTTTGTAGATCTTAATACCATCTAATTTATAATTTATGCACACAAAATTGATGCACAAAACAGTTCTTTCTGAAAGCATGCATATCTTGGTGACCATCCCCTTTCTGTCTAGATACCAATTCTTCGGGCACAATGATTGTTATTTACAAACTTGACCGATACAAATCGTTTTAAACAAGCTACTAGAAGCCAAAGAGCATGATGTTAGTGAAGCGGATTACAGTTTCTTTCATGGTTCATATTAATTTTAAGATGCTGTTTCAGTAACAAAAAAAAAGTATATTCTTTGTAAATAACTTGCTATAACTTTATTATCGTGTTAATATTTCAAATCGGTCCTTAATAATCTCGGTATCCACTATTTACTAAACACATTGCATAATAAATAAAAATAATAACTTTTTATTAGTTTACATTATACTAAGAAAATTATACCAGCATTAAAACGTGACTAATATTTACATAATTTTACACATATTCTAATGAGCATACACACATGAATTTAGCAAATATGAAAAATAGATACGACTCTTATAAACATACGATAACAACAAAACAAATTTCATTTTTCTTAAACCACAAAACTTTTTAGAAACAATACATTGAGCAAGTAATCAATAGTAAAAAAAGTATTAGTTTGTTTATACCAGTTTTTAAAGTTTTTTTCAAAAAGGAAAAAGGCAACAAAAGGACAAAAATATAATATTTTGATATGGTATCTAAAAATTAAAAATGAATGTAACACATAAAAGGATCGGATATCTTAATTTCAGAAGACCAAATAAATTGTTTTTTTGTTCTTTGTCTCATCTATAGTATTAACTAAAAGTGGTAATTATATTATATAAAAGATGAAGAAACATAAAGGTTATGGGAATGGGAAGTGGTGAGTAAAACATGGAACGACACAAAGGAAGAAAGTATGTCGACAAAGTTGTGGTGTGAACGAGGGATTCCGGGATGTATCCGACAGCTTTTATGCCGCACGTATATCAATCCTATCCTACTATGTTATATTTCATATAAATATCTAGTGTATACGGATATTTCTTTTACCGGCAACGCAACTTTATATACATAGAGGGTGAGCATCATTTCAGAACCCTAAAATATTTACAAAACTCGCAGAACTTCTAATAAACAACTTTTTTATTTATATATTTTTATAGGTAGAGGATCTTGTAAAAAGTGCTCAAAGTGTGAGAAGTATATTATAACACTATATATAATACTATATAACACCATATATAACACCGTATAACAATATGTAACACCATATAATACCATATAACACTATATATCATTATATAACAAATATAACACTATAGGTTGTCTGATAGCATGTCTATGATAGATGTATAGTGTTATATTTGTTATATAATGATATATAGTGTTACACAGTGTTATATGGTATTATATGGTGTTACATATTGTTATATGGTGTTTATATGGTGTTTATATGGTGTTATATAGTATTATATATAGTGTTATAATACACTTCTCACACTTCTCACACTTTAGGCCCCTTTTACACTATTTAGGATAATTTTATCATTTATTATATGTATTTTTATAATTGCATATATCGTAAGAGTAACTTTATCATTTTTTATATGTAATTTTATAATCGCATATATGTAAACTGGTATTTTTACATATATGTAATAGCTTATTACATATATATATATAATTTGACTGTTACATAAATGTAAAGTTGTAAACTACTCTTAACATGTACGTAACCATAATAATACATATAATAAATGATAAAAATTCCCTAAATATAAAAATATATTATAAAATGATTGTTTATTAAGAATTCTGAAAGTTCTGCAAATATTTAAAGTTCTGGAACGAGAACTTAGAACCTGATCTCTTAAACTCTAACTTGATATTTAGGTGTCTCGATAAATCATTAAACTGTGAGTAGGGGTAGAGGTGCCATGTACATAAAGTCACTTGATCATAACCGAGTCGCAACTAGTCGTAGATTATATAGACTAAGATGCATTGTTATTTGCTAGCAACATAAACAATCTTAGATTGAGACATTGAGTCAAAACCAGATTTTATAACACGCCAGCAACACTATGATGCAAGAATGTTGTCCCACTCATGAGGGAATCAATAAATACGTAGTGTACAAATAGTAAGAGGTTTAAGAACATGGTTAACTGCTTCGTGATAAATTGATAATTAACTCCTTTAGTCTGTGAAACCCTTTGACAATTAAATGAACTTTGTTATGACCAACATATATATCAACAAACGCTAAAAAGTATTTGAAAGTGGAAACCAATATATTAAACAATTGAGTAGTAGACCTCAGGAACGAAATACCGGTAACAGGTTTAGGAACAGGTATGAACTTCTATAAGGATGCCTTCTCATCAACTTTTGAACTAAAATCACCTATCATTGTGGTAGTAACTCCACAATAAAGAAATTGTTAGCCTCACCAAAGAAAGATGGGTCTCCATGCATGTGACCAGTCTCCAATGGTGAGAATAAGTCTTTGTTCTTTGAATGAGTGACCCGGACCGGAAAGGATAAAATACTAGATATGTTTTAGAGTTAATAGCCAAAATGGTCCCTGAGGTTTGCTCACTTTTGCCACTTTAGTCCAAAATCCAAATTTTTTAAATCTAGGTCCCTGAGGTTTGCATTTTGTTGTCATTTTAGTCCAAATTTCAAAAACCCCATTTTTGAGTATTGAAACATGATTGTTTTGTCCTTTTGTGTAGGGGCATTTTGGTCATTTTAATTTACTCTTTTAATAAATTAAAACAAAATTAATTATATATTATATATATATATACATACAGACATTCACACAAAGACCCACCACCATCACCCCCTTCTACCACCAGCATCACCACCTCCCACCACCACCGTCACCATCCACCCCACCATCATCACAACCTTCCACCACCACCGTCACCACCCACCCCACCATCATCACAACCTTCCACCACCGCAACTACTTCTGCATTTCCGGCCAGATCCACCACCAACATCTCTCGCTCCCTCTCTCTCGTCTTCATCTCTTGAATCACAAAAAAAAACCCCAATTTCTTACAAGTCACCAAAAACCCTCTGTTTTAAAGCTTTGAATAGAAATTAAAGGTTGCAGGTTATAATATAATTAGGATTCCGGCTGTGAAACCTCTGATTTTGGGTGACGACCATCGGAATTAAATCAACAATTTAATAGGAGGCTGCAAAGCAATTTTAGGTTTCGACTAACCCTCCCACCGCCACCGTCTCCACCGGAACCCTAACCCCAAACCTGCAAACAACCCTAATCAAACAACCTGCAAACAACCCTAATCACCAACCACCTGCAAACAACCTAGATCCATCCGGAAGAGAGAGAGGGAGAAGAGAGAGAGACAGGGGCGGTTTTGTTGTTGTTGTTCGTCGATTTGGTCAGATCCATTTCATCTGGGTTTTTAAAGTGGTGGCGGCAGAGAGGAGTAGAGGGAGAGAGAGGGAGAGGTGGTGGTGGTGCTTGTGAAAAGAGAGAGGGTTTTTTTAAAGAGGGTTTTTTTTTCTTTAATATAAATTACTTTATAATAATCTAGAATGACAGAATTACCCTTATGAGAAATGAGAATAAAGACAAAATTCTGTAAAAAAATTGACAAAATTAGACTTTTTTTAAATTTGGACTAAAATGGCAACAAAATGCAAACCTCAGGGACCCAGATTTAAAAATTTTGGATTTTGGACTAAAATGACAAAAGTAAGCAAACCTTAGGGACCATTTTAGCTATTAACTCTATGTTTTATTAAGCGTTTATATAAAACCCAATTGTCAGAAGGTTTATTATAATATGAAAAGTTGTTCTAAACGTTACAAATGTGCCTTTATTTATATGCTAATCTAATAGGTTACCCTTTAAATTCGGTCAAAGTAACTAACATATTAACCACCAATGAGGTAGTGGTGGAGTGTTTGGGAAAGAATTGGTGTTCTTTGTGACACAGGTTCGATTCTCACTCTCCTTATTATTTTTCTACACCATCCAGTTGAAGAGCGAATACGGATGGTGTCGGTTCGACTTGGATGAGAGCTAGGTTTTACCGATTATTCCACTGTCGTGCCTTCGGGCAGGTAGAGGTCGGGTTTCCGCGCATCTGGGGAGAGCCAAGGGGCTGGCGGCGGTCGAGTAGTCGACCTTGGCCACAACGCCCGGTGTCACGGTGCTTGACACGTCGTTCCTTACCGTTCAAAAAAAAATTAACATATTAACTAGACACATCGTTCCTTACCGTTCAAATAAAATTAACATATTAACTAGACATAATTATAATAAAAGACCATAACCGAAAATATTAAATTCGGTCAACATAACCAGCATCTTGACTTAATTAAAGTATAAAATATTAATTAGATTATTTAAAAGGTTTTATGATTATTATTTGAGTAAACTGCCATTTTGGTCCCTGTGGTTTGGCCAGTTTTGCCACTTTAGTCCAAATCTCAAACTTATTACATCTGGGGCCCTGTGATTTGCATTTTGTTGCCATTTTAGTCCAAAAGTGAAATTTGACCAGATTCCCAAACTTAAAACCTGATATTTTGTCTTTATCCTCAGGGGTATTTTAGTCATTTTGAAATTATTATAACTCAATTATCTATATATAACTCATTTTGTCTTTATCCCCAACTTAAAGCTTGATTGCACATGTCAAACAACAGGTATCAAGACTGAATAAAGTGTTTTATTAACCCTGAACTATGAACAAACAATCGAATAAGAACTGCACAACAAAACTCTAAACTCTCCTCTCACCTGCTGATTATCAATGTGATAATCTGCACATAAACGATCTAACAAGCACTTAGTGAAACAAAGATGTTCACTACTCGAAAGAAACCCTAAATCGCCTAAAGAGAGGATAACGAACAGAGAGAACAAAATATGCAGTTAACCCTCTCATAATCCCCCCTTCTCACCACCGCCACCTCCTCCCCCCTCCATTAACACCGCCACCACCCCCACCGGACCACCACTGCACCACCACCACCCTTGTCTTCCTCATTTCACCCAATTTCACCAGAAAACCCTAATCCAAACCCTAATTAGGGTTAACACTTAACACAAATTAACAACCTTAAAGGCGGCTAAAGAAGAACCACCATCGGAACCACTGTTGGGACGAAGATCAGACAACACCTGAAACCCTACCTTCCGATCTGTAAAAAAAACTCCGCAAATATCTCATCTGCATCTCTCGGATCAAACCTAAACCTCGCACCAGATCTACTCTTATTCGTACCTCTCTCTCATTTAATTCCGGCGAAGACAAAGGCGGCGACGGTTGTTCCTCAGGCGGCGACGATTGTTCCTCAGCGGCGACGGATGTTTTGTTGTTGCTGTTCATCCTGGATCTGGATCGAGTTATTGAGAGAGAGAAGTGAGAGAGTCAGGGATCTGGATCGAGTTATTGTTCATCCTGGATCTGGATCGACATGTTGTTGTTGTTGTTTATTTCTTATAATAACTTATAAATAGATAAAGATTTAATTAATATTTAGTTAGAAAAAGACCAAAATGCCCCTGAGGAAAAGGACAAAAACCAGGGGTTTTTTTTTGAAATCTGACCTGATTTGAGTTTTGGACTAAAATGGCAACAAAATGCAAACCACAGGGCCCCAGATGTAATAAGTTTGAGATTTGGACTAAAGTGGCAAAACTGGCCAAACCACAGGGACCAAAATGGCAGTTTACTCTTATTATTTTGTTAGTTATGGATGTTTTTTACCATTCTTCCGTATTTTCATCGATTCACAAACGAGTTGTTCATTCGAGTTGTTGGCCCCGCGTCATTCTTCTTTAGTCGAGTTCTTGGAATACGGAATTTCTAATTGGTCATTGGTTTTGCTTCTCTACTTAAAAAATGTGCGGGATGGGCGACGGCTCAGGGCCCACACCTATCGGGGACCCAATTTTTTTTTTATTTTTTTTATTAGTTTTACACTATAAAGTTAGAATATATACATAATGAATCGGAAAAATACCATCCCTGAAACACTTGGTTTGGTGGGTTGAAAGTCACTTTAATAATAAGAAGACACGGGATCTAATCCTGGCGTCCTTAGTTTTGTTTATCTTTTTCTTTCTTATCTATTTATTAAATACAAATGACATTAATTGCCTAATTTTTTCAAGTTACATTAAGGCTAGTGGGTATGGTGATGGTCCTCCAAGGGAGGATGATCCGCCACGTAGGCGTCACGTCATAGTCCTACCAAGGATGGTCCATCTCACTAAACTAGAGGGTATGGAAGGATGGTCCTACCCCATCCCACTATGTACAAATATCCATGCCTAATGTACAAATCTTATTCACAAACAAACAAAGAATAGGGGGCCCACTTGTTTTGCTCCGGCCTGGACGTCGAAATTCCGACGGAGACGACGCGACGGGAAGAAGACGGAGGGGGGCGGAATGGAGGTTGGATCGGCGCCGAGGGAGGACGGGCTGGACGACGCAGCCATACCGTGCAGCCTAACTGATTGATGTTGATTCAAATGACATTAATTTATTTTCATATACTTAAATTTTTTTTATATATATTCTTTTAAAAATTTATATTTAAGGAGCCGTATTTTATGTTCACATATGGCCTAAAGATTTTCCAATATTTTCAAAGACGGCTCTGTTGGCTACCACCATCACCTTGGTCAGGGGCGGACTTACCCCTAGCCCAAGGTGGGCGGGCGGACCCTCAGGAAAAAAAAATTTAGTGCTATTTTCCGTTGAAAATCCTGTCCGCACCCCTTTGATTTTTTCGTCCGCACCCCTTGAATTTTTTCATCCGCACACCTTGGAATTTTTCGTCCACACACCTTAGGTAAAAAATGTTATCGATTTATATTTTAAATTTTTTTAGTAAACTCTAATTAAAAAAAACTACCTAGATTATTTAAACTTATACTACCCTAATACCCAATACCTTAACCCACTATTTCATTAAACATAATTTGCCCACTAATTACTAGCCCATTAACCAAACTCAACCTAAGTTCAAACTATAATAATTAAAATAAACCCAATAGTCCCTTAGAATTTCTCTCGCCCTCCCTCTCTTGGGTCGTCTCCTGCCAGCGATCATCGAACACAACAGCACGTCATCAGCAGCCGCAAACCACCGCCGTTCGACACCAAAGGGTAACAAAATTCTTAAATAGGTTTGAAATTTCATGTGTTTTGACGTTGTTTATGGTTGTTTAGATGATTTTTAGGGTGATTATGTTGTTTAGATGATTTTTAGGGTGATTACACACGATTTCTAGGGTTGAAAATTGAAATTGAAACATTATGTTATGAAGCGATGAACTTATGGATCAATTTGTTTGGGATAGGAACCATGAGTAGGGACGTTATAGCGCGACTTCTTTTGTTTTACATGACCCGACCCGAACCGACCCGATACGAACCTATTTTTTTACTTATATACATAGGGGCCTAAAATTTTTAAAAATGTTCCGCACCCCATGAAAAATTTACCCGCCACTCACCTTGGTTTCATATTTCCATCTATTACTAATTTTGTTGGTGTTTCAATACTCCGCTTTAGGAACATCAAGAAAATTATTAACTTCAAAATTGTTTCTCTTCTTTTTATAATTTGTTTCCTTGATTTACTTATTGTTTATCATGCTAACATCTTTTGTATCTCCACATTATGGTTGAAGTTTCTTTACACTTGTTGCAAACGACAAACACGTGGCACATTTTCATCGTTGTGAGATGCTTCGGTTTCTACATTGGATTTATCATCGTAATGAAAAAACATCTCGTCAAGTAAGAATTCGTAGTAAGGAATAGATTTTCTCAAGTTGATAAGATGTTGATAGCCACAAACGATCAACCCCGCGATCCCGTCGTAAGAATTCGTTCTAGTAAATGTTTATATAACACCCAAATGGAAGAAAGTTTATTGTAATATCAAAATTTGTTATGGTAAATGTTTATATAAAACCCAAATGGAAGAAAGTTTATTGTAATATCAAAAATTGTTATGAACATTACAAACGAGCCTTTATTTACAAGTTAGAGGCTGTTTGGTAGCATCTTAATGACCATTCAGATGTTATCTCTTAATAGTTTAAAACCTCTGAATGAATAAGAGGTAACCTCAAGTCTGAATGGTTAAAAGGTAACATCTGAATGGTAAATCATCACATGTCATATTCTTCTACCTTCTCATTGGTAAATTCTTAATGGTTCCATTAAGAGGTAGCCTCTTAATGACCATTCAGAGGCTACCAAACAGCCCCTTAGTCTACTTGACAGCCCGTGAAACTTGGTCAAAGTTATTGTCATATTAACTAAGACTAAAGGGTATGGGGGCCGGCTAGCCCCGGCTAGGACCGGCGCCGGTCCCCCACACCGCCCCCCTCCGGTTCGACTCGGCCCAAACGGCTCCCCACAGCCGATTCAGACGGGGCCCCACTTGATGTTTATAGCCGTTTCAAACGGCTCTTTTATATAAAAAAAAAATTCAACTTTTCAATTTAAATACCCTCTATCTCATCCATTTTTATACAATTCTATCCTATTCTACTCCCATTCTTCTCCAATTCTCTTCCTTTTTTATACCATTTTCTCTAATCATGAATCCTTTCAACCCAAACAACCCCAACCCAAACAACCCCAACCCGAATAATCACAACCCGAACCAACCTAACTTTTTTTCGACTCCCGCTTACACTCCGAATATGGATCATTCGTGGGGGGCTCCGCAATTTCCTTTTTCGGGTTTCCAACAAACACCCAACGCATTCTCACAAATGTCTCAAGTTCAACAACTCCAACAATACAAAGCACTACAACAAATCATGCAACGCAACTCGTTTGAACAACTCCAATCGCAACCGCCAACTTCCCAACCGGTTCAACTTGACGATGATGATGATGAAGAAGTCGTCCCCGAATCGCCACCGCAAGAGCTCAACCGAAAAAAAAAACAAGGGGAAGGGGAAGAAGGTTGAAAACGTACCCGAAACCGCGTCAAAAAGCGGTTCGAGAGCAAATGGGAGACCTTGGACGAAAGTAGAGGAGGAGGCGCTAGCAATGGCGTTTGCTAAGTCCTCTACGTGCCCGATAGTCGGTATGAACCAAAGTTAAAATTTTTAATTTAAATTTTAAAAGTTTTTATTTTTTATTTTTACTAATGCATTATTTTTTAAAATTTAGGAAACAATCAAACGGGTACTAGTTTTTGGAAGAAGACAACGGCTAGATTTCACGAGCTTATGGAGCATGGCTCGGATCGCGATATAGAAGCCGTCTCGGGCAAGTGGCGTAAAATGAGCAAGGTCATCAATAACTTTAACGCAATTTATAACCAAATTTACACTTGTCCTCCTAGCGGGAGTAACGAGACGGACATTCTTAACCTTGCTATCGCTAAGTGGGACTCTCAAAATTCAAAGCCTTTCCCGCACTTCCGAGCATGGAACATTGTAAGGAAAGAACAAAAATGGACGCCGATTCCAAATGGGGTCGCAACCGCCAAACGGACTAAAACTTCCGAGTCTGGAAGTTATAGTGCGGGAGGCTCCACCGGTCGTTGTCAAATCGACATAAACGACGACCCGGAAGATGACGAGGACGTGTTGCCCATTCACGAGTCGGAACGTCCCACCGGGAGGGACAAAGCAAAAAAAGAGGCGGCCGGAAAGCGGAAAGGGGCCGGCTCGAGTGGAGGGGGCAGCTCGAGTGGAGGGGGCGGCTCGAAGGCATCGGCAAAAATGGACGACTTGATAAACGAATTCCGTTCGTTCAAAGAGTTCGCGACCGAAAAATACACTCACAAGAAAACCGTGTCGGCCGACTATGCTCGAGCGGAGGATTTTAAAATCATGAGGTTGGATCTCGACTCGGTTCCGGAGGATGAACGCGAGGTTTATCGGAGGATGAAAGAAGAGGTGAAGAAAAAAGGGACGTCGTAGGTTGTTTAGTTTTTTAATCGTATCGTAATTTTTTTTTTTATGTTTTTAGGAAATGTAATTTTTTTTTTGTTTTTTATGTTTCGGAAATGTTTTTTTATTTTTTTTATTTTTAGGAAATGTAATTTTTTTTATGTTATGAAATGACTTTATTTATGTTGTTTTATGTTGTATTTTTAATTTTTATAAAGTTTTATTAATTTAATAAATAAAAACTTAGAAAATTATAAAATAATGAGGTGGGGTAGCCTCATCCTCCATCCCACTCAAAAAGCATGGAGGCTCATCCCCCACGAGCCGCCTACGTAGCGCCTACGTGGAGGCTCATCCCCGTAGGGATGAGCCTCACCATACCCTTTAGTCTAAAAGACATAATTGAAATAAAAGACCATACCGAAACACTAATTTTGGTCAACATAACCAACATCAAGACTTAACTAAAATAAATAATAAAACCCAAAAAATAAATAATAACTAAATTATCAAAAATGTTTTATGAGGATTATTTTGTGAGTTATGGATCGTTTTTTCATCCTTCTTCCTCATTCCCACCAACTCACAAACTAGTCACTCATTCGAGTTATCAGCCCGACATCAGAGTGAAATATGTAATAAGTAAAAGTATGATTGAGAGTATTTGTGAGTGGATGATTTTTTTACTTCATCGTAGGGAATTTATGTTGGCGAAATCAAGGTTTATGTCACTATCAAAGAGTGGTGGGCCCATTAAAAGACATAGTCGTCATGATAGTAACATCTCTATTCTTATCGGTATATTTCAAACATTCTTCTATCATGTTGTACATTTTTGCAACGTTGGTCATAGGCGTAACTGTATTCGGGTCTACTTAACCTAGATACGCTGGATATGGGGTTGCATGCGGATCATACCTGTTGATGACCCAAAATGAAAGTTTGGAATTCCAATAAAGGATATTCGCACAAAACAATTATAAATGTGTGCAAAAGCATGAGACTATGGGGTACGGTCCTCTTTCCCTCACCTCCACATCACCTTCACCTCACCACAATCTTCTTCATCTTACTCTTCTCCCATCAAGAGGAAATGGTCTCCCGGGAAGGGGTGCCACCTCACCATTCCGATCCCCTTCCTGAGTCCACACCCCCTAGTCTAATCATAATCTTGATTTGATCCCGTGAGAGCAGATATCACCATATCAGAATTATAAATTTGCAACAAATAGAAGCTGCCATTGATTGAGCCATGTTACTTATTTCATGACAACTTTCATTAACTTTCCGGGTACCTTGTCAAACTTTAAGGGTGTAATTAACAAGTATAACATGTTCATAGCTTATTCGAGACTGTCTTACTAAAACTCAAAACCATAATTGCATGATTGTAAAAGAATCGCTTTTTTAGATTTTAATGGTTCGGACATTATTCTCGATTGATTCTTGCTACATTTTGATTTCATTGCGAAAGCAACCAAAGGTTATTGATTACTTGTTTGATGATCCATCGATTTGAAGAGGAAGGTGCTTTCGTTTCTAAGCTTCAATTGACTCAAGCGTGTTTTGGATCCAAAGGTACGTAGTTTTTAGGAATGTTTTATCCTTGAAAAAAAAAGTCTATATTCAGAAAAGGTAGTGGCACAACTTGTTGCTCGTTTACTAAAATATAAATAGAATGCTAGAAAACAAAATATATAAATAGAAATGTAATAAAAACCATCTATTTCTAGTATTTGGCATCATAAAGAGCCTAGCAAAAATGGTCAATCCCATTATTTGATGTATCATAAATTCAAACATTTATACGTTGAACAACGTACACAATTCATATAGGTTCATCAAGACCTAACTACCTTTTACTGTTATGTTCGTTCATGTTGTTATTGAATAGATTTATCTCACTTCTTTCATTTGTTAGGCCTTAACATTCTTTTTCATTTATTCAAGAGAAATAGACAACCTAAATGTTTCTTATTGATTAACACAAAGATTTTAAAAAAATCATAGATTTAATTATAAAACAAGATGAGACATTTAAACATATAATAACTATATTGCAATCATGTAGAGATTATTAATATGTTGTTCCCATGATTCATGTTGTGGATTGGAAAAATAAATTATTATAAATATATATGGCAGAAACCAAGTACAAGCAGGAGATTACGGGTAGATGAAAGTTGAATGCATGTGCATTAGCTGTTGCCATTACCACCCTTATTAAGTTATTTCACGAGCCATAAAAACAAAATAATTATTTTTTTGTGTACATGTAAACATTGTCGCCCTATTTTCATGGGATCTACATTAAATAAATCAAAATTTAATACTATATGTTTTAAAGCGTTTAATAAATATAGTCCTATGGTAAGTTACTAATATTCTGTAGAAACTTCAAGTAAATATATTTGAAGATATTCAGGATTATTTATTTAAGTGAATAGTGGATAGAAGATTTGGGTGTTTTTATATATTTTAAGTTAGTTTATGTAATTTATCAAAAGGGTAAAATAGTCATTTCATAAAATGTAACATCTTTTAAAACATAAGTTAATGTCGTAACTCAAACTTCTTACAAAATCAAACCGTATAACCATTTGATGTTAGACTAATATAACTACTAAAGCGCTAATTAGAGTCAAATTATATGAATTAGTTGTATAGCTTTATAAATTTTAAAATAACTACTTAAGTACTAACTAGAGTCAAACTATATGAATTGATGGGGTTGTTTCGGTACAAACCATATTTATCCTACAAACCGTGAGAACATATCCTAGCACTTAAAAAATGTTAAATTAGCACATACTAAAACAATATATACATAAAATTAGCACTTTTGAATTATTTTATCACAAAAAATTAATCAAGATAATTGATTTTAGCACATATGTGAATGATATCAGCGCTTTTCATTTATGGAAAATTATATCAGCACATTGAAAACAAAAGAAAGATCTAAATAAATAATTAATCGCTTGTTAGCATAATTATAGGGATTTCAATATAATTGATATTATTTAGGCTATTATTTTATCATTTCTCTATAATTGTTTAGATGTCACATGACACTTTTTAAATGATTATTACAGTTTTTATGCGAAATATGGTTTGTATTTGATCCTACTCTAATTAATTGTATAATTTTATAACTTTTAAAAAAGGCAAGTCATGTTGAGGCATGTGTGTATGAGTAAATTGATGAGTGAACCGTGGGGCCAATGGTTGGTCGAATGTATTAAGGTAATTTGAGATGCAACCACCCAAACCAAAAGGTGGTTTCCAATGCGGCGATGGTTCACCCATCATCATCATCTATTCATCACTCACATGAGATTCCAATTTGTATTTGTAAAAGGTACACTTGCCATACCTACATTCTTATAAATAAGACTAAAGGGTATAGAGAGGATGGGCTTGGAGGGGATGAGCCGCCACATAGGCGCTACGTAGGCTCGGCTTGAAGGGGATGAACCTAGGGGGTGGGGGATGAACCCCTTTATATATATATATATGTATGTGTGTTAGGAGAGAGGAGAGAGGCACGGCTAACCCGGCTGTGGAGAGCCGCTTAAGCCGGGCCGGACATGAAGGGGGTGGTGTGGGGGACCGGCGCCGGTCCTAGCCGGGCCTCAGCCGGCCCCCATACCCATTAGTCTAACAATGATTTAGAAAATTGAAGGGAAAGAAAATATAGCAAAATGCCCTTTTCTTGTAACAAACCGTATATTAATACTATGGACCAAATACAACATATAAATTATATCAAATAAGGTATAAAATCAATCATTTTTAGTATTAATGTTAGAAAAAGTGCGTTTCTTTGTATACTTTTTATTTTCAGAATTAAAAGTGCTTAAATGTACAAAAGGAATAAATTAACCGCAAAAACCAGCATAAATACAAAAAAAGAAAAGTTGATACATCATACTAACCCTCCGAGCTTCACCCCAAGACCAAAAACAACAAATTAGAAGACAAGCACGGGGTCGTGCCACCAAGGCATGGGGCCATGCCCCACTCAAGATTCCAGGAAGAAGAAGACAAACAGAAGCAAACAAGAAACACGGGCAGTGGTCAACTCCCTGATATGCGAATCTTTAATAGTACAGCAAGTATAATGGGCACGGGGTCGTGTCGTTGACACACGGGCCAGTGTGAGCATCCAGACTGACAAGCTCTTTAAATGAAGACAGAGAAGAAGGAGGGCACGGGACTAGGGGTGTTCATGAGCCGATCCGATCCGAGCGAGGGTCTGCTCGAGATCGGATCGAATTAAAACCGATCGGATCGGTTCGGTTCGAATTTGTAAAACCGATCATAAAAGTGCTGCTCATGATCGGTTCGAATTTAAATCGATCGGATCGATTTCGATCGGTTTCGCTCGGTTTTTCTCAACACCTAATTAAAAAATGTGCAGCAACAACAACAAAAAACTGAAATCATGACTTAATAAAACATGTCCAGCAGCACCTTTTAGGCTGCATTAAACTATAACAAAAGCAATACATAATTGAAATCACGATCCTAAAAATGTTCTTAACAATATCGAATCCAAAGCATAAAAATATAGTGCGAAATACAAATTGTAATCTAGCTCAAAAGCCATAAACATCTTCTTAAAGCTTGGGCATCTCCATCCACAAAATTCCACTTCAAATCATCAACATACATATAACCTATTAACACAAGCGTTAAACAAAACCATTAAGTTCTACACATTTGACATAAGAAACACAAAATAAAGTACGAATACAAAAGCAACACAAAATAAAGTGCGAATACAAAATGTAGATGCACATCGGAAATTTTTTTTCTCTTTTTGAACAAGCACCTCCGGTCGCTGTATCAGCTACATCGGTATCACCCGATTCATCAATTATTGTATTCGGGTCGTCCTCTCCATCAGTCAGATCAACATGAGCAGCCGGATTCTCGTTTGATTCTTTGTAAGAAGACATCCTACCAAAACAGAAACGAAACATAACATAAACAATGGTTAACACAGTTATAACAGAAACAATGGTTAACACAATTATAACAGAAACATAATGTGAATTGAACTCAAACAGAAACGATTTAACAATTAACAATTTAACATAAAGAAACAATTTGAGCATAAATTAGTGACCTAATAAAATACTGATTATAACATGAAGAATGAACAAAAGAAACTTTGATCCGTTATGTTCTACGCTTTATTTCAAAAACTTGCTTTCACTTGCAATCATCATATATTAGTTTTCCTGCTAATATGCAGATCTTAAGCATTATTAATCTCATTATAACAGCTAATAACCTATAATATACAATCATATGATATGAATCAAATGGTAAGCAAAAGTTAAGTAAAAAAATTTTATCAAACCCCTAGTAAGCATACATTCGATATACACCTGTTAACCATTAAAATCAAACTGTTGTCCTCCCTCCGACGACTTCCATGTACACCTGTTCAAAAGAAACTTTAAATTCAAAACTACAATGAATACATATGTGAATCGAAGCATACCACATAAGCCCGTCGGAGTCCTTGTGTTGTCTCAGTCACCGAAAATCGTTATGAGTCCTTGCCGTCGTCAAATCTGTTGATTACACCATTGCTGTTTACGGGTCCGTCATTACTATTGTCAGATCTAGTGGAACCCTATACAACAAAACAACAGATCTATCTTGAATTCTTACAAACCCTTATTGCAACAACTACAACATATGAAAGCAAGAAAAGATTGAAAGAGTATACCTTCCAACTTCAAAACAGCAGCTCGAACTTGAACCTCTCTCAAACCCTAATCAGATGTTTATTAAAAAAGCCCTAATTCGGAACGAGAGGTCGGATTCTTCATCAATCTTGTGAAATCTTTGTTGATTTGGTGAAATCGTCTTCTTGTTCTTGAATCGCTGGAGAGAGAAAGGGGTGGCGGGTGTTTTGGAAAATATGAGATCTAAAGAATGAATCTGGAAACCCTAGTTGAGACTTGATGGAGGTTTTCTCGATTGACGGTGAAGATAACAATTGTTGTGGTATTTTCTTCATAAATCAACGGTGAGGATTATAATCCGTGTGAGGTATGGATTATAATCCGTGTGATGTGTTTTTAAGTGCTTAGAGAGTTATACCTTGAGCATTAGTGGTTGTAAAATATATATATATATATATTAATTATATATATATATATTAATTACTAATAAAAAAATAATTCGAGCGAAACCGAGCGATCGACGAGCGAGCGGAGCTTTGCTCATGCTCGGATTGAATTTGAATCGAACCGATCCGATCGGCTCATTTACAAACTGAGCAGGAATCGAATGAGCATTTTTCGAGCATTTTTCGAGCGATCGTCGAGCAGTTTGGACAGCCCTACACGGGACCATGCCCACCATGCACTGGGCCGTGTAAAGCTTTTGTTTTCAGCTATAAATAGGGGTGTTTGCTTCAATTGCAACTCATCACTTGGCAAATCATTTCTCTCACATGTGCCACCTCTCCACCACCATCATCCACCACATTTATCCATCATCCGTCTCTAGAATGTGTGTAGTAGTCTCGGGATCCAACATTGATCGTAAGAGTTTTTTGTCAAACAAAGGTCATGCTTAGCTAATGTGACAACTCGTAATTTAGAACCCTTCAGTGTATCTCGATGTAACATGCTTAAACGTTATGTGTTTATATTTTAGTAAATGAAAGTTCGTGATTATCTTAATGTGCTATGTGTTATTAAGGTGTACGTATAAAGTATAGTTTTATACAAGCTTGTATGTAGTGAACCGGAACCAAAACACAAGGATCCGACTCGAGACCGCCTGGTCTCGAGTGAACAGTAAAACAATTGGGCCGGTTGGGCCATGCACCTCCTTTAATCCATCCGGAACCCACTTAGAGTGCACCCCCTTGTATAAAACCCAAAACCTACACTCACTCTCACACACACTCTCCTCTACACTCCCTCTCTAGAAAACCTTAAACCCTAGAGATCAAGCATCACCTCTCCTCTCCTTTCTCTCGGATCAAACCGGCAGTCATCGGAGGTCTCGGATCAGCCCGTATACACCGTTTAGGAGCCTCATTCTTCGACATTCTACACCTTTTTACCCACACTTGAATCGGTTAGTTGCTCTTTTCATTTTAGTGACAATGTATAACAAAGGTGTGTGTTGTTAAATGATATACATATTTCTATATGGCTGTGTGGGTTAAAACGATTAGATAATCATTATGCTAGCTTGATGCTTAGATGGTATGTTAGGTAATATGGAAATGGATGAGCATTGATGATAATATGCAAGATTGTTATGACATACAAGAATGTGTATACGTACTTAGAACCGAGGAATGTATGCTAGTTGTTAGAAGTTAATAATGATTCTTGATGCTAGTTAGAGACCGAATCATGTGTTGTTACTATTAATGACGTTTTGACCACATGTTAGCATGATTTCCTCATAAATGGATGAACATATTTCTGGATGATAAACTCTGAATTTAATGAAGTGATGATAGGATGAATATGTGTTAAAGGTTTGAAAACCCTAATGAAGAACAGTTTGAATGTGCTTTGAATATTTGGAAAAACCTATTGTTTGATCCATTTTGGTTAATTGTTAGACAAGAAAACATGTTGGTGATTTCTCATAGGATAGTACACCAAATCACGATTATGCAATGTTATTGGCTAGTGCAAAAAGCTGGACAAATGTTCTAGAAACAGCAGGGTGCGAGTCGAGACCTTCGGTTGCGACTCGAGACCATATGCGTGACAACTCGAGACCACGGTTGCGACACAGGTTACGAGTCGAGAACCCCTAGTCTCGACTCGAGACCACACATTGCCGGCACACAAACAACATGACTCGAAACCGGGTTGCTGGTCTTGTTGCGACTCGAGACCTGACTCGAGACCACCAGGTCTCGAGTGATGAAGGCTACAAACCGAGACAGCACCGTCTCGACTCGAGATCTCCAGTCTCGACTCGAGACCACTTGATTATGTATATTCTGTTTGGACCTACATGGTTACAGGCCTAAGTGGTTGGGCCGAATATATGGACTTCATGTGTAGTGTTAATTGTGTATGTTATGCACTATTAATTGGACTGCCATGAATAACACTTGTTTGCAACGTGCTAGTATACGCGTAGAAAATGTGTGTGCATTACTTGGCTTGTATCTGACTTGCGTGGTAACCATACTAGGACGTGGTTGACCGTAATTAGCTCAATTCGACCTTTCGTGTATCTGCCGAGCTAACCTAAGGTGAGTTCACACTTTCTACAGAGCATGGGATTCCCAGGGGTTGGGAATGGGTTAAGGAATATGGATTCCTCGTCCTTCTTGGGTAGGACAGTACAGGTTCAGGAATGTAATTCCTCGTCCTCACGGACAGTTAACTTTCACCAGACCAAAACTCTATCACGAAGTCCCTCCTTTTTATATCGACTTAATCGCCGGGCCAATGGCGAGCGGGTCATTAGTTAGATAGCGCTATTTAGGTTTGACAAACCTCACACCGTGCCGCAGAGGACGGGCGTGAACTAATGGATCTGGGCACGTCAATGATGATAGACATTGACAGTTCAGGGCACTTAAACATGACTACAGTCAGCAGTCGATATGGTAACGAGTCTAGTAACAGACACGGGGTAGCCCCCACGGCTGGATGGCCAGAGTAATTGGGTTAAACAAATCACGTTTTCAACTATGGGGTAACCCCCACGGCAGGATGCCAGATAAAGGAAACTGTTTTCAGAACAACTTAAAACAAACACCCAACTGTGAACTCGCTCAACATTATTGTTGACTCGTTACTACATGTTTTGCAGGTCAATAGGTACTTAGCTGGAGCTTGCATGGAAGGGAGTCGTTGTGGGACATGGACAACTGTGTGCCATGTTAAACTTTGATACAATTAAACTTATGTTTTGGTTTTAAACGTTATGCTTCCGCTTGCAACTTAAAACTATGTTTTTGTTTGGACACCAATTGTATTGGTTAGATTTTATAATCACTTGCATGCTTGTTCAATATGATTGGTGGCTGGATCCTGGTCAGTCACGCCTCCAAGCGGTGGTATTCTGCAGGTGGATTTTGGGGGTGTGACAGATTGGTATCAGAGCCATTGGTTATAGAGAACTTGGTTTTAATAGGGGAAAAAGTTTTATTAAAATCAGACTATAACCTGTACAGTGCTCTACGATCCACAACGACGCTTCACTCCACATGCAAGGCTCGACATTCTAGGTGATGTGATCTATGTATATATTGCCTACTTGTTAGTTACATAGTGCATTGCTCATGGTGTGCTTGGTTAGTGTAACTACTGTTGCTTGAACACGTGTGTGCCTACTCTCTTCTGTCATCGCACTCTCACGAACCTCTCTCATGTTTCCCTCTTATATGAAGATCATGAGTGGACGCGTTAACATGACTCAAGCCCAGTTGACGGCTCTGATTAACGAACGAGTTGCTGCGGCACTTGCAGCTGCACACGCAGGAGGTATATCCTGCAGTCCAAACTCATTCTAGGATCTTTAGGTCCTACTCTCGTGAACCAACCTTTGTGTTAAACTCTGTCCTTTTCTTTCACCCACAACAGGTCAACATGCTCAGCCACCTGTGTGCACCTTTAAAACTTTTATGGACTGCCGACCCATTACTTTTAGCGGCACTGAAGGAGCTGTAGGTCTCCTCCACTGGTTTGAGAAACTCGAGTCAGTTTTCAAAATGTGTGAATGCCCTGAGGCGCGCAGGGTGAAGTATGCTACCGGTACTCTCGAGGGTTTAGCTCTCACATGGTGGAATGCTCAGGTCCAAATGCTGGGGTTGGTTGCTGCTAACGCCACCCCATGGGACAATTTTAAGGAAATGATCAAGGAGGAATACTGCAATCGTGACGACATTCATAAGTTGGAAGTCGAGTTCTACGACCTCAAGATAACGGGGTCAGAAATTGAGGCGTATACTAAGAGATCGAATGGGCTTGCATTATTGTGTCCTACTATGGTGGACCCTCCAATTAAGCGTATTGAACTCTTTCTCAAGGGCTTAGTGCCAGAAATCCAAAGTCATGTGACTTCAGCAAACCTCGCCACCATCCAGCAGGTTTTTCAGTTGGCTCACCGTCTCACTAATCAGGCGGTGGAGCAGAACAGGTTACCAAAGCGTATAAGTGCTACAGCTACTTCGGATGCCCCTAGTGACAACAAAAGGAAATGGGATGGAGCTTCGAGTAAAGGTTCAACTTCTGTGCAATCTCAGTCTCAGCAGAGAAAGACTGATGACTACAAGAGCCCCAGTCAGCAATCATCTGGTGGTCAAAGCCATGGTGGGTACAAGGGGAATCACCCCAAATACAATCGCTGCAACCTACACCACAGCGGGCCATGCACCAGGGGTAACTGTCATCGGTGCAACAAGCCAGGTCACGCCGCAAAGGATTGCAGAAGCTTGTACCCCGCAAACCAGAATCGTCAACAACAAGCCCCTCAGAACCAGCGACAGCAGCAGCAGCAGCAAGGTGTCAACAAAGGGTGCTTTCAGTGTGGAGCTGAAGGCCATTTCAAGAAAGATTGCCCCCAACTAAACAGGAACCAGAACCATAACAACAACAACAATAATCAGGGGAGTGGTAACAATGGGAACAACAACAACAACAATGGAGCCAGGGGGCAGGTGTTCGTGATTGGTCAAGGTGAAGCAAGGAATGACCCCAATGTTGTGACGGGTAAGTTCCTTCTCGACGACTTTTATATTACAGTTTTATTTGATTCGGGTACCGATACTAGCTACGTGTCACTAGAAGTTAGTCAAATGCTTAAGCGTATTCCAACACCTTTGAGCGACAAGCACACTGTAGAACTAGCAAATGGTAAGAGTTTAGAGGCCACACACATAGTCAAGGGTTGTAAACTTGTTCTTGCTAACCAGACCTTCTCTATCGACCTTATTCCTATCGTATTGGGTAGTTTCGACGTTGTCATTAGGATGGATTGGTTATCCCAACACCGAGCAGAGATTCTTTGCAATGAGAAGATTGTTCGTATTCCTGGTTCCGGTGGTGAACCTCTCATGATTCGTGGCGACAAGAGGGGTGCTGTTGAGAACATCATCTCTTTCCTTAAGGCCCAGAAGTGTTTGAGAAAGGGGCACACCGCTATTCTGGCTCTCGTTGCTGACACCTCGGAGAAAGAGAAGAAGATAGAAGATTTTCCAATTGTACGCGATTATCCTGAGGTATTTCCTGAGGAATTACCTGGCCTTCCGCCTCATCGCCAGGTCGAGTTTCAGATTGAACTAGCTCCTGGAGCTGCGCCTATAGCCCGCGCACCTTATCGTTTAGCTCCATCAGAGTTGAAAGAACTCTCTACGCAACTACAAAAACTCTTGGATAAGGGTTTTATTCGTCCTAGCTCATCGCCTTGGGGAGCTCTAGTATTATTCGTGAAGAAGAAAGACGGTACCTTCAGAATGTGCATCGACTACCGGGAACTCAACAAGGTGACCGTGAAGAATCGCTATCCTCTTCCACGCATTGACGACTTGTTCGACCAGTTGCAGGGGTCGAGCTACTATTCAAAGATTGATCTGAGATCAGGATATCACCAGCTGAGAGTCCGAGAAGAGGACGTCTCCAAAACAGCCTTTAGAACTCGATATGGCCACTATGAGTTTTTGGTCATGCCTTTTGGGCTGACAAACGCACCTGCGATTTTCATGGACTTGATGAATCGAGTGTGCAAGCCTTACCTGGACAAGTTCGTTATAGTTTTCATCGACGACATCCTGATCTATTCTAAGAGTCAGGAGGAACACGAGCAGCATCTGCGACTTATTTTGGAACTCCTTCGAACAGAACAGCTTTACGCAAAGTTCTCGAAATGCGACTTCTGGCTTCGTGAAGTCCATTTCTTAGGCCATGTGGTGAACAAGGATGGGATTCACGTTGATCCATCCAAGGTGGACTCAATTAAGAACTGGCCTGCACCTCGTACACCAACGGAAATTTGCCAATTCTTGGGTTTGGCAGGTTACTACAGGAGGTTCATTAAGGATTTTTCCAAGATTGCACAGCCTCTCAGCTCACTAACGCAGAAAGGCGTTGTTTATCGATGGGGAAATGCACATGAATTAGCATTTCAACATTTAAAGGATAGACTTTGCAGCGCACCTATCCTTTCATTGCCAGAGGGCACAGACGACTTCGTGGTCTACTGCGATGCATCAATTCAGGGCCTTGGTTGTGTACTGATGCAACGGGATAAGGTCATAGCCTACGCCTCACGCCAACTCAAAGTTCATGAAAGAAACTACACTACGCACGACCTAGAGCTGGGAGCTGTTGTTTTTGCACTTAAGATATGGCGACATTACCTGTACGGTACCAAGTGCGCCATCTACACCGACCACAGGAGCCTCGAGCATATCTTCAAACAGAAGGAACTGAACATGCGACAACGACGATGGGTCGAGCTACTAAATGACTACGAATGTTCGATCAGATATCACCCAGGCAAAGCCAATGTTGTGGCTGATGCCCTCAGTCGAAAGGACACTGCGCCTAAGCGCGTACGAGCTTTGCAACTCACTATACATTCTAGTCTTCCTTCCCAAATACGAGACGCTCAGGTAGAAGCATTGAAACCAGAAAACGTCAGGGCTGAAGCCCTACGCGGCTCAAGGCAACGCTTAGAACAGAAGGAAGACGGTGCTTACTACGTAACGGGACGCATTTGGGTCCCACTCTATGGCAACCTACGAGAGCTTGTGATGGATGAAGCACACAAGTCTCGCTACTCGGTACATCCTGGCTCGGACAAGATGTACCACGATATCAAAACTACGTATTGGTGGCCTAGCACGAAGGCCCACATAGCAACTTACGTCAGCAAGTGTTTGACTTGTGCAAGGGTCAAGACTGAATACCAGAAACCCTCAGGCCTACTCCAACAACCAGAGATACCACAATGGAAATGGGAGCAAATTTCCATGGATTTTGTTACGGGCCTGCCTAGATCTCAACGTGGTAACGATACTATTTGGGTGACCGTGGATCGACTCACAAAGTCTGCACACTTCCTGGCCATCAAGGAAACGGATAAGTTCTCCACTCTAGCAGACGTATACCTTAAGGAAGTTGTCTCGAGGCACGGGGTGCCCACCTCTATTATCTCGGATCGAGATGCGCGTTTAACTTCAGAGCTGTGGCAAGCAATGCACAAATCCTTTGGCTCACGATTAGACATGAGCACAGCGTATCACCCTCAGACGGACGGGCAGTCTGAGCGCACTATTCAAACCTTAGAAGACATGCTTCGTGCTTGTGTAATCGACTTTGGCAACGGCTGGGAAAAGCATCTGCCACTCGTGGAATTCTCGTACAATAACAGCTACCACACCAGCATTAAGGCTGCTCCGTTTGAGGCATTGTACGGGCGTAAATGCCGGTCACCTCTTTGTTGGGCAGAGGTGGGAGATAGTCAGATCACTGGTCCAGAACACGTGGTAGACACAACCGAAAGAATTGCTCAAATACGACAACGTATGGCGGCAGCTCGTGACCGTCAGAAAAGCTACGCCGATAAAGACAGGAAACCACTTGAGCTCCAGGTTGGGGAGCGGGTACTACTCAAGGTTTCACCCTGGAAGGGTGTGGTTCGTTTTGGTAAACGAGGCAAACTTAACCCACGATACGTCGGACCTTTTGAAATCATCGAGAAAATAGGCAAGGTGACCTACAAACTGAACTTACCAGCAGAACTCAATGCAGTTCACAACGTTTTCCATGTGTCAAATCTGAAGAAGTGTCTGTCAGATGAGACCCTCGTAGTTCCTTTGAAGGAGCTCACCATCGACGAGCAGTTACGATTCGTCGAGGAACCAGTTGAAATCACGGACCGGGATGTTAAGGTCCTCAAGAACACTAGAATACCTCTCGTTCGAGTCCGTTGGAGCTCACGTCGCGGCCCAGAATTCACCTGGGAACGCGAAGATCAGATGAAACAAAAGTATCCCCAACTATTCACAAACGGTACAAACACTACTGAGGCTGAAGCTACGGAATTTCGGGACGAAATTCCAGATCAACGGGGGGAGGATGTGACACCCCAGGAAAACCATACAACTTAACTAGCTTCCTCAGTGAGTACTTACCAAATTTCGGGACGAAATTTCTTTCAACTTGGGGATAATGTGACAACTCGTAATTTAGAACCCTTCAGTGTATCTCGATGTAACATGCTTGAACGTTATGTGTTTATATTTTAGTAAATGAAAGTTCGTGATTATCTTAATGTGCTATGTGTTATTAAGGTGTACGTATAAAGTATAGTTTTATACAAGCTTGTATGTAGTGAACCGGAACCAAAACACAAGGATCCGACTCGAGACCGCCTGGTCTCGAGTGAACAGTAAAACAATTGGGCCGGTTGGGCCATGCACCTCCTTTAATCCATCCGGAACCCACTTAGAGTGCACCCCCTTGTATAAAACCCAAAACCTACACTCACTCTCACACACACTCTCCTCTACACTCCCTCTCTAGAAAACCTTAAACCCTAGAGATCAAGCATCACCTCTCCTCTCCTTTCTCTCGGATCAAACCGGCAGTCATCGGAGGTCTCGGATCAGCCCGTATACACCGTTTAGGAGCCTCATTCTTCGACATTCTACACCTTTTTACCCACACTTGAATCGGTTAGTTGCTCTTTTCATTTTAGTGACAATGTATAACAAAGGTGTGTGTTGTTAAATGATATACATATTTCTATATGGCTGTGTGGGTTAAAACGATTAGATAATCATTATGCTAGCTTGATGCTTAGATGGTATGTTAGGTAATATGGAAATGGATGAGCATTGATGATAATATGCAAGATTGTTATGACATACAAGAATGTGTATACGTACTTAGAACCGAGGAATGTATGCTAGTTGTTAGAAGTTAATAATGATTCTTGATGCTAGTTAGAGACCGAATCATGTGTTGTTACTATTAATGACGTTTTGACCACATGTTAGCATGATTTCCTCATAAATGGATGAACATATTTCTGGATGATAAACTCTGAATTTAATGAAGTGATGATAGGATGAATATGTGTTAAAGGTTTGAAAACCCTAATGAAGAACAGTTTGAATGTGCTTTGAATATTTGGAAAAACCTATTGTTTGATCCATTTTGGTTAATTGTTAGACAAGAAAACATGTTGGTGATTTCTCATAGGATAGTACACCAAATCACGATTATGCAATGTTATTGGCTAGTGCAAAAAGCTGGACAAATGTTCTAGAAACAGCAGGGTGCGAGTCGAGACCTTCGGTTGCGACTCGAGACCATATGCGTGACAACTCGAGACCACGGTTGCGACACAGGTTACGAGTCGAGAACCCCTAGTCTCGACTCGAGACCACACATTGCCGGCACACAAACAACATGACTTGAAACCGGGTTGCTGGTCTTGTTGCGACTCGAGACCTGACTCGAGACCACCAGGTCTCGAGTGATGAAGGCTACAAACCGAGACAGCACCGTCTCGACTCGATATCTCTAGTCTCGACTCGAGACCACTTGATTATGTATATTCTGTTTGGACCTGCATGGTTACAGGCCTAAGTGGTTGGGCCGAATATATGGACTTCATGTGTAGTGTTAATTGTGTATGTTATGCACTATTAATTGGACTGCCATGAATAACACTTGTTTGCAACGTGCTAGTATACGCGTAGAAAATGTGTGTGCATTACTTGGCTTGTATCTGACTTGCGTGGTAACCATACTAGGACGTGGTTGACCGTAATTAGCTCAATTCGACCTTTCGTGTATCTGCCGAGCTAACCTAAGGTGAGTTCACACTTTCTACAGAGCATGGGATTCCCAGGGGTTGGGAATGGGTTAAGGAATATGGATTCCTCGTCCTTCTTGGGTAGGACAGTACAGGTTCAGGAATGTAATTCCTCGTCCTCACGGACAGTTAACTTTCACCAGACCAAAACTCTATCACGAAGTCCCTCCTTTTTATATCGACTTAATCGCCGGGCCAATGGCGAGCGGGTCATTAGTTAGATAGCGCTATTTAGGTTTGACAAACCTCACACCGTGCCGCAGAGGACGGGCGTGAACTAATGGATCTGGGCACGTCAATGATGATAGACATTGACAGTTCAGGGCACTTAAACATGACTACAGTCAGCAGTCGATATGGTAACGAGTCTAGTAACAGACACGGGGTAGCCCCCACGGCCGTAGAGCCAGATAACAAACATGGGGTAGCCCCCACGGTTGGATGGCCAGAGTAATTGGGTTAAACAAATCACGTTTTCAACTATGGGGTAACCCCCACGGCAGGATGCCCCCACGGCTGGATGGCCAGAGTAATTCAGTATATAGATCCTGCGAGGACTTGATTCAAGCTTATTAGGACTTCCTTTGAGGCAGATATCATCAAATCGGGGTAAGTAAGAACGACTTGAATCCCTTATAAATAAATTACTATTGAAACTTTAAACCGGCCTTGCGGGACTGTATCCCTGCTGACTCAGATCAATATGGCTGAGGCTAGCGTTGCCTCCAAAAGAGGGACATGCCACATTTTGCATTAATAACTTACTTAATTATCTTTCAATATTTTGGCCTTGCGGGACTGTATCCCTACTGACTCAGACCAATATGGCTGAGGGTAGCGTTGCCTCCAAAAGAGGGACATGCCACTATAACTAAGATAATCTCTTAAAAAACCCAAAGTCCAGAAATCATCAAAGGATACATAAAAGATGAGTTGGAACCAAGTGATTCTATCTTGTCTATTTGTTTCTTTTATTTATTTATTCAGTTTCTTTATTTTACTTATTAAAAACATTTTCTCAAAATTTGATTAGATTAGATGTCGACGATACTCCGGTATTAAAAGCTCTTGTGTCCTTGGACGACCTCGGTATCTTACTATCATTTTACCACGCCAACGATGGGTGCACCTGCCCTAGCATGTTGTAGAGAGTGATATTGTTATATCGTGTTTCATAAATATAAAGCTTGAATAACGAGTGAAAAGTACTTAAAAACTATAATAAAAATACACACACCATCGCTCACGTCAGCTTACAAAGATGTTTATTTGAAATTAAGAGTGGAGCGATGAAGATTAACAAGTTAATAGAAGGAGAGGAATCAAGAATGTTTACATGTGTGAAGTTTTGCGGCTATGGACGGTACGTAGATTTGTTAACCTTGATATTAGTATATTCTAAACTAGATTAGTTATCCGTGTACTAACCCCCCCCCCCTCCCACTTGTGTCCTAGTGGTTGGAGGCTTAGGTTTTCCAATTGAGACTCAAGTTCAATTCTCACTTGTGTCATATTGGGGTGGATACAGGCAATGAAGGATTTGGACTAGGCCTTGTGTGAAGTTGTCAGTTCGATTCCCAGGCCCAACCGGGTTTTCGTCCCACTGTGTGTTACACCAGAGAGTTCTGCTCTCTGGTGGCACAACGACTGTCAAGTAGCAGCCGGCAGTATGGTTTCCCGGGGGAACGCCCAAAAAAGCAAAATTTGAAGCCATCGTGGGGCTGGTTAAAAAAATATAGACTGGCCAAAGTGGGGCAATACAGGGCCCTCCGATTTGGAGAGTATGGTAACCTTATACATGAGATTCACCGTTCAAAAAAAAATATTCATGTACTACACGGTCCGGGTCATTTAACTTACATAACTCACAAGTATATAAATGAAGAATAAAATCTCCATGTAGTATGATGACATGTTACTCAGAAATAGAATCCATGATGAAGGCACGATATTCATCAAGCAACAAAAACGAAGGAGATTTGATGGAACCACATTCAGAAATAAACAATGCCAAAGCCAACAATTGTACCCTAACCCCTTGCGAAAACGAAGGCGATAGTCGTCCCTGTATCTGCCTCGCAATGAAAGACTCCTTAACGGCTTGTGAATTTCACACCAACGGTTTAGACCAGAGCGTGTCGACATGCTGTCACTTTCTATAAAGTCAGCTTTGAGGAGAATGTTTGGACCCATTCCTAAAAGAACAAGATCCTTCCCGATCTCACACACATACCTGAAAAGGTAGTTTCTTAAAAAGGTTTCTTTAAACCTTCTTGTCTTTACCACTTTTAGTCATTTCTCATTCTTCAACCTTCAAAACGTTGAACTTTCTAGTGAGTTGTAAGTTACTACCTTGAATCGTGAAAAGATCGGGTTATTTATGTCACACCCCTTTCTATGGCGGAAGCACGAGGTGTGATCATGAAAGGTTCTCATTGCATACGAAGAGTAAACATGCTACATGCTCGTAAAATAACATTCAAATACCATAATTTGAAAACATACGTTAGCGTTTACATCGCTAAGTCGCATAAAACATTGTCTTAAAAGTTTACAACTTTATTTAAAGTTAAACACAAGCGACATCCACGAGCATAAGCAAGACCACGCGCACATCCATCCTAGTTACCTGAAATACATGTGAGTTTTTGGAAAAACGTCAACATAAAGTTGGTGTGAATTCATGCAGTTTTGTATTTCATGTTTGTATACTTTGTATGAAAACATAGTTTGTGAGTAAATCAAGTTTTCATATATAAATCCAGTTTCATGTGTACACCACGTACCCATTTATAATTCAATCTTTTCTTGAGTACCCCACGTACTTCAAGTTATATCTCAATCCTCTTGAGTACCCCACGTACTTCAAGTTATATATCAATCTTCTTGAGTACCCCACGTACTTCAAGTTATATATCAATTTTGTATGGTATGAATTTTATGTACATACAGTATTTCTGTAATTATCAGATTGTTAATGGGTTGCAAAGCCATTAACCTGTGGCACGTCATAGGAAGTCACCAAACCTAAGGCATTTAATTGGTATATTCTGAGACACAAAAGCACTTCCTCGGTTCTCGCCCCGACCGGGAGTGTGGCTGCCAGGCACCCGTTAGATCTAACCTTTTGTTCTGCGGTCTGAATGTATACGTTGATTAATGGTGCTTCTTTACCCTATTCGTGACACTATTTCTCATAACGCATCCTACTTGGTTCTCGTCCTCACCAAGCGCGTTTCTTGTTATCATTTCTCATAGCGCCTCATACTTGGTTCTCGTTCTCACCAAGTGCGCTTCTCATATTCTTATATTTCGTCACACTTGGTTCTCGTTCTCACCAAGTGTACTTCTTGTATTCTTATATTTTGTCACACTTGGTTCTCGTTCTCACCAAGTGTACTTCTTGTATTTATATCATACCATTTATAAATATTGTACTTTTGTACATGTATTTCACCCCCGAAGTTATAAAAACTGAAAACAGTTAAAGAGAAAAGGGGGAGCATGAACTCACAACTTTGCGTTCCTAGCGTCGTAAACTCCACCGGATTTGCTTAATTAACGTCGTAACCTATACGCGTTTTCTTAACGTTAGTCACTAGACTTGCGTCGCACAAGTACAGTCACTCACTTTTGTATAATCTTGTGTTAAAAATATTCCATATTTTTAACTACGTATCTTACTTATATTATTTTCTCCAAAAATAAATATAAGTCTTTTATGTTTTGCACTTAGCACCCGAATTATGTATCTTGTGTTTTGTATGTGTATTTTTATGTTTTTACTCCTCACGAGTATTTAGTGTATTTTTAAGTCTTAATACACTAGCACGTATAACACATACTATACACACTTAGCACAAAAGTTGGTGACAAAATAATATATATTTTTCTCTCAAAAATATACATATTTATATTCATTTTCATTCTTGAAAAATCACCATTTCTCGTCACCAAAAATTAGGGAGACCTTGGTAGTAACCTTAAATACATTTTTAGGGAATAAGTTTCTCAAAAACTTATATTTTTCTAAGTGTCAAAATTTATAAAAATTTTGACAGAGTTTCCCCTAAAAATGGAGGTTTCCCACGTTTTCAAAACGTGTGTTTATTTTCTTTTAAATCATCACCAATCATCAATAATCAGCAACAACAATTATCAACAATAATCACTACTTTTCCCCACTTCATGAACTTGGATATTTACCAAGATTGTGTAGTATCTTACTAGCACATTTAGTAAGTCTTGTTATCTTTAAAAATAAGTTTAATTTCTTAAAAATCTTATTTTTAAAGAATATGAAGTTTTACAACTTCTAGTCGGTTTTTACGAAAACTATTTCTTCGTCAAAACTTTTGTTACACAAGTATTCCATACACTTGTTTGTTCCCAAAAACCACTTTTGTTTGTGTAAGATCCGGTTTAGAACATGTGATTTCTTTTGATGCTTGGTCTTTTGAAAATACCACTTGTAGATACATAGATCGGCTAGTTTTAAACACTATTTTGCAAGTAAAAATACTTTTACACAAGTTCATGTTTCATGTGTGGTAGAGTTTCATCTTTTAACCCTTATATCTTCTAACATAACCTTATGTCATGATCCAAGAACATGACTACATCGGGTTAAATGATGATCCGAGCTACCACAACATAGATCGGGTCCAAATAATCACACAAGTCAAATACTACATGATTTACACAACATATGAGCTTTTAACCACCATTTTTCATGCCTTTAGTAGACTTTTAAGCATCATATTGCATGTTAACGAGTTTTAACCGACAAAAATCCTTTTAACGACTTTAGAATAGTTTAAATACGATTTCTAAGTGTTATACCTCTAGCTCAAGGCTAGGGAAGGATCTTGACGGAAATGGCGTGGATAAAAGCTAGAGAATGAGGTCCTTCGCGTTCCGTTTGCTCCAAGGCTCCTAATACGTGACCCTTGATGTTTGTATGATCTTGGAATGGCAAGAACCAAACTCGAAAATGGATGGATGCTCTAGGGGTGTTTGGCCGTAAGTTTTTAAGAGGGAGAGAGTGAGAGTATGGTGGTGAAGGAGATGAAACACATATGTCTTCTTATAGTACTTTATGATATCTTCCATATCTCTCAAGATCTCATCACATCTAAGTGAATCTAAGGAGTATCTAATGGGATTGTAAAAGATTATGTAAATCTTGTGGGATCATGGCTTTGGCCGATTAATAGCATATGGGGGGGGGGGGTAATGTGTAACTTGCAAGATCTTTCCATATCTTGTGTAATCTAATAAGATTACATGAAATCTAATAAAATCTAAATAATATCAAGGTAAATCCAAGAAATATCCAATTAAATCTAATAGGATCTTATAAGATATTGGCAATATTTGGTGGGGTCACCTCCCCATGTGACCGTATACATGCAATGGGGGGGGGGGGGGCAAAGTGTAATATTTACTCCCTAGTTCATAAATAGGTTGGTTTCAAGTAATAAATTTAGGGATTTAATGCGTTAATACGTTATAAGGGGTGTTATGGTGTTCGGGGACCATAACTAGTTTAGAAAAATAAAAACAATGCTTCTAGCATTATTTTGGTGTTCCGGGTATTGTCCGGTTGTTCGGTTAGATACCGATTCGTTAAAGTGCTAAATTACACTTTTTAGTGTCTTTTAAGTACCTTTCTTGTACTCTTTCAATTCCCAACACTTAGGGAAATATTCTGGATAATAAAACGACATTTCTGCATAATATTTATGTGTCTAAATGCTGAATTATTGCTGAATTACATAATTTCTGCACTTAAAGTGCGTTTCGGGTGCTTTTTAGTGCTTATTTTTGCTTTCGTATTGCATATATATTAACCCTTGTATGTACTCTTGGGTTTTAATGCATTCTTGTTGTCGGACCTACACCTAGGCTCCAATTTTATTGTCTGACTGCTTCCTGCAGTTCTGTTGACACAGTGTGTCTTACCGGTGAGTTTACTATTATTTTGACGCAACGCTCTCGTTTATGCATAAAGCAATATTTTGTAGTATACAACATGCATGAATTCACTTGTTTAATCATGTGTTCAGACATTGCTGACACTTAACTCATAATTGCAGTCATTAAGCAATAATTAATGTGTACGGAAATTACCGGTTTGTGCCAGTTGTCACAGTCTCCCCCCGTTAAAAGAATTTCGTCCCGAAATTCAGACTGAACTAACTCTCGCTGGAGTCTTCTTGAATAGGTGGGGATACTTTTTCTTGAACTGGTCTTCACGTTCCCATGTGTACTCGGGTCCGTGCTTAGAGCTCCAACGTACTTTGACAAGTTTCACACTGCTCCTCCTGGTCTTGTTGACTTTCCAGTCAGTAACCTCAACGGGTTTTTCTGTAAATCGGAGGGCTTCATCAATATGCACTTCATCCATCGGGATGGTCACGTTTTCTTGTGTTGGACTCTTCTTCAGGTTGGATACATGAAACGTATCATGTACTCCATTAAGTTCTTCCGGTAACTCCAACTTGTATGCCACGGTACCAATTCTTTTCAATATTCTGAATGGTCCGATGTATCGTGGATTCAGCTTTCCACGCTTTCCAAACCTGACTACGCCCTTCCATGGTGAGACTTTTAACAACACTTTGTCTCCCACCTTGAAATCTACCGATTTCCTATTCGGATCCGCGTAGCTCTTTTGTCGCTCTCGAGCCGCCTTAATGCGCTCTCGGATCTGCGCAATCTTGTCGGTTGTTTCTTGTACAAGTTCAGGACCAACCATACGTTTATCTCCGGCATCTGCCCAACATAAGGGCGATCGGCATTTGCGGCCATACAGAGCTTCGAACGGCGCGGCTTTTATGCTCGTATGATAACTGTTATTGTAGGAAAACTCAACTAAAGGTAGATGAGTATCCCAGCTGCCGCCTAGATCCATGACACATGCACGAAGCATATCTTCTAATGTTTGTATAGTCCGTTCGCTCTGGCCATCTGTTTGCGGATGGAATGCCGTGCTTAGATCTAACTGAGATCCAAAGGCTTCCTGAAATGATTGCCAGATTCTTGAGACAAAGCGTCCATCTCTGTCTGAAATGATTGAGATAGGCACTCCATGACGTGCCACAATTTCTCTTAAGTATATCTCTGCAAGCTTTCCAGTGCTATCCTTCTCTCGGATTGGTAGGAAATGCGCAGACTTCGTCAATCGATCAACTATTACCCATATCATATCGTGCCCTCTCGGGGTCCTGGGTAATTTCGTTATGAAGTCCATCGATATTTGTTCCCACTTCCACACGGGAATCTCTGGTTGTTGTAGTAGGCCGGACGGTTTCTGATATTCTGCCTTAACCTTAGCACAGGTTAGGCATTTTCCAACATAGACAGCAACGTCGCTTTTGAGTCTCGGCCACCAATAGTACTCCTTCAAGTCTTGATACATTTTGTCCGATCCTGGATGGATCGAATATCTCGATTTGTGGGCTTCATTAAGGATGACTTCTCGTATGCCACCATAGAGTGGAACCCAAATACGCTTCTTGAAGTATAAGGCTCCCTCTTCGTTTGGCACCATGTATTTCAGCATACCCCGTAGGTATTCAGCTTTACGGTTCTCTTCTTTAAGAGCTTCTTGTTGTGCATCTCGAATGCGTGCTGTGAGGTTCGTTCGAATCGTCATTTCCAGTGCTCGAACCCTTAGGGTCTTAACCCTTTCTTTTCGGCTCAACGCGTCTGCTACAATGTTCGCCTTTCCAGGATGGTACTTAATCTCACAGTCGTAATCATTTAGCAGCTCGACCCAACGTCGCTGGCGCATATTCAATTCCTTCTGATCAAATATGTGTTGTAAGCTTTTGTGATCTGTGAAGATTGTACATCGAGTACCATATAAATAATGTCGCCAAATCTTCAAGGCGAATACCACTGCACCCAGCTCCAGGTCGTGAGTGGTATAATTTCTCTCGTGAACCTTCAGTTGTCTTGAAGCATAAGCGATGACTTTTTGGCGTTGCATGAGCACGCAACCCAAACCTTGTCGTGAAGCGTCACAGTATACCACGAAGTCTTCAGTACCTTCGGGTAACGATAGTATCGGTGCATCGCAGAGTTTGTTCTTAAGTAGCTGAAAGGCTTCTTCTTGTTTGTGACCCCAGTCGTATTTCATGTCCTTCTGTGTAAGGGTCGTTAGCGGTTGAGCTATTTTTGAGAAATTCTCGATGAATCGCCGGTAATAGCCCGCTAAACCCAAAAATTGACGAACTTCAGTTGGGGTCTTGGGAGCTTCCCAATTCTTTATTGCTTCTATCTTGGACGGGTCTACATGAATGCCTTTCTCATTCACCACGTGACCAAGAAATTGTACTTCGTGAATCCAGAATTCGCATTTCGAGAACTTTGCATAAAGTTTCTCTTTCTTCAGTAATTCCAAGATGGTTCTGAGATGTTGCTCGTGCTCTTCTTTCGTTCGCGAGTAAATCAGGATATCATCGATAAATACAATCACGAATTTATCGAGATATGGTTTGCATACGCGGTTCATTAGATCCATAAAGACCGCTGGTGCATTCGTCAACCCAAATGGCATCACAAGAAATTCGTAGTGCCCATATCGCGTTCTGAATGCAGTCTTTGGCACACTTTCATCTTGGATTCTCAGCTGATGGTATCCAGATCGAAGGTCGATCTTGGAATAGTAGCTTGATCCTTGCAGTTGATCAAACAAGTCATCAATCCTCGGTAGCGGATACCGATTCTTGATTGTGAGCTTGTTCAGTTCCCTGTAATCGATACACATCCGTAGTGTTCCATCCTTCTTCTTCACGAATAATACTGGAGCTCCCCAGGGTGAGAAGCTTGGCCTTATGAATCCTTTATCCAACAACTCCTGGAGTTGTGTAGATAATTCTTGCATCTCGGATGGCGCAAGTCGATAGGGTGCCTTGGCTACAGGAGCAGCTCCTGGAACCAAGTCTATTCGGAATTCGACTTGTCGTTGCGGAGGTAGTCCTGGCAGATCTTCAGGGAACACATCAGGAAATTCCTTCACTACAGGAATGTCTTCAAGTTTTGGCTCCACAGCCTTCTTATCTATAACGTGTGCTAGGAAAGCAACACATCCTTTCCTTAAGCACTTCTGTGCCTTCATACAACTGATGATTCGAAGAGGCGCATCTCGTTTTTCTCCATGCACGATGAGAGTTTCATCATTCGCTAAAGGGATGCGAATGATTTTCTCATGACAAATAACTTCTGCTTTGTTCTTGGACAACCAGTCCATTCCGACTACTACATCGAAGCTACCCAATTGAATAGGTAAGAGGTCGATGCTAAAATTTCGTTCGCCAAGTTCTAATGTGCAGCCTCTAACAACTTCGCTCGATTCAACGAGTTTACCATTGGCTAGTTCTATGGAATAAGGAATTTCTAATCTACTAGATTCTATTCCGAGTATGCGTTTAAATTCCACAGACATGAAGCTATAATCGGCGCCAGTGTCGAATAATATGGATGCAAAGTGATCGTTAATGAGAAACGTACCGGTGACCACGTTAGGGTCCTCGCGTGCGTCTCTTGCTCCAATCACAAATGCTCGAGCTGGAGCGTTGTTTCTCTCTGGGCAGTTCTTCATGAAATGATCATTGCTTCCACACTTGAAGCATCCTTGCCCTTTCCCGTTGCCATTCTTGTTACCTGCACCGTTTCCATTTCGATTCTTTCCTTTTCCCCAACAGTCTTCTGTTTGATGACCCAATTTACCACATTTGTCGCACCTTGGAATGCGACAAGCTCCATCATGATGATACTTGCATTTTTGGCATCTAGGCATGGAGCCTTGGTATGCTTTGGTTGCATGGGTTTTCGTCTCCTGAGGCGGATTAGTGTCGCGCTTCTTGTTGAAACCCTTGTTGTTACGAGTCGCTTGGTTCAAACTTGTATGCTTTCTCTTTTTGTCACCGGACGACTCAGCATGCGTCTCGGTCTTCTCAGTGGGGTTTAATGATAGCTTCTTCATACGAACACAATCTTCAGTGAGGCTGACAGCCAGAGTTACAGCCTCGGTGATCGTTTGAGGTTTGGCCGACGTCACCATGCCTCGAAATTCTGAGGCCAGTCCCCAAATGTAGCGTTCCACATGCTTAAATTCAGGAGTCACCATGTAGGGAAGCACTCTTGACAGATCGTGGAACCTTCGAGTGTAACCATTGATGTCAGCACCTTCCATAGTCAAGTGCCAGAACTCTGTCTCCAGCCTTTGGAGTTCGGCGCGAGAGCAGTACTTCTCTCTCATTCTTTCCTTCAGTGCATCCCAAGTTAGGCCATAAGCAGCATCATCACCCAAAGTTTGGGCTTGCAGGTTCCACCAAGTCAGAGCTTCATCGACAAACAACCCAGTAGCAAAGGTGACTTGTTGATCCGCAGTACACTTGCTCATGCGGAAAGTAGCTTCAGTCTTCTCCGTCCAGCGCACAAATGCTACTGCACCTCCTGTGCCGTCATAGTTCATCGGCTTGCAGTCGAGGAACTGCTTGAAAGTGCAGCCTGGAATTGATTCAACCAATTCATATGTGAGCAATCGAAGAAATAATGAAACAAAGACCGTTCATAAATTTCCTCATGCTTAGTACAGTGTCTCAAGGTTACCTTGAGCTGCATTGCCTCCAGACGAATCTCCATTCCCATTACCCCTAGCGTTGCTCGGTCCTCCACTGTCTTGAGTTCGGTTCACCTCATACTGGGCGATAGCAGCGGAGATCCTTTCCTCCAGTAGAGCGTTCAGCTCCTCAGCAGTTCTTGGCAGTAGGGGAGGAGGAGGTTGGTCGTCATTGCGAGCATTCACAGTTTTCCTGGGTGCCATGTTCTGACAGAACATAACACAACAGGGTTAGACATTTGTTTGATATCGTCCTACTAGGCAGTAGTAGTATAGATATATTCACAGGTATATATCACATAAGGGACATCAAACAATTATTACTCTAGCAGAGCACTTAGTAGGCTTGCACTGAGGGAATCCACACGTGACAAGACTTGCTGTGGTTTCTGTGCACTGAATTCCATAATTATGTATGCATCCATAATTACGTAACTCCTTGCACAGTCCGCACAGTTCGTTTCATCCTCGTATTTCTTCCTTCAGGTAGGCCATTGCTTTCAGGTAAAGTCACATATACTTGTGACATTCTACTTCTAGTACATGCTAATTATCACACATAATCGCAAGTAGTTTCTAGCCAACGACAAGTGCTACTCAAGTGCACTCTAAGTCTCGTAGTGTCTTTTCTAGACTCATGTAAACAGTTTCAGGCAGTGGATGTCGCGGGACGTTTTATGCAATGAAAACTCTTTGAAAATTGTTTTCGTGAATGGATCCTAGAGATTGTAGACTAGACTCGAGAATGAATCCTGGTTCACTACAATCGCAGCTCTGATACCAATCTGTCACACCCCTTTCTATGGCGGAAGCACGAGGTGTGATCATGAAAGGTTCTCATTGCATACGAAGAGTAAACATGCTACATGCTCGTAAAATAACATTCAAATACCATAATTTGAAAACATACGTTAGCGTTTACATCGCTAAGTCGCATAAAACATTGTCTTAAAAGTTTACAACTTTATTTAAAGTTAAACACAAGCGACATCCACGAGCATAAGCAAGACCACGCGCACATCCATCCTAGTTACCTGAAATACATGTGAGTTTTTGGAAAAACGTCAACATAAAGTTGGTGTGAATTCATGCAGTTTTGTATTTCATGTTTGTATACTTTGTATGAAAACATAGTTTGTGAGTAAATCAAGTTTTCATATATAAATCCAGTTTCATGTGTACACCACGTACCCATTTATAATTCAATCTTTTCTTGAGTACCCCACGTACTTCAAGTTATATCTCAATCCTCTTGAGTACCCCACGTACTTCAAGTTATATATCAATCTTCTTGAGTACCCCACGTACTTCAAGTTATATATCAATTTTGTATGGTATGAATTTTATGTACATACAGTATTTCTGTAATTATCAGATTGTTAATGGGTTGCAAAGCCATTAACCTGTGGCACGTCATAGGAAGTCACCAAACCTAAGGCATTTAATTGGTATATTCTGAGACACAAAAGCACTTCCTCGGTTCTCGCCCCGACCGGGAGTGTGGCTGCCAGGCACCCGTTAGATCTAACCTTTTGTTCTGCGGTCTGAATGTATACGTTGATTAATGGTGCTTCTTTACCCTATTCGTGACACTATTTCTCATAACGCATCCTACTTGGTTCTCGTCCTCACCAAGCGCGTTTCTTGTTATCATTTCTCATAGCGCCTCATACTTGGTTCTCGTTCTCACCAAGTGCGCTTCTCATATTCTTATATTTCGTCACACTTGGTTCTCGTTCTCACCAAGTGTACTTCTTGTATTCTTATATTTTGTCACACTTGGTTCTCGTTCTCACCAAGTGTACTTCTTGTATTTATATCATACCATTTATAAATATTGTACTTTTGTACATGTATTTCACCCCCGAAGTTATAAAAACTGAAAACAGTTAAAGAGAAAAGGGGGAGCATGAACTCACAACTTTGCGTTCCTAGCGTCGTAAACTCCACCGGATTTGCTTAATTAACGTCGTAACCTATACGCGTTTTCTTAACGTTAGTCACTAGACTTGCGTCGCACAAGTACAGTCACTCACTTTTGTATAATCTTGTGTTAAAAATATTCCATATTTTTAACTACGTATCTTACTTATATTATTTTCTCCAAAAATAAATATAAGTCTTTTATGTTTTGCACTTAGCACCCGAATTATGTATCTTGTGTTTTGTATGTGTATTTTTATGTTTTTACTCCTCACGAGTATTTAGTGTATTTTTAAGTCTTAATACACTAGCACGTATAACACATACTATACACACTTAGCACAAAAGTTGGTGACAAAATAATATATATTTTTCTCTCAAAAATATACATATTTATATTCATTTTCATTCTTGAAAAATCACCATTTCTCGTCACCAAAAATTAGGGAGACCTTGGTAGTAACCTTAAATACATTTTTAGGGAATAAGTTTCTCAAAAACTTATATTTTTCTAAGTGTCAAAATTTATAAAAATTTTGACAGAGTTTCCCCTAAAAA
This sequence comes from Helianthus tuberosus, assembly GCA_030545235.1. Taxonomy (NCBI): domain Eukaryota; kingdom Viridiplantae; phylum Streptophyta; class Magnoliopsida; order Asterales; family Asteraceae; genus Helianthus; species Helianthus tuberosus. The sequence continues at coordinate 143,767,337 of CM060434.1, read as the reverse complement.
TGGAGGTTTCCCACGTTTTCAAAACGTGTGTTTATTTTCTTTTAAATCATCACCAATCATCAATAATCAGCAACAACAATTATCAACAATAATCACTACTTTTCCCCACTTCATGAACTTGGATATTTACCAAGATTGTGTAGTATCTTACTAGCACATTTAGTAAGTCTTGTTATCTTTAAAAATAAGTTTAATTTCTTAAAAATCTTATTTTTAAAGAATATGAAGTTTTACAACTTCTAGTCGGTTTTTACGAAAACTATTTCTTCGTCAAAACTTTTGTTACACAAGTATTCCATACACTTGTTTGTTCCCAAAAACCACTTTTGTTTGTGTAAGATCCGGTTTAGAACATGTGATTTCTTTTGATGCTTGGTCTTTTGAAAATACCACTTGTAGATACATAGATCGGCTAGTTTTAAACACTATTTTGCAAGTAAAAATACTTTTACACAAGTTCATGTTTCATGTGTGGTAGAGTTTCATCTTTTAACCCTTATATCTTCTAACATAACCTTATGTCATGATCCAAGAACATGACTACATCGGGTTAAATGATGATCCGAGCTACCACAACATAGATCGGGTCCAAATAATCACACAAGTCAAATACTACATGATTTACACAACATATGAGCTTTTAACCACCATTTTTCATGCCTTTAGTAGACTTTTAAGCATCATATTGCATGTTAACGAGTTTTAACCGACAAAAATCCTTTTAACGACTTTAGAATAGTTTAAATACGATTTCTAAGTGTTATACCTCTAGCTCAAGGCTAGGGAAGGATCTTGACGGAAATGGCGTGGATAAAAGCTAGAGAATGAGGTCCTTCGCGTTCCGTTTGCTCCAAGGCTCCTAATACGTGACCCTTGATGTTTGTATGATCTTGGAATGGCAAGAACCAAACTCGAAAATGGATGGATGCTCTAGGGGTGTTTGGCCGTAAGTTTTTAAGAGGGAGAGAGTGAGAGTATGGTGGTGAAGGAGATGAAACACATATGTCTTCTTATAGTACTTTATGATATCTTCCATATCTCTCAAGATCTCATCACATCTAAGTGAATCTAAGGAGTATCTAATGGGATTGTAAAAGATTATGTAAATCTTGTGGGATCATGGCTTTGGCCGATTAATAGCATATGGGGGGGGGGGGTAATGTGTAACTTGCAAGATCTTTCCATATCTTGTGTAATCTAATAAGATTACATGAAATCTAATAAAATCTAAATAATATCAAGGTAAATCCAAGAAATATCCAATTAAATCTAATAGGATCTTATAAGATATTGGCAATATTTGGTGGGGTCACCTCCCCATGTGACCGTATACATGCAATGGGGGGGGGGGGGGGGGGCAAAGTGTAATATTTACTCCCTAGTTCATAAATAGGTTGGTTTCAAGTAATAAATTTAGGGATTTAATGCGTTAATACGTTATAAGGGGTGTTATGGTGTTCGGGGACCATAACTAGTTTAGAAAAATAAAAACAATGCTTCTAGCATTATTTTGGTGTTCCGGGTATTGTCCGGTTGTTCGGTTAGATACCGATTCGTTAAAGTGCTAAATTACACTTTTTAGTGTCTTTTAAGTACCTTTCTTGTACTCTTTCAATTCCCAACACTTAGGGAAATATTCTGGATAATAAAACGACATTTCTGCATAATATTTATGTGTCTAAATGCTGAATTATTGCTGAATTACATAATTTCTGCACTTAAAGTGCGTTTCGGGTGCTTTTTAGTGCTTATTTTTGCTTTCGTATTGCATATATATTAACCCTTGTATGTACTCTTGGGTTTTAATGCATTCTTGTTGTCGGACCTACACCTAGGCTCCAATTTTATTGTCTGACTGCTTCCTGCAGTTCTGTTGACACAGTGTGTCTTACCGGTGAGTTTACTATTATTTTGACGCAACGCTCTCGTTTATGCATAAAGCAATATTTTGTAGTATACAACATGCATGAATTCACTTGTTTAATCATGTGTTCAGACATTGCTGACACTTAACTCATAATTGCAGTCATTAAGCAATAATTAATGTGTACGGAAATTACCGGTTTGTGCCAGTTGTCACAATTTAGGGGGAGGCCGACGACCTGAAGGGTTTCTTCTTTTCGGCGAGGGACTTGTTTATTCTCCGGCGAACTTGTGGGGGGAGGTGGGGGTCAACGATGGTCTTGATGACTTTGTCGGCTAACTCGATCGGTTTTGCGAGGATCTGTTTGACTATGTCAGCCATTAAGGCTGCAAACGAACCAAACGTTCAGTGAACAGTTCATGAACCGTTTGGCGGGAAGTTCGTTTGTGTTCGTTCGTTTAATAAAGAACAAACACGAACAAGAAATTTCGTTCGTTTAATTAAACAAACGAACATGAACATGGGTCGCGTCCGTTCATTTATGTTCGTGAACATTTGGTAACGTGTTCGTTTATGTTCGATAGTTTATTAGGGTTTTTAATTTCTATTTTTTATTTAAGTACTTTAAAATTCCCACTAATATTTTTTATTAAATATAGTGTATTACGTATTAGTGTTACTCCTTACATGCTGAAAACCCCTAGTTAAAAATTATCGTTCTCGCTCTCATTAGAAGTAGACACGACGCGACCACACCCCCGCTCTCATTCCCCAATTTAGAGTTTTTGCACCCGTGTTCTTCATCATTCTCAATACAAGATATAGGCGATTTGTGTTTGTTTATGTTAATGAATGCTTGTTTGTATTTTTTGCCTTCATTTGTGTTCGTGAACGTTTATTTGTATTCGTATGTGTTCGCTTTTGTGTGGTACTTAAAATAAACGAACACAAACACACTCATTTCCTAAACAAACGAACATTGGCAAAAAAAAATTGTTCGTTAAGTGTTCATGAACAATTCGTGAATACATTATTTACTTAACAAACGAACACGAACAATGCTCTTTTTGTGCGCAGCCCTATCGGCCATGGTTGGTGGCCGGAGTGGGGGGTTTGATATTCCGGTGAGGGGGATTGGTATTTTAGGTTTTGCGTGGATTGATGAGAGAGGGAGAGAGATAGGGGGAGGAGGGGGTAGATCTCCGGCGAATTTGTGGGGAGAGTGATGACAGTTGCAGATGCTTTAAATGATTAATTAAATTGTTTTTTTTTTCAATTTTTTAATAGCAAGGGTAATTTAGTCAATTCCCTCAACTTAACACAAAAATTAACCACATCCACGTTAGAGACTACCCGAGAAACGGATGTGCAAAAGTTGGGGACTATAGGTGTACTTTTAGAAAGACTAGGGCTATGGATGAAACTTCATAGAACACAGAGACTATCCGGGTATTTTTCTCAAATAATATATTAAAGTATAATTTGGGTTTAAATGCAGACATGATTTGGTTAGGGACATTGTATGTGATGTTCTAAAGCAGGTACTGATTTCGACGAAAAAGGAGGCTTATGTGAACTTTCTGAGGGATCTGCTACCCAATTGGAGGTCTCATATTTAGCCTATGGATCTTCTTGTGTTTGGGTGGGCATGGAAAACACGTTTGTGTTGACCTTACAGAAGTGTCCCCTCTTGTTGAGCTCATGGACAATAGGATTGTTGCTGGCTAGACAATGTTGAAGGCAGAATTAAGTAGAGTTGAAGGCGAAATCAAGTATAGTCGCTAAACACGAGAAACTTCTTTAGAGAATCAACATGTGTAAATCTCATATTCCCCTTTACTTTTGATACGTGGAATTTATGAATAGGTTCAGATGGTTATGCTTAGTAATTTCTCAACCTTTAAGACCTATAGATTTGTCTATAGTAGGATCGGTTTTGCTATTTAAAAGGAACATCGACGTAAATTATTGTCCGTTTGCTTGCTACTTGTTTATAATTGGTTGTAAGAAAATCGTTATAACCAAAAAAATCCAAATGTAACCATGTGGTTTAGTTCGAATTTTGAAAACATCACGTTTGACCTTTTGAAAACACATGGGATGGAATGTTCAAAAAAGCATATTTGATTAAATAACATACATATATACTTTTTCTTTTTTTGTTTGTATGACAGAAACAGGTGAAAACTGAAAACGAAAGGTTCAAACCCAGACCCCACTTGTTCACATTTGGAAAAAAGAGCCGCACCAATATATGTTATTTGATAACGACTGTTCACTCTGGCGGGAAACTATTTCGTTTTGGAGGCAAAATATACTACAATCTAATTGGCCAAGTTTTTTAAAGTTTGTCATACCCAAGAGAATAAAACATAGTAATTTAAAGTTATTATATATTATTAGCTTTGAAAATATTTCAAGTATTATTTAAATTTTATCAGACAGATTAAAATATGTAAATATTGTATTATCTATAATATTATTCAATACTTTTTAAAAGTATATAAGTCGTGCGAGGCCTACACTAGGGCACATCGACAACCATGAAAAGTTGAAATATGTATGGATAACAAGTCATACAATCGTATCCATTTTTTAAAGTGTTAACTTTTAATATGCAATAATAAATAGTATAAAAGTTGAGCAAATTCAAATGAAAAAATGCGAACAATTTACCGCTATTTTGACTACATTTAAATTTACGTCCTTTCACCTTTTAAGTTCAAATTTATGACTCAAATCTTGTGTTGTATTCAAATTTATGATTCAAATCTTCTTTTGTATTTAATCATACAAACAAGACAGAAAAGGTGGTTGTGTGGTATTTAAAAGTTATTCATGTAACACGTCAATAATAAAAATATATTTTTGAATTTATGAGTTGAAATATCATAGTGTAAAGTGAAGACAACGTTTGCTTTCAATTGTAGTGACACGTACGAGAATATGAGATCGTATACAGGACTAGGTCTAGAGGCTTTCAAATCTAGTCAATAACTTAGAACCTCCAAAAAAAAATAGAGCCTCAATTTGTTTAAAAATCTTTATATAGCATATGTGTATTACTATATTAGGCCCAAATGAACAAAAGAAAAACAATATTTATTGCAAGGCCCAACTAAAGAACCGATTTTAAAATAAAAGAGATCCAATTTTAACTCCAAACAATATGCAATTCATATTTAATTTAGGCTGACATCATCATTCTCGCTAACTGTAACGTCACACATTTAATTCCAACTCAATCATTCTTTGCCATATATCCCAAAAGTATACTTTGAAGCAAAACTAAAGTTTTCTTTATACCAATTTAAAGAGGCCTCACATTTGTAGTTTACTTAGGGCCTCCAAAAATGTTGGATCAGCCCTGATCGTATATTCGAGATTATGCATAGCTAACCATAAATATTTATTTTTTAACGCATTGTCTTTTTTTAAAGGTTATCAACTTATATTGTATGAATATATTTTGCATGTATGTATTTTAAATAAATGACGCACTACGTATATTTTTCAACCTTTCTAGTCGTAAATTGTGATGTTTGGACATCTCCACACGGTTCAGTGGACTCGTAGAATTATGTTACCTCTGATTGTATGAATCCCGAAATGTGATAAATGAAATAACGTACCATTACGTTTGAATTGTTTGAGTATATGCATAGCAAAGAAAATCTATTACAAGATTTAAGAGGCACGGTAGCAACTTATAATTTAGACAAAAAAAAAACTATATTGTTTGATGAGTGGAAGTTGGGTAGAAAGTGTATTTTCCTAAAAAGTCTAGGAAGCAATGAGAATTAGACATGTGGTATTGAGTTATTTTAACTAAAAGGGCAATTATGTAATGTCACATTTTAATTTTATTTTTGGAATTTATATTTCATTAACTAACATTACATGATCTCGAAGGTAACTAATTATGTCCATGATTTTCGGAATTTTGTTTGTGTTTCGAATCCAAATCTCATCCAAATCCCATTCAAATCATATGTATATACAATTCCTTCTATCGTTTTCTTCTTCATCAGCAATATTCGTATTCAATAAATTTTTCAGAGAGAAAAATCATGGCTTCAAACACACCTGTTGATTGTGGAGATGGTTATTAACATTTAACTGCAAAACCATCAGCTTGTTCTTGGTGATGTGTTTTAACAACAAACAGATTCATACAGTTGTGTTTTAGCATTCAGATTCATACAGTTGTGTTGTAACAACAAGCATATTCATACAGTTGTGTTTTAAAAAATTACTTTGAATGTTACTTTGAATTTTTAGTAAATCTCAAAATAAAAAATTACTAGTTGTATAAAACTTTTTCGCAAGTCAAATCCATGTGCTTATGGTAAATATAAGTTTACAAATGTTTTATAATCTCCTTGCTAACCATAATTTAGTTTTGAAATTTTTGACATCGAGTTGAATGATTATTGAACAGATAACCAATGTGGCCATAGTTTTAAATAAATGCAACACTAATTTGTCTAGAAGCTATTATCGTAAGAGTCTTTTAGTACTCAACCAAATCTTTTAACGTGATCAAAATTTCCGAGTATGAAATGGTGCAAGTGGGTTCCCTCTAAATGTAATATTTTTGCTTGGCGTGCGGAGATGGGCAAAATTCCCACGATGATGGCGCTCAGAAACAGAAACATTCATATTCAGGATCCCTCGTGTATCTTCTGTCAATTTGGCGACGAAACGGTTGACCACCTCTTCTCCTCGTGCTCGGTGGCGGTTAGGATGTGGTCTTTAATCAGAACCTGGTGCAATATTCCATCGTTTTTGGTGTTCTCCTTTAGAGACCTTCTGGAGTGGCACAATTTCTCGGGGCTTTCGGGTGGCGCTAAAGAGGCGTTCGAAGGAATCATCATCGTCGCTTGTTGGTGCATTTGGAAAGCGAGGAATGAAGCGAGATTCTCGAGCAAATCGGTTAGAGTAGAAAACATTTTTAGCCAAGTTAAAGCGGTTAGTTTTCTTTGGTTCGTTAATAGATCGAGTCATAAAGATATAGCTTGGGATGATTGGTGTAAATTTGTAAAAATATAGTTTTGGTTGGTCGTCGGTCTGCCCGGGTTGTGGGTAGGCTGGGTGTGTTTGGTGGTTTATGAAAGTTACGTTTCAAAAAAAAAAAAAAATATAAAGCCGAAATATTTTTCCGGAATGATACCCACCGATGAGACCTGTCAACCCTATTGCCAATGAATAACCACACAACAGCTCGGGTTTCAACGACGAGTTTTAAACACCAAACATGGTGATGAATCACTAATTAAATACAAAATAAATTGTGTTTGCAATTTCTATGTTGTTACCTTTTTTGTAATTTCAAACAAAACGTGGCTATAGTTATGAGGAGGAACCCAATGTTGTATTGCTCTCACGCTTAAGTTAGTAATTATAAGAGATGAGATAAAGTGTTAAGGTTTAGTTTTCAAGAGAATACATTTTATTGTTGTAGAAATAGACGAGTGTTATACATATATTTTTACTAGTTTTAGTTCTCGTGTGTTATACGGGTGACCTAACAATAAAATATATAATTTAACATTGTTGGCATTATTTTTTTAATGAAAGAAATGTTTAATTACTAACGTAAATATTAAATTACACTCAATTGAAAGAAACAACTCCATCTCTGGTTTTTACTCTTGATAAAGCGACATACAATGAGCAAGAGTGAAAACAGGTTGTTTCAAGTACAAACCAACCCTAGATAGTGATTATCTTTGGCTTTTGTTGATTGTCATCGCGAAACATGTAGCTAATGGAAATGGGAAAAAATAATCTTTTTATCCGAATGTATCAAATTAATTATAGGTATAAGTAATCACATGCTAACCAACATACTGATTTCACAGACGATTTCGAAATAAATTGTTTGTGCAATTAATTTTGCGAAATGATGTTTTCTTTATATCTTGTGAAGCCATGTAGATAATAACCAGTTTATTTATTAAACATGATTAAAAAAGGTATTCGAATAACTAAAATACCAAACTCTTAAGAAACACCTTATTTATTGAAAAAGCAGTACACTTTGTTAGTCACAAATGAACAATCAATCATAGAAATGTTAATATAAATTTTAGTCAAACTTAATTGCTTAATGGTATGTTAATTATAAAGTTGCAGTATACGGTCTATCGAAAAGTTGTAATATACAGTCTACCGGAAAGTTGTAATATACAGTCTATCAGAAAGGCATGTATGAACAAACATCATTTTATTTTTTAGGAAGCAATATGTGGCATTCAGTCCGCCAAGCGGTTTCGAATGAATTGTGAGGTCCAACATTTCCGGATTGTGTTGAAGCAATAGATACCGATTGATCAATTAAAGCAACCAATAATATAATTTAAATGTGATCCCAGGCGGAGCAGATGTCCGATATGCTTCAAATGATGGCTAGACCCTTTCCTACAATGATCGGAACCACTCATTTTCAATCAAGGAATAACTTATGTTCGTCTTCGCACCTCAATACCCACGACGATCGCTGTTTTAGTTCCATTATCAGTAAAACTATATTGATCATTCCACCAAAACTCGTTTTGTTGCTAAAACAAAAATCATCTGGGACTGCCAATATTCGGACTAGGTACTTTAATTAGTTTTTTTCATTCATTTATATGACTTTTTTCCAATATAGAACTAAGTGTGTTTCGGACTTAGGAGCAGCGTTTTTAAAATAATATAAAACACATTTTTCGCTCGAGTTACAAGAGCATGGTGGTCGAGATCACCTTCTTCAAGAGTCTGGTTTATTAAAATTTATGGGATCTGTAGAACATCAGTTTAAATTTACAGCCTCCAATTTTCTACTATCTGGTAATGTACATATGTTATTTGCTTATGTGACAATTATAAAATTTATTTTTTGATAATTGACATATTTACAAAAAAGAATATGTATGCGTGATTAAATTTTCTTTGTTACCTTGGAAATCATCTTACTATAATACTAAAGCAACAATCACTTCAATAATCAGTAAAAGTCTATACGCCAAAATCGCGATCCGAAAATAATGTGCTTGTTTATTAAACTATAGGGTAGAATATTAACAGATCCCATCTTTTATAAGGAGAATAATTAATAAGTATATTCACCTCCAATTATAAGTCTTTCCATCAATATCATATCTCGCAGATATCTTTTAAATACTATAGTAATCTAAAGACATGGTAAATAAGGAATGTCATTGAGATGAAGAAGGGAATTAAAGCAAAATAGTCCCCTCCCGCCTTAAATCGAATAGAGGTGGAGTAAATGATTGTCACATGGCAATAATAGGCTTAAGTTTATGCCATGTGCCATAAGGCTGTTTTGTTTTAGTATATTTAATAGATATGTGACATAGAGTTGTGTATAAACAATGCAATGAAGTTCGATTGTATAAAAGAAGTGTTTACCCTTACGAGATTAAAGTTGTAAATGAGTGTCTCGAGATAAGGACAATGTTAAAAGTGACCATGTAGATCATAAAACAACCTTGACGGTATAATCTCGAGATTGAATTGAAAGTATTTTCAACAAGAATTTTCTTTTGCTTAAGGTGTTACTAGACTGACTATAGGACGAAAATTGTTGATCTCATTTTCATAATCGGTTATACGACCGAGTCTCATACTTGTCAGGTACTCCGTTAGTCAATTCTCATCGGGTTTGAATGTATATCGCATCTTCTCTCTCTTTATCTTCTTCTACCGCATGCTTGATGGAAAAGCCGACAAGAGCCCTCTTTCTCCTCCTTTCACCTATCCTTCTTACAAACTTTCACAGGTGGCACCTTTTGTAACAATCCGCACTTTCGTGCGTTATTACTACTCGATATACTCGTTACGCCTAGCACCAGAGATTCGGATCATAATGTAACTATATCGCATACATCGCTATTCGAAGGATAATCGCATATTTTCGCAATACATTATCACTACATCACATTACAAACACTAACACTCGCGATGACATTGAGTGAGGACCTATTCTACCCTCCTCGGTGGCCGTGATGTGTCGAAACGCAGACAACCAACGCTAACAAAGACTCTCGGGTGAGTGCTATAGCTCCAGTCGTCGTGACGATGATGACAATACGAGTGAGTGGTACCCCGTCAGTCATTGTGGCATAACACACAATAACGTACACGATGACATCGAGAAAGGACCTATGCTACCTTCCTTGATGGCCGTGAAACGTCGCTAGTAATCGTATACTCGAATCGAAAACCGACTGTTATATTGCGACTTTGAAATATGAATAGGTAAATACGACCCCTAGTGATATATATATATATATACATATATAATAATAATGTAAATTAACTATAGAAAGCGCGTACTCCAAAAACTATCGCAACGATCGAAAACAGAGAAACTCCCCGCACCGGAGTGGCCATCCGAACGGATGAGTCAGCCGAACGGATGGACCATCCGAACGGATGGGCTATCCGAACGGATGGGCCATCCGACCCAGTACCCTCCAGCTCACTCTGTTGCCTATAAATAGCGTGTCACATCACTTGAACAGTGATGTGACAGCTCCCACTCGACCAAGCACACTCTTGGACCCTTTTCTCTCGATTCCTCGCGATTCCGGTAAGATTTCAACCTAAAACTTGTACTTCTATGATCTACACTCAATTCTACATCATTCTGTCTTTTAAAACTCAATTTTTAACCGTGAAATCTACTGATTTAAGGTGTTTGAAGGTGATGTCACCAAGAGTTCATGTGAACTTCAAAGTGTGACCTCATCCCACCATAAACGACTCAGATATGGGTGATTTCCACATGTTTTGATAACAAAACTCACCTAAAATATATGTATCCAATCAGGGAACGGTACGATTTCGGGATAAACATGAGAAGCCGTCAAGAACGGCCAGATCTGATGGAACGGGGTGGTTCCCGGCCGTTAGAACGGGTCGGAACTGATGAAATATCATTGTTTAAAACGATATCGTAACATCTCAGTGAAACCACACGTATTCCTACCAAGGACACTCAAAAACAGTTGATCGGGACGTTAAAACAGACGTGTCATCCGACCGGACAACATGTCATCCGAACGGACCACATGTCATCCGAACGGATAACATGTCATCCGATCGGATGACAGCCATCCGACCCCATCAACATGTTATCCGACCGGATAGCATGTCATCCGACCGGGTGACAGCCATCCGACTCAATCAACATGTTATCTGACCGGATGACAGCCATCCGACCCAATCAACATGTTATCTGACCGGATAGCGTGTCATCCGACCGGATGACAGCCATCCGACCCAAATCAACATGTCATCCGACCGGATGAGCACCATCCGACCAGATAACTGACATTTCGATGCTATTCCCGCTTAACCGTGCATCGTTTACTATATCCTTCGATGATTAACGCAGACGTACTCGCAACCGAACCAATCAAGTTGTATTCTCGCTAAATACGCACTGTGAGTATATTTGAACCCTTTTTAATCGCATTTTGGGTGTAACATACGTTCCTAACAAATTGAACTTATCAAAAGAATTATTCAATCAATCGAATTATCATTTGCGAATAACTGTTATGCATAGATATACGTGATGCTAGTTGCATATGTGCTAGGGCTTATACTCGCGACGTCCCACCACGACTAGTATAGTACTATTGCGACCGACAAGGTCTAGTTTGCCATCGCGTATTCGAGTATCGAGGACTTAGTTGGTAGTATCAGCTTTGTGAGTATATATGTCGTGTGTTACGTTTGTGCATATGGAAATTTGCTACACATTTTTAATCTACTACGCTACATATCAAACCTGTATACTCGCCAATACTTTCGTATTGACAAATATTTTAACGTATGTTGCAAGTTAGATCGCAGACTATTTCAAATCAAGCTAAGAAGTCTAGAAACTCAACTAAAATCTAGGTTGTCGGATTTGTATTGTTCGGGAGGACAAGAAATCTGTGATAACTTGTGTGATTGTATTATTTGTTAGTATGGGATGACGAATGTACTAAATATTATCGCAACATAGTTGTTATGGATTCTCTTGAGCAATCTGATTCGCCTAGTGCCGCGCCCCGATGATTCCGCCATCGGTTGGGGTGTGACACCTTTGCTCACATACCCATCTACTACCTCACTCCTACATATCAGACGAGCTCCCCACATATTCCTACATCTCCACTCTCCACGTCAGAGCGTTGGATATGGTCTCAGGCTTCTGAATTGGTAAGACTATAATATGATATTGGGTTTTTCTAATACAGGAAGTTAGTTACATGTTATCACACCATGTTACACTTGCCTTAGTTGTTAGATATTCCTGATTTTTTTTTAATATTTTGTAACATGTCTTAATTTTCTTGCTAGGAGTCGCAACCCCCGATCCCTTATACAAACACAGGAACTGGCGGCCGCGAACCAGTTTCGGTGGTATCGCGTATTGTCTAATTTGGCAGCGGAATTTTCATCAGGACCGTAGTTAGGAAATATTTGATCATAGTAAAATACCACATTTTCATAATATTAAACACATGGGATAAAACCCAAGTTTGCAGTACACACATTTCCAAAGGAATAAATCCTATTTATTTAATAAAAGCATCTATTTCTTTTTAGGTAACTTTATTGCCACTTTTCCAAGCTTTCAGTGCTGTCCAGCTGGCTTCTATTTGGCTTTCACAGTTTGTTACCTGAAACGCGTTTTAAAAATATTTGTCAGTGGAAAAAACTGGTGAGTGAATCCCAGTTTAATCAAGTTTAAATAAAAATCATTGTACAGTATTGAGGGCGATCTAGCAATTATATTTGTTTCCAAGTCAAATCAATTATCACCCGTGGTATTGTCAGACCCGACTTGTGGAAATGTTATCCCTCCAGTAACAAATTTTGTATACAAAACCCCAACATACCCACGATAATTGTATCCTTACAAATACTCAATAACTGCTTAATATACATTAAATTGTATGAGGTTTTGTAAAAATAGTTAACAAAAGGTTTACAAAAAAAAACTGATCAACTCACATTGCTGTCTTAGATTATCCTTTAGGGTTTCCTGGTGACAATCTATAAATTACACAAATGCACGCGTGTTAGTATAATAACCCATTTTAACATTAGTAATACCCTCCCCGAGACGGCATTCCAACGACTACGTCGGGCAGAACCACGACAGCCGTTACGGGACCCTAGATCAATCGGGCAGAGTATCTAATACGTATCCAGGGGTTATAATACTTACAACGGAGCAGAACTTCGTTATTTAGGGGGGTATAATACCCGAGTATAGTGTACACTACGCAATATTGAGATAAAGAAAGAAAGTTTTGAACGAATTCGACTGAAGGCCCGAGCTCCCATTATATAGGGGCTGATCTTGAGTTTCTTGCGGCCCGCGTAAGAGTAGCCAAGGGGCTACGCGGCCCGCGTCAACGCTGGTCAACAGTGTAGCTTGTCTGGGTCAGCAGGTAGGGTTGCTGGGTGTTGGGCCACGTGGCGGCCCAGGGTTTTGCCACATTTTACCTTGTCGCGGCCTGCGTAAAGGTTAAGGGGTGCCTTACGCGGCCCGCCTAAATCCCAAAAATCTTGATTTTTAATTATTTTAATAATATTCAAGGTATTCGGGGTCCGTTTTCGCGTATGGGGTATATTTTAGGATGTATTGGGATATTTTAAAATATATTAGGGTGTCGAAAAAATTATGAGAGTGTTGGTTTTCTTTAAGGTTGTTATACTAGGCATATATTACAAGTCATTTTTGTAATAAAAAAGAGAACCATATAACTTGCATTATACTGTAGGCTCCATAAATATAGCCAAATAGTTTTTAGCACAAGAATTCATTGTTAAAGAGTGTTTTTAAATGCTCAAAGACTATACATGTTTAATTTAGTTAATTACACGTATAATTCTTGTGATTATATCATGTTATGGTTTTATTTATAACGCGCATTTGGTCATTAAACGTATTGTCATAAGTTTTCTTCATTTTTTTATAAATTACCGAAAATTCCCATTTGCCGAAAATTCCCATGCAACATTTTAAAACAAAAATAGAGATTTAGGTTGGTGGGACCACAATGAACACACCTAATCATCTCCTCCCAATGTTCATTTCATAGTCAATCTCTCACCAATCTCAAGTTTTCCGACACCCCTCCCACCTCAAGTTTTATGGTGATCTTCACTATTCTTATAAGGGTAGACGGGTCGTCCCGTGGTGCAGATTTGGCAACGCGTTAAATGGCGTGGAACACCACCGCCGCTGCTATTCACCACGTGTGAATGTGGCAACGCGTGGTGGTCTTCACGCATGGAAACTTGATTGATGAATGATGTTTTGTGTGGTAGATTTTGTGTGGTAGATGTTTGGTGAGTGACGGACATTTCCATTAAAATCTATCACTAGTGATGGAATAAAGCTCAATAACGTGGCGAAATTTGATGGTATCTTGTGAGTGATGTAACTCCATTACTAGTGGAACGCCCTACCCCTAATATGCTTTAGACCCCTTTATGGGACAAATCCTCTTTTAAGGCGATGGTGATGGGTTGCATATGAAGGGTTTTTCTAGTGTTTATGACAATAGATATGGCACTACAACCACGATTTCTTGTGATAACAATCCAATGTTTTATTGTTGAAAAAAACCTAGGATTAGTATAACATTCAATCAAAAGAACTTTAAGTACAAAGTATAAACATTTATTTAAATATGGGTTTGGTAATTTCTTAAACCTAAACATAAAAATACATGTTAACTGGATTTTAAATACAACAAAGTTGGTTAATCAATTAACAATTTTAGATTATGTGTAGCGGTTTCGTGATTGCCCAAACCACATGCACTACACTACACCCTCTCCATGTGGAATGTAATTTTGGGCTCCCCTTTGTGGTTTAGACCACGAGTGAGAGAGAGAGAGAGGGGATGATTGGTTGGTTATTTAGTAAACCAATCCATTTTTTTTTCAATTCAAGACCCACTAATTTCACATGCCTCACATTTATACTATTTTACCCAATTTTAGGTCTTGATAATGTGGATAACAAATGGCAAAAAAATATTAAACCAATTGATGACCACTACACATAGTCTTATTTAATGTGTAATTCTTAATAATTAAAAAGAAATATTTACATCACTTGTTTTTTAAATGTCAGTGTATTATATAAAATATCAAAAGATTACAAAGACTAGCCTGGAGCGAGATACAATAAAAACGACATCCCGTAGCTTAAAAAAACATCACAAAATCGCAAATTTTAATTACACCAATTTTCCCATCGCCACCATGAGCCCGTGATCAATACCACTTTATTAATTTATTTACAAACACTCTGTCGTTCCAAGCTTTTATACAGAACAACATGCAGTTATAATAACTATTTGTACCATTCTCATAGGGGCGTCATTTTACCTGGACTGATTTATGTAACTATAGAAGGTCATGTATGTGGGTGAAAGTTGGTTACAAAATCTATTTTTCCTACGAAGTGTAAAAGTCATAAAACACCATAATGTCAACCATAAAACACACTGAAAATCCATAAATAAAAAACTGAAGATTACTAAAACGTCATATTTGGGGGTTTTGTGTTGTGTTTTGGATGATAAAGCTTTGATTATCGAATGACTAACATTAGTATTTTGTATTTTTATGTTGATTATAATGTTGTGTTTTATATTCATAGTTCTACGATGGTGTGTTTGAAGTTTTTATGAACTGTTAGGGTTTGAATATTGTGTTTTAGTGATCTTCACTATGTTATTTGTGGGTGAGTAAACTGCCATTTTGGTCCCTGTGGTTTGGGCACTTTTTCCATTTTAGTCCAAATATCAAACTTTTTAAATCTGGGTCCCTATGGTTCCAGTTTTATTGTCATTTTAGTCCAAAATTCAAAAACCCCCTTTTTTGAGTGTTGCAACCTGCCTATTTTGTCTTTTTATTCAGGGGCATTTTTGTCCATCTTAATTTATTGTAACATATTAATAAACTAAATTTATTATATCTCTAACCAACTCATAATTTATTTATCCCTCATCATTCTCGCAATCCCAAAATTACCCGACCCAATATCTCTAACCAACTCGTACAGATCACTATCATTATCTCAGTACTCTTCCACCACCATCACCATCAGTCTACCACCATTAACACCAACCTGCAACCACCATTTGCCGCCCCTACGTCAACAACCTCTCAAAAATGTCAAAACCCTAACCCTCCACCAGATCTGCAACCACCATTGTGTTGAGATGGAGAACCACCACTAGTTGTTTATGTCGGCATTGAGTGTTGGATTAGGAGTAGGAGTTGGAATCGGGATGGGGAAGACGGTGAGTAGGTGGACCAGTGGCGGTGAGGATTCGTCGGGGATAGAGCGAGAGATGTTGGGCCTCTTCAACACCACCGCCTCCACCACCATTTGGGCCTCTGCAAATCGCCGGAGCGTTTACAGCAGAAACGACGACGGTGGTGCCGACAACGTCTTTGATAGAGAGAAAGGAGAGAGAGAGAAGAGAGAGAGACAAATGGGTATTTAGAGAGAGAGAGAGAGAGTGCAGAGTTTGAGATGGGAGGTGGTGGTGGCGGTGGTTAGAAGGGGGGATGAGATCAGAGTTTCAGATTAGTGGATGAAATTTGTTGGATCATGCTTTTGATTTTTGTGATGATTTTAGATATTTGATGAATTTAGATCATGCTTTAATGAATGCTGGACCTTGTACACGTTTGTAGGTTAGGGTTTTTTTGTGAAGATGATGGTTAAATGGGGGAAGATTATGTTCATATTAGGGTATAAAGGAATTAATTTAGTTTATTAATTATTAATATGTTATAATAAATTAAGATGGACAAAAATGCCCCCGAACAAAAAGACAAAATAGGCAGGTTGCAACAGTCAGAAAAGATGTTTTTTGAATTTTGAACTAAAATGACAATAAAAATGAAACCACAGGGACCCTGATTTAAAAAGTTTGAGATTTGGACTAAAATGGCAAAAGTGCCCAAACCACATAGACCAAAATGACAGTTTATTCTTTGTGGGTTTTGAGTGTGTTTTATGACTGAAATTATGGTGTTCTATGATTTTGTACAATTTGTAGAAAAATTGACTTTATAGCCTAACCCCATGTATGTTTATTAATCTTTTATTTCATCTTACCGAATAAGAATGAAGGTGCTTTGTACTTCCTTCAACACGTTTAGTTAAATATACAGCCAAACATGTTTACTAGCGGTAGTGACCATAATCTAACTACTATAATAAAAGAAACCAAGTTTTGAACACGTGTCATTCATTGGAGGTATTCTTAAATTTATATTTATCTAAATAAATAAATAAATAATAAATTAATATTAAATCTTATCATACTTTAATAAAATATTATCCTCAAATATAAATTGTTAATTTAATATATTTTTAAAACAAATATCTCTCTTATCTATTTATCTTATATTAAATACATAAATAATAAACTAATATTAAATGTTATCCTAATTTATTAAAAATATAATTTTTTTTTATTATTTGATATACAAAATTATGTTTATTCAACTCACGTAAAACGCGGGGTTTTTAAGGATATAATTTTTTATTATTTGCTAGATTTTTCAATCCGACTATACACGGGTTTTTTAAAGATACGACGTTTTTAGTATTTAATATACAAAATTACATTTATTTAGGATATAATTTTTTTTATTATTTGGTGGATTTTTCAACCCGACTATACACGAGTTTTTTAAAGTTACGACGTTTATAGTATTTAATATACAAAATTACATTTATTTAATCTGTGTAATACAAATAGTTTTTAAAGATATAACTCTTTTTTAGATCTATTCAACATGTGTAATATACGAGGTTTTTAAAGATGTAATTTTTTTATTATTGGGTAGATTTATTCAACCCGATTATACACGGGTTTTTTAAAAGATACGACATTTTTAGTATTTAGTATACAAAATTACATTTATTTAATCTGTGTAATACACATGGTTTTTAAAGTTATAACTTTTTTATTATTTGATATATAAAATTATATTTATTTAACCCGTATAATATATAGAGTTCATAAAGTTATATCTTTTTATTATTTAATATATAAAATTACATTTATTTAAACCGTGTAATAAACGGACCCCGAATACCTTTAATATTATAAAAAATTAAATAAAAACGAAATTAAATGGGTCGTTGACGTGCTGTCGTAGTACACGCAAATTTAATCCAAATTACAACTAGTAGATAGCAGTAAACGGGTATCGAACACAGAGAGTTTATGGAAAATGTGTTAAGTAAATAGTCTTGCAAATTAACTACAATTAACCTAATGTGCAGAAATTAAAAATCAAGAGTTTGGATTGTTTGATTTAAAACTAAGTTATCAACTAATTACTAATCAAGATTGGATTTTTAATTCAGATTATGAGAACAATGATCATCTTAGGGTTCAGTTTCTTTTAACACTTGTGCAAAATTCCAACTAGAAAGAGTTACATAGACATAACTCGTGCATAAATAATTGTTGTGATAAAAGGGAACACAGTACTCGGATTATATCAATGCGAGGTCGTTTCCCGATGATCAATCAATCAATATCCAACCCTAACCCTTCCCGTGATATCTCGATTGTCAACGACACCAAGAACGTACGATTTAGACTAGAATTGCAATACCAATCAACAAGCTACAAACAATTATGCATACACCATGATAATCAAGCAAACACACAAGTTATCATTCTAGAAATTAAGGAAAATCACACGAGAGTTGTAAAGAAACATTCACCTAAGATGATCACCACAAATTTAGCCGGACATGGTTCGGTTGATCATCATAACATCAAAGTTCAAGTTCATACGAATCAAAAACCAAAGCCAAATGTTTTTTATTGTTCCCAAATGATCTCCAAAGCTAAATTTCGCCCCCAAGGTGCAGAGAAAACGTTCCAATGATGAATAATGTGAAAAGGCACATGAAAACGGTTTTAATGAGGCAGTTACACTTTTGCTCGTCACCTCTACCGTAACTTACGGTATCTACCGTAACTTACGGTGGTAGACTCCAAATCGTTACGCTGGTTCTCTCCTGTGGTACGGTGGATCTGGGCACTTTCAGGGGCTACCGTAATTTACGGTTGGACCCCTGAATCTCTTGTTTTGTTTCTTCTTTCCATCCTTGCTTGCCCCGTTCCACTCCGTTCCATCCAAAGCAGCGTTTTACCCATTTTTAGCTCCCAAAACGTACCTGAAACATAAGCAACTGTAGTCATCTAATTCCAGATAATTACGCGATCAAGTGCGGGATAAACTCGTCTTTTAACACCATTAAGGGTTGTCCTATGGACCACCTGTCACATCCCCACACTTAACTGTTGCTTGTCCCAAGCAATTAATGAAAACCATTTTCAAAACAAGCGATCAACATAAACCAAGCATAAACATGCAGTCCTTTTACTAACCCTTTCTTAACACCCAAAAATAACACACCCCTCTCTATATCTCTCCTCTCGGCAACAAGTAAGCACTAGCAATTGTAAGCTAGACACACTAAAGGCAAACGGGTGGTTCACAACTATAGGCTTGTACCTAAATCGGTCCTTCTCCTAACAAGTGCCAAACATGAATGCAAATCAAAGGGGCTTTAAGGTTGTAACGTGGCTAGGTGTACGGGTAGGAAATGGAATATATATGTAGTAGCGAAAAACTTAACCCGGTCTTTTTATTACACAATAAAACAAACAACTACCAAACTTAACTACTATATACAAGATAACTCAACATCACTCTTTTTTTTTTCATTGCTTTTTCCATTTTTTTTCTTTTCTTTTTCTTTCTCTTTTTTTTAATCAAACAAAGTTATCTAAGCAACCTTCAACATAACATCAAGTATATTTACATACTATTAAAACTACTACTAACACTATAAGACCGGATCAAGTTGGGTAAATTTTTGGGAAACTAGCTAAGGGGTAACAAATGATAGGCTTTAGACACAAAATGGGCAACTAAATGTCCAAACCCCCGCCCCTCTCGCAACCATGCTCATATATATAATTAATGAGGTCCAACCCCCCAAAACCCACACTCGCACACACTTATGATGAGGCTACCTAAATGCCCTTATCATTTTCACATTCATATCCAACTAAGGCCTCGAACCGTATTCAAGCACAAGTTCTAATGCACCCCCACCCGTTGCCACTCTCATCAAAGACAAGCATTATTTATTTACAAGTGTGGCTTCAACTCTCACCAAGAATAAAAGTAATTAAGGGTTGCTGGTGCATCATTTGGGGTTAGTCCAAGGTGTTCAAATTCTCACAATGTTTGCTTGATTTAAAATTTTTTCAAAAACCGCAAAATTTCTCCCCATCCCCACACTTGGGTTACATTGGCCCCAATGTACGGTTTTTGGGAAGATTTGATCGCTTAAACTCTTTAACATCAACAAAAAGCTCAAAATCTCAAACCACAAGTTTCTTTTTGGTATTTTTCATTTTATATATATATATATATATATATATTTTTGTATTATTTTTTTAACTTCACACCACCAACTCGCACAACCCCAAAACAAAACAAAATAACTAAACACCACCCATCCACGCGACCATAAACTAACAAACCAACAAATATTCACAAAATATACAAGAAGGAGCACGACCTGACTAATAGTAGCGCGGATGAGGTGTCCCGAAAATGGAAGACATCATCTCATTCCATTCTCCGAAAGCAAATGCGCCGCTACCACTTCCACTTTGTTGCGAAGCTCCTTGTTGTTGTTGACGCGGGTCCAGCCACTGTGAATGATGGAGCGGCGGGGTCAGATATGATACACTACCATCATATGGTGGTAGAGACGCATAATCCACCGGAGGTGGATCCACAACCACGTGCCGCCCCGCATGCCAATCCGCATGCATCCTTCGGGCTTGATCGTCTTCGTACCGGTTATTCATCTCTAACTCACGAGAATAGGCATGAGCACGGTTCCACGATTCGGTTCGGTCAAAGTTGTGCTTTAAAGCTCGCTCCATACTAGCACTCATCATCGTTTGGTGAT
Source organism: Helianthus tuberosus (assembly GCA_030545235.1). NCBI lineage: Eukaryota > Viridiplantae > Streptophyta > Magnoliopsida > Asterales > Asteraceae > Helianthus > Helianthus tuberosus. Next base: position 143,746,401 of record CM060434.1, on the reverse strand, counting down.
CAAAGAACGTACGCTCCGACCCCGACCATGAATCAAAAACGGGTGCCGGAGGACGTTGGTTCTCAATAATCTCTTGCATAGTACCATCGTAAGCCCAATTCAGCTCGTATGAGCGCTCCGTGTAATCATAGAAAGCACCACCATATCCCCTACCTGGGCCCCCTTGGCCCACATCCACATTCTCACCGTGAGGCTCATCCGCATAGTCCTCATCCCCACTCGGGGGTTCCGCTTCACTCTCCGGTTCATCCTCTTCACCCGGTAAGAGAGCTCTTGCAGCAACTTTCAACGCTCTCCATCTTTGACCCTCCGATTTAAGCTTGTGATACCTTTCCGATTGAGTGTAGGTCCATCCAATACCCATCTTTTGTATATCAAAAGGCTTGTGCCTTTTCGGTGCTCCTCTATCCTCCGATGTGATCGCTTTAAACTGCTTCAACAACCCCGTAATAATTCGGCAATACAGGATAATGCTCCTCCCCACTTTGTTACGGCATATCCAAAGATGGTTCATAATCAAATACCGTATCGGAAAGCGAGGATACCCATAGAGCAACGAATAAAGGACTGGTACTTCCGGGTACCTTACCTGTTCCTTATCTCCTCTTCGTGGAATGACATTCAAAATGCAAATAGTTAGCAGCAATTTTGCTTCAATCTTCAGGTTTCTTCGGTACACTACGCCACTATAAGTATTCGGCAAAAACAAAGCCGCTAGCATGTCATTCCACCTCGGATGTTTCTCCGGCTTAATCAACAGATCATCAAGACTAGGGAATGTGTAATCGCGAGCAGGCAAACTGTCATATCTCGCTAACTTCCGCAATGAATCAAACGACATTTCCACCCTTATCCCATTAACCGTTCCCGTCAACTTAATTTGCGATGGCCTATCATACTTGTTGCATTTCAAGGTAGCCATCCATTCTTGAATCTCATCCATAAACATATTTTTGTTGTCTTTGTCGTAACAACTGAGCGCCGCCTCCCATCCTATGGCGCGAAACTGGGCAAACACATTAAACGGCCCAAACTCAACTTCTCTCACTTCCCTTTCACATATAAACGCAGCAGCCTTGTTTTTTAACCGGTTCATTCGATCATGAAATAGTGTCGGCTGCCACTCCTCCGGCAGCTCATCTAAAGGACCCAATTCCCACCTTGGCTTGTCAGCCAGGTCCAACTCTACCATCTCTTCATCATCACTCTCACTACTATCATCCCTACCCAAATATTGCCTCTTCATTGGTTGTTCCGGTTGTTTGCCTTTGCCTTTAGACGAAGAACTAGCTCCGGCTTGTTCCTTAGTTCTCACCATTTTCCTACACACATTGCAAAACAAACAACACAACCAAACACAAAAAGTCAGCCCCTTTTTACCAAAACATCCCTACACTTGCTTGTTACTATGATTGTGGATGCTTGTGAACACAAAATTTCATAAGTCTTTTTTTTTCAAAAATTGGGCATGGTGCCTCTACAATGTAGAGGTTCCCAAAAGTTCACAACTTTAACATCAATCTTACATCTACAACCATAACAATGTTCAAGAAACAATTTTTCATGACAATATCTAAGAACAAGCAAGTGTGTATGAATAAGTAACAAAAATAACATTCCTTTTCACAATGCATCATCAAAAGTAACAAATAAACTTCACATACCTTAGTTTGAAGATGCTAGAACACAAGAACTTCAAAAACCCCCAAAAATTTCGATTCTAGGGTTTGTAAATCGGACCAGAAAATGATGTTTTCTCACAAATCTCTTATCAAGATCAGCAAGTACATGAAATTTCAGTCAAGATAGACCCAAATTTCATGAGATTTGACCAAAAATTGAAGAATATATGAAGAATTTAAGATTGAAGAAGGTTGTGGGGTTATGGAGATTTTGTGGGGTTTTGTGATAGTGAAAGAATATGATATATGAAGGAGATAGGATAGAAATCGTGTGGATGGGGAGAGGTTCATGTGAGTAATTGATTTATTTATTTTTTTATAACTGCTGCACACGAAACGACGCTCACATCGCCAGCGGCTACCGTAATTTACGGTGGCCACCGTAAATTACGGTAGACCTCTGGCACAAAACTTTACCGTAACTCAGTAGCCTTTCAACGTAAAGCCCACAAAAATCTTGAAGCTACCGTAACTTACGGTGCCTACCGTAAGTTACGGTAGGCACTGGGGATTTCCATTTTGCCAAAAATTTCAATTTCTAAGTGTTTTTATCTTTATTTTTTCTATTTTTTAATTTTTTGTGTTTTTAAAATTTTTCAAAAACATGGAAAAATTACCCTACCCCCTCAAAAGTCCCGTGTTGTCCTCAACACAATGCTAGAACTATTCGTAACCCGAATGTCCCCACACTTGTTTCAAACACGGACTTCAAACGAATACGGTAATGTGCAAACTAAACAAAGCAAACAAAATAAAATGCTAACTATGTACACTACCAAACCTGGGCCTCTCATGGTTGTTCATCATCTACCGGGCGTAGGATGTAGCCCGCCTTGTCAAGCTCTAAGTTGTTGATGTCGTTCCCTTCCAAGTATGGCTTTAACCGATGGCCATTCACCGTTTGTTGTTTGTTGGTTTGCTCATCTTGGATATCCACATCGCCAAATCTTCCAACTTGTCGAACAACATATGGGCCCATCCATTTGCTTTTAAGTTTGCCCGCGAACATATTCAACCTTGAGTTGTACAACCATACCTTTTGACCCACTTCAAAAGTCTTTTTCCTCAACTTTGCATCATGGACCTTTTTGAGCTTGTCTTTGTAAGCCGATGCACACTCATACGCCTCGTCTCTAATTTCTTCTATTTCACTCAGTTGCAACTTTCTCATCTTCCCCGCTTCATCGTAGTCCGCATTCACCGTCTTGATTGCCCAATGTGCCCGATGAGCTAACTCCATTGGCAAGTGACAATCCTTTCCATAAACCATCCGGTAAGGTGTTGTGCCAATTGGAGTCTTTTAGGCCGTCCGGTATGCCCACAACGCATCATCCAACTTGCTCGACCAATCCTTCCTATCCGTTCTAACCGTCTTCATAAGAATTTCTTTAATTTGACGGTTGGACACTTCGACTTGTCCACTAGTTTACGGATGGTAAGGTGTGGCAATCCGGTGATTCACGCTATACCTCTTCAACAATTCCCAAAATTAAAGTTCTTGAAATGCGAACCGCCATAACTAATAATAACTCATGGAATACCAAAACGGGCGAAAATGTTGGATTGAACAAATTTACAAACAACCGAATGGTCATTTGTTCTTGTTGCAATGGCTTCAATCCACTTCGAGACGTAGTCCACCGCCACCAAAATATATAGAAACCCATTGGAATTCGGAAAGGGACCCATAAAGTCAACGCCCCATACATCAAATATTTCCACAACCAAAACTGGTTGTAATGGCATCTCGTCCCTCTTTGAAATGCTTCCCATCATTTGACAATTTACATAATTTCTTGCAAATTCACACGCATCCTTGAAAATAGTGGGCCAATAAAACCCATACGTCAAAACCCGATAACCCGTGTTATGCTCGCTAAAGTGACCTCCACTTGCGGATGAATGGGCATGAGTCAAGATTTCCAACACCTCCGTTTCGGGCACACACATCCGAATGACTTGATCGGGCCCGATCTTGAAAAGATCTGGATCATCCCAAATGTATTGCTTCACTTGGACCATAAATTGTTGTCTTCGCTTCTTGGTCCAATGATTTGGGATGGCACCCGTGGCTAAATAGTTTACGTAATGGGCATACCACGGTGCAACAAAGGTGGACACGGCTTGTAGTTGCTCATCGGGAAACCTTTCATTTATCTCACTCAAATCGTCAACCTCTTCCACCGGGATCCGAGACAAGTGATCCGCCACTACGTTCTCACTTCCCTTTTTGTCTCGTATCTCTAAATCAAACTCTTGTAATAACAACACCCACCGGATTAAACGGGGCTTCGCGTCTTTTATCTCCATCAGATACCAGACCGCGCTATGATCCGAATAAACAACCACTTTGCTTCCCCAAATGTACGAATGAAACTTATCCAAAGCATACACCACCGCTAATAACTCCTTTTCGGTTATGGTGTAATTCAGTTGCACTTCGGATAAAGTCTTACTTGCATAATAAATTACCACCGGCTTTTTGTCATCTCGTTGACCCAAAACTGCACCAATTGTAGTGTCGCTTGCATCACACATGATTTCGAATGGCTTTGACCAATCCGGCGGTTGCAAAATGGGAGCTTTCACCAGGTGTTCCTTCAAAACAGTAAATGCTTGCAAACATTCATCAGTAAAGTCAAATGGAACATCCTTTAACAACAAATTGCATAAAGGTTTAGTAATAACACTAAAGCCTTTTATAAAACGTCTATAAAAGCCCGGATGCCCCAAAAATGACCTTACTCCCTTAACATTTTTCGGTGGTGGCAAAGATGATATTACCCGTATTTTTGCCTTATCCACCTCCATACCCCTTTCCGATATTACATGGCCTAACACAATGCCCTCTTGCACCATGAAATGACTTTTCTCCCAACTAAGCACTACATTTTTCTCAACACATCTTTTTAAAACTTTTTGTAATTTGTTGAGACACGATTCAAAACTAGTGCCAAAAATCTAGAAGTCATCCATAAACACTTCAAGCGACTCTCCAACCATGTCCGAGAAAATACTCATCATACATCGTTGAAAAGTTGTCGGTGCATTGCAAACCAAATAACATTCGCCGAAAGGCAAAGGTGCCATATGGACAAGTGAAGGTGGTCTTGTGTTGGTCATCCGGGTGTATTGCTATTTGATTGTAACCCGAATACCCGTCCAAAAAGCAGTAATATTTTTGACCCGACAGTTTTTCAATGATTTGGTCAATAAAAGATAGCGGGAAATGGTCCTTAGAAGTGGCGGCATTTAGTTGACGGTAGTCAATACATACTCACCACCCGGTGACCGGTCGGGTGGCAATTTGTTCACCATTTTCATCCTTGACTACTTGAATACCGACCTTCTTAGGCACAACCTGGGTAGGACTTACCCAAGCGCTATCCGAAATCGGATAGATAATTCCCGCATCCAACCATTTAATTACCTCTTTCTTTACTACCTCCCTTAGGTTCGGATTCAATCACCGTTGAGCTTCTCTTGTCAGTTTTGCATCTTCGATGGTGATTATCTTGTGCATGACGATTGATGGACTAATTCCTTTAAGATCGGCAATCGTCCATCTGATAGCTCCTTTGTTCTCTTTCAAAACTTCCAATAAGGCTTGTTCTTGCGCCATCTCTAAATTAGAGGCAATAATGACCGGTAGAGTGTCATTATCCCCTAGAAAAGCATACTTCAAATGGCTTGGCAAGTCTTTGAGTTCCAACTTTGGGGGTTCTTCTAATGATGGTTTAGTACCCGAACTTATCTCCACCGGCAAGCTTTCGAATTGGTGGGTCCATGGCGGTCGACCTTCCTTCAAAGCCATAGCATCCTGTTTTTCCTCTTCAACCCTTAGCGCACAAGCAAGTACCTGTTCAGAAAAATCACAAAGACAAACATCCATACTATCCTCCTCGTACTCGTGCGGGTTGCATCCGTCGACTAAATCTGCCATGAAACACTCATCAACACCAACAACATTAGAATTGTTAGTAAACATTCAAGCGCATTTTTAAATCCCAAAAGTCATATCAACTGTACCAAATCTACAATCGATCACAACATGCGCGGTGCTAAAAAATGGCCGACCCAAAATAACATTTTGATGTTGTTTTGGGTCCGCGGATGAGTAATCCAATACTAAAAAGTCAACCGGGTAATAAAACTCATCAATTTTCACAATCACATTTTGAACCATCCCCCGAGGTAGCTTATGAGACAAATCGGCCAAAACAACCGTTGTCTCCACCCTTGCTAGCGGACCAAAATCGTATTGGTCATATAAGCCCCCCGGTAAAATGCTCACCCCGGTTCCAAGATCTAGTAACGCCTTTTCCATTTGAAAGCTACCAACTTGTATATTAATTAATGGCTTACCCGGATCTTGGAGCTTAGGAGGAAGCTCCCCATTCAAAACCGCACTTATTTGCCCGGTTAAATCTACCCGCTTAGGCATTTTTTTTCTTTTGTTGCCTTTTTTGTGTGCATAACTCTTTTAAAATTTTTGCGTATGCGGGTACTTGTTTTATTGCATCAAGTAATGGAAGGTTGATTTTTACTTGTTTGAACATGTCCCATAATTCTTCTTTCTGGGGACCTCTTGATGCAATAAAATTTTTCCTACCTGGGTCAAGTAAGGCCGATGGAAACGAGACTTGACTCGGTTCACCTTCATCTTTTTCATTCTTTTCATTTTCACCCAACCCCGGTTTTTTAACATTTGATTCTTTAGATACAACCGGTGAAACTTCATCATCACTTTCATTACCCGTGATATCCTGAACTACCCCCTCAACCAAACCCGGTGACAAATTGGCTTTAAATTCTTTGCCACTTCTCAACACACTAACATGACTAATATTAACGTTGTTACCTCGTGACGAACCATGGGAATGATTTACCTTGGTGTCGCTAGGAAGTTAACCTTTGCTTTTCTTTAACTTCGCCACGTCGGCTGCCAATTAACCCATTTGGGTTGTTAGTGATTGAATGCTCTTGTCACGAACCTCATCCTTTTGCATCCGGACTTCATCAAGTTGATTCTGTTTTTGCATATCTTGTTGCATAGCCCGAAGCATATCCATGACTTCATTCCCGCTTGACGAATTTTGACCTGAACCACTTTGACCCGTTTGTTGAAATTGCCCTTGATAGCCATAATTGTTTCCACCCCTATAGTTGCCTTGATTGTATTGTTGGTGAGGTGCAAAGTTACCTTGAGCTCCTTGAAAGTTTGGGTTAGCTTGGTTCGCCGCATTCCCATAACGGAAATTAGGATGGTTTCGTAACCCGGGGTGGTATGTGTTGGAGTTCATGTTGAAATTTCGACCACCCCCTTGAATAGCATTCACTTCCTCTACTTGCTCATCAACCACTCCCACTACACAAACTTCCGCTGTGTGGCCTATTTTGTTGTAATTAGTGCACCGTTGTACACTTGATTCGTGGTTTGAACATTGCCACTCTCTACTCCATGCACTTGTGGTCTTTGTATCACATGCCTTGCCCGTCTTGAGGATTGGGCCTTCCTTTTGGAAGTTACCGCCATTTGTTCTAAATATTGCCAATCAACATGTTCAAAGTTTGTACTGAATGTACCGTTAGTAATTGACATTAAGTCACGTGCATCCTCCGAACTCAACCCTTCGTGAGACGCGTTCAACAACTCCCATAATTGGATACCGTGATGAGGGCAATTCCTTAGCATCATATTGAACCTTTCAAACGCTTCATGAAACATTTCCCCCGATTGTTGTTGGAAGCTTCTCAACCCTCTCCGAGCATCATTAGTCTTTTGTGAAGTGTAAAATTCATCCAAGAAAATCTGCTGCATATCAGCCCATGTAAAAACCGATGCAGAGGGTAAAGTGTGAAACCATCTCTTTGCTTTGTCTTCCAAAGAAAATTGGAAGAGAACCAACTTGACATCATCTGAAGAGAACCCTTGGCCTCCAATCGTGTTGCAAATAGAATCGTATGTCTCCAAATGCAAATAAGGTTCTTCCGTTGCTAACCCCTTAAATTTTGGTAGACTTTGGAGGGTGGTTGTTCTAACTTCAAATGTTCTTCCGTCCACATGATGAGGAATCAGTACCGGCGAAGGATTGTTAGTGATAATAGGCCGAAAGTGAGCCTCAATTCCCCGTACTACTTCACGATGATGTCTTCGAGGGGCACCCAATGGTGCTCTTGGTTGACCCATTTGCCCTTGCATAGGCCCTTTAGGAGCAAATGGTGGTTGATATTGATATTGATGCATTGGTGGTTGTTGAATCGGCCCTTGAAATTGCGGTTGTGTATTTTGAGGCCGCACTTGATGTAGCGGTGTGGGGCGTTGCAATTGTGGCCCTTGTGGTCTAATATGTTGCACCCCGACCGGTAATCTACTCGTGTCTTGAAATTATTGGATCGGTTGACTTTGTTGACCCGCTCCTACTTGAGGTCCCAAGTATCCTCCATCACCCCCATAATAAAAACCTTCTTCTTCGTATCCCCTAAAATCCTCTTCATAACCATCATCATATCCATCTCCTTGAATACCCGAGGATTGCCCAAATGGAAGGGATAAATATTGGAAACCCAATTGGTTCGATGGTCTAAATGTAGAAGTGGCATGGACAATGGTTGAATTTGGTGGTATTTGATAATTAGAAGATGATTTACCCGTAGTTGGGGGAAAGAAGTGTGACAATGGTGGAATTATGGTAGAAGGGCTAAAGGTAAGATTGGGTTCAACTTGAGTAGTGATCGGTTGTGTAGAGTTGGTTGGTGTAGTGTCATGAGGTGGAGTAGGATTTGTAGTGGTATTAGGTATGGTGGTGTTTGGTGATGGTTGTGTAGAGGTTGGTATGAATGATGAGGTCGTTTGACCCGTTGTGGGTGGTATTTGAGATTCTTGCATGATGTTTCGTGGTGTGATGGGTGAGGTAGGTGAACCAATAATTCTGTTTTCTCATACTAAAACTCGGTTTTGCCTTAACGTTCTCTCAATTTCCGGATCAAACGATAGTGGTGACGACTTGTGAGAGCCTCCAGTATGCATACACCTGTAGTACCTGCACACTAAACACAACCAGCGTAAACCCGAAAATAACGAAACAAAACTAATAAACTAACACACGTTGCGCACTACTCCCCGGCAACGGCGCCAAAATTTGACGTGTTGTCGTAGTATGTAAGACCCTAATTCGTATTAGACAAAAAGTCGCAGCGGAAATTCATGCCATAAAATTTTCTTCCTACATGCTTGTAAATTCACATTCTATCATATGAACTTAAAATCCCACATCCGGATTACGGAAATTCTTAGCTTACACGCTATCGTCTTATTATTCATTTGTGGTTCAATCGACCCATTCATGCATTCATCAACATAACTTGTTGGTTTCACCATAACCTCTTATAATCCTAATAATATCAATGACGTTTATCATATAATACTAAAGTTGTGGATGTCTTGCATCCTCTTAACACATTATCGCTCATAAGCCTATTTTGACCCGTTAAGGGTATTTACACATTTTAAGGTCTATGACTTACAAAGACCATACTTCACACTTCCATACTTGTCTAAAACATTACATTGATCGAACAACTTGTTTCTAAACCACTTCTTAAGATCGTTTGCCCAAAATACCCATCAAGGGCATTTTGGTCAACTTTAACTCAATCATTCATGACAAAGGACTTCAACACATATTTGACCTCAAACATCATGTTTAATTAATTTAAACAGTATATTACTTAATCGTACTAAGAAGTGATTACGGAAATCACTTACCTTATGCATCCGCGTTCCTATTCGCTTCCTTGCCTTCTCTTGACCCGTTAGTCATTCATGCTTGAGTCCGCCTTGATATGATTCCTATACTTTCATATCACCCACATCGCATTCTCGTTAGCTTACATCATTGTACATGCTCACGACCATATCAATCACATGTTTCACATTTGACTTTCATTAGTCGGTTCTAGCTAACATAAAACATACAACCAAATTCATATCCCGTTAACGCATGTAATTCATCATGTCATTCCATTTAACACATATCGACATAACAGGTACCATACCACTTCCTATAATCCTACCTTTACGACAACTAGTCACATCGTACTTCATATGCATAGTTGACTTTCTGAAAGTCAACAGTTCATTAATTTAACTTTCCTACTTATCATCATATACTCGTAACATCATAATAGACTATACGGACGACACTATATACGTCTTATCATACTCTTGGTGTGAGTACTACCTTTTAAGCATAACGTACAACTATTTCATGCACAATTCTTCTAAACTCATACATAACCCATCAAAACCAACTACTAATCATCATGTATCATACCAAATGAACATTAAACATAACATCATCATATTCCTATACTTTCATCTAACAATAATTCATCATACCCACATAATACATCATTCTTTCAACAAGAATTAAACATAAATGGTGATTCAAGTCATCATCCTCACCATAACAAACGGGTTTCACATCTAAACTTCAAATTAACACAAACCTTACATAACCCATGCTCTATATGATGTTTCTAACCCTTATACATAATCAATTTCATATTATCTCACGGATTAGAGCATAACCCACTTCACCCATGATCACCAATCTTAGATTTAAAACATACCTTATGATCTCCTCGTGTTGGTGATCATTAATCCATGCTCGGTTATGGATTTAAGCATCATTTAGCCTTTCAATTTGGATGATCTTTCATGTTTAGGGTTTGGAGCTCTTGAGAGCTCCTGAAGCTTCACGAACACACACGTATGTGTGTTTGTTGATCTTTTAATTAGTAAACAACTTTCATTTGTTCCACTTTAGCCCCTCGGGTTTTCCTTTAAAACATAACTGACACTACCTTTCATCACTTAATACTTTTGACCATACCCTTAACTAGGTTAAATAGCCTAGTTATTTATTTCATGACGTGTCATAAAGGAAGATCCGACAAATATTAACATTCAGATTTTGGGGTGTTACATAGTACACGCAAATTTAATCCAAATTACAACTAGCAGATAGCAGTAAATGGGTATCGAACACAGGGAGTTTGTGGAAAATGTGTTGAGTAAATAGTCTTGCAAATTAACTACAATTAACCTAATGTGCAGAAATTAAAAATCAAGAGTTTGGATTGTTTGATTTAAAACTAAGTTATCAACAAATTACCAATCAAGATTGGATTTTTAATTCAGATTATGAGAACAATGATCATCTTAGGGTTCAGTTTCTTTTAACACTTGTGCAAAATTCCAACTAGAAAGAGTTACATAGACATATCTCGTGCATAAATAATTGTTGTGATAAAAGGGAACAAAGTACTCGGATTATATCAATGCGAGGTCGTTTCCCGATGATCAATCAATCAATATCCAACCTTAATCGTTCCAGTGATATCTCGATTGTCAACGACACCAAGAACATACGATTTAGACTAGAATTGTGTAAGGATCTTCAAAAATGTCCCAAAACGACCCGTACGTAAAAACCCGGACCCCCGAAACCCTAATCCATATCAAAAATCAAGAAAAATCACATTTTTGGTCTTCTCGCGGGCCGCGTAAAGAGTAAGGAGACCCTTACGCGGGCCGCGTCTACTTATTTTTGACCGGATAAGCGTTCCCAGGCCACGTGGCAGCACTACTGATGCCACGCTAGCCCTAGTCTATGACTAGGGTTCCTCGCGGGCCGCGTAAAGATGAAGAAGGGGCTTACGCGGGCCGCGTAAACCCCAAATTTCTGCTATAAATAGATTCGACCATGGGCTTTCATTCTGTGTCGAAAATTTTAAACAAAATCGAAGTTCTACTGCTCGAATTTCACTTTCAAAATAGCAAGGCGCTGCTATGATACAGGGTATTAACTCGATCGCTGCTACGATTCAATATCCGATCGATTGAAACTATCCGATGGATGTTTAAGTGCTGCCCAAATTAGGGCTATACTTTGTCATTTTTCGTAAATTCGATGGATGTTTAAGTGTTGCACTTTGTCATTCGTTGTGAGGGTTTTAAACTCGTGAGTTATCGTAAATGTTGTATTAGTTACTAACCTAGTTCGTGTGCATTGTTATTTAAATTAGGTTACAAGGCTAATCAGTAGGCTAAACTCTGCCCGTTTAAATCTGCAATGTGAGTCATTCTATTTTATCAAAAGTGTTTTACAATACTCCAATTATTTTCAAAGGTTATAATTACAGGGATTAAGTCGTGGTTATCTTGAATCACTGGCTAGTGGGGTATTGTGCACATTACTAATTTTCTCACGGTTAGGCTAATAAATCCTAACAGTAATAATCATCACTACTTGGGTGAAAGGACCCAATAGTGGTATAACCATCGTCACCAGGAGGTGACACGGCGCCAGATAAAAATAAGATAGAAGCCATTGTAATCGCTCTTATGCTGTAATATATAACTAATGTGTCGTTTTATTTAACCTGAATGACTCGCCAGTATTTCCCCACTGATAAAATATTTTTAAAACATGTTTCAGGCGACCTGCTGCGAATCAAGGAAAACGTGCTACGGAGCACTAACAAGCTTGAAGAGGTGGCTCAGTTAAATAAATAAACATGTTTTGTAAACCAGGGAACTTCCTAGTGAAATTCCTCTATTGTAAATTACGGGGTTTGTCCCAAATTATATAATAAAATAATCGGGCATTTTCAAGTTTAAAAGATCCTGTTAAATCTTCCGCTGTTAACTCAATTAATAGATACCACGAGTTTCTGTCTCGCGGCTCCTGGACCGGGTAAAACCAGGACAGGGGCCATGACAAATTGCAATACCAATCAACAAGCTACAAACAATTATGCATACACCATGATAATCAAGCAAACACACAAGTTATCATTCTAGAAATTAAGGAAAATCACATGAGAGTTGTAAAGAAACATTCACCTAAGATGATCACCACAAATTTAGCCGGACATGGTTCGGTTGATCATCATAACATCAAAGTTCAAGTTCATACGAATCAAAAACCAAAACCAAATGTTTTTTATTGTTCCCAAATGATCTCCAAAGCTAAATTTCTCCCCCAAGGTGCAGAGAAAACGTTCCAATGATGAATAATGTGAAAAGGCACATGAAAACGGTTTTAATGAGGCAGTTACACTTTTGCATGTCACCTCTACCGTAACTTACGGTATCTACCATAAGTTACGGTAGACTCCAAATCGTTATGCTGGTTCTCTCCTGTGTTACGGTGGACCCCTGAATCTCTTGTTTTGTTTCTTCTTTCCATCCTTGCTTGCCCCGTTCCATCCAAAGCAACGTTTTATCCATTTTTAGCTCCCAAAACGTACCTGAAACATAAGCAACTGTAGTCATCTAATTCAAGATAATTACGCGATCAAGTGCGGGATAAACTCGTCTTTTAACACCATTAAGGGTTGTCCTATGGACCACCCGTCAGTCGTCGCGGGGCACATAGCCCTTGGCTACTTCAGTCGCGGTGCGCGAGCTATATAATCCAAGCGGCAAAACCCTAGGCCGCCTCGTGGCGAGACACCTGGACAACCTATGCTCGTGACTGGCCAAGGCTAAACCCTAGGCGACCTACATCGCGGGCCGCGTAGCCTTTGGCTACAGCCTTCGCGTGCCGCGAGGGAATGCGAAGGGTCACTATAAATAGAAGCCTTCAGCCTGAGTTTCAACTCGCTCATTTATCTCAATCTCTCTCTCAAATTTCTACGTAGTAAACTTTATACTCGGGCATAATACCCCCTAAATAACGAAGTTCTGCCTCGTTGTAAGTATCATAACCCCGGTTACGTATTAGATACACTGCCCAATTGATCCAGGGTTCCGTAACGTCTGTCGTGGTTCTGCCCGACGTAGTCATTGGAATGCCGTCTCGTGGAGGGTATTACTAATGTAAATATTGGGTTATTATACAAACCCGTGTGTATTTGTGTAATTTATAGATAATCACCAGGAAATCCTTAAGGAAAACCCTAAGACAACAATGTGAGTAATCTCCTTTTTGCAAATTGTTTTTACAAAACCTCACTTAATTAATGATATATTAAACAGTGATTGAGTATTTGTATTCTACAATTATCGTCGGTATGTTGGGGTTTTGTATACAAAATTTGTTACTACATTGTGAGTAGTACATGACCACAAGTTGGGTTGACAGTACCGTGGGTGGTAATTAAAGTAGATGGAAACAAATGTAATTGCGCGACCGCCCTCAATACTGTACAATGGTTTTTAAACGCGTTTCAGGTAACAAAATGTGAAAGCCAAATAGAAGCCAGCTGGACAACACTGAAGGCTTGGAAAAGTGGCTATAAAAGCTACCTAAAATAAAGAGATGTTTTATTTAAATAAAATAGGCTTTATCCCTATAAAAATGTGTGTACTTGAAACTTGGGATTTTCCCTTGTGTTAAATGTTATAAAAGCGTGGTATTTTACTCTGATAAAATATTTCCTAACTACGATCCTGATGAAAGTTCCGCTGCCAAAATGATTGTGACACCTGTGTCTCTACGACCATCATACGAATACAAAACCAATGAAATATTATGTTTCATACATTGGGATTTGTATAAATATGTGTATCATTTGCACATATCAATTCTTGTTCGATTTCGAGCTTTAAATCGCTTTCTGGAAGGTTATATGCGAACTGATGCGTAAATGTAATCAGTTTAATGCAACAAACACTCTGGAATAGTGGCATAGGCTTAAATAAGTTTTGGATGGTTTGGTGTGTCGAAAACAAGTTTATTCGATCGCAGGGACTATTTGTGTCAAACTGCGAAACTATACCGATTTGTACAGTAACGAACATTTCGGAACTTGATCATAAGTTAAACATACCTTAAATATCCTTTACATAGCTTAGAAATAGGCTTTGAGGGGTTCGGTATGCGAAAATAAACTTTTTGATCAAACAAGGACTAAAAGTGTCAAAAAGTGCATAAGTTTGCATTTTCGCGCATATCTTACGTTCTGAACATATCCGGACAACCAAAAAATTTTATAATCATTAAAATATTTTATTTTAGTGATTGGAATGCAAAAATAACATTCGTCGCGCAATTTGGATCGATTTCGCGTCCGTTCGAGTTTTCGTCGTAATTAACCGAATAACGCGACCGTACGACCAAACGAACCGACATCCGAGTTGTTTTCAAGCATATTTCATGTTCCCTATATTTTAACTTCATTTTAGAGCCTTGGGATGGGGTTAAGGGGCTTAAACGTGCCGAAAATCAAGTTTTAAGCATGCAGGGACCTGTTTCATCAAAAACTTAAACTTGGAACTGACCTCCCCCGAGCCACGCGCCAGCTCAGGTGATACCTGGTGCGCCACGTGACAGGGACCCAAAATCAGCAACTTAGTTTTTGCAACAGGCTTCAATTCCAGGGCTAATTATGTAAAATTCTCAATACCTGGAGCTGGTTTTGGATCCCCATTGTATTTAGAAACCATGTGCACAAATATAGGGCCAAGATTACACCTTCCTAACACTTGGAATGATCTTGTTGATCCTAACTTCCTATAAATAGCAATGGGTTCTTCAATCATTCTTCACACTTGATCTCATTTCTGCTCTAAGTTGAAGCTCTCCCTTGTGAAGCTTCATACCTGAGCATTTTGAGATCAAATCTTCATTTCTTGGACCTTTTGTAAGCTTCTTTCATACTTTTTTATGCTTTTGAAGCATGAAAGTCAAACAGTGCTTGACTTTCTGCTTTGACCACGAGTTGGTCAACACAAAGTTCGTTCGAACTTTGCAACGCGAGCGTAATCACGATGGTTATAGTCCCTTGTGACTATACCTACTGATTACCACGTCGATTAGTCGAAGTGACGAGTCAAAGTTTCGGTCAAAGTACGTGTTTATACGTATTTTGAAACGAAACTATTTTTGGGTATCAAAACACTTTGTTTTGATATCAAACCTGTTTTCTAACGTAGTTAAACATATTTTAACATGTTTAACTCGTCACTTTTAGTCTTTTGCTTGTATAGGGTCGTAAGATAAGCGGTCTTAACAACCGCTTAGACTTTCGAACCCGACCCGTTTGGTCAATCGTTAGGATCCGACCAAGCATATATTGTGACCATAGTTATATAGGGAATAACCTTCTGAGGTTATACCTTATGGTCACTTAGTTTAATTAGTTGTATGATAGGTAGTTTATATGCCTTAGGTAAATGACCAAAATGCCCTTTTCATGCATAATTGGTATTTAAGCTTATGTAACCTAAATTTTGTCACTTAAACTGATTATGCAACATATTTAAACATGTTAGGGCATATAATACTTGTCATAGGGCTAGTTAGGCGTCTCGAACGCACATTTTGCGCGAACGACGCGTTAAGGTAGCATAAGCTACCTTAATGGGTCGTAAAGGGTCGAAAGCACTTAGGCTAGGTTCCAATTTAGAATGTAGGCTTTGTTAAACCATATCACATGAGTTCCAATACTCATTTGGTTTACGAGACCTCATTCTACCCGATCTTCCGATTTAGGTGTCGATTCATTAACTTGCGATCCGATTACTAGGTGCTACTTGAATTCCTTGGTTTGCCTGAGCTTCGTTGGTTTCTTTAGATCAAGGATACTTTTCACTTTGATGTGAGTACATAGTCCCCTTTTTACGTTTTCAAATGTTTTGGGGTGATACATATGTGCCGATACACTATTTTCATGATTTCGACTATATGATTACACATGCATAAGTACTATCTTTTGACGAATTGAACTATTATCCATGGTTTAAATGACTGATTTCCAAAGTTTGTTAGAACTAATTGTTCATTTATACTGTTATTTATACATTCATTAACAATGATCAAGCCAATTGGTAGTACGATATAGCGCTATAGGACTAGACACCCCATTCTTGTTGTATGGAATGTCAGAAACCAAATTTTAACCAAATAGAATTTGCCTTTGTGGTATTTCTATAGTCTCTAAAGTGTAGTTTGATGCACTAAGGTGTGAATGTATTGCTAAATCGCGATTTATGGTATATTTCAAAATACTACCAACGTGATACTGTTTGCTAAAGCATAATTTGATATGCTATTGTGTACTAAAGTATAATTTGATATACTAACAAACCACGATTTAGGTATGTTCCGACATACTACCAACGTGATATTATTTACTAAAGTACAGTCGATATACTACCGACTTGTTATTTCATGAACTAAAGTATATTTTAATATAGTACCAAAGCATAGTTGATGTGCTATTTTCAAATCCAAAGCATAAGTTGATATGTTATTTACAAAACCAAAGTATAATGTATCATACTACCGATATTATACATTCTTAAACCAAAGTATACTTGTGATGTACTACCAAATCTATTATTTCCGAAACTAAAGTATATTTAGATATATTACTCAACCGCCTATCTCAAAACCAAAGTATATTTTTGTATATACTATAAACATTTTCCAAAATGACGCATTTTAGAAACAAAACTTTTACAAAGATCCATGGCTATTTTTGAAAACATAAAACATTTTCTTGTGTTATCCAAAGCCATGAATCTAATTCACAAAATCCTATGTTACTCACAGGCATTTTTATGCTGATGTACCTATTTTCACATATGTTGCAGATACTGCTATGTGATGATTGTTGATGCATGCCACACATAGGATGGACTTGTGCCTTAGCGACTTTAAAACTTGAGAGACAATTATTTATATTTATCTGATTTGTACTAAAACAGCGAGTTCAATAATTCAATAAAACGAAACTATTTAATCCATGGTTGTGAAACAATGATTCTGTTACAACACTCCCTGACATTTCCGCCATGATTTATTGTTTTACGTGGTCGGGGTGTGACAGAAAAGTTGGTATCAGAATGGTTATAGGGAATTAGGTTATTAGTAATACTTTGACGTATATTATATCCTTCCTAGGACCCAAACACAAGTTATCTTGTGTTTAGTCTTAAAACAATACCGTCGCCTATCTTTAGGTGGTGATGTGTACAAAATGCAACATATAAATTTCATCAATTGTGGCATAAAACTAACCCTTTTTTAGTACTAATGTTGGAAAAAGTGTGCTTTTGTCTTCCTTTTGTATTTTCAGGATTAAATGAGCTCAAATTAACAAAAGAAGCAAAAAGACATCAAAATCTAACATAAAAACAAGAAAAGGAACAAACGTGACATGCCCGACCCCATGACAGCATCTACCCAAGCAAAACAAGAAGACAGAAGACTGAACATGCCCCGTGCTCAGCCAGCACGGGGGCGTGCCCAAGTGTCAGCAGAAAAGACAAAGTGGTAGAAGCTTTTATTGCCCACCACGGGGCCGTGCTCAGCGGACACGGGGTCGTGGTCAACTATAAGATTCACACAATCCAAGCAAATCTTCATAGTACAAAGATTCTTCTGCACACGGGGTCGTGCTCAGCGGACACGGGGGCGTGGTCAACTAATAAGACAAGCTGCATTAAATGAAGAAAGAGAAGGATGTGGACACGGGGCCGTGCCCACTGGACATGGGGCCGTGCCCGAGCTTCTGTTCAGCCTATAAATAGGGGTGCTTGGCTCAAGCTCAAACCATCCCTTGGCACACCACCTCTCTCACACTTCACCCATCACCCACGACCACCATAACACCATCATCCATTGTCCATCATAGAGTGTGTGAGTCGTCTC
Organism: Helianthus tuberosus; assembly: GCA_030545235.1. NCBI lineage: Eukaryota > Viridiplantae > Streptophyta > Magnoliopsida > Asterales > Asteraceae > Helianthus > Helianthus tuberosus. The sequence goes on along the minus strand of CM060434.1, from coordinate 143,728,049 downwards.
GGGATCCAAGATTGATCGTAAGAGTTCTTGACAATCAAGGCCATGTTTGCCTAAGTCTCTTACATCACTTGGTGAAGACAAGTGTCTAGTGTAATACTTTTTATTTCTAATCTTTTCGCACTTTTTACTTGGTTTTGTATTAATGACTTTAATAACTAGTTTCTTATGTTGAAGGTGATTCTTCCTTATCGTTTGTCCGTGGTGTCTTGACATTATTTTACTGTCTATATAAAATAAAAGATTTTCACCATTCATATCTCCACGGTCTATATGGAGGTATGTTGGCTACCTGGTCGGGGGTTAAGGGAACGGTTTGGTAAGAGTCTTGTCATTGTTCAGCGTTTAGAGGTCCTGCAATGGACCTGGGTCAAATTTAGTAGGACCTCCTTCAATACTTAACGGTATTGGATGGCGGGGGTCCAAACTCTTTGATCCCCTCATAAGTTAACTACTATTAATACTATAACCCGACTATTTAGGACTGTATCCCTGCTGACTCAGACTACTTAGTCAAGGGTAACGTCACCTCCAAAAGAGGGGCCTACCATAATTTGCATTAATAACTTAATTAATTATCTTTCAATAATCCGATCCTTTAGGATTGTATCCTTGCTGACTCAAACTACTGGGTTGAGGGTAACGTCACCTTCAAAAGAGGGGCCTACTACAATAACTAAGATAATCTCTTAAATAAGTGCAAAAGTGCGGAAATAATCAAAGGTTACACTATACACAAGTCGGAACCAAGTGATTCATCTTGTCTATCTGTTTTTCTTTTATTTTTCAGCATTTTAGTTAGTTTTTATTTTTCTTAGCTTAAAACATTTTTCTAAACTTTTTGATTTGATTAGACGTTGAGGATAAACCGGTACTAAAAGCTCTTGTGTCCTTGGACGACCTCGGTATCTTACCAACACTATACTACGCTCACGATGGGTGCACTTGCCCATATGTGTGTTTAGTGTTAGTAAATATCGTGTTTTATAAATTTAAAACTTGACTAAAAAAGTGTTAAAGGGGCTTAAAATATACACCTAATATATATAACACTTCACATGCATCAAGTTTTTGGCGCCGTTGCCGGGGACACAAGGATTTTAAGAAAGTTAGGAATCAATGGCCTAATCGTTTTTCTTATTTTTCATTTTTTTTAGGATTTTTCTTAATTTTTCAGCTTCTGCAGAACTCAGCACGGGTCGTGCCCGCTGAACACGCCCCGTGCCCAATCATTGGAACTGGCAATCCTGTTTTAAGTCAGACATTAGCTGAACACGGGGCCGTGCCCACTCAATACGCCCCCGTGCCCAAGTTTCAGTTACTGAAAACAGAACCGTAAGATCCCGACGGTTGGTAATTTCTGACACAAAAATGAGTGATACTGATACTTTTTACTTTCGGCACTCTTATGGTACTGTGTGGTGTCAATTATGTGGTGGTAACCATAAGGAATTAGAATGCTATTTTCTAAATTATATGCCCCACTATATAGACCCATCGTTTCCTAGTATCCTTAAGAGGGGCGAAAGTAAAAATAATCCCTATCTCTCCCTCGAATGCTCCCAACCAGATTTTCCAGGAGAAATGCTTCTCGATGAATTATTTCAATTAGAAGATCTAATTCTTAATTGGTTAAAAGAACTTAGGAAAGATTTCAATGATCTTTTCCAAGACAATAACCAAGAAGAAGGGTTGGAATCGCATTCAAACAACTTCGTTGTTTCCGACGATACTTTTAACTCTAGTGAGGACTTGAGCGATAGTCGTCCCTGTGTCGATTGTGCCGTGAAGGACTCCCCATCAACTTCGTTTGATGCATACATAGACCTGAGCGATTCGACATACACCTTCTTTAACGAGAGCCCGGAAAAGGGTTGGACTTGTCCACCTACATATAGCATAGGAATCACCCTCACCGACAACCTCTTGCGTTCTCGTCTTAATCTAGATCAACTAAGGTATCTTAGGCACTTTGGGGTTGTTCCATCCAGTAAGGAACCGCCCGATTCGGAAAAGTTCCTTGAACATAGACACACTTCATAAAAACAGCCTTCCGAAACGGGGCCGTGCCCAGGTCAACACGCCCCCGTGTCCACCGAAAGATTCCCTTCTGACTTTTGTCAGAATACGGACAAAACGTGTCAGGATCTTGCCTGCACACGGGGCCGTGTCCAGCCGACACGGGGCCGTGTCCAGCATGCTGTCGTTTTCTATAAATGCAGCCAAGAATCCTGCACATTTGGACCATCCAGGGACAGAGATTTGAAAGGATTTTCTAACTTACCATCCTAGGTATGTTCTAAAAGAAGGTTCTAACAACCATCTTGTCCTTTCCTCTTTTATCCATTACCTTCTTCTTCACCTTTCTTGCAACAACACCTCCATTGAAGCTTGATTTTAAGCTTCATTGTGATGATTGTTGAAGTTTTTGCTCAAGGAATCTTGTTAAAAATAAGTTACACAACATTGTTTTAAGTTATTTTTGTTCAAAAATGCTTCATAAGTTTGGAAAATAATTTGAAACTCCAAGACTCCTTGTGCTGAAAATCTGCAGAAAGTTGAACACGGGGCCGTGTCCGTGGTACTGTTTCATTAAAACGAACTATTTTTGGTTTGTTTTCGTAGAATGTCTAGCCAAAACAGTGGAACCTCTTCTGCGCACTCCAGAAACAGTCGAAGGGAAAGGAGGTCATCGATTGAAGCAACTCTCGTAAGATACGTAATGGCGTTACGTGAAGCCCTTGACGAGATGACTTCGGTAGAGGAGGTCCTCATAGACCGTATAAATTATCTCTCGGTGGGGTTGGAAAACAGTTTTCAAGAAATAAACCTCTTGCACCAGTGGTTAAACATTCTTGTGACACCTCCCATGGAACCAATCCTCCCTCAAGAGGATTGGAACCTAGCACTTGGAATCCACAATCCTACCGGTTGGGACGACATTCCGGCGGAACCTCCTCTTGAAGAACTCCAAGAAATCCCGGTGGAAGTTGCACCTCCTCAAACCAATGCTAATGATCCCGCTTTTCTTCTCCCTAGGGAGATCGAAGAATGGCTCGCCGACGTATGAGAAACCCATACCCAGAAAGAGAAGTTCTCAAAGCCACATTTAACCGGAAGATTTACCTTTTCGGAAATTTTGCTAATAGAATAAGGCTAGAACTTCTTGGTTTAGATTTCTTGTGTTTCTTTGACCTAACTATCTAGTATTTTAATTTTTAGGACTAATATGTAATTCTCTCTATGACTTAATGAATGATGGTTTTAGTTAATTTGGTGTTTGGGTGGTGTTGAAAGGAATAAAACACACTTGAGATGGCAAATGATACAAGGGAAACTTGAACCAGCACCCCATACAGGAAAACAGGACCATCCGACAAAATTCTTCGTTTACAGTAAGCTCGGCACGGGCCGTGCCCGCCCAAAACGGCCCCGTGCTGCACAGTCTGCATAAAAGACCCAGTTCAGGTAACTGGACACGGGCCGTGTTCACCCAACACGCCCCCGTGTCCAGGCTTCTGTTTCTCTTGATTTAATTTTGTTACTGGCACATGAACACGGGGCCGTGCCCGGACAACACGGGGCCATGTCCAGTGCCCAGTAACATAGATTTTTGCTTAAATCACACCTTTTACACATTCAATCAACCTAAAAACTTATTTTTGGGACACATTGAGGACAATGTGTAATTTAAGTGTGGGGGGGATGCTAAAACCTTGAATCTTGCAAGTCCTAAATACAAGCCTTACACAAAACTCTATTGGAACCGCTAATCACCCCAATTTATTTCAAAAAATTTCAATTTTTTTTACTTGTCTAGGTTTAACTTGGGAATTTCAAGTTCTAAAAAGGTTATATTTTTACGAATTTACAACCGATAGCGTCGTGATAAAAAGAACCAACATAAGAAAATTATGAAAAGGCATGACAAACTTAGTTAAAATTTGAGTATATACTTGATCACATAAAAACCCATTCCCACAAAAGTGAGTTTTGAGCCTTTATTGAGCATACAATTACATATCATTAAACTAAATGATCATTTTTTCGTTTCTTGTGTGAATAGCCGCTTGGTTCTTACGACTCTAGAACTTGCCATGACGATACATTCCCGGTCCTTACCAACTTAAACCCGAGTAAGTAAATGATGGAGGCATTAGGACTAACCCTTTTTATTTCTACACCATTATTTTCTTTTTTTTACCACCTACCCAAAATCCCCCTAGTTAGCCCATTTGAGCCTAAACCTTTTCATTTCATAACCCAAACCAAACACCCTTTTACCCACCAAAACCTTTTTCATTTTTAACCCTTTGTTTTAGTAACTAGCTCGGTTTTTCGTATGACTTTTCAAAAAAAAAAAGTGTGTTGATGATAAAGCAAAAGAAAATAAACAAACAAGTTCATCAAAAATAACTTTGTTTGAATAAAAGCTTCATCAAAATAAAAGTTACAAAAATAAAAAGTCTTACGAAAACCGACGCTTGTTACGCTTTTCGCCCTTTTTCTACTAACCACTAACCACTAACCCAACCACCTACCTTTAACCCAAGCCTAACCCTTCACCCAAAAGTCCTCTTGATATTTACAAAGGTATATAAGTTAAAAAGGAGGAGGATTGATTGCTTGGCAAGCCTATGGTAGGAGTAAGTTCCATGCCGCTCTCGAGTGATCCACAAAAATACATCTTCGGCCGAGTGTTGAGTGATCCCCCGTGAGGTATGTGAACTTGTATATAAATAGAATTTTAAAGAGGCATGTTATGCCCTAATAAGTAATTTATCTTATGAAAAGTTTTAAATAAATTATGACGAATAGGATTGTAAATAAATAAAAATAAAACTAAATATAGAATCTTGGAAATCCCGACACTCTATGACAAGCCCAAAAACCTTCTTCTCTACCCATTCCATTTGGGTGTGAAAGCCACATTATAAAGAGTTTTGCTTGAGGACAAGCAAAGATTCAAGTGTGGGGGTATTTGATGTGTACAAAATGCAACATATAAATTTCATCAATTGTGGCATAAAACTAACCCTTTTTTAGTACTAATGTTGGAAAAAGTGTGCTTTTGTCTTCCTTTTGTATTTTCAGGATTAAATGAGCTCAAATTAACAAAAGAAGCAAAAAGACATCAAAATCTAACATAAATACAAGAAAAGGAACAAACGTGACATGCCCGACCCCACGACAACATCTTCCCAAGCAAAACAAGAAGACAGAAGACTGAACATGCCCCGTGCTCAGCCAGCACGGGGGCGTGCCCAAGTGTCAGCAGAAAAAACAAAGTGGTAGAAGCTTCTATTGCCCACCACGGGGCCGCGCTCAGCGGACACGGGGCCGTGGTCAACTATAAGATTCGCACAATCCAGGCAAATCTTCATAGTACAAAGATTCTTCTGCACACGGGGTCGTTCTCAGCGGACACGGGGGCGTGGTCAACTAATAAGACAAGCTGCATTAAATGAAGAAAGAGAAGGATGTGGACACGGGGCCGTGCCCACTGGACACGGGGCCGTGCCCGAGCTTCTGTTCAGCCTATAAATAAGAGTGCTTGGCTCAAGCTCAAACCATCCCTTGGCACACCACCTCTCTCACACTTCACCCATCACCCACGACCACCATAACACCATCATCCATTGTCCATCATAGAGTGTGTGAGTCGTCTCGGGATCCAAGATTGATCGTAAGAGTTCTTGACAATCAAGGCCATGTTTGCCTAAGTCTCTTACATCACTTGGTGAAGACAAGTGTCTAGTGTAATACTTTTTATTTCTAATCTTTTCGCACTTTTTACTTGGTTTTGTATTAATGACTTTAATAACTAGTTTCTTATGTTGAAGGTGATTCTTCCTTATCGTTTGTCCGTGGTGTCTTGACATTATTTTACTGTCTATATAAAATAAAAGATTTTCACCATTCATATCTCCACGGTCTATATGGAGGTATGTTGGCTACCTGGTCGGGGGTTAAGGGAACAGTTTGGTAAGAGTCTTGCCATTGTTCAGCGTTTAGAGGTCCTGCAATGGACCTGGGTCAAATTTAGTAGGACCTCCTTCAATACTTAACGATATTGGATGGCGGGGGTCCAAACTCTTTGATCCCCTCATAAGTTAACTACTATTAATACTATAACCCGGCTATTAAGGACTGTATCCCTGCTGACTCAGACTACTTAGTCGAGGGTAACGTCACCTCCAAAAGAGGGGCCTACCATAATTTACATTAATAACTTAATTAATTATCTTTCAATAATCCGATCCTTTAGGATTGTATCCTTGCTGACTCAAACTACTGGGTTGAGAGTAACGTCACCTTCAAAAGAGGGGCCTACTACAATAACTAAGATAATCTCTTAAATAAGTGCAAAAGTGCGGAAATAATCAAAGGTTACACTATACACAAGTCGGAACCAAGTGATTCATCTTGTCTATCTGTTTTTCTTTTATTTTTATTTTTCAGCATTTTAGTTAGTTTTTATTTTTCTTAGCTTAAAACATTTTTCTAAACTTTTTGATTTGATTAGACGTTGAGGATAAACCGGCACTAAAAGCTCTTGTGTCCTTGGACGACCTCGGTATCTTACCAACACTATACTACGCTCACGATGGGTGCACTTGCCCATATGTGTGTTTAGTGTTAGTAAATATCGTGTTTTATAAATTTAAAACTTGACTAAAAAAGTGTTAAAGGGGCTTAAAATATACACCTAATATATATAACACTTCACACGCATCAGTGGCAACCAAAACAAGAACACAAATTACGAATCCGCTTTTTGAAAACCAATCATCTCTTCTTAGGTGATTTATTATAAGGTTTTGAACCTACAAAGTTTTCAAAATCTCGTCAAAGTTTGGCTCTAAATAATGTGAACACGTGCAATCTGGAAGGGTGGAGTCCTGTACCTCGAGTTTTCTGTCTAAGACTGGAGTGTTCGTACAAATCCACATAATCGGACCAGTCACTCTTACCTGGGAACTCTTGGGGCGAGTGTCCACTTATAGGCTAAAGCATGTCTTCGCGATACATTAGCATGACCCATTTACTTTGATTAGTCGCACTGTCATTTGTTTGTTTTAAGCGACGAACAAATGATCACAATCTTCATGCTTTGTTGATATTCTTTTAAGCATTCAATTCTTACTATCCGATAACATCTCACTCGTTTCTTTTTCATGTTTCTTCGCTTTTTTAGAATATGCCTCCTCGACGTGATGCACAACCTCAAACTAATGCCGAACTCGCAGCTATTATCACTCAGCAAATCGCTGCTGTACTCCCAAACCTGATAACCCAAGTAAACCAAGCAAACAACAACATCAATGCTCCGTGTAACTACAAGACATTCAACTCAGCTAAGCCACTCACATTTACTGGGTCTGAAGGGGCCACTGGGTTCCTACAATGGTTTGTGAGTCTCGAAAGTACGTTTCGTCATGTGTAATGCCCAAATGAGCGAAAGGTTGAATTTGCATCGAGCGTATTCCAGAAAAGAGCACTTACATGGTGGAACGGTGTAATGAGGGATAGGGGTGCCGATGTGGCAATGACACAAACTTGGGAAGAGCTTCGAGCTCTAATGATGAAGGAGTTATGTCCTCGTCATGAACTCAGGGAGTTGGAAAGGGAATTCGACGATCTAAAGCAAGACGGCGGTGAAAATCGATTCTACACTGACCGTTATGAGGAACTGAGCCTGTTATGTCCTACCATGGTTACGCCTTTGGATAAGGCGATCGAAAAGTACATTGATGGTCTCCCTGACCTAGTTCAAGACATCGTTACTGGTAGCAACCCTACTACCATCAGACAGGCCATTGAACTATCTGCTACCCTGACTGAATCCCAGATCAGGAAAGGTAAGCATTTCCAAAAGGGTGACCCGAAACCATCTGATGAGTCTGCACAAGAAAAACCAAAGGATAAACAGTCCGAGTTCTCCAAAAAGTCGAAGAAGCGTAAGGCTTCACAAAACTTTGCGGTAGTTGCTCAGAACAATCAGGTTGCACCAAACCAGCCATCACAACCCCGTACAAGGAAAAACTATGTTGGTACCGTACCTTTGTGCAACAAATGCAACCATCATCATCTGGAACAAGCACAGTGTCATAAATGTACCCACTGTGGACGATTGGGACATTTGGTCAAGACCTGCCGTCATGCTAACCAAAACCAAGCTGCTGCAAATCCCGCTGCTGCTCAAGCACAATTCCCACCTGGATCGTGCTATAACTGTGGTGATCTTACTCACTACCGGAACAATTGCCCAAGACTTGTTAACGCAAATCCAGCGCGTGGACGAGTGTTTAACATAAACGAGGCAAACGCAAACGACAATGCAGCAGTGAACAATTAGATTTTTTTATTTTCCTTGTTGCTATCCTAGACTTTTGAAACAATTCAGTTGTATATAAATAAAATGGTTGTTTCACTTTTATTTCCAAAACTGACACGATTGTGTGTATGGTGGTGATGCGTGTCGAGTGCGATAGGTTTTTATGTATATTTTAAGCCATTTTTAACACTTTAGTCAAGTTTTAAATTTATAAAACACGATATTTTATAACACTAAACACACATATGGGCAAGTGCACCCATCGTGAGCGTAGTATAGCGTTGGTAAGATACAGAGGTCGTCCAAGGACACAAGAGCTTTTAGTACCGGTTTATCCTCAACGTCTAATCAAATCAAAATTTTGAAAAAAGGTTTTAAATATGAAAATAAAAACTAAAAATGTTGAAAATAAAAATAAAAATAAAACAGATAGACAAGATGAATCACTTGGATCTGACTCGCCTTTAGTGTAACCTTTGATGAATTTCGCACTTTTGCACTTTTTAAGAGATTATCTTAGTTATAGTAGTAGGCCCCTCTTTTGAAGGTGACGTTACTCTCAACCCAGTAGTTTGAGTCAGCAAGGATACAATCCTAAAGGGTTGGATTATTGGAAGATAATTAATTAAGTTATTAATGCGTAATGTGGTAGGCCCCTCTTTTGAAGGTGACGTTACCCTCGGCTAAGTAGTTTGAGTCAGCAGGGATACAATCCTAAGTAGCCGGGTTAATGTAATAATAGTAGTTTACATATGAGGGGATCAAGCTATTCGCACCCCCGCCATCCAATACCAGTGGGTATTGAAGGAGGTCCTAGTAAGCTTGACCCAGGTCCTTGCATGATCTATACACTGAACAAGGCAAGAACCTTACCAAACCATTCCCTTAACCCCCGACCAGGTAGCCAACATATCTCTATATAGACTGTAGAGATATGAATGGTGTAAATCTTTTATTTTATATAGGCAGTAAAATAACGCCAAGATACCACGGACAAATGATAAGGAAGTTTCACCTTCAACATAAGAAACTAGTTATTAATGTCATTAATACAAAACCAAATAAAAAGTGCGAAAAGATTAAAAAAACAAAAGTATTACACTAAATGCTTGTCTTCACCAAGTGATGTAAGAAACTTAGGCAAACACGGCCTTTGATTGTCAAGAACTCTTACTATCAATCTTCGATCCCTAGACTACTACACACACTCTATGATGGATGATCGATGATGGTGGTGGATGTGGGTTGTGATGGTGTTGGAGTGTGGGTGAAGTGTGAGAGAGGTGGTTTGCCAAGGGATGCCTTTGAAGTGAACCAAGCACCTCTATTTATAGCCTGCACAGAAGACCGGACACGGCCCCGTGCCCGCTGGGCACGGCCCCGTGTCCATCCATCTTCTCTTTCTTCATTAAATGCAATTTGTCTGTATTAGTTGACCACGCCCCCGTGTCCGCTAGGCATGACCCCGTGTGCAGAAGCGTGTCTGTACTATCAAGATTTGCTTAGATTCTGCGAATCTTAGCGTTGACCACGGCCCCGTGTCCGCTGGGCATGCCCCCGTGTTGGGAAATAGAAGCTTCTACAACTTTGTCTTTTCTGCAGACACTTGGGCACGCCCCCATGTCCGCTGGGCACGGGGCGTGTTCAGCCTTCTTTTGTCTTGTTTTTGCTTGGGAAGATGCTGTCGAGGGGTCGGGCATGCCACGTTTATTCCTTTTCTTGTATTTGTGTTAGATTTAGCTGTATTTTTGCTTCTTTTGTTCATTTGAGCTCATTTAATACTGAAAATACAAAAGGAAGACAAAAGCACACTTTTTCCAACATTAGTACTAAAAAAGGGTTAGTTTTATGCCTCATTTGATGTAATTTACATGTTGCATTTTACACACATCAAATACCCCCACACTTGAATCTTTGCTTGTCCTCAAGCAAAACTCTTTATAATGTGGCTTACACACCCAAATGGAATGGGTAGAAGAGAAGATTTTGGGCTTGTCTTTGAGTGTCGGGATTCCAAGATCTTTATTAGGTTTTATTTCTATGTTATTTACAATCCTATTTGTTATGATTTATTTAGAACGTTTCATAAGAGAAATTATTTATTTGGGCATAACATGCGTTTTTAAAATTCCATTTATATACAAGTTCACATACCTCACGGGAGATCACTCAACACTCGGCCGAAGATGTATTTTTGTGAAACACTCGAGACCGGCATGGAACTTACTTCTACCATATGCTTTCCAAGCAATCAATCCTCCTCCTTTTAACTATACACCTTTGTAAATATCAAGAGGACTTTGGAGAAGGGTTAGGCTTGGGTTAAAGGTAGGTGGTTTTGGGTTAGTGGTTAGTAGAAAAGGACGAAAGGCGTAAAAGGCGTCGGTTTTCGTAAAAAAAAATGTGTTTTCGTGACTTTTTATTCAAATGAAGCATTTTTCAAACAAAGTTTCTTTTGAGGAACTTGTTTGCTTATTGCTAGACTTTGTCATTTTTTTTTTTATAAGAAATGTCACATGAAAACCAAGCTTTTTACTAAAATAAAGGGTTAAAAATGAAAAAGGGTTTTGGTGGGTAAAGGGTGTTTGTTTTTTTGGGTTTAGAAATGAAAAGGTTTAGGCTCAAAGGGGTTAACTAGGGGGATTTTGGGTAGGTGGTAAAAAAAAGCAAAATAATGGTGTTGAAAAGAAAAAGAGTTAGTCCTAATGCCTCTATCATTTACTTACTTGGGTTTAATTTGATAAGGACCGGGAATGTATCGACATGGCAAGTTCTAGAGTCGTAAGAAACCAAGCGGCTATTCACACAAGAAACGAAAGATGAGCATTTAGTCTAAAGATGTGTATTTGTATGCTCAATTAAAGGCTCAAAACTCACTTTTTGTGGGAATGGGTTTTTAATGTGATCAAGTATATATAATCAAATTTTAACTAGATTTGTCATGTCGTTTCATAATTTTCTTATGTTGGTTCTTTTTATCAAGACGTTGTCGGTTGTAAATTTGTAAAAATATAACCTTTTTAGAACTTGATATTCCCAACTTAAACTAAGACAAATAAAAAAATGAAAAGTTTTTTGAAAAAATTTGGGGTGTTTAGCTGTTCCAATAGAGTTTTGTGTAAGACTTGTAATTAGGACTTGCAAAATTCAAGGTTTTAGCATCCCCCCCCCCCACACACTTAAATTACACATTGTCCTCAATGTGTCCCAAAAATAAGTTTTTAGGTTGATTGAATGTGTAAAAAGGTGTGTTAAAAACAATATTTCTTGTTACTGGGCATCTAGACACGGGCCGTGGTGACCGGGCACAACCCCGTGTTCAGGTTGCCAGTAACAGAAAGTAACAGAAGGCTGGACACGGGGACGTGTTCAGCGAACACGCCCCGTGTCCAGATACCTGAACTGGGCATTTTTATGCAGACCCTTGAGCACGGGGCGTGTTGGATGAGCACGGCCCATGCTGATCTTGCTGCAATGAAGAAAAATTATCGGGAGGCTCTGTTTTTGTGCTTGGGCGTTGGTTCAAGCTTCCCTTAGTATCCTTCACCATCTCGAGTGTGTTTTATTCCTGAAAATTAAAACTAAACTAGAACGCATAAAAGTTAATCTAAACTAAAACTAAGGATAGTTCCGCGGAATGCCTCCGTGGTGCGCCACGTTTATAAGGGTCCTTGGCTAGACCCAAAGTCAGTCATATGTTACCCAAGTGGGATGTTTTGCATCCAATGTTGCACCGTCGGAGAGCATCATCCAAACTTGAGTCTATGACTTTCATGTAATGGACCGGGTCGTCGTCTTCTACTCTCTTACCGACCCTGAACTTCATCTCCTTGTCCCCAACCCTCAATGTTAGTGTCCCACCATTCATATCTACCACTGCGTGGGCCGTAGCTAGGAATGGTCTTCCTAGGATGAGTGGTACTTCGGTATCTTCCTCCATATCTAGTATGACAAAGTCGGCCGGGAAGACAAAGTCTTCGACTTTAACCAATAGATTTTCAACGACACCTTGTGGATATTTTATGGACCTATCGGCGAGTTGTATGCTCATTTTTGTAGGGCTTGTTTTCCCTAGGCCGAGTCGGTCGAACATTGATGCGGGCATGAGGTTGATACTGGCCCCGAGGTCGGCTAGTGCGTTGCGAATGGGCGATTCCCAAATTGAACAAGGGATAGTGAAGCTTCCGGGATCGATCTTCTTTTGCGAGAGTTTGTTGAGTAGCATGGTGGAGCATTCTTCGCTGAAATTTACTAATTGAAATGATTTGATTTTCCTTTTGTGAGTGAGGAAGTCCCTCATAAATTTTGAATATTTAGGCATTTGAGTTAGGACTTCGACAAATGGAATATTAACATGCAATTGTTTTAGTAAATTTACGAATTTTGTGAATTTCTCATCGGTCTTTTGGCGAAGTAACTGAGCAGGGTACGATACTGGAGGAATCTTGGTGGGCTGTTGATTCGGTGGAGGGGCCGTCTCTTGTTGTGGTGTCGGCGGAGTTGTGGTTTGGCTGGATCGGCTCTTTTCAGTTGGAGGTAGCGGAGCCTCCTCGGGACCTACGGTACGGTTTCTCAATGTGATGAGATGCACTTGCGCCTTCGGGTTGGTTTCGGTATTGCTTGGTAACGCGCCTTGTGGTCTCTCGGAGAAATTTTGAGCTAGTTGATTTATTTGTTTTTCAATGTTTTGAATACTAGCTTGTTGATTTCTAAAGTTCGATTCCAGTTGTTGGAATCGATCCGAGTTTTTCTTTTCGGTGTCGGAGATGAGGCGAGAGACGGTATCCTCAAGCCTCTCTCGTCCCCCTTGTTGTTGTTGAGAGAAATTCTGTGACTCGTTTCTTGGTTGTTGAAAGTTTGTCCGTTGGTTTAGATTTTGTTGGTTACTACTATTGCCGGGTTCTCTCCAACCAAGGTTAGGGTGGTTACGCCATCCTTGGTTGTAGGTACCCGTTGGAGGACCTGACGGCCTAGGTCTATTATCAAAGTAGTTTACCGTTTCTGTTTGATTATCCATTTCTTTCATACAACTCCAATTTTCATGTGGCCCATCACACCCTTCACAAGCCATAACCGAGGCCGTTTTTGCCATTTCTAACTTTTTGATTTTTGAAGAAAGGGCCTCGATTTGGGCTTGCAAGGAGGTGCTTTCGTCAACCTTATGGGCGCCTGGGGCAATAGATTTTGTGCCTCAAGGAGTCTGCCACTGAAAATTGGTTTGAGCAATTTCCTCAATTTGATTATAAATTTCATTTGGGCGACGATTACCTAAAAGTCCCTCGGAACTAGAGTCAAGTGTTTGCCTTGTGTGTGGCAGCAACCCATTATAGAAAGTGGATACTTGTTGCCATACCGCAAGACCATGATGAGGACACTTTCTTAATAGCTCCTTGAACCTTTCCCAAGTTTCATATAAGGATTCCCCGTCCTCTTGTGAATATTTATTAATTTCAGTCATTTATTTAGTCGTTTTAGCAGGAGGGAAATACTTATGTAAAAACTTTTGGGCTAGTTCATCCCAGGTGTTTACCGAACCAACTGGGAGGGTATTAAGCCTAGCCTTAGCTCAGTCTTTTAGTGAAAATGGAAACATTCGGAGGCGGATGGCATCATTTGATGCTCCATTGATCCGAAAAGTATCACATATTTCCAAGAAGTTAGTAATATGTAAATGTGGATCTTCGTCCGCAAGCCCATGGAAGGTTGCGGAGTTTTGGAGCATTTGTATCAAATGCGGCCGAAGTTCGAAGTTGTTGGCTTCGACATTTGGTGCATTGATAGCGGCGCCAAGATTACCTACAGTGGGTCGTAGGTAATCCATGAGGGTACGTTGATCCGCCATTGGAAGTGGGTCCCCCGAAACTTTCTCTTGGTTTTTAGCTTTAAGTCTTTTTCTTAGAAAGCGTTCGGGTTCGTCTAGAGGTTCTTTTATGTCTTTACTGGAAATGGAGCTTATAGACTACGTAGAAAGTTCAGGTGCGGCGCCTTGGTTCCAAGTCCTGAAATAAAAACAAAAAGAACGTTGGTCAGAAGTTTCACCACGGCCCCGTGCTCAGATGAACACGGCCCGTGGTCGGAGATACAGTAATTGTTTTCTGGATCCCTGTTACTGGGAAGCTTGACACGGCCCCGTGCTGCACCAACACGGCCCCGTGCTCAGCTCTCTGTAACTCGGAAAATAAAAACTGCCAGTAATAATGTTGGGCACGGCCCGTGTCCGACCAGGCACGGCCCGTGCTGAGCTCTGCAGAAACTGAAAAAAATTAAGAAAAAATCCTAAAAAAAAAAAGAAAAATAAGAAAAACGATTAGGCCGTTGATTCCTAACTTTCTTAAAATCCTTGTGTCCCCGGCAACGGCGCCAAAAACTTGATGTGTGTCGAGTGCGATAGGTTTTTATGTATATTTTAAGCCCTTTTTAACACTTTAGTCAAGTTTTAAATTTATAAAACACGATATTTTACTAATACTAAACACACATATGGGCAAGTGCACCCATCGTGAGCGTAGTATAGCGTTGCTAAGATACCGAGGTCGTCCAAGGATACAAGAGCTTTTAGTACCGGTTTATCCTCAACATCTAATCAAATCAAAATTTTGAAAAAAAGGTTTTAAACATGAAAATAAAAACTAAAAATGCTGAAAATAAAAATAAAAATAAAACAGATAGACAAGATGAATCACTTGGATCCAACTCGCATTTAGTGTAACGTTTGATGAATTTTGCACTTTTGCACTTTTTAAGAGATTGTCTTAGTTATAGTAGTAGGCCCCTCTTTTGAAGGCGACGTTACCCTCAACCCAGTAGTTTGAGTCAGCAAGGATACAATCCTAAAGGGTTGGATTATTGGAAGATAATTAATTAAGTTATTAATGCGTAATGTGGTAGGCCCCTCTTTTGAAGGTGACGTTACCCTAAGTAGTTTGAGTCAGCAGGGATACAATCCTAAGTAGTCGGGTTAATGTAATAATAGTAGTTTACATATGAGGGGATCAAGCTATTCGCACCCCCGCCATCCAATACCAGTGGGTATTGAAGGAGGTCCTAGTAAGCCTGACCCAGGTCCTTGCAGGATCTATACACTGAACAAGGCAAAAACCTTACCAAACCATTCCCTTAACCCCCGACCAGGTAGCCAACATATCTCTATATAGACCATGGAGATATGAATAGTGTAAATCTTTTATTTTATATAGACAGTAAAATAACGCCAAGACACCACGGACAAATGATAAGGAAGTTTCACCTTCAACATAAGAAACTAGTTATTAATGTCATTAATACAAAACCAAATAAAAAGTGCGAAAAGATTAAAAAACAAAAGTATTACACTAAATGCTTGTCTTCACCAAGTGATGTAAGAGACTTAGGCAAACATGGCCTTTGATTGTCAAGAACTCTTACTATCAATCTTGGATCCCGAGACTACTACACACACTCTATGATGGATGATGGTGGTGGATGTGGGTTGTGATGGTGGTGGAGTGTGGGTGAAGTGTGAGAGAGGTGGTTTGCCAAGGGATGCCTTTGAAGTAAACCAACCACCTCTATTTATAGCCTGCATAGAAGCCCGGACATGGCCCCGTGCCCGCTGGGCACGGCTCCGTGTCCATCCATCTTCTCTTTCTTCATTAAATGCAGTTTGTCTGTATTAGTTGACCACGCCCCCGTGTCCACTATGCACGGCCCCGTGTGCAGAAGCGTATCTGTACTGTCAATATTTGCTTGGATTCTGAGAATCTTAGCGTTAACCACGGCCCCGTGTCCGCTGGGCACGCCCCTGTGTTGGGAAATAGAAGCTTCTACAACTTTGTCTTTTCTGCAGACACTTGGCCACACGCCCGTGTCCGCTGGGCACGGGGCGTGTTCAGCATTCTGATGTCTTATTTTTGCTTGGGAAGATGCTATCGAGGGGTCGGGCATGCCACGTTTATTCCTTTTCTTGTATTTGTGTTAGATTTAGCTGCATTTTTGCTTCTTTTGTTCATTTGAGCTCATTTAATCCTGAAAATACAAAAGGAAGACAAAATCACACTTTTTCGAACATTAGTACTAAAAAGGGTTAGTTTTATGCCTCATTTGATGTAATTTACATGTTGCATTTTACACACACCAGTGGCATACCCCTACGAAACCGACATCAAGGAACCATATTCCTTACAAAACAAACTACTCGTGTGATTCTTTCATTTTATGATCATTTGTGATCTCGCCGAAAATCCTAAGTACTCGTTTCTTCTAAGAAACAAAGTACAAGGTACAAATTTCAAATTCTTAAACAGATACTTGAAATACCATTTCTAATCTTTGATTTGATATCTAAAGGTATTTTCACGAGTCCTTAACCGGATTCCTTGCGTGCTCCTATACGAATGTTACAATACGACAAAGACGAAACCAAATCCTTATAAGATCTTTCTACCTTCATAGTTGGATTCTTGGGGATATTAAAAGTACCAATTAAAGTTTGTGATTGGATTTCTGGTGTACTTTAAATACATTGATTCAAATTAATGAATGAACTAATAACTAAATTAACGAATACGCGATTATGTGATTATGTGTAATTCTAAAGCTCGCTATCTAAATCCTGGTAAAATCTTCCGTATTTTCATATGTTAGATTCTCAGAAGGATACTCAAAGTACTATCTTAAATTCCTTAAGGGGCTTTTCTGTGCAAATAGTAAGAACCTTGGATTCCAAAGTGCTATTTCAAAACGATTATTTGATTCGAAGTTACAAAGATCTCTTAGTGGTCTATTTAAAGAGATCATACGACGGTCTAGTTAAGGATATAATGTGTTGATCTAGTTAAAAAGATCGCTCGTTGATCTAGTTAAAAAGATCCCTTGGTGATCTAATCAAGTCATTTCATGTTTGTTCGATTGATTTTACCCTACACATTATGAAATGAACTGTGTGGACTGTGCAAGGAATTACGTAATTATGGATGCATACATAATTATGGAATTCAGTGCACAGAAACCACAACGAATTTTGTCATGTGTTAAGACCTATAGTGATAAGAATAACGAGACGGGAACAATGTAAAAAGGGCATGGTGGATACGCCGCTGGTACTTCCTATATATAAGTGTTCCTTATTACATTGCGAACCTAGCATTATTTAAGTTCTGGACCTTGACCAATGTTATTTTACAACCTCCGACTCCGATTTCGAGCACACACAAGTTTCTTATAATATTCTTCATAGGAAACATTCTTCTATCCGTTGTTCGAAACTCTGTGTTTTGTTACTACAAGGACATCACTTGAACAAATAACAAATTCTCTAAAAATCCAAATGTGACCCAAAGTTTTTACTTAGGGTACGAAGGATTCATTCGAAAGCGAAACAATAACAGATGTCTTCACAGGTTTCTTCTAAAATTAAATTTCCGGATGAAATTTCCTAAAATAGGGAAGACTGTGACACCTGTGTCTCTACGACCATCATACGAATACAAAACCAATGAAATATTATTTTTCATACATTGGGATTTGTATAAATATGTGTATCATTTGCACATATCAATTCTTGTTCGATTTCGAGCTTTAAATCGCTTTCGGGAAGGTTATATGTGAACTGATGCGTAAATGTAATCAGTTTAACGCAACAAACACTCCGGAATAGTGACATAGGCTTAACATACCTTAAATAACCCTTACATAACTTAGAAATAAGTTTTGGATGGTTTGGTGTGTCGAAAACAAGTTTATTCGATAGCAGAGACTATTTGTGTCAAACTGCGAAACTATGCTGATTTGTACAGTAACGAACATTCCGGAACTTGATCATAAGTTAAACATACCTTAAATATCCTTTACATAGCTTAGAAATAGGCTTTGAAGGGTTCGGTATGCGAAAATAAACTTTTTGATCAAACAGGGACTAAAAGCGTCAAAAAGTGCATAAGTTTGCATTTTCGCGCATATCTTACGTTCTGAACATATGCGGACATCCAAAAATTTTTGTAATCATTAAAATATTTTATTTTAGTGATTGGAATGCAAAAATACCATTCGTCGCGCAATTTGGATCGATTTCGCGTCCGTTCGAGTTTTCGTCGTAATTAACCGAATAACACGACCGTACGACCAAACGAACCGACATACGAGATGTTTTCAAGCATATTTCATGTTCCCTATACTTTAACTTCATTTTAGAGCCTTGAAATGGGGTTAACGGGGCTTAAACGTGCCGAAAATCAAGTTTTAAGCATGCAGGGACCTGTTTCGTCAAAAACTTAAACTTGGAACTGACCTCCCCCGAGCCACGCGCCATCCCAGGTGATACCTGGCGCACCACGTGACAGGGACCCAAAATCAGCAACTCAGTTTCAGCAACAGGCTTCAATTCCAGGGTTAATTATGTAAAATTCTCAATACCTAGAGCTGGTTTTGGATCCCCATTGTATTTAGAAACCATGTGCACAAATGTAGGCCAAGATTACACCTTCCTAACACTTGGAATGATCTTGTTGATCCTAACTTCCTATAAATAGCAATGGGTTCTTCAATCATTCTTCACACTTGATCTCATTTCTGCTCTAAGTTGAAGCTCTCCCTTGTGACGCTTCATACCTGAGCATTTTGAGATCAAATCTTCATTTCTTGGACCTTTTGTAAGCTTCTTTCATACTTTTTATGCTTTTCAAGCATGAAAGTCAAACAGTGTTTGACTTTCTGCTTTGACCACGAGTTGGTCAACACAAAGTTCGTTCGAACTTTGCAACGTGAGCGTAATCACAATGGTTATAGTCCCTTGTGACTATACCTACTGATTACCACGTCGATTAGTCGAAGTGACGAGTCAAAGTTTCGGTCAAAGTACATGTTTATGCGTATTTTGAGACGAACTATTTTCAGGTATGAAGACACTTTGTTTTGATATCAAACCTATTTTCTAACTTAGTTAAACATGTTTTAACATGTTTAACTCGTCACTTTTAGTCTTGTGCTTGTATAGGGTCGTAAGATAAGCGGTCTTAACAACCGCTTAGACTTTCGAACCTGACCCGTTTGGTCAATCGTTAGGATCCGACCAAGCATATATTGTGACCATAGTTATATAGGGAATAACCTTCCGAGGTTATACCTTATGGTCACTTAGTTTAATTAGTTGTATGATAGGTAGTTTATATGCCTTAGGTAAATGACCAAAATGCCCTTTGAATGCATAATTGGTATTTAAGCTTATGTAACCTAAATTTTGTCACTTAAACTAATTATGCAACATATTTAAACATGTTAGGGCATATAATACTTGTCATAGGGCTAGTTAGGCGTCTCGAACGCACATTTTGCGTGAACGACGCGTTAAAGTAGCATAAGCTACCTTAATGGGTCGTAACGGGTCGAAAGCACTTAGGATAGGTTCCGATTTAGAATGTAGGCTTCGTTAAAACATATCACATGAGTTCCAATGCTCATTTGGTTTACGAGACCTCATTCTACCCGATCTTCAAATTTAGGTGTCGATTCATTAACTAGCGATCCGATTACAAGGTGCTACTTGAATTCCTTGGTTTGCCTGAGCTTCGTTGAGTTCTATAGATCAAGGATACTTTTCACTTCGATGTAAGTACATAGTCCCCTCTTTTACGTTTTCAAATGTTTTGGGGTGATACATATGTGCCGATACACTATTTTCATGATTTCGACTATATGATTACACATGCATAAGTACTATCTTTTGACGAATTGAACTATTATCCATGGTTTAAACGATTGATTTCCAAAGTTTGTTAGAACTAATTGTTCATTTATACTGTTGTTTATACATTCATTAACAATGATCAAGCCGATTGGTAGTACGATATAGCGCTATAGGACTAGACACCCCATTCCTGTTGTATGGAATGTCAGAAACCAAATTTTAACCAAATAGAATTTGCCTTTGTGGTATTTCTATAGTCTCTAAAGTGTAGTTTGATGCACTAAGGTTTGAATGTATTGCTAAATCGCGATTTATGGTATATTTCGATATATTACCAACGTGATACTGTTTGCTAAAACATAATTTGATATGCTATTGTGTATTAAAGTATAATTTGATATACTACCAAACAACGATTTAGGTATGTTCCGACATACTACCAACGTGATATTATTTACTAAAGTATAGTTGATATACTACCGACTTGTTATTTCATGAACTAAAGTATATTTTAATATACTACCAAAGCATAGTTGATGTGCTATTTTCAAATCCAAAGCATAAGTTGATATGTTATTTACAAAACCAAAGTATAATGTATTATACTACCGATGTTTTACATTTTTAAACCAAAGTATACTTGTGATGTACTACCAAATATATTATTTCCGAAACAAAAGTATATTTAGCTATACTACTCAGCCGCCTATCTCAAAACCAAAGTATATTTTTGTATATACTATAAACATTTTACCAAAATGGCGCATTTTAGAAACAAAACTTTTACAAAGATTCATGGCTATTTTTGAAAACATAAAACCTTTTCTTGTGTTATCCAAAGCCATGAATCTAATTCACAGAATCCTGTGTTACTCACAGGCATTTTTATGCTGACGTACCTATTTTCACATATGTTTCAGGTACTGCTATGTGATGATTGTTGATGCATGCCACACATAGGATGGACTTGTGCCTTAGCGACTTTAAAACTTGAGAGACATTTATTTGTATTTATCTGATTTGTACTAAAACAGTGAGTTCAATAATTCAATAAAACGAAACTATTTAATCCATGGTTGTGAAACAATGATTCTGTTACGACACTCCCCGACGTTTCCGCCACGATTTGTTGTTTTACGTGGTCGGGGTGTGACAATGATAAACACCGATACCACCAAAACTGGCTGCGGCCGCCCGTTCCCGGGTAATTAAGGGACGGGGGTTGCGACAATAGGTGGTATCAGAGCCAAGCCACTGATTCATCCACATAAGTGTTCTGCTGACACCAAAGTATTAAATGTTAGGAAATAAATTACGAAACTATGTGCATAGTTGTATTTTATTGTTGTGTGTTATTTGACTATTTGTTAGCTTACAGTATGAGCGACCAAGTACCTTCTGACGCCTACCGTCAGTTGTCCAGCTCACCTAGAAGCGAAGGCACCTCTTCACAGCCTGTCCACTCAGGGTATTCAGCTGATAATGAAGATGGGATATTCGTGTTTAAGGTTCAGTCTGAAGAGCCATTCCTTCCTAAAAAGAGAGGATGGTTCAGTAGGGGAGCGCATGAACGTAGGAAAAGAATGAAAAAGCTACAACACCAGCGTGCTTTAGCAGCCGTTAAGAGAAAAACAGATGCTCAATAGGAGTTTTTCAAATTTTCATATCCTAGCAACCACAGCTGCCGACCCTAACCTTGAGCAACTTATAGCACCTCAGCTGTCACAACCCCCGTCTCCACCCTGGGAACGGGAGCCGTGAGCCAGTCAGATGATATCGTTGTTTATTAATTTGGCAGCGGAAATTTTCATCAGGACCGTAGTTAGGAAATATTTATCAGAGTTTAAAACACCATATTTTTATAATAAACAAATGGGATAAAACCCATGTTTTATTTACAAAACAATTTATAGGAATAAACCCCAATTATTGAAAATAAAGTCTCCTTTTTATTTTAGTAACTTTTATAGCCACTTTTTTTAAGCCTTCGGTGCTCTCCGGCTGGCTTCTAATTGGCTTTCACATTTTGTTACCTGAAACGCGTTTAAAAACATTTTGTCAGTGGGAAATACTGGTGAGTGAATCCCAGTTTAATGAAGTTTAATAAAAACCATTGTACAGTATTGAGGGCGATCTCGCAATTACATTTGTTTCCAAGTTATATCAATTAACATCCATGGTACTGTCAGATCCGACTTGTGGAAATGTTACCCCTCGCAAGGCAGTAACATAATTTTGTATACAAAACCCCAACATACTCATGATAATTGTATTCTTACAAATACTCAATAACTGCTTAATATATAATTAATTAAGTGAGGTTTTGTAAAAACAAGTTACAAAAAGGAGATTACTCACAAAAAGGTTTACACAAAAAAAGAGGATTACTCACATTGCTACTTTAGGTATTTCCTTTGTCGCTTCCTGGTTATAATCTAGTTAAATAAACAATGCACACGCGTTAGTATAATAACCCATATCTACATTAGTTATACCCTCCCCGAGACAGAACTCCAACGACTACGTCGGGCAGAGCCACGACAGCCGTTACGGAGCACTAGATCAATCGGGCAGCGTATCTAATACGTAATCGAGGGTTATAATACTTACAACGAGGCAGAGCTTCGCTAATTAGGGGGTATAATACCCGGGAATTGTTATCACTATTTAGAAAGTTGAGAGGATTTCGAGAATGAACGATTTGGAAATGAACTCGACTACTTCATTTATAGGCTGGAAACAGGGGGCTCTCGCGCCCCGCGAGAGAAACATCAAGGGCCTTCGAGGCCCGCGAGGTCCAGAAAGGCGGCAATAGGGTGGGTGAGTCACTGGTAGGTTTGACGCGTGTCGGGACACGTGGCGCACTTGTGTGCCGGCCAAGTAATGGTTGTCGCGCCCCGCGAAGGAGACCCCCTTCGTTCGTCGCGGCCCGCGAGCGACTGGCAAATCTTGTTTTCTTTGATTTATCCTAGCATGAAGGTATTTCGGGTGCGTTTCTTATATACGGGATGTATTTGGGAGCGTTTAAGGTTGTCTAAAATATTTTAGGAGGGTTGTTATATTCTGGGTGTAACTCCTGAACTATTTAATAAAATATATAATGCACTCACATTAAGTATAGTAACCCAATTCAACTTTATCCCTACATCACGAGACAGAACCCCAACGAACATAGTCAGGCAGAGCCTTGACATGCGTTACGGGGCCCTACGTCAATCGGACAGGGTATCAGCGATCAGGGGTTAAAACACTTAAAACGGGGCAGGGCTTTGTAGGATTTAGGGGTGAATAATATATCACAGAGACAAAGGGAGAGAGGAAATGAAGGATGTAGCAGTTTGAAATGTTTGGTTGCATCTCCTATTTATACGAAGTGTTGGATATGGAAACTTGGAGGCAAAGTTAGATTTTTAGTCAAACTTTTATTCTTTCTTATCACTGCACACGTACACCATACATATGGCCATTTAAGTTTTGAGTTTTACTATATTTTATTATATATATTAAAACGTACGTACACCTTTTTAGTTTAATGTAATTTTTGATTTTGTTAATTTATATTATAATTAATTTAACTGCTTCACTCATTTGGCGCGTATAACTTCTAAAATATGATGTTTTATAAAACAGTGAATATGTCATTAGAACGAGAATATTTTTATCTATATTTTGACCTAAGTTTCATTTAAAACAGAGTAAGGTTAATTGTCACACCCCGACTTTCCACATGTCACCGGTGGGCCCGGTGGGGAGTATCGTGACGTGGTTGGCAACACAATAGTCAAACAACACAATTATATAAATGCACAGCGGAAGCAAAAGATAAATTATATATTACAATCCGAATTTTTAGAGTAATATCCAGTATTACAACGGAAAGTAAAGGATCCACAGGCGGATCTTAAAACATATCACTTGTTCAACAGACTTTAGACGCCTAGGACTTTCAAGATTCCTTATTAGCGCCCTGAGCTTCCAGCCAATTATGTTCAGTACCTGTCACTTAACCTTTTTGGAAAATACGTCAGTTTTCACTGGTAAATACACTCAACCGACTCATTTGAAAAGAGTTTAAGAAAATTGGTTTGGATGCACTTGGCACAAAATATATTGACACTTTGATTAAAATGCACAGAGGCAAAATTAATCTTTTATACTTGGAACAATTATATTTATAACCTTGTATACAGATTTACATGTTCGTTGTACGTTCAGGGCCCGATGTAGAAACCGAGTCAAGATTAACAGACACGCCACAAGTATAAGCCCACAAGAGAGTGAGATACCGTTTCCCTTTAAGCAACCTTCAGTGTATGCCTACACTTCGTGCTTTAGGCGTGGCCATTTTATAATACAATGATGTCAAGGATATCCGGGACATGGTCATTAACCCCTAAAGGCTTTTATTTCAAACAATACAGATTAAACCGGGTTACCTCAATAATTTAATCACAATCCGATTAAACATTCAATGCCCGACCAAGCGGTATCATTATACCGTATCCCAAGCCCGTATAGGGGAAATAAGTTAAGAGTATTTACCTGAGCTAGCTCCTGTCTTAAATAGCAAGAATCTAATAACTCAGCCGTATTCACTTAAGTAAGCGTAGGTACCATTTACCGGAAAGCTCTAGTCTGGAATGATCGTATAAATAACTTATTAGAATGCTAACAGGTCTTTAATTAAGCCTAAGCTTAGACCGGTTAGTCTTACAGGAAGATATGGTTCGTACGCATGATTAAGCGAAGACCGGAATAGAATGTGATTTAGACCCAACAAGCTTGTATGCTTGTTTAATATGGGTAACTCAAACACATTCTGGATTTCGAGATAAAACCGATAAGGTTTGACTCGTTTCGGCTAATTTATGTAAACTAGTTACATAGGCCGAACCGTACGCGTAGGAGGCGTAACGGGTAATTATAAGAGCCATATACAGGTTTCCTAAGTTAATTATGCCTCAAATATGTTGTGACATCAGTAAGATGTCTTTCATTATTCCCGAAACGTATTTAAACACAAACTAGGCCCCTTAGGGGTAGTTTGGTCATTTAAAAGTTTATAAAAGAGTTTAAATGTTTAACTGAGTTACAGGTCTGATATAAATCATCAAAAATACTTAGTTTACTAAGTCATATCAGTAGGTTAAAGCATATATGTGAAATTTATCATTTTTAACCAAACTATGCCCCGAATGGATATTTTGGTAATTTCACATTAGCCGAAAAGCTCAAAACTGAAGTCTGAGTTTATCAACCTTTGCTTACTGTTAAAATATCATAATTTGCCTCATATATCAGTAGGTATCAACCCGGGTATGTCCAATATGATTTTAAAACATACTATGCGTTAAAAACGCTAATTAAGGCGATTAAAGGCCATTTCCGGGTTCGATACTTAAATCTGATATTTTTGTATTTCCAGAAGGCTTAAAATAATTTATTTATCATATGTGATCAGTAGAAAAAGGTTTGGAGTCGTTTAGATAAGTAAAACTCATTTTATGGCCCGTAAGGGCAAAACCGACAATTACCGGGTTAAGCCTACGACTACTAGTTATGCTCAGCCTAAAATTAATTAAAAATCTTTAAAAATCCCAAAATAATATATTACATTAGTGGGTATTAAGTTTGATACCAAAAAGTAGGCTTAACTAGGCTATACGCTAATTACGCCATTTTATTAACATAAAGCATTAAATTAGCGATATTGAGCATAACTCTTAATCTACAAGTCAAACTGATGTCAAACTTTGCATACAAATTTATATATCAGTAACTAAGGTTTCTATACTTTTACATTTTCATAAATCACGTTTTAAGGTAATAAGGGCATAACGGTCAACATATGAGCAATTAACGGAAATATGCATATTAATTGGATAACTAGTGAACCAAGGCGTATAATCCCGGAGGGTTGTTCTAACAAGTAACCTAATCCAATTAAAGCTCTGAGGCGTTTCTAAAACATGCCCAAACGGGTCAGAACTGAAAGTCAAAGGGAAAGTCAAACTATGTGACTTTCGGTTCCAAACCGGGTCTAAACAGGAAATAGTCGGGTTGAACATGTTTGGACATGTTCTTACACTTATTACTAAGTTATAACAATGATCAAACAGGTTGTATATGTTCTAGATAGCTAATTATGCATAAATGACATTTTAAGCATCCTGTTGACTTTTTAATTATAAGTTTGACCCGACTTTTGACCTGGTTAGAGTGGTGATCAGGGGAAACCCTTTTGAGGTTTTATTACCCACATAAATACCAACTCATAACTACTTTTAATTCGAGATATGATTGAGCCATTATTGACTAATCTCGAAGTCAAACCGTAATTACAACGGTTTGACTTTTAGCTAATTAAACAAGCTAAACTCAATTAAAGAAGGACTAGTAGACTTACAAGAGTCCTATGCACGACTTAAGATCAGTTGGACCTGCTTGAGAGCTCCAGAAATGATCCAAGAATGCAGGAGAAGGTGTGAAGAGTTGTGTTGCAACCAAAGGCCTTATATAGTGGTTTTAGGCACCACAATTAGTTGACAACTAAGTCTAGAGCTGACCACAACCATCCAACATGTGTCCTAGTGCTCTAGGATAGTTTAGGGGTCGCCCATGAGTGAGAATAACCGGCTAAATGGGTCAAATTCGCGTAAAACAGGCAACAGCCTGTTTTCTGGTGCTGGGCAGACCCTTGCGCATCGTAGGGCCATCGTAGGGCCTTTTTGGCTACGATGCGCATGCCTTCAAAAATCAGAATTCTCATTTTAAATGTTTTGCAGCTTGACCTTTGGCTTCACGAAGGGGCAACTAGGGTTATTTCTTGCATTTTGACCCCTTTATATTTACCCACCAGGGCTTTAGGACTTATACTCACCTTGTCAAGTCCCTGAACACTTCCGGTTAACCCGAAAAAGTCTTAACTTTCAATGTTAAAACTTTAACCCCTCGCATACGAATTTTATCACAACTTTCTCATACGATAACGAAACTTTATGAAATTTATATCGCGCATTCTAGTGAGCATGATTTACATTTACAAAGCTTCGGGTTTGTCAAAAGGTCACTCAGAGGTATATCTTTAACATGTTGACACATTTAACCCCTGTAGTTTGTAATCTCTCACTTTTAGCTTCGTATGATCCATGATTTATTCGTTTGATGTTATAAACATCATGTAGGGTTATTATGAAGTATATTTATTCACTGTTGACATTTAGAACCCGTATAATTACATACTTTCCATGTTTGTCAACTTTAGTCCCTTTATAACATTCTTTCACACGTTCAACCTGTGACACGTGTCAACACATTATAGGACGTGAATTTTCGAGGTGTTACATCCTCACCCCCTTAAAAGAAATCTCGACCTCGAGATTTGTTGAAGTAAAGGAAGTATTTTCTGTTTAATAATGGCAACTTACAGATGATTAGGGATTTGTATAATCTTATTCGTTGTTTCCAATGCAACTTTCAGATTCCAAATAAGTGGACTTTCTAAAGTCTCGTCCATCCAACAGATGTTTTGATATTCCATCCTTACAAGGTCTCCAAAGGAGCCACCTTGACGCTTATTTATCAACTTTTATAGAAAAGCTTATCTTAAGGTGAGATGGTTATTTCAACCACTGCTTAACTAATCTCAAAGACTAGTTATTCCTTACAGCTAGTCGATCAAATCGACGATCTTGGGCAGCTAATGGCGATTCCAAATTGTTGCTTAAATAGGGTTGCGGTATTCAATGCATACGCAAGATGATCCGTCTTTCTTATTTAACAATATCAAACTTTCGAAATATCGAGTAGGCTATATGAACCCTTTACTTTAAAACTTTAGTAAATCAGGGTTTCGATTCTTCCAATGATGGTACTAACCGTCTTGGAGATTTCATACTAATACAGCCTTTAAAAGAGATATAAATCTTAATCCTATCTGCTTCCCAGGGTAAACAGGGTAATCTTAGGAGAAAATAATCAAGGTACAAGGAGGTTACAGAGGTTTCCATATCTCAGGCTCCAGTTCACTCATCAACGCTTGTGTCTAATAAATGACACGTTCATGTTATGAGTCCTCATATTCCGTTACCAGGGAATATTTATTGGATAACTCTATTATGGATATCTTCTTTGAATACTACTAGTCGACTTTAGTACAATATGATCATTGGGATATCTTAGGGGTTCCATGTATTAAACCTCCATACTGATCAGGCATGGAAGTAATCTATGGGACTCACTAGGATACGCCAATCCTCATATGGCACTTTTATCAACATAGTTTGGCATTCGCAGGCGATAAAAACAATGAGAAAAATAATTAAAATAACATATGTTGTCGTACTCTATGCAAAGAAGGAGTGCTCTTAGATTTTCGGAAGGATTCCTTGCCGATCTATAAGAATCGGTTACTATGGTTTCCTTGGTAGTTATACCTTGTGGATGATAATAAAAATTTTGCTAAGTTTATGGTTCATGAAGATTTATTATTGCCTGTATTAAAAACAGGACACTTAGCAGAGATTATTATTGATAAATGATAAGGAAGTTTATTGTACAAGTGCTTATATTTAATCAATAATGGTAGTTTCACAAACTAGGCACCTAGCTCAGTTGGCTAGGCGCGCGAAAGGGTGCGGCCTAGACCCAGGTTCGATTCCGGGGACGGCCGGTTCCACCATTTTTTTATTTATTTTTTTTTATCCTAGTTATAATAAACATTAAGGATATTAAGGTGGTGCAAAGGGCCTAGTCACAAGGACAGTTGTAAATTTGTAGGCCGTGATTTCAGAGAATCGAGGCATTAAGGTTTTAATAATAGCACAAATGGCCTAGTCACGTAGACAAGTTTAATTTATAAGCCATGATTTCAGAGAATCGAGGCAATTTAGTAATGGCACAAAAGGTCTAGTCACATGGACACTTTTAAATTATAAGCTATGATTTCAGAGAATCAAAGCCTTGAGGTTTGAACCTAGTTCATTACCTTTTTCTGACAGGGAGTCATTGCTACCACTGTATTTTGGCTCATGTAGAAATGAGCAAGGCCCGTAGGCACTATATTACCACGTATGGTTAAAAATATGATCATCTTAATTGATGATGAAAAACCCAGGACTCGGAGATCATTATACTGGGTTAGGAATCTTTTGAAGAATCCTCTAAAAATGACGTGTGTGATTATTAATGGATCACGTCCGCCAGGAGCGTTAACCTATTTACAGATGTTAACAGGGATTCGAATCTTTTAAACAGGTCTTACCATCATGGCCCGGCCTTAAAGTGACCCGAAGGCTAGGTTTCACTCTTAAGATTCTTATTAATATTTAACGCAGAGAAATCCTAAATTGAGGTGTTTAATATGGTTCTGAATCTAATTATGGAACTGCCATCTTGGCCGGTCTTAATATGACCCGAAGATAGGTCTTGTCCTTTTAGATTTTGCCATTTCATTATAATGGTAGGTCTTGCAGAAGGAATGTTAATAAGGATCTGAATCTAAATTGAGGAACTGCCATCTTGGCCGGTCTTAATATGACCCGAGGCTAGGTCTTGTCCTTTTTAGATTTTGCCATCTTATTATAATGGTAGATCTTATAATATAGGAATGATATTTAAATATAATCGTCCCTTTAAAATTTAAACAAGTATATGGTTGCCCTAAATGGGACTTTTTAATAAAATGACTTGCCCATGCAAAGGCTAATCAGAAAATAATCAAGGAAGTAGTTAAAAGACAATGAAATTGGAATTTGTCCTATGTTCTTGTCTAGACTCAAGAATGTGCAATTGTGTAACTGAGATTAAACACAAAAGACTAGTGTTTAATTCACTCAGTGTTGGCTCTGATACCAACCTGTCACACCCCGACTTTCCACATGTCACCGGTGGGGAGTATCGTGACGTGGTTGGCAACACAATAGTCAAACAACACAATTATATAAATGCACAGCGGAAGCAAAAGATAAATTATATATTACAATCCGAATTTTTAGAGTAATATCCAGTATTACAACGGAAAGTAAAGGATCCACAGGCGGATCTTAAAACATATCACTTGTTCAACAGACTTTAGACGCCTAGGACTTTCAAGATTCCTTATTAGCGCCCTGAGCTTCCAGCCAATTATGTTCAGTACCTGTCACTTAACCTTTTTGGAAAATACATCAGTTTTCACTGGTAAATACACTCAACCGACTCATTTGAAAAGAGTTTAAGAAAATTGGTTTGGATGCACTTGGCACAAAATATATTGACACTTTGATTAAAATGCACAGAGGCAAAATTAATCTTTTATACTTGGAACAATTATATTTATAACCTTGTATACAGATTTACATGTTCGTTGTACGTTCAGGGCCCGATGTAGAAACCGAGTCAAGATTAACAGACACGCCACAAGTATAAGCCCACAAGAGAGTGAGATACCGTTTCCCTTTAAGCAACTTTCAGTGTATGCCTACACTCCGTGCTTTAGGCGTGGCCATTTTATAATACAATGATGTCAAGGATATCCGGGACATGGTCATTAACCCCTAAAGGCTTTTATTTCAAATAATACAGATTAAACCGGGTTACCTCAATAATTTAATCACAATCCGATTAAACATTCAATACCCGACCAAGCGGTATCATTATACCGTATCCCAAGCCCGTATAGGGGAAATAAGTTAAGAGTATTTACCTGAGCTAGCTCCTGTCTTAAATAGCAAGAATCTAATAACTCAGCCGTATTCACTTAAGTAAGCGTAGGTACCATTTACCGGAAAGCTCTAGTCTGGAATGATCGTATAAATAACTTATTAGAATGCTAACAGGTCTTTAATTAAGCCTAAGCTTAGACCGGTTAGTCTTACAGGAAGATATGGTTCGTACGCATGATTAAGCGAAGACCGGAATAGAATGTGATTTAGACCCAACAAGCTTGTATGCTTGTTTAATATGGGTAACTCAAACACATTCTGGATTTCGAGATAAAACCGATAAGGTTTGACTCGTTTCGGCTAATTTATGTAAACTAGTTACATAGGCCGAACCGTACGCGTAGGAGGCGTAACGGGTAATTATAAGAGCCATATACAGGTTTCCTAAGTTAATTATGCCTCAAATATGTTGTGACATCAGTAAGATGTCTTTCATTATGCCCGAAACGTATTTAAACACAAACTAGGCCCCTTAGGGGTAGTTTGGTCATTTAAAAGTTTATAAAAGAGTTTAAATGTTTAACTGAGTTACAGGTCTGATATAAATCAGCAAAAATACTTAGTTTACTAAGTCATATCAGTAGGTTAAAGCATATATGTGAAATTTATCATTTTTAACCAAACTATGCCCCGAATGGGTATTTTGGTAATTTCACATTAGCCGAAAAGCTCAAAACTGAAGTCTGAGTTTATCAACCTTTGCTTACTGTTAAAATATCATAATTTGCCTCATATATCAGTAGGTATCAACCCGGGTATGTCCAATATGATTTTAAAACATACTATGCGTTAAAAACGCTAATTAAGGCGATTAAAGGCCATTTCCGGGTTCGATACTTAAATCTGATATTTTTATATTTCCAAAAGGCTTAAAATAATTTATTTATCATATGTGATCAGTAGAAAAAGGTTTGGAGTCGTTTAGATAAGTAAAACTCATTTTATGGCACGTAAGGGCAAAACCGACAATTACCGGGTTAAGCCTACGACTACTAGTTATGCTCAGCCTAAAATTAATTAAAAATCTTTAAAAATCCCAAAATAATATATTACATTAGTGGGTATTAAGTTTGATACCAAAAAGTAGGCTTAACTAGGCTATACGCTAATTACGCCATTTTATTAACATAAAGCATTAAATTAGCGATATTGAGCATAACTCTTAATCTACAAGTCAAACTGATGTCAAACTTTGCATACAAATTTATATATCAGTAACTAAGGTTTCTATACTTTTACATTTTCATAAATCACGTTTTAAGGTAATAAGGGCATAACGGTCAACATATGAGCAATTAACGGAAATATGCATATTAATTGGATAACTAGTGAACCAAGGCGTATAATCCCGGAGGGTTGTTCTAACAAGTAACCTAATCCAATTAAAGCTCTGAGGCGTTTCTAAAACATGCCCAAACGGGTCAGAACTGAAAGTCAAAGGGAAAGTCAAACTATGTGACTTTCGGTTCCAAACCGGGTCTAAACAGGAAATAGTCGGGTTGAACATGTTTGGACATGTTCTTACACTTATTACTAAGTTATAACAATGATCAAACAGGTTGTATATGTTCTAGATAGCTAATTATGCATAAATGACATTTTAAGCATCCTGTTGACTTTTTAATTATAAGTTTGACCCGACTTTTGACCTGGTTAGAGTGGTGATCAGGGGAAACCCTTTTGAGGTTTTATTACCCACATAAATACCAACTCATAACTACTTTTAATTCGAGATATGATTGAGCCATTATTGACTAATCTCGAAGTCAAACCGTAATTACGACGGTTTGACTTTTAGCTAATTAAACAAGCTAAACTCAATTAAAGAAGGACTAGTAGACTTACAAGAGTCCTATGCACGACTTAAGATCAGTTGGACCTGCTTGAGAGCTCCAGAAATGATCCAAGAATGCAGGAGAAGGTGTGAAGAGTTGTGTTGCAACCAAAGGCCTTATATAGTGGTTTTAGGCACCACAATTAGTTGACAACTAAGTCTAGAGCTGACCACAACCATCCAACATGTGTCCTAGTGCTCTAGGATAGTTTAGGGGTCGCCCATGAGTGAGAATAACCGGCTAAATGGGTCAAATTCGCGTAAAACAGGCAACAGCCTGTTTTCTGGTGCTGGGCAGACCCTTGCGCATCGTAGGGCCATCGTAGGGCCTTTTTGGCTACGATGCGCATGCCTTCAAAAATCAGAATTCTCATTTTAAATGTTTTGCAGCTTGACCTTTGGCTTCACGAAGGGGCAACTAGGGTTATTTCTTGCATTTTGACCCCTTTATATTTACCCACCAGGGCTTTAGGACTTATACTCACCTTGTCAAGTCCCTGAACACTTCCGGTTAACCCGAAAAAGTCTTAACTTTCAATGTTAAAACTTTAACCCCTCGCATACGAATTTTATCACAACTTTCTCATACGATAACGAAACTTTATGAAATTTATATCGCGCATTCTAGTGAGCATGATTTACATTTACAAAGCTTCGGGTTTGTCAAAAGGTCACTCAGAGGTATATCTTTAACATGTTGACACATTTAACCCCTGTAGTTTGTAATCTCTCACTTTTAGCTTCGTATGATCCATGATTTATTCGTTTGATGTTATAAACATCATGTAGGGTTATTATGAAGTATATTTATTCACTGTTGACATTTAGAACCCGTATAATTACATACTTTCCATGTTTGTCAACTTTAGTCCCTTTATAACATTCTTTCACACGTTCAACCTGTGACACGTGTCAACACATTATAGGACGTGAATTTCCATGTTTGATCAATATGCGTGTTATGTGATTGTTTATATTAAATATTATCTTGTGATATTAATACGTGACAAATGTTTAAAATTCAGATGGACGAAGAAGTGAATCAAGAAAACCCGAATAATAACCCAGAAAACCAGAATAACGATAATCAGAACAACAATAAAAATGGAAACCAAGTGGATAACAGTGCCATCCAACACATAGTGGCATAAGGAATAATAGATGCAATGCCATATATTATTCAAACAGTTGGGGAAGCTGATAATAAAAGTAACCATAATAGTAAACGACCCAATGAACCAGAAAACAGCGTGAACAATGGACCCATACTTCAAGCGCCCATTCCCAAAAGAAGAAGAACCATGCCTTATGGTTGTTCTTATAAGGAATTATGGTCTTGTAAACCAATGGAATTCTCGGGCAATGAACGGGCCATTGCAGCTCTACGCTGGATAGAAAAGACTAAGGCCCTGTTTGGTAGCATCTGACTAGCCTCATATTCTTTCATGTCTGACCGAGTCAGAGTTCAGAATGTTTGTTTCATGCCTCTTAAAACTTATCATCCCTCTTATTTTGCTATGTCCGAGTCAGACATAGAGAGGAGTCTGACTGACTCTGAATGACAATTGTGACTTGGATACCCTCAATCCTAAAAAACATAAACATCTCCTTCTTCATCATATTCCAGCCGGCGACCTTCTTGTTCTGGTCATCAAAACCAAATCATCATCACCATCTCTTTTTTTTCAGAAAATAAAGAGAACGGGGGTGTTTACCGGAAAATCTAACGGAGAAACTCCATCGCCGTCGCTACATCGTGACCCCACCGTCGCCCCGCAGTAGACGGCGGCGCCGTCTGCCTCCGTCGCCACCCTTCTCTGGTCTTTCTTCTCTCTGTCTTCTCTCACTTCTCGGTCCAAACGTCACTCACCACCACCCGATGGTGGTGGTCAGCTCCATAACTGTCGCCGGTGTTACAGCCGGCAGCCGGCCGTGGTGTTTGTCGAACAGGAGGTCGAGGGAGTGGGGAGGGTGAGCTCTGATGTGTAGTTGTTTGTGGAGGATTCAAGGTTGGGGCTTGGGTGAATTAAATCCCTGGTTGGTAGAATTGAAGATGTGAAGTGAAGGTGTTGATGATTGAAGATGTGGGAATTAAAAATAAGGAAGTGGGAATTAACTGTATGAAAGTGTCGGGTATTTTGTTTTGTTCAGGGGTAAAAATGTCATTTTACATATCATTCAGATGTGCAACCAAACAGCATTTTATTGGTTCAGCACTTACTGGTTCAGACCCTCTTACTCATTCAGACCTCTTATTCATTCAGCACTTATTTATTCAGATATTGCCAAACAGCCCCTAAGGCTGTCTTAAAAATAAGCAAATGTGCGGAAGAGGATAAGATAATGTTCGCTTCCAATCTGTTTAAGAACTCAGCACTAGAATGGTGGAACACTATCCTCCAATCTAGGGGAAGTGACAGAATTTACAATATAGAATGGGAGGAATTTAAAAACATGGTAGAAAGAAAATTCCGCCCTCCCAATGAAAAGGAACAAATAGCAAATAAATTCCCAAACCTTAGGATGACTGGAATGGATAGTAAGGGATACACTACGTTATTATTTGAATATGCTAGAATAGTGCCAACCCTTGCATCACCTGAACCAGTATTAATCTCCTGTTATATCTGGGGATTAATCAGTGAGATTAGGCATGTAGTCAAGGCAGCTAGACCTCAAACTATAGAAGAAGCTGTAGAACTAGCAAACACCTTGACTGATGAGTTAGTGCGTACACGAGAAGAGGATCAGAGGAGAAACGTAGCTCAAAGGCTTACCCAAGAATTTCGCTCTGGAAATTCCAACCGTGAGAAAAATGTAGTTTCTACCTCTGCACCTTACTGCAAAGCCTGCAAGAAGAAGCATTCGGGAAAATGCTCCACTTACTGCAATTTCTGCAAAATACCAGGACACAAGGAAGAAGATTGTAGGAAGAAACCTAATAATGGAACGTGCTTCAACTGTGGAGAAAAAGGTCACAACAAGCCGAACTGTCTGAAACTAGCTCCAGCCGCAAACAACAAGAATACCAAAAATGCTAGAGCATTTGTTCTGACTGCAGATGAAGCCAAGATGATTCTGGATGTGATTGCCGGTACGTTTGTTAATGATGTGTTTGCTAAAGTATTATTTAACTCTGGTGCGAACCAAAGTTTTATTAATACTTCATTTTGCAAACTTCTTAATCAATCATTAACTAAACTCCCACAAGAATGTTTAGTAGAGACAACAAATGGAGAAACCCTTAAGATTTCTGAAATCTTGCAGGGAGCAAGATTAGAATTTTTAAATCAAAAGTTTATTGCAAACCTTTACCCAATAAACCTAGCAGGATTTGATGTTGTATTAGGAATGGATTGGTTAGTAACCAATAAAGCCAGTATTTTATGTGATCAAAAGTCAATTCAAGTAAATTCACCAAAGGGTGAAAAGATCACAATTAAAGGGGATAATCCGTCTAGATCCACAAAATTCATCTCTATGATGAAAATAGATAGTTGTATAAGAAAAGGATCTTTAGTGTATTTGATTTCCATAATCACTAACGCTAAAGGAAAAGAACTGAAAGATATTCCAGTAGTGTCTCAGTTTCCAGATGTGTTTCCAGAAGAATTACCAGGACTACCTCCAGACAGGGAAGTTGAATTCAGAATCCACCTGCTACCAGGAACAACACCAATTATCAAAGCACCCTACCGTTTGGCACCCGCAGAACTACAGGAACTGAAGAAGCAGTTAGACAAATTGTTGGAGAAAGGATTCATAAAGCCAAGTTCATCACCATGGGGAGCGCCAATCTTATTCGTTAAGAAGAAAGACGGTTCAATGCGTATGTGCATTGACTACCGCAAATTGAACAAAGTCACGATTAAGAATCGATACCCATTACCAAGAATCGATGATTTATTTGATCAATTGCAAGGAGCTCGATTTTTCTCTAAAATCAATTTACGGTCAGGATATCATCAATTAAAGGTACAGGAAGGGGACATTCCTAAGACCGCATTTAGAACAAGATATGTCCATTATGAATTTACTTTCATGCCATTTGGTTTAACCAATGCCCCAGCTGCATTCATGGACACGATGAACCGAATATGTAAGCCATATTTGGATAAATTCATAATTGTCTTTATAGATGATATTCTCATTTACTCTAAGAGTAAGGAGGAGCATGCAAAGCATTTACACACACTTCTAAGTTTATTAAGAAAAGAAAAGTTTTATGCTAAGTTTTCGAAGTGTGAATTTTGGTTAGAACAGGTACAGTTTCTTGGACATTTAGTCAATCATGAAGGAATTCATGTGGATCCCACCAAGATCGAGGCAATTACCAAATGGAAAACCCCTAAGTCACCAACCGAGGTTAGAAGTTTCTTAGGATTGGTCGGTTATTATAGGAGATTTATTCGAGATTTTTCTAGAATAGCCATTCCCTTAACTAAACTAACCTGTAAATCCATTAAGTTTGAATGGGGACCAAAACAGGAAGAAGCCTTTAGAATTCTTAAGCAAAGATTAACCAACGCACCCATACTAGCGTTACCAGAAGGAACTGAAGACTTTGTAGTCTATTGTGACGCTTCTAAGTTAGGTTATGGATGTGTGTTGATGCAACGCCAAAAGGTTATAGCTTACGCATCTAGACAACTTAAGAATCATGAAGATAATTATTCAACCCATGATTTGGAATTAGGAGCCATAATTTTTGCCCTTAAGATTTGGAGACATTACCTTTACGGTAGTAAGTTTACCATTTTTACAGATCATAAGAGTTTAAGGTATGTTTTCGGGCAAAAGGAGTTGAATATAAGACAAAGACGCTGGATGGAAATTCTTAGTGATTATGATTGTAATATCCAGTATCATGCAGGAAAAGCAAATGTAGTTGCTGATGCTCTAAGTCAAAAGTATCACGAAAAGCCAAAAAAGAGTACGTTCTCTTAGATTAAATCTGCAGATAGATCTAAATGAACAAATTAGAAAAGCACAAGAATCAGTAATCAAGGATGATACTGAGAAATTAAAAGGAATAATTAAGGAACTAGAACAAGGAACAGATGGAATTTGGAGATTCCATAAGAAAAGAATGTGGATACCTAAATTAGGAAACCTACGTCACCGTATGTTAGAAGAAGCCCATAAGTCTAAGTATACGATGCATCCTGGAAGTGATAAGATGTATCAGGATTTAAGGAAAAATTTCTGGTGGATAAGAATGAAGAAAGATATAGCAGCTTATGTTTCTAAATGTTTAACATGTTCATAAGTTAAAGCTGAACATCAGAAACCCTCAGGTTTATTACAGCAGTTAGAGATGCCGGTGTGGAAATGGGAATTGATAATAATGGATTTTGTTACCATATTACCCAAAACAAGGAAAGGTAATGGTATAATCTGGGTGATTGTAGATAGGCTAACTAAGTCAGCTCATTTCCTACCAATGAAAGAAACTTTCAGTATGGAACAGTTAGCTAAGTTGTATGTAAGCGAAATAATTTCATTACATGGAATTCCTTTATCAATTGTGTCTGATAGGGATAGCCGTTTTACCTCTCATTTTTGGACAAGTTTCCAAAAAGCCATGGGAACCAAGCTGAATCTAAGTACAGCTTATCATCCTCAAACAGACGGACAAAGCGAAAGGACAATTCAGACAATGGAGGACATGCTTAGAGCTTGTGTAATTGATTTCGGAGGTAATTGGGATGATCACTTACCATTAATAGAATTTTCTTATAATAACAGTTATCACACAAGTATCAATGCTGCACCATTCGAAGCACTTTATGGACGAAAGTGCCGAACCCCAATCTGTTGGGTAGAGATTGGAGAAAAGCAACTATCTGGACCAGAGATAGTACAAGAAACGACCGACAAAATCATTCAAGTCAAGGAACGACTGAAAGCAGCACGTGACCGACAAAAGAGCTATGCTGATAACAGACGAAAGCCACTGGAATTTCAGGTAGGTGACAAAGTTTTATTAAAAGTCTCTCCTTGGAAAGGAGTAGTCAGATTCATCAAAAGGGGAAAGCTAAGCCCCAGGTATGTTGGACCTTTTGAGATTATTAGAAAAATAGCACCTGTAGCCTATCAGCTACAATTGGCAGAGGAAATGACAGGAATACATGATATATTCCATGTATCTAATCTCAAGAAATGCTTAGCTGATGAATCACTAATAGTGCCTCTTAAGGATATAGAGGTAAATGAACAGTTAAAGTTTGTAGAAAGGCCTCTACAGATTGAAGACAAGAAAGTTAAGAACCTCAAACACAAGAGGTTAGTTCTGGTCAAATTGAAATGGGACTCCAAAAGAGGACCAGAGTACACTTGGGAGCTTGAATCGGAAATGCAAAGTAAATACCCACACTTATTCCAGTAGATCTCGAGGACGAGCTCTAAAACAAGGTGGGGAGGATATAACAACCCTCCTAAATATTTCCCGACACCCCTAATATCTTTAAAATGCCCCTATATGTCTTAAAATACACCCCGTATACGAAAACGGACCCCGAATACCTTTAATATTATAAATTATAAAAAATTATATAAAAACGAAATTAAATGGGTAGTCACAGGCCGCGTAGCCCTTGGTTACTTCAGTCGCGGGGTGCGAGCTATAGGCCAAGTGGCAAACCCTAGGCCGCCACATGGCGAGACACCCGGACAACCTATGCTCGTGACTGGCCAAGGCTAAACCATAGGTGACCTACATCGCGGGCCGCGTAGCCTTTGGCTACAGCCTTCGCGGGCCGTGAGGGAAGGCGAAGGGTCACTATAAATAGAGGCCTTCAGCCTCAGTTTCAACTCGCTCATTTCTCTCGATCTCTCTCTCAAATTTCTACGTAGTATACTTTATACTCGGGCATAATACCCCCTAAATAACGAAGTTCTGCCTCGTTGTAAGTATCATAACCCCGGTTACGTATCAACCGAACCCAAACTGCCAGTTTGTATACTGGTTCCCCCTCTCGTCACCCAAACCAGTTTTAACCCAACCCACAAAAAAGTTTAAATACCGGTTTTTGGATACCGCTTTGTGAACCAAACCGATTTGAATAGGGTTCGAATATTAGCTATAGCGACCATAGCGATTGCTATTGACAACTATGATTACATGCAAAGAATATGAAAACATTATAGTATGTTTGTTACTTACGATCACGAGCCACAGCACCCAGGGAACAATGCGCAACCATAAAAAGTGAATCCGGTAATTCAGAGTGCAGATACAGCAAAGCATGTGCAGGTTAATCAACAGAAGCAATGCTATGATAACAAACAGTTTATATCCATAAAATTAATAGTAAAAAAAACCTTGTTATGAAGCTGACATACACTCTGTACATAGCAAACTCAAACCAGCACTAAAACAAAGAGAATATGAAACAGTTGATATCCATACAATTGGTAGAACATCACTTGACTATAACAAATGCAAGTATGTGAGACTGTAAGTTATGAAATCAGTGAATAGATATTGTCCAATCAATGAGATGAACATCGGTTTCTCCAATAGATGATCGGTTAAAACTATCCGCAGACACTACTATCCAGCAAGCAGAAGAAAAAACAATCATATTAATATATTTTTTAATAAAAAAGTTGATTCTATGGGTGAAGATGATGTTCAATAAAATG
This sequence comes from Helianthus tuberosus, assembly GCA_030545235.1. NCBI lineage: Eukaryota > Viridiplantae > Streptophyta > Magnoliopsida > Asterales > Asteraceae > Helianthus > Helianthus tuberosus. The sequence goes on along the minus strand of CM060434.1, from coordinate 143,687,871 downwards.
GTCTTACAAGTCGATTTCATGTCAAGGAAGGTGGCCATGTGGATTAAGACCATATTCGTAAAGATGGTCCTACAAGTCATGACCATATTCAAGAAGATGTTATGGAAGGCTAATAGCACGTATGAAGATATTAAGCATGCAATTTGAATATGAAATTGGTCAAACACATTACTCGTCTTCATTTAAAAGTAACACATTTTCACCAAATACATAAGGCTAAAGGGTGTGGTCATGACCCTCCACATAGGCGCCATGTCACCCACCTCTAATCCATCATCCAAAACCACAACCCTAAGGGTGTGGTCATGACCCAAACCACAATGCTTTTATTTTTTAATTTTTTAATATATTATTGTCTCAAAATCAACAAATTGGAGGGTCGTGGTAAACGTGGTTCAATCCACGGGAACCACCATCAATTAAGGAGGGGGTGGTGGTGGTGTACTATTTGTATTTGATCAATGGTCCTATGTGGCAAATAATATCCCAACCCACGCCCCACACCCCATAGCCTAATAAATCAAATATTTAACTTGTAAGGCATCACCTTTGTATTTGAGAGAATCTTTTCTTCCAAAGCCTATTTTTCAATTTTCTTCTTTAAAAACTCCTTACAAGTTGAAGTGCTTGTAAGTCTAACGTTTTGAGATAATCTTTTGCCCTAGGCTATCACCCGGGAACTTCCCGGGCTAGGAAAATTTAATTTACAATAAACAAAAGTACATAACTAATATTTTAAACCTCTTAAGTATCCTCTTTCCATTCACCACCATAAATTTTTAGTTCAATTTCATAAGTATCCTAACTTTGCCTCCATATGTATTCAAAGTTTTCATGTAAAAACAGGATCTTTTAAATAAAGACTAACTCTGGATAACGACTGCCCTTAACTTGCCAGTATATGAGTGCAAAGAAACATGATAGGCAGATACTATCATATTGTATATGAATAAAAATAAAGATAAAACAATATTAAAACGATTTCGTCAAATAGATCCAACAAATAACAAATAACCGGTACCAAATTTCTTGAAGCGACTCGATTTTCAGTATCGATTCAACACATTTAGTGTTTCCAATACCCGATTCAGTACTAACATTTAGCATTTTCGGTACCAGTCCGGTATACTGACCAACTGCACCGATTGCACTTGTACCGATCTGTATGTTTGGAATTTAAGAGATCGTGATTATTATAAAAGTAAATCATCAACCAAGAATTCATCATTATTTGTTTAGGCTATAAAAAAATCATTGTGAAAGGCGGTATTTATGCTATCATTGTAGTGCAATTGATTATAAAATCATGCTCTTCTTGACTTCTTCATAACGTCAACTTCAGCACAAATTTTACACATGCATAAGCCGTATTTAAGTCCTTGAGTTGAAATACTATTGATAGTTACAATGTACAATGTACTCTTTTAAAACATCAACATAATCACAGAATAAAAAAAATATTTTTTAAGCTGTAATAATTACAATTGTTTGTTTAAAATGTAAGGCAGCCATTTCATGACTACATTTGACAGCAAGAACTGAAAATTATACAAAAACATACCCTAATCTCTCCAGCTGCAGCCATTTTTTATCTTCTTTCGACATCCAACAGCAACTGAGGAATCTGAGCCTAAAATCAACTCTATCTAGAAAACATAATGCAAAATATATGTATTAAGTAATTATATAATCATAACATTTGTCAAACACTCAAGCATCTAATCATCTTATCATTACACATTCAATCAGCATAAGTACAGAACATCCAAACATAGTCTCGTATAGCCATTGTTATTAGCCTTCATTATCTAAATACAATTAGTTAAATCACATAACCAATTTTAAATGCAATCCAAACAACCAGTAATTGTGCATGAGCCACATACACCACTTCTACGCTATGCAGCTAACGCGGTAAAAAATCGGATATCGTTTGAGATATAGATTAACGTGGTGGTATATTGGTAATTTTAATATCATGCAGAATTTATATATACAGCAATTTAACACTAACGATTCAGTATATTCTCCTACCATTAACAAATTACCCTTTTGCACCTTGCAAAACACCAACAATTGTAGCAAGTAAGAACTGATTAAGACTTAAAACACTAACAATTAACAATTAAGACTTAAAACACTAACAATTAACAATTAAGACTTAAAACACTAATAGTTAGCAGCAATAAGAAGAAAGACGAATGGTAGAACCAAGAGGAAAGTTACTGATATCGGGAAAATCGGTGATATATCGATCAACATCGCCAATAATACCGGTACCAATATTTTACATGGGGATCGATAACCGATATATCACCGATATTAACTGCATAGCTTCTACGCAGAATATAACATAAGTGATTTTGATTACCTTAAGAGCCTTAAACCATAAAATGATCTCTCTGATTCTTTTAAAAGCAAAATGATACATATATCATAATTTAAAAAATAGCAATAATCCATCCACTTATAAGGGGGCAAAAACAATAGCTTCTTACACTTGCATTTGATGTTGTGGAGAGCTGACGGTTCCAAGAATTGGAAAGATTTATCGAACCATCTCTTAACGACACAGCAAGCCCCATTATTGCATTGGCATGACGAGACAGCTGGCTGTACCAACACACCAAGGAATCAAAAAAATAACTAAACCCAAAATAATATTTTTAGTAGTAAATAATTTTTACTGAGATGTTTGTACGCCTATCAATCCCCGCAAACCAGCAGAAGCCATGACTTCTATAGAGGATACAAAAGATAACTGATGCCTAAAAACAACATTAGCAGTTGCATCATCATCATTTCCTTTTACTACAAGGGTCCCACCAAAAGCAATAACATTGTTTTTTGATATTTGTGATTGGATGTCACTGTTCATTGACATTCTGCAGATTTATAAATTGAGGTTCAAACCATGAGATGAATTGCGTCATTTTGGGAACCATATTCATATGTATCCAAATTAGTGGTTATATGTTGAAATCAAATTGTAAACTCATTCATTCCCCAAAACCAAATTTAACTAACAAACATTTTCTAAAAGTTGAATCAATGCAGATAATAAATGGTAACCGAAACAGATGTATGGCAAGATATCTCAACTCAAAGCATGCGAACCACAATTGAAAACCAAAACAACTTCCAATTGCAAAGGCGTTGAAAAAAGCTAAGGGAAGGCAAAGCGAAGCTAACCTTTAGCCAAACGACCTGATTGGCACAAACGTTGCTTGATTTCACAAATGTAGATTGCATAGTAAACATGTGTTTGCCCATAAAGCCCTAGAGATATCAACATGGTTTAGCCAAGATGCAAAAAAGTTGTTCAAGAAGCTCATCTGCAGTATTTGCTTGCACAAATTGCCTATATGACAGTTTGTGGACTTTTATAAAACTAAAGAGGTATGTCCGCATTTGTATAATGGATCATGCCCTTGAGTCAGAGTCCTACAACCACCACATGATCCTAAAATTTAGACCAAACTGCATCACATTATGTTAAATTGATGAGTAGAGTGAATACTTACGCGCAGACTGCATGACCGGTTTCATGATAGGCTACTAACATCTTGTTCTTTCCATCTGTCATCTGAGTTCCCTCAGTTCCTACAATGATTCTGTCAATCAAGTCATCAATCTCATTCAAACTAATCTTACCCTTGCCTCTTCTGCCATCAAGATGGTTACATCGTTCATCAGATTTACCAGCTCAGCATTGCTGAACCCAGAAGTTCGCATCGCGATCACACTTAGTGACACGTTCTTGTTCATTGAACTCGCTGCAATAGTCACATGATCAGATGTCAAGAGAGCCATATAAGCTGCAAATATATGAAATCAAGTATCGCAATGTATGAACAAATATTAGAGAAAGTATAACAGGAGAGAATGATATATGACCAATAAAATTTATAGTTTAAAAAGATAATTCTATCTAGGAATCTGTAGTTTATCAAACCTGAATATTTGTGCCTTCATGTGAAGTCCTATTAATTTCATAATTGCAAAGATTGAATGTCCAATCTAGAAATAGTTAAGCTGATATAAGAAACCTTAACATTTTCCAAATTGGAATTCAATTTTGGTATTATGATATCTTGTATTTGTGCAGTTATAGGCAAAAATCATGTTAAGTGTGAGTTGTAAGGTTGGATAAATTCAAAATTTTAAAGTTTCTACAATATATTTAGAACGGTCGTATATTGGATTGTTTTTATACTATATAAACTAAAATAAGTAAATATGATATTTTAACTGTTAAAGAAGGGTATATATATGATAATTTGACTTTAGTTTGTAGAAATATATATGAAGTTCTCCCTTTGCATTCACATTTTAGCAAACTATTTAAACTAATAAAGTATAGAAAATTACCGCAGTTCTCAAGTCCCATAACATGACTTTCCCATTGTAAGATGAAGAAAGCAAATTAAATCACGACCTGCTGTGCCACTTGCATGTTGTTATCCAAGACGCGTGGAATGAGAACCGGAAGCTTTGAGCCAGCGTTCCTTCCTGAAATATATATTTGTTATAGCTACTTTAGCGTTGACTCTGTAAGTTAATCTATTAAGTGTGCACGCGAGTAATATTAAGTACCAGGTTTTGGAGGATCCCAGATCCTAAGAATAGGATCAGAACCACTACCATCAATGAGAGCAGAGCTTTCACCATCAACATCTATGCAGTTCATCACTTTCCACACAAAACTGTACACATAATAAAAGACATTTACGATCAAGTAGCATATTGTAACTTATGATCACAAACATCGAAAATTAAATCAGTAAAGAAGCTTTCCTAGTGATGAGCATTCTCTGCCTAATTTTGCATCACTCTCTTCACCAGGTCCATCTAGAAGCTTCCAAGACCATACTTTTGAACACCCAATTGATTACGTTAATTACCAAAACGATCCACTTTTCATGTTTCAAAGGACCTGCATTCCATGATTAATTTAAAATTCAAACTTAAAAGGTAAGGACATAAATTAATTTATAAGTGAAAGAGAACTAATGTAGCATAATTGAAAGAGAAGTGGGGTTGTGGTCACTGCCCATATTGAAGCTTTGGGCATTAAGAGAAAGCAAAGTGACCAGGTTCACCACCTTGAAAACATTTCTAGTCATTACCGTGGTGCACGATCACCAAGGCCACCACCATCTCCTTTTGAATTGTTAAAGAGCTCTACATACCATATGCTTTTCTCTGAACACAATACAGCTGTGATGGCTTAAATTTTAATGAGGAGACAGCAAGCGCATATTGATATGATAAAGACTCGCTTTTGCATATAAACAAAACAAAAAAGTGCAATCAATGCAATAACATGTACAAAACAGACATCTATAATCAAATAGGAAAAGGAAATGTTAGGATTTTTGTTTTCTTGAACTTCAGAATTGATGAAACCATTTCGAGTCTCTATGCCAATGATGTATGGAAGGAGGAAATGAAGTACTACTGCAACACCCGTCAGTTGTGCCAGTTCTACAATTATGTAAAAATCATGTCAGCAAGCATGTCAATATTTTAAAGAACTTTCATCGATATTTTTTCTAGTTATGTAATTTTTGTCATTATAGTCCTTGACATCAAGAGTTCACCAAGTTTTTTATATATTTCATCTATGTTTGTATTTCTTTCAACAATATCAAGTACATAATTTCATATCTTAAACAATCCCACAAAAGAAAAATGACAACTGTATAACATAATATTCACATTTTAATACAATCTAATATAAAGGAACCTGAACTTATTAATCGACATAGTCTGAAACCCTAACAACGAAATCCATATTCCAAAGTGAAAATTCTATTCAATAAAATCGATTGTCAACAATGTTTATTGCGTATCAAGAACGTATGTGGATCGCTGATTAATATCAACCACAAAAAATAAATCTTCAGAACCCTAGAATATTAATAAACATGAAAATTTCTTAGAAAACTGAAAAAATATAACAAAATGATAAAACATGGTTAATTAACCTAACCAAAACAGATTTCGCAATTAGGGTTCCATTCTCATCAAATCAACTTTGTACTCAATCTCTGAGCGCATCTGGATGATAAATCAAAATAACTAATTAAATCCAAAAATAACGAAAATCGTTTAAAATGGAACGACAGAGAACATACCTGACAGTTCCAACACATGAAGCTTGAAGGTTAAATCACCGGAGGTTATTCAGAATTGAATGATTGTGGTGGTTGCGGGTCGATTGATTTAGGGTTTCGTATCCAGGGAATGAAGAAAAGCGGCAGATAGGTTGGGAAGAGGAATGAGGGATTTAGGTTTTAGAAGTTTTATATACCCGGGTCAAAAAACCGGGTATGGTTGTCCCAAATCGGATCCCGTGTAAAAATATAAGGATTCCCACATTTTCCCGCCAAAAATCTAGTGAGGTTGCACCACAACGCGACACGTGTCCCAAACCTTATTCATATATTATATATATAGATATTTATTAATTTAGGGTTTTCAAACTTTCTGGTGTTACATGTAGTAACCGGAAGGGTGAATACCGTTAACCAACGTGTCGGCGAGAGTATACCACCTATTAGGCCAAAGCATGCTTCTCAAATTCAAAAGACCTTTCGACCACTTTGGTTAGTCAACGTTCCGTTTTGCAACCATCCAAGTTTTAATCGAATTAAGTTTTGTTATTCTCGATCATTTATGCTACAATTCCCTCTTTTCGAATTCGAATTATTTTCGAAATTTCACTTTTACGCATATATCGTACTAATACGTTTTCATACATTTATACAATATTCACATACATGATTTCACGTAATTTTATTTATATCCCTTGTAACAATAAATGGAGGCATATCATCAAGATAGGAGTGATCTCCTTACCTTGACGACTAACTCCATTTCTTTTCTCGTTTTACAACGGGGTGATTCCCTTACTTAGGTGATCGTTACCAAGACTTACTTTTAATAGACTTTATTATGTACACACTATCACGACTATACCCAAAATGATTATTAGTCAAATTCTTATTCATCTCAACATGCATTGTCTATTTAGACATACTTCTTATCCTACAATCTATTTTCACATTCTCTCACATCCATGAAATTCTTAATATTATCGTAAACGCTCATTTCTTGATTTTCAAAATTTCACGAAATGCTACTTATCAATTTAGCCGGCCCAATAAATCCATTGCCCACAAAATTGCGTATTCCACGTAATCACTAAAACACATTATCTCGCATCATTATACTAAAGATCGTTATTTTTCAATTGAGAATCAAACCAACTTTTCATACAAACTATTACAAATATTATTCGATCGTTGGCCAAAACTCTTTTCAAAATCAACAAAGTATTTTATTGAGAACACTTTTCACGATCACTAAGCTCATATACCAAATTTCTTTTCTAATGATCAATGTTTTCACAATAACCTCTACACTTCGAATTTCTTCGTTAATGAAAAGTTATTTAAAACTTCTTGAACCTTTTCAAACATTACTCGATACGTCAAATGAATTTAAAACATGTGGGCAAGGAAACTTCATAAGAACCAATAATTTTTCAACTTATGTAAATTTAAAAAAAAAAAACAAGAGTAGCATTTCATTCTTTTGCAAAGTACCATTTAACGCAACCAATGGATGTTTTATATCCTCTTCACTTGCACAAACTAGACTCTACATTCCCAATTCGACTTGATCTATTTTGATTCAATTTTGCTCAAACGACTACACGCACATATCATTTTACACGTTCTAGTCAATATCACACAACAATCTCATGCATACCACTCGTTTTCTTCTCTTTCTTACTCAAACCTTCTTCATCTTTTACGTGCTTTAATTCGTAAATTTCGATTAATGTTACAAACAAAATCATTATTTCTTACACTCATATTTATACATTTTATGTCTACACTTATATCCATACTTACACATTTATGTTTATAATTCAAAATTCATACATTTACATTTATAACCACACTTATACAATTTTGTTTGTATCTATATTCATACCCATACACACATTCATGCATTATACATTGACACTTATATTCATTTCCCCTCGTTTACGTTTATACTAATGATCACATTCATATTTCCACTCATACATTTTTCATACTTAAACATGTTTTACAGCTGTAGTCATACCCACATTCATCTCATACACTTCACATACACCTTCACTTATACAATTATGGCTACACTAATATTCACAATCATGTTCTACTCACATTTATTCAATTATGCTTACACTTATCTTCACGTTCATACACCTTGTTCTTACTTATACAATTATTCCTACACTTATATTCATACTCATACATTCTATTCATACTCGAACATTCATGTTTTGCACTTATATTCACGTTCGTATGCATGCTCATGCATCTTATGTTCATACCCATATTCATACTCACACGTTGTGTGTTCATATGTATAATCGTATTCACACTCGTACTCGTGTTCATACTCTCACTTATACGATTTATGTTATACTCGTACTCGCATTTATACTCACGCTTATACGATTTCTGTTATACTCATACTTATGTATACTCTCATTTACACGATTTATGATTATACTCACATCCATTCGTTCATGCTCAAATTTGTACTCACATTTATACTCGCTTTTCATACACGTTATGCTAGTGCTCATACTTTTGTCATACGTTTTGTGTTTATGCTCACATGCGTATTCATATTTAAACTTATACTATGCTCATACTTTCTTCATACTCAAAATTTACATTCCTGCACCTATACGCGAGCGAAACCCGAGGGATCCGCTTACGTTAGTCTTATACTATTTGGAGTGCAAACATGCTTATATGCTACATTTCTATACACACGCGATCTTATTTTCAAAATTTATGTATGCCTTAATACATACGCAACTAGTACAAGCTATGCAGATCATGCAACGCTCAATATAATCACGAGTGCACACGGGATTATGATGATAGGCGTATGAGAACCATAGAGTGTACTACTGCGTATGGTAAAACACGGAATGTAATGTCGCAACCCCCGTCCCCTGTCTGTCCCGGGAACGGGCGGCCGCGTGACCAGATTTAGTGGTATTCGGTGTTTATTATTTTTGGCAGCGGAAATTACATCAGGGTCGTAGTTAGGAAATATTTTATCATAGTAAAACACCATATTTTATATAGATAAACACATTGGGATAAAACCCAAGTTTTCATTACAAACTGATTTATAGGGGTAAACCCTAGTTTATTGAAATAAAACATCTTCTTTATTTAGGTGACTTTTATAGCCACTTTTCCAAGCCTTCAGTGCTATCCAGCTGGCTTCTAATTAGCTTTCAAATTTTGTTACATGAAACACGTTTAAAAACATTTTGTCAGTGGGAAATACTGGTGAGTGAATCCCAGATTAATCAAGAAGAGTTTTTATCAATTTAGAGTATTGAGAGCGATTACAATGTTTATATCTACACAATTACTCATTCAGTATTGTCAATCCTGACTGGTGGGTCATATTACACATTGGCTAACTCTTTGTCCAATCGTAACGTGTTCCACATTTTGTATACAAAACCCCAACATACCGGCAGTAATTGAAGAATTACAAAGACTCAATCACTTCTAATCATAATTTAAAATAATAAAGGTTTTGTAAAAACAGTTTACAAAAAGGAGATTACTCACATTGCTGTCTTAGGGTTTTCCTTAAGGAATTACTGATGATTATCTATTAATTACACAAATGCACACGCGTTAGTATAATAACCCAATATTTATATTAATGATACCCTCCCCGAGACGGCATTCCAACGACTACGTCGGGCAGAACCACGACAGCCGTTACGGAACCCTAGATCAATCGGGCAGTGTATCTATACAACGAGGCAAAACTTCGTTATTTAGGGGGTATTATGCCCGGGTATAGTGTCTATACTATAGAAAATTGAGAGAGAATTGAAAGAAATGAGCGACGGAAACTGAAGGCTGAGGGCCTTCTTATATAGGGTTGTTCGACGACCCTGTCGCACCCCGCGAAGGTTGTAGCCAAAGGCTACGCGGCCCGCGAGGGTGGCTAGGGTAGGCCCTAGCTGATCCGACTCAAGCCCTAGCTTCGACACAACACCCGACACGTGGCGGCATCGGGTGAGCTCTGGTGGCTAGCTGTCGCGCCCCGCGTAAGACCCTTAAGGGTTCTTCGCGGCCCGCGAACGATACTATTTTCTTGTTTTTATTTTATTTTTAATTATATAGGGTATTTCGGGCTCGGTTTTCGCATACGGGGTATATGTTAAGACATATAGGGACATTTTAAATAATTTATAAGTGTCGGAATTATTTTGGAGGGTTGTTATATCCTCCCCACCTTGTTTTGGAGCTCGTCCTCGAGGTCTACTGGAATAGGTGCGGGTATTTCCTTTGCATTTCTGATTCAAGCTCCCATGTGTACTCTGGTCCTCTTTTGGAGTCCCATTTTACTTTCACTAGAACCAATCTCTTGTGTTTGAGATTCTTGACTTTTCGGTCTTCAATTTGTAGTTGTCTTTCTACAAATTTTAACTGCTCATTTACCTCTATATCCTAAAGAGGCATTATCAATGATTCATCAGCTAAGCATTTTTTGAGATTGCATACATGAAATACATAATGTATTCCTGTCATTTCCTCTGGCAGTTGTAGCTGATAGGCTACAGGTCCTATTCTCTTAACAATCTTAAAAGGTCCAATATACCTGGGGCTCAGCTTTCCTTTTTTGATGGATCTTACCACTCCTTTCCAAGGAGAGACTTTTAATAGTACCTTATCTCCTATTTGAAATTCTAATGGTTTTCGTCTGTTATCAGCATAGCTCTTTTATCGATCACGTGCTACTTTCACTCGTTCTTTGACTTGAATGATTTTGTCGGTTGTTTCTTGCACTATTTCAGGTCCAGATAGTTGCTTTTCTCCAATTTTTGCCCAACAGACTAGAGTACGGCACTTTCGTCCATAAAGTGCTTCGAATGGTGCAGCATTGATACTTGTATGATAGCTATTATTATAAGAAAATTCTATTAATGGTAAGTGATCGTCCCAGTACCATGCACTTTCGTCCTAAGCATATCTTCCATCGTCTGAATGGTCCTTTCGCTTTGTCCGTCCGTTTGAGGATGATAAGCAGTGCTTGGATTGAGCTTGGTTCCCATGGCTTTTTGGAAACTTGTCCAAAAATGAGAGGTAAAACGGCTATCCCTATCAGAAACAATTGATCAAGGAATTCCATGTAATGAAACTATTTCATTTACATACAATTTAGCTAATTGTTCCATACTGAAAGTTTCCTTCATTGGTAGGAATTGAGCTGACTTAGTTAGCCTGTCTACAATCACCCAGATTGTATCATTACCTTTCTTTGTTTTGGGTAGTTTAGTAACAAAATCCATTGTTATCAATTCCCACTTCCATACTGGCATTTCTAACTGCTGCAATAATCCTGAGGGCTTCTGATGTTCAGCTTTAACTTATGAACATGTTAAACACTTAGAAACATAAGTTGCTATATCTTTCTTCATTCCTATCCACCAAAAATTCTTTCTTAAGTCCTGATACATCTTATCATTTCCAAGATGCATCGTATACTTAGACTTATGAGCTTCTTCTAGTATACGGTGGCGTGGGTTTCCTAATTTGGGTATCCACGTTCTTTTCTTATGGAATCTCCAAATTCCATCTATTCCTTGTTCTAATTCCTTAATCATTCCTTTCAACTTTTCAGTATCATCTTTGATTACTGATTCTTATGTCTTCCTGATTTGTTCATTTAAATCTACTTGTAGATTTAATTTAAGAGAACGTACTCTTTTTGGCTTTTCATGATACTTTCGACTTAAAGCATCGGTTACTATATTTGTCTTTCCTGCATGGTACTGGATATTACAATCATAATCACTAAGTATTTCCATCCAGCGTCTTTGCCTCATATTTAGCTCCTTTTGTCTGAAAACATACCTTAAACTCTTATGATCAGTGAAAATGGTAAACTTACTACCATAAAGGTAATGTCTCCAAATCTTAAGGGAAAAAATTATAGCTCTTAACTCTAGATCATGGGTTGAATAATTCTTTTCATGACTCTTAAGTTGTCTAGATGCATAAGCTATAACCTTTTGTCGTTGCATTAACACACATCCATAACCTAACTTAGAAGCGTCACAATAGATTATAAAGTCTTCAGTTCCTTCTGGTAATGCTAGTATGGGTGCGTTGGTTAATCTTTGCATAAGAATTCTAAAGGCTTCTTCTTGTTTTGGTCCCCATTCAAACTTAACATATTTACAGGTTAGCTTAGTTAAAGGAATGGCTATTCTAGAAAAATCTCGAATAAACCTTCTATAATAACCGGCCAATCCTAAGAAACTTCTAACCTCGGTTGGTGACTCAGGGGTTTTCCATTTAGTAATTGCCTCGATCTTGGTGGGATCCACATGAATTCCTTCATGATTAACTAAATGTCCAAGAAACTGTACCTGTTCTAACCAAAACTCACACTTCAAAAATTTAGCATAAAGCTTTTCTTTTCTCAATAAACTTAGAAGTGCATGTAAATGCTCTGCATGTTCCTCTTTGCTCTTAGAGTAAATGAGAATATCTTCTATAAAGACAATTATGAATTTATCCAAATATGGCTTACATATTCGGTTCATCATGTCCATGAATGCGACTGAGGCATTGGTTAAAACAAATGGCATGACAACAAATTCATAATGACCATACCTTGTTCTAAACGCGGTTTTAGGAATGTCCTCTTCCTGTACCTTTAATTGATGATATCCTGACCGTAAATCAGTTTTTGAGAAAAAATCGAGCTCCTTGCAATTGATCAAACAAATCATCGATTCTTGGTAATGGATATCGATTCTTAATCGTGACTTTGTTCAATTCACGGTAATCAATGCACATACGCATTGATTCGTCTTTCTTCTTGACGAATAAAATCGGCGCTCCCCATGGTGATGAACTTGGCTGTATGAATCCTTTTTTCAACAATTCGTCTAATTGTTTCTTCAGTTCCTGCATTTCTACGGGTGCCAAACGATAAGGGGCTTTGGTAATTGGTGCTGTTCCTGGTAGCAGGTGAATCCTGAATTCAACTTCCCTGTCTGGAGGTAGTCCTGGTAATTCTTCTGGAAACACATCTGAAAATTGAGCTACTACAGGAATATTTTTTAATTCTTTTCCTTTAGTGTTAATGATTATGGAAATCAAATACACTAATGATCCTTTTTTTATATAACGTGTTGTTTCCATCACAGAGATGAATTTTGTGGATCTAGAGGGCTTATCTCCTTTAATAGTGATCTTTTCACCCCTTGGTGAATGTGAATTTACTTCCATTGACTTTTGATCACATAAAATACTGGCTTTATTGGCTATTAACAAATCCATTCCTAATACAACATCAAATCCTGCCAGATTCATTGGATAAAGATTTGCAATAAACTTTTGATTTAAAAATTCTATTCTTGCTCCCTGCAAGATTTTAGAAATCTTAAGGGTTTCTCCATTTGCTGTCTCTACTAAACATTCTTGTGGGAGTTTACTTAATGGTCGATTGAGAAGTTTACAAAATGAAGTATTAATAAAACTTTGGTTTGCACCAGAGTCAAATAATACTTTAGAAAAACATCATTAACTAAAAACGTACCGGTTATCACGTCCGGAATCATCTTAGCTTCTTCTGCGGTCAGAACAAATGCTCTAGCATTTTTAGTAGTCTTGTTGTTCATGGCTGGAGCTAGTTTCGGACCGTTTGGCTTGATATGGCCTTGTTCCCCACAGTTGTAGCATATCCTGTTGTTAGGTTTTTTCCTGCAGTCTTCTTCCTTGTGTCCAGATATTTTGCAAAAATTGCAATATATAGAGCATTTTCCAGAATGCTTCCTTTTGCAATACTTGCAGTAGAGTGCAGAAGCAGAACCAACATTTTTCCCATGATTGGAATTTCCAGAACGAAATTCTTGGGTAAGTTTCTGAGCTAAGTTCCTCCTCTGGTTTTCTTCTTGTGTACGCACTAACTCATCAGTCAAGGTGTTTGCTAGTTCTACAGCTTCCTCGATAGTTTGAGGTCTAGCCGCCTTGACTACATGCCTAATTTCACTGATTAATCCCCATATGTAACGGGAGATTAATATTGGTTCAGGTGATGCAAGGGTCGGTACTATTCTAGCATATTCAAAGAATAATGTAGTGTAATCCTTACTATCCACTCCAGTCATTCTAAGGTTTAAGAATTTATTTGCTATATGTTCTTTTTCATTGGGAGAGCAGAATTTCCTTTCTACCATGTTTTTAAATTCCTCCCATTCCATATTGTAAACCCTGTCACTTCCCCTAGACTGGAGGATAGTGTTACACCATTCTAGTTTTGAGTTCTTAAACAGATTGGAAGCAAACATTATCTTATCCTCTTCCGTGCACTTGCTTATTCTTAAAACTGCCTCGGTCTTTTCTATCCAGCATAGAGCTGCAACGACCCCTTTATTGCCCGAGAATTCCATTGGTTTACAAGACCATAATTCTTTATAAGAACAACCATAAGACATGGTTCTTCTTCTTTTGGGAATGGGCACTTGAAGTATGGGTCCATTGTTTACGCTGTGTTCTGGTTCAGTTGGTCGTTTACTATCATGGTTGCTTTTATTATCCGCTTCCTTAACCGTTTTGATAATATATGGCATCGCATCTATTATTCCATGTGCCACTATGTGTTGGATGACACTGTTATCCACTTGGTTTCCATTATTATTGTTGTTCGGGTTATCGTTATTCGGGTTATTGTTACTCTGGTTTTCCTGGTTCACTTCGTTGTCCATTTGAATTTTAAACATTTGCCAATTATTAATATCACAAGATAATATCTAATATAACCAATCACATAACATGCATATTGATCAAAATCGTCGAACATTGCGACTTACTCTTTCTTATATATTATGCATCTAATACAAACTAGTACTGGAATTTAAAATTACAATACTATTAGGCATCAGTAGATATTGTCTAGTTTTTTTTTTCAAACATACACACATATTATATATTATTATTATTATTATTATTTTATTATTACTACTACTGCTATCACCATTACTGATATGGATTCATCCAGAACTCCATATTATGCTCGTCATACTTCCAGACGAGTCGTTCTCCGATCTGTCTCGTCCTCTCGCTACCTTCTAAAATCTCCTCACCAAAGGTTCAGAGTTCTTGCACATTCTCTGCACTCATTGGGGGTGCATGGGCTGGTACTGGGTTTGGGAACTGGGGCATGGGTTCCTGGTAAGGATATGGATTCTCTAAAATTTCCCTAATGTATTGGTCATTATCGTATTAGGGATCTAGAGGGTCCAAATCTGGGTAGGCTGCTAGATTTTGCATGGGTTCATCTTCTGGTATCGGGTAGCATTGCTGGTAATCTCTATGGTCATCAAGCCAAGGGTCGTACTCTGGGTCTAAGGGATTGGGTGCTGGTATTCTAGGTATCTCTGCTGGGTTGAAATCAGGCATTGGGATTTGATTTTCCGGGTTATTTTCAATTTCCATTGGCTGGGTGGGAAATAGTGGTAAAGGCTGGGATGCTATGAGTTGTTCCAGGTTTGGGTCGGCAACTGTGGTTGCTAGGATATGGAAATTTGCTAAATTCCTATTGAGCATATCCTGTGTGTAAGCATCTGTTTCTCTCTTAATGACTGCTAAAGCACGTTGCTAGGATAGGTCTATACGATGATATTGAAATTACCAAAATACCCCTGTTTTTTTAGAAAGTCAGGGTATAATACGCATCGTATAGATCTATACGATGCGTATTTAAGGTGTAATACGATACAAGCTAGGCCTATACGATCGTATACGTCATAATTTGAAAATTTGTTTTTTCGTGTTTCCCTCGGTTCGACGCGTATACGTGTCGTTTTTTGACGAACTTTCGCATATTTTGTCGTTTTATGACGTATACCTTCAACATACATCGTTTCGGTGACGTTCGGTTGCGTGCGAATATCGTATTCTATGATTATATACAGTTTTGTTTGAAATCTACTTGTACTCCATAGTGCCGTGTTATATGCATACGCTCGTGGAAATATCATTAGTTGCGTATTTTTGTTTGAAATCCACTTGTACTCCATAGACCTATACAATGCGTATTATTTTTACCCCGGGAGACATTGTCAGGGCCGGTTTTGGGCCTGTGCGGGAGGTGCCACCGCACAGGGCCCAAAATATCTAGAGGCCCAAAATTGTTTAAAATATATAAATATATATACAATTAGTGTAGAAAAGTATTAACAAGTTCACCTTGTGGTTCAGTGGATGCGCCTTCTTTCTGTTGAATCGGCCATTTCGGGTTCGAATCCCAGGCTGGTCACTTTTCTATTCTTATTTTCTTTATCTAATGTTATGTTTTTTCTTGGGCCTCAAGGAGGCTGATTATAAAACAAGGGGAAAGACCCCATATACTCAGATTTAAATTTGGGCCTCAATTAATTTGTAAACTTCAATTTTTTTCCTTCTCATTTAACCATTTACATAATAAACTTTACATGTTTTTTTGTTTAAATTTGTAGTTTCTAATTTCTCATTTAACCATCTACAATATAAACTTAGAAGAACTCAATATCTTGCTCGATTTATCTTTTTTTGAATGAAAAGATTCGTGTTGCCAAATTAGTTTGAATATGTTTACACATATTACAGTTCTTTTTGCTTTAAGGATTCAAGTGTTAGTTATTTTTGCTTATCCAGAGAGTGTTGTAATTAGTGTTATGTGTATTAATTTATTTGTAACATAAAAATAGGATTTATTGTTTTTAATCGATGCTAGCATTCACTCTATGAACATGTATAACTCTGATACATTGAAATATAGAGAAGAAATGGCATGAATTATATAAATACTTGATTTAGAACTTTATTTTGAAAATGCTAAAAAAGGCTCACGATTCGCTTAAGTAAGTAATTTTGTTCATTTTGCTACACTATTTTTGTTTTGTTTATTTTACAATAATTATCATCGTATTGTGATTTTTTTATATATGATTAATGAGTTTATATAATAGGAAAGAGGCCCAAAGTTTTTGTCTCGCACGGGGCCCAAAAGTTTTTTATCATTTTCGGAGACGGCCCTGGACATTGTCAGCCTTTGACTGGCCTAAAAGTTTAAACCAACTCAATATGTATCGTGTAGGCCTATACGATGCGTATTAAGGGTGTCGATTTAATAAGCGAGGGTGTGCCAATAATACAACCTGTTATAAAACTCATAAATTTAGCTTTTGCGAGATTTCACGTCATTTGTGGCGGTTGAAAAGATTTGTGTCCAAACAAATTTTTTCTATAAAACTGAGTCAAATTTGTCATTATTATCCTTTATTTTGTTAATACTAATTTTTTTTAATGGCCAACAAATTCTATAAGTGTGCTGCTTTTGAAACTCATCAAATCCGAATACATTCGTATCCGAACCGGAACCCTCACATAGAGCTGAAGCCTGTGAACACTCGCTCGAATACACGACAATACGGTAAGGTAAAACCCTCTCAGGTCAATGATCAAACTAATAATCACCGTCCACTCGCCTAGTCTCCCTTCATTATCATGTGACGCTGAAACTAAATGGTGTGGACAAGAATTGAATATGGGTCGCTTGAAACATTAGGTCTCTCTCTTATCACTATACCACGAGCTCATTAGCAGTGGCGAAGCTTGAGATTTCCAATCGGGGGGTCGAAAACGTATATACCAAAAATTTCTATAAAACCGGGGGGTCAAAAACGTATATACCCAAAAATTTCTATACGAAAACTACATACTCTCCACTAACAATCGAAAAGTTCGGGGGATCGGCCGCCCCCTCCCGCCCCCACAAAGCTACGCCCACGCTCATTAGCAACTTAACATGATTAAACAAAAACATTTATTTTCAGAATTACATAATTTCCATTTGTCCATGGGTTTAAAATTGGTCTTAGAGAAAACATTTTAAATTTACATTTTCTCTCATTAATTTCCATAGGTTGTTTGCGCTGGCAATTGGATACTCTCCTTGCAATTCTACCATTATAAAATGGTTACCATTCACGTATGCAATTGTAATTATTTTTTATTCTGGGAACTCGTGAGGGCCTCTCCATCACCTAATACGTTATGTATGCGTGTAACATACGCATGGAAGATTTTTTGAATTAGATGAATATATTTGTGTATCACTTGTGATGCTTGATCTTGGTTCAACCCCATGAAGTCATAGCCCGGGCACTTGTAGCGCTGGCGAAAGAACTTTGTCCGACAATATCTTGGTTCAACCCCATGAAATCATATCTCGGTGTGTTTAAAAGGTTGGCAAAAAAACCTTGTACTTCATAATACCTAAAATATCTTTTGGCAACACATGCCTCTGCCACCAGTTGGTGTTCATTAGGTGTCAATCGTTTTAAGATTGGGAGTCCCTCCATATATTCTCCGGGTGGATGATTATGTTCACCAGGTTTGACTTTTAACGTCCAATAACCATTCTCTTTTGAATATTTTCCTACCATTTCAAACGGGCAGTTAATCTTTCTAGTGCCGGTTGCTTTACTTGACTCTTTAACTGATTTATACACACCACCACGATCACACATAAGTACAACTTTAGACACGTAGCCATTTTTCGTTTTCGATCTTTTAGTCACAATAGCGTAACCAAGGCTACGTCCAGTGTAACCCATTCCATCAACTCTTCACGTACAATATTTTTGTAAAAATAATAACTAAGTTGAAACGATAAAATAACTAACATAAGAAAAGTAAAAAGGTAAAAAAATAAAAAGTTTTAAGGCTTAAGTAGTAGTAGTAGTAATAATAATAATAATAATAATACATTACTATTACTAATAGTAAATAATAATAGTAACAAAAAGGCAAAAAGACAATAAAATATAATAACAAAAAAACAATAAAATATAACAGGGGATATAATTAGTAAAAAGTAAGGGTGTATTTAGTAGCACCCTTCCTAATTTTTAATTACAATAAGATTGTATAATGATTCAGCTTTATACTATTGACCCCAATTAAAATTTTTGATAATCGGGAAAGGTGCGACCATGTATCAAATCATTGTGATTTAATGCCTGTATTTAGTGATTGTTTTTGTTTTTTTCTTACTCCAAACAGTTTAATGCCTGTATTTAGTGTTTGTTTTTTTCTTACTCCAATCAGTTTACCATAATTTTTGATACCACAACACTACTGGGTATGGGGTGTTGGATGAGGCTTGAAAGGGGGTTTAACGCTGGCTACACCATCCCGACTTGGCATTGGACTTGGCGATGTCCGCTTGACGTGGCTATTCTGGCTGTCGTGGGGCGAGGGGGGGGGGGGGGGGGAGTGACGTGGCAGGCTCCGGATGGCTAAAGAAATTGGACCGTTAGGGTGGCCAGACGAAACAATCAATTTTTTTTTTATTTTTTTTTATTTTTGAATGGTTTGGGGTAGCTACTATGACGAACCAAGCTTTTTTTTTTAAAAAAAAATTACATTTTATATCTATAAATACCCAACCCCAAACCATATTCTCCCAATCTTCTTCATCCACACCCACGCCAAAAAAAAAAAAAAAACTGAAGGTAAACATGGTGCATTGGATCAAAGAGGAAGAAAAATCGCACTTGTTATATTGATTGTCGATGCCTAACGTACTTTACAACGCGATCAAACCACGTATCGGGGTCGAACGTTTTAACAATATCAACAGCACGTCGGCAACACGCGTCACAACTAAAACGCATGTCAACACAAATGTCGTGAGCGCAATCCAAAGTTGGACAGACAACAGCCTGACACTATTTCTCACATTAGTGATGCCGTTTGCTGGCCGCCCATCTCAGCCGATAAGAAACGGAAACTATTCCACCTCATTCAAAATGTAAACATAAGGAATTATAATTATAAATCTGGTTCAAATAGGTTTCGTTACTGTTAAATATTTAATCACGGGATATGAAACAAATTAGCAAGCAACAAATTAGCAACAAAAGACGGTTAAAGTTGATATAGAGGCTTTGTTTCGGAATCTTTTCCACAACATAATGATTTTAGATTCAAATCCATGATTTCATTATCATATTAAAATATTAATAATTAATTAGGGTAAGGATAGTGTAAAAAGGCCCTAAAGTGTGAGAAACGTATTATAACACTATATATAATACTATATAACACCGTATAAACATCGTATAACAATATGTAACACCATATAATACCATATAACACTATATATAGTGTTATAAAAAATATAACACTATAGGTTGTCTGATAGCATGTATACCGTGTTATATTTGTTATAACACTATATACCGTGTTACACTATATTATATTTTTTATAACACTATATTATAACACTATATATGGTATTATATGGTGTTACATATTGTTATACGGTGTCTATATGGTGTTATATAGTATTATATATAGTGTTATAATACACTTCTCACACTTTGAGCACTTTTTACAGGATCTTCTACTTATTAATAAAATTTATTTATTTATTAAACTTTAATATAATATAATAAAATTTGTTTTTATACAGAAAAAAAGAAAGAAACCCTGGAAACCTTGAATAAAAGCAAAGCTGTCTCATGAACATTCCCTCCACTCTCTAAATCACATTTCCCCCTTCTTTATTATAATATCCTTCCATCCATCCATCCTCTCCACCCAGCACACTCTCACTCAGCTTCCCCCATGTCTGACACTCTCGCCGACCTCGCCTCCTGGCTCCCGTCGGACTTTCTCTCCGGCGACATCACCCCCCACTCCCCTTACGACCTCGCCTCCTCTTCTTCCACCGAGTCAGAGAGCGACGACGATGACGTCATCCCCGGGTTAACTCACCGCTTCACTCGCTCTGTTTCTCTCCAAGAGCGCCTCAAAGTAACTTATACTATTCCGGTATTTTTTCAAACTTTATGTTTTCTGACTGTGGTGATGTGTCTGTATAATATATTATTTTGTTAGAAGAAGTTTCTGACTGTGGTGTGTCTTTGTATTATTTTGTTAGAAGAAGAGGGTTTTCTCTGTTTCGCCGGAATCTACTCTGAACTGGAATGCTTGTGGGCCTACACACGCTCGTTCGTCTCCAACGACGCCGTTTAGTCAACCGGATAACGACGCTTTGGAACTCATCTACGCTGCTGCGGGTCAGGTCGCCAGGATGAAGATGAACGCCGTCAATCACGCCGTTTATGGTTCCAGAAGTCTACTCGGAGCCCCACGGCCTCTCGGACCTCCTCTCTCTCATCTAAACAGAAACTGTACGATGTTAAACGAAAAACAACAAATGTTTTTCCGGCAACAACAGCTTCGCGACAGTCGCGACAGATTTTCCGGCGGCCCTAACTACCCCTCCGCCCCTCGGTTTGTTTCCGGCAGACCGGTAGGTGTCGGTCAGCCTGCATGGCCTCCGTATCCAGTTGAAAGGCGTCAACAACCCGGTAACGAATTCGGGTTGAAACCCGTACCCGTCGGATCTAACGGCCGTAGTATCCCCGCTGTTAAAAAGGGTTGTGCCGGTACCGGCGTGTTTCTGCCTCGTAATTACAGTAATGCCCCTCCTGAAACGAAGAAAAACCAAGGTATTTTACTTTATTTCGTTTCCCCCTTTTTTAACTAAAAAAAATTCAGTTTCAGTAAAAAAAATATTTCAAAATTTAAAACGAGAACCAAAATGGGTTCAAAGTTTTTGGCGTTTTGTCTTTCGAATTTTAAATTCTTTAACAGTTTACATCCATTATTTTAGATTGACTTTTTCCCTGTTCAACATCAATATTAATATTATTATATTATATTTTTCAACAGTTTGTTCGGCTGCTAATCCGGCAGGTAGAGTGGTGGCTCAGTCTATGAACAAAAATCATGACCCAATAGTAAAAAAAGCTCAAGCAAACATGACCGGTGTGTTTCCCCGACAAAATGAAGCTCCAGCAGTGGCTCACCACCACAAGGTAAAATGTGATGAGCTAGCAGAAATGATAATGGCCCACAGACAAAGGGCCGTGATGTTAGCCCAACAACGTCGGAGCAGCAGCCATGAGAGTGTACCTGAAGTGGTCCTGCCTCAAGAATGGACATATTGAGTCCATTTTCTCGAATCGAGGTTAAACGATGTCGTTTGTTTCCCCAAAAAGTGAAAGGTAGATAGAAGGTACAACAGATAAGTAGGGATTTCGATTTCAATTTCAACAGTAGTAGATGTAGTAAGAGTAGTGCTATTATTACTATTATTATTATTATTATATTATTATAGGGTTAAAAAATTAAATAAAGGGGATCCGAGGTGGGTATTTGAAATGAACTTTTGTTTGGGGGTGGTTTTGTGTGAAAGGAAAAGTGTAAGGGGGAGTTAGTAAAAGAATAAATAATGTTTTTGTTTGAATGGAATTGGAAGGAAGCGTTTGTTTGTTGTTTTTTGGTGAAAAAGGGTTAGAATTGTATTTTGGGATGTGGAATGTTTGGAAAAGTTGTCTCTTTTATTCAAATTAATAAAAGAGGGCCAAAGTTTGGTTTTGAATCATTTCTGATTTTGTCAGTGACTTGTCTTTCTTCATGCTTCTTAATTGTCTTTTTTTTTTTTTTCTCCACGAATATATTTTTATAAGATTATTTGTTAATTAATTGTATAGTCCTGTAATAAGACTTTTGTTGTTCTCACCCAGGAAATATAAAATTTAAAATCTAAAATTTAATTGTGTGAAACTAAACATGAAAACCCATAATTACTTGATTGTGGTTTAAATATATTTTTTTTATGATGTAAACAAAAAAATCTGTCCTTTTGGAATTTGGTATGAGTATTTATTGAGGTTATGCTTTCATTATTTCATCACGAATTTAGTCTGCGCTACTTGTGGCTATACACTTTAAAACCCATCATGCCTCGCATGTGATGGATAACCATCATCCAAAATTCCTTAAGTTACGGTGGATACTAATTAAAAGCTTTAGAATCATGATTTGGTGTTAGTAATATTCTTGGTTAATATGGATGAGTTTTTATGGGGTGGGGTGCTTCACTTTCCATCATTCACCACACCCAATCATGTTCCGTCACGTTATCGAACTTGGTTCCATCACTAGTGATGGATTTTAGTAGGGTGCATATCACTTATCATCGAACCTGGTTCGTCTCCAACGGTCCCTCGTTCCAACGGTAACATGCGTCTTTTTCACGCGTTATGGCCAGCACGCGTTATGACCACCACACGTGGTCCCTTTCAGTGGCGGCGGTGTTCCACGCGTGGTCACCAACCACCACGGACCATCACGTAGCGCCCCCCTTATATTTATTATGTTTTGTTTTCCTTATTTTCATTTTTATAAGTTTCATCTTAAAAAATAAGACAAGAGATAGTAAGTTACAAAGAATTATGGTAGGGCTCTTAACTTGTATTATTTGTCAGTAAGTGGCAAATTTATAAAATAGTGTTAACAAAAGTGTTCCTCATGAATAAATATAAAAATAAAAAACAGTTGGTTTTAATGTTATATCATATATTATTCATTTGAGCAAACAATATATTAATGATTATTCATTTGAGCAAACAATTCAAGAAGGCTCATTCTATACGCACCCCCCCCCCCCTCCTTGTTATACCCCCCTTGTGAGAGGAAAACTGTCGGTCCCACGCAGGCCCCACCTGTAAGTATGTGAGAGAAGGGGGGTGAAAAAAATAAATAGGGGGGTGTAGAAAGTAGCACCCTTTAAGAAATATCGGACATAAACGCTATGGTTAAAGCTACAATTCCCTAGAAGACCAAAACACTTTTGACCCGTTTGGTTTTCAAACCCCATCCTCACAACTGCCGAGGGACGAAGATGTGGAAGATGAAGACGACGAAGAATTTGTGGCGGAAACTCAAGAGCAATATGATGACGAAGACGAAGGCCATCATCAAGAAGAACCCGCAAACTAGCCGAGAGGGAAGAGTGGTAAAGCGAAACGGGAAAATTGGACTCCTATACAAGAGGAGGCATTGGCCAAGGCTTGGGTTCATTGCACCTTAGACAAAAGATATTTGGCGTTGGCCGAGAAGCAAGCCGAAAATATGCGCCAGGCTAAATTCGACAAGGACTTGGAGACGTACAACCGGCCTCACGACAATGTTCCCCCAGCAATGTTGGAGATCACGCTCGCACGAAAACGCGAGATAGCCGCAAAGTATGGATGGCCGTGTGATTTTTAATTTTTTTAGTCGTTGCGTTGTTTTAGTGAGGTTATTTCTATGAATTTTTCTTTTTTTAGTTTCATTTTAATGTAATTGTTTTTTTTAGTTAATTTGATGATTTATTGTTTTTATTTAACACATAATTTTTAAAAACAAAAAAACAAAAAAAAAAAGTTTGCCACTTTCAACTGTCTAAACCATTGCCAACACTTTTCAGCAAAGTTTAAATTTTTTCTCCTCTCTGATTGGTCCATTTTAAAGTTTGCCACTTTCACCTGATTAACCACTCCCTTCACCCTAAGAAATCCGGGCGTATCGTAACGTCTTACGTCGGGTCATCATTTCATTTGGTGACAGCGTGCCGTCTTCATCACAAACATCTTGTCCGTGTACGTGGGCTTCTGTTTTCAATTATGCCTCCACTCATGGCTTTATTTTTTGAGTATATCATGTACCAACCGATTTATGAGTGATAATTTTCTTTTTTACAATTTGTGCTCTAACTTTTATCAGCAAGTAATTTAATATGGAACGAAGAAAAACTGATATTAAAGATATGAAAACCTGTTCCGGGTATTCGATATATGAATAGGATCTTAGTATTAGTATTAGAGTTGCCCAAAAATTTAGGGGCATCTCAATTTATATTTTTTAGGATCATAGGGGTAGCCCGTGCTACTCCTAATACACTAGCTCCGCCCCACTATTAGTTTCACGTATCCTTAAAGAATTATTCGTCTTCCTAACTTTCACGTATCCTTAAAGAAGTTTATTTGTCTTCCAATATTAAATAATATATAAGTAAATTGTAGCAACCGCGAATAATGCCTGCACATGTGAAACTTATATCGTATAAATGGAAATTTCTTGATTAACTAAGACTTCTTATAGGCATATCTATATATCATATATTTGAGTGAATTGCATTTTCTGTCATTTAAGTTTATATCAAATTTCATGCGGTGTTCTTTAACTAAGCAAATTACAAGCAGCGTCCTTTATGATACCATTTTTTTGACATGTAACATCCTTTATGTTTGACCATGTGCCTCTCACAGGAGATAAACGATTTAACCCTCCGGATACGTTGATAATCTAGTAAGTATACGAGAGATAAACGATTTAATCTCATGGGGTGGTTCACAATGGTTACTAGTCAATAGGGCTGTCCAAACTGCTCGACGATCGAGGATCGCTCGACGATCGCTCGAAAAATGCTCGTTCGATTCCCGCTCAGTTTGTAAATGAGCCGCTCGGATCGGTTCGATTCAAATTCAATCCAAGCATGAGCAAAGGTCAGCTCGCTCGTCGATCGCTCGGTTTCGCTCGAATTATTTTTATTAATAATTAATGTGTATATATATTATAGATTTTAAAGATTAATGAAGAAGTTTATGGTTTTTGAACTTAATGATAGATGAAGATGATCAAGCTTAAAGAAGAAGTTTATGGCTTTTGAACTAAATGACAATTTGTATTTCGCACTTTATTTTGTGCTTCTTGATATTGTTAAGAACATTTTTAGAATCATGATTTTAGTTATGTATTGCTTTTGTAAGTAAAGTGTTGGACATGTTTTAATTAAGTTAGGATTTGTTTTTGTTGAACTAAGCCTTATAATTCAATCGAGCGAAAACGATCCGCTCGATTTTTTTAGGATTTGATAAAAACCGAGCAAAACCGAGCGAAAACGATCCGATCGATTCTAATTCAATCTGAGCATGAGCATCACTTTTGTGCTCGGTTTTGCAAATTCGATCCGATCGGATCGGTTGTAATTCAATCCGAGCATGAGCAGACCCTCGATCGGATCGGATCGGCCCATGAACACCCCTACTAGTCAATGACTCAATGTAAGATCTCTTCATAGTTGTAAAATTTATCTCATTTATGTATTACAATTATTAGAGATCGAAAGGTTGAGTTTCTTGATCGTTTCAATCGGTTTAGTACATTCTTTAGTTTTTTTTTTGGTATTTGTAAAATTGTTTGTAGTTGGTTAAAAAGTGAAGATAGGCCAAAAACTAGTATATTGTGAGTTTATTAATAAAAAAATATTTTATAATTTGTGCCGAACCAATTGTATAGACTATAGACAATGTCACAGTTTGTATTTTTATTGGACATGCTTCAGTTGCTTTCTCCTGGGCCACTCCGTAGTTATTTTAGAGATACAAATCAGCCCACTTAAACTCTGTTTAAGACCATAAGAAAATGGACCAGGTCCACCTAGACTTGGGCAAAAAAACCCGGTTCCGGACCCGACCCGGCGAATGTTTAAAAAATCATAATCATTTTGTCTCCATATATTGAGTTTGATATGAAAATGGCATCCCAATAGTTGCAGGCCTTCCATTGTGCTATAGTGCTATAAGAATACACTCATACATCATGATTTATCTTACATAAACATCTGTCAATTCCATGGAGAACCAGACAGAGACCACCATTGACCGTCGTCGGAGGGTAATTCTGTTTCCGTTACCATATCAAGGCCACATAAACCCAATGCTTCAACTTGCCAATCTACTTTACTCCAAAGGCTTCAGTGTCACCATCCTTCACACTAACTATAACAAACCCAAAACCTCCAACTACCCTCACTTCACTTTTAGATTCATCCTGGACAACGATCCACACGATGAACGCTATTCCAATTTACCGTTACATGGCAAGGGGGCTTTATCTCGGGTTCTCTTATTCAATCAATATGGCGCAGATCAATTACGCCACCAACTGGAACAGGAACTGTCTGCAAAAGATGAACCGTCCGTGTCGTGTTTAATTACTGATGCCCTTTGGCACTTCGCGCAATCGGTTGCTGATGGCCTTAGCCTCCCACGGCTTGTTTTGAGGACAAGTAGCCTGTTTTGTTTTCTTATTTATGCTTCGATTCCCCTTCTTGATGATCGTGGTTACCTCAGTCTTTCCGATAACACCACTACACCTATTCTTGACGGCCTTGGTTATCATGATCTTTCCGATAACACCACTACACCTATTCTTGATGGCCTTGGTTACCAGCACCGAGTTTTCCGATACCATTCGCCAAGCATTTCACAGCCTCATCCAGCAGCTTACTAGAACACGATCGATCCTTTTTTCCTTGGTTAGACCAACAACCGCCCAAATCTGTAGTTTATGTTAGTTTCGGTAGTATTGTTCAAGTGGAGGAGAAACATTTTATGGAAATGGTTCATGGGTTGGTCGATAGCAAGCAGTCGTTTTTATGGGTGGTTCGACCTGGATTTGTTAGCGGTTCAACATGGCTTGAGCCATTGCCTGATGGGTTCCAGAGTGAGAGGGGGCGGATAGTGAAATGGGCTCCTCAGCAAGAAGTGCTAGGTCATGAAGCGATTGGTGCATTTTGGACCCATTGTGGGTGGAACTCAACACTTGAAAGTGTTTGTGAAGGTGTTCCTATGATTTGCTCGCCTTTTAGGGGAGATCAACCGTTGGATGCAAGATACATGAGCGATGTATGGAAGGTTGGGGTGTATTTGGAGAACGGGTGGAAAAGAGAAGAGATAACAAATGCGATAAGAAGAGTGATGGCGGATGAAGAAATGAGAGAACGGTCAAGAGTTTTGAAACAAAAATTGGATGGTTCTTTGATGAAAGGTGGCTCTTCATATGAAGCAGTAGAGTCTCTAGTTGCTTATGTATCTTCATTCTAACAATGCCCGTATGTAGTGCATATGGTCTAAGTATTTAAAACCCAATATCATTGTAATTTTATATATCACCTAAAACTTTAAGAATTTACATCATTGTACCTAAAATAAACACCTAAAACATGTAATATGGGGATTATTAGTTTATTCGTTGTCGGTTCGGTTAGTTATTAGAGGAAAAATAAAATTAATTGAGTTAAAAAGGCCATATAACAAATACTGAAAAGAAAGTTTCTCACAGGTAAAACTCTGATTTCTTTACAAAAGTTTTGATCAGTTAGCTAACAGAGTCATTCTCACATGTTACTCACCCTTGGAAAGCCTATCATTACACAGTAATCAAAACTAAGAAATACAATTAGTATCATTAAAATAAACAACTTTGAAAACCGAAACTAATAACTTAACTTTCAAACATTTAGAAAATTATAAGTATGTTGTCTCCATCTACTGAGCTTGATATGAACAAGGCATCAAAATCTAATGAAAAAAAAACAAAAGAAAGTGCTACTTACTTGATTAAATAATTGTCCTTCAATTATAAACCTGCAGGCCTTAATTTTGCTATAAGAATACAACCTGATTGATATGTCATAAATATTAAAAAATGGAGACTACCGTTGGCCGTCACCAGAGAGTAATTATGTTTCTGTTACCATATCAAGACCACGTAAACCCGATGTTTCAGCTTGCTAATCTTCTCTACTCTAAAGGCTTCAGCATCACCATCTTTCACACCAACTTCAACAAGCCCAAAACCTCCAACTACCCTCCCTTCACTTTCAGATTCATCCTCGACAACGATCCACACGATGATACGCCAATTTACCGCTGCAAGGCATGGGGGCGTTTTCTTGAATTTTCTTATTCAATAAATGCGGGGCGGATCAATTACGCCACCAACTGGAACTGTCGGCGAAAGATGAACCACCTGTGTCGTGTTTAATCACTGATGCCTCTTGGCACTTCACGCAATCAGTCGCTGATAGCCTTAACCTCCCTCGGCATGTTTTGAGGACAAGTAGCCTGTTCTGTTTTCTTATTTATGCTTCAATACCCCTTCTTGATGATCTTGGTTACTTCAATCTTTCCAACAATACCGCTACACCTCTTCTTGATGGTCTTGGTTATAACAATGTTCCGCACGATGAACGTAAGTTATGCTTTCGTCCGTTTATTAACTAACTTGTTAACCATCGTCTTCTGTTCGTATATAAATACGTTGTTTGATTTCATTCAAGGTCTGGAAGAACAAGTGGCGGAGTTTCCTGTGTTGAAAGTGAAAGACGTCATCAAGATCGGGTTCAAGAAAGACAACGACGGCATGGGAGACATAATCAGTAACATGGTGAAACAGACGAAAACATCTTCAGGAATCATCTGGAACTCCTTCAAGGAACTGGAACAGCTTCAGCTCGAAACCATTTGTCGTGACATTCCCGCACCATGTTTCCTGATACCATTCGCGAAGCATTTTACAACCGCATCCAGCAGCTTACTAGACCAAGATCGATCCTTTTTCCCTTGGTTAGACCAACAACCACGTAATTCCGTAGTTTATATTAGTTTTGGTAGTGTTGCTCAAGTGGAGGAGAAACATTTTATGGAAATGGTTCATGGGTTGGTGGATAGTAAGCAGTCGTTTTTATGGGTGGTTCGACCTGGGTTCGTTAGCGGTTCAACATGGCTTGAGCCATTGGCTGATGGGTTCCCAGGTGAGAGGGGATTGTGAAATGGGCTCCTCAGCAAGAAGTGCTAGGACATGAAGCAATTGGTGCGTTTTGGACACATAGTGGATGGAACTCGACGGTTGAAAGTGTTTGTGAAGGTGTTCCTATGATTTGTTCGCCTTTTTGGGGAGATCAACCGTTGGATGCGAGATACGTGAGCGATGCCTGGAAGGTTGGGGTGTATTTGGAGAACGGGTGGAAAAGAGAAGACATAACAAATGCGATAAGAAGAGTGATGGCGGATGAAGAAATGAGAGAAAGGTCAAGAGTTTTGAAACAAAAATTGGATGCTTCGATGATCGAAGGTGGCTCTTCGTATGAATCAGTGGAGTCTCTAGTTGCTTATATATCTTCATTCTAACTTCTAGCAATTTTGTAAATAACGTGAAAATAAGAAGGCTAATTAGGGGACAGGAGACTAATTTTGTCAAATGGTTTCTATATCAGGAGACAAAATTAGAATCTCTTGCTCTAATCATACTATTCTTTAGTAATAAAATCAGTGGCGAATTTAGGATATTTTGTCAGTGGGTGAAAAAAGGTTCATTAAAACAAGTAAACAGGTCCACATGGGTCCGGTTAAAGTACAATATTACTCCTTCCTGAGAATTAAAACGGGTAGACTGATATGTATGAACTAAGAAAGAACGTTGTATTATACTTACATACTAACATACATAACGGCAACGCCTGCAAGTCCTTTCTCCATTATCACACATGATTATCTAAACAATAAAAAACTAATATAAGTAGGCAAATATATACCTATATGTTTACATACATACGAGTGTATTGCAAAAGAACACACAAGTATATTTACAGTGAACATACACAAACCGACAAACAGTTGGAAAAAAAATCACAGAGTGAATCAATTCATCAACAACAGGGGTTATCAAAATGTTGATGTGAAAACTGCTTAACAGTCTCAGTAGCAAATTTTGAACTTGTTGAATACTCAATAGTCAATACTAGGTAAACAAATAGCTATTGCTGTGAGCAGTTACAATTTTCAAACCTGTGTGAAGTGCTATGAATATGTTATCTCAACCAAACCTACTATTTGCTGCCAAATGCTAAATTAGAAATAATAGCAACTGCGAACCGATCTGAATTTTGGACTTAAATCTACATATATGATCTGGGACTATAAATGCTTACAATTTGGGGATGATACTACTTACGATTTGGTGTTGAATTGAAGCCCTTGTGATTCGCTTTCCGATTCGCCTATAGCTTTCTGGACTTTGGTTTTGTGCGCACAACGATTTTGGTTCTGGGAGAAGTTTGGGCTTGATTGGGAACAATTTATTTTCAGTCAAATATGGATTGCACATGAGGGTAAGGTGGTAATTTTACACAATTTATTTGAAATATATTTAATAAATAAAATAAAAAATCTGAAATTAAATTAAAAAATATATATGTATATAAAAGTGATATCTCTGTCTCTCTCTCTTAACTCTCTTCTCTCTCTCTCTCAGTTCTATCTCTCTCTAGGTTTCCCCACAACCACCACCACCATCATCATCCGGCATCATCGCCGTCGCCGGGAACCACCATCATCATACGGCATCATCGCCGTCGCCGGGAACCACCATCATCTTCGTAACCACCATCTCCCCAACCTCTGGTAACCTGAGAGCCATCACCATCTTCGCAACCACTACCACCACCTCCCCAACCTCTGAAAACCACCATCATCTTCGTATATAACCCCTAATCCTGCCTGTATTTACTCTTCTTCCTCAAATTCGTACCCAGATCTGTAAAATCGCAACTAGGGTAACTGTTAGTGGGTTTCAAATCAAGTAGATCGTGGATGATGTGACAAGATTCAGAGGAAGACGATGATGATAGAACGAGATGTCCATTCCGATTCAATCAAGGGTTCCGGTAAGTGATGGGAATAGTTCTGAGATCTTGTGGTTTACTTATTGTGGGTTCAGATCGGGTGGGGATATTTGTGGTTTGCTGTGTGATGGTAGGAGGATAAAGAGAACTGGTAATAATCAATAAAACCCTTTTTTGTTCTCGTTTGATCTTGTTGTTTTGGGAGTTTCTGGGTTTTAATTGTTGGTTTAAGTTGGT
The DNA here is from genome assembly GCA_030545235.1 of Helianthus tuberosus. NCBI lineage: Eukaryota > Viridiplantae > Streptophyta > Magnoliopsida > Asterales > Asteraceae > Helianthus > Helianthus tuberosus. The sequence goes on along the minus strand of CM060434.1, from coordinate 143,656,152 downwards.
CATTCATGTTGTGTTGTTAATGTTACTGATTTGGTGGTGGTGGCCGCAACTTTGGTGGTGGTGGCAGTGGCGGATTTGGTGGTGATAGGGTGGGGTCTGGTTGCAGAGAGAGGAGGTGGTGACTGGTGGTAGTCGGAGATAGAGAGCGGCAGCAAGTCCTCGCAACAACCCCAAAACCCTAGAACTTGGTGGGTTTCCGGCGTGGTGGTTGAGAAGATTGTGGTGGTTTCTGGCAGTGGAGGTGGCACTGAGTCATGGTTGCTGGAGGCTAGCAGAGATGAATATTTGGTGGTGGCTGCACATGGTTTTTTAATTTCTTGAATTTGATTATGATGTGCAGAAGAAGCAAAAGGTTGCAGGTCACCTGTGATGGATGAATAGATCCGATGGCGGCGACGGGGTGTCCGGAAGACAGGGGTGGTGGTGATGGATGAATAGATCTGATGGAGACGGTGGTGATGGATCTGAATCGGAAGACAGGGGTGGTGTCTGTGTTGTTTGTTTAGAGAGAGAGAGTGTGTGTGTGTTTAAAGTGAGAGAGAGTGAGTGAAAGGGAAAAAATGGTATTTATATTTGATTTTATTTATACTATAAATAATTAAGTAGAAAGACTAAATTGTCCTTAGTTAAATAAATTTAACTGAAAATTTTAACCAAGTTAGTGCTAAAGGACGAAATACGTACTAAGTTTTCCAAATAAAGGACTGTGGCTGTAATTATTAAAGGTAAAGGTCATCTATTGCAACTAGCTATAAACATAAAGGACAAAAAATGTAATTTTTCCTTAAAAAAAATTCACAATTTTGTTCGATTGTGACATTATTCGGGTGCCAAGCCAACAGGCTTCAAGTAAATCCGACCATGAGACTGAGTGTTGTGGTTTAACACTCCAAGCTATGTCCGCGTGTTAAAAACTGCCTCAATGGGGGCGTTAAGGACTAGGGCGTGAGTGGCAATCAACGTGAATCTTGAATGTATAGATATGTGTACTCCATGCAACAACCAATACAATCACCTTATGTGAAGTATTACACTTGTTTTGATAATATCACACAATAACAATTAGTTATGCTATGAAAACACACAATGACGTAACTTCGAAACTATTACGCATACATATTTTAAATATTACTTATTTGCAAGTTGTTATTTACTTAAATCACACAAAAATTAATAAAATCACGCTAGGATTTCTTAGATTATGTGTATTGGGATAACTAAAAAGTGCAAAAGTTTCTGTCATGTTAATGTTAATGCCACTGCCACACAGGCATTGGAGCTTTAAGCCTTTTACTAACTACCCCCTTTCAAAAGTATGCAATGGATTAACTAAAAAAACGAGTAATGTGGCTTCATATGACTGACTCAAAAAGAAGCCTTTTAACTATCTTCGCTCTATGCCCTCACGCCCATTGACCCTTGGCGCTACCCCCTTGGCACCCGTGTCATGATGTTTGGCACCTTTCTTTTGCTGATGTATTGGCGCACGTTAACCCACTACACACCTCGGCTCATAATAGTAACCCACACATTTAAAAAAAAATCATGCACTACAAATGATTTAACTTTTAAACTTTATTTGAATATTTATATATAACATTATCCACTGAAAGTGGTAAATGTATCCTACGCTAACATTACCCACTGACATATAAAAACCCAAAGACCAGAGCTCTTAATTGAGTTCACATTACATAGTGAATAAAAATTATCAGTAGAGTTTTTTAGAACTATAAGTCAACACTTATCTAATCTAACACCAGATTTTACTTTATTTTCTACAACACTCGACCTCTAAACAGGAGATACCATTCAGCTATATGGTTTTCAGTACTGGTACATAATTGCATCTTTATTTTGCTTCAAAATATTAAATTAGACTTTGGTTTCTATATATTTGCTATATATATATATATATAGGGATGGGTTAAAATAAGAACCACCTTAAGTTGTGAGAACCGTGAGAACTAGGCCATCCAAAAGGTTTTTCCAATTTTTTTTCTTTCTCAAAAGTCATAAAAAAATCACTTGTTTCAGCAAAAAAAATAAAAAATAAAAAAATGGCGCATACCCACATTTACATGATGCGTAAAAAAGATATTTATCTTCGTATAAAATTTACACCAGCGCGTAAAAAAAAACTTGCATCAGTCAAAACTACCCAATCGGCAATTTTTTTTACAGATGTGTTTATAATATTTTCATCTACGTTTGTGCAAAAAAATTTGGCCCAACTCGCGCAGGAAAAAAAAGTTCTCACGGTTCTCACAACTCGTGGTGATTTTCATTTGAACCGAGCCCTATATATATATCTTAAATACTTCAAACATATATGATTTAGGGCGTATGCATATTAATATATCTGAAAATAAAAATTAGGAAATGAGGTAGGCGTAAAGAAGCATATATTTTTTTTAACGGCCAACAAATTTCATTTTTATTAATCAAAAGCCAGGTCAACAATTTGTTAACCCAGCACCACATATTACATCTCCAGCCAGATTACAACAAACACCAAAACCATTTAAACTCTCATCAAGATAAGTCAAATTCACACCACAACAATTTGTAAAGAAGCATATTATTTGAGAATCTTCAACCTATAAAAAAAAGTCACCTAACCCTCATTGCAAACATAGATCTCTAAATTCCCATGGAGACCCAAACAGAGACCACCAACACCGTCCGCCGGAACCGGAGAATAATATTCTTCCCGTTACCATATCAAGGCCACATAAACCCAATGCTCCAACTTGCCAATCTACTCTACTCCAAAGGCTTCAGTATCACCATCCTCCACACCAACTTCAACAAGCCCAAAACATCCAACTACCCTCACTTTACTTTCAAATTCATCCTAGACAACGATCCACACGATGAACGCTATTCCAATCTACCGTTACATGGCATAGGCGCTTTTAACCGCCTTTTCGTGTTCAACGAAGATGGTGCAGATGAATTGCGCCATGAACTTGAACTGTTAATGTTAGCATCGAAAGAAGATGACGAACATGTATCGTGTTTAATCACCGATGCGCTTTGGCACTTCACGCAATCGGTTGCTGATAGCCTTAGCCTCCCACGGCTTGTTTTGAGGACAAGTAGCCTGTTTTCTTTTCTTATTTATGCTTCGATTCCCCTTCTTGATGATCTTGGTTACCTCAGTCTTTCCGATAACACCACTACACCTATTCTTGATGGCCTTGGTTATCACGATCTTTCTGATAACAAACGTAAGTTCGGTTTTAAATATCTTTGTTTTGCTTCAATTTTTTAACTAACTTGTTATATATATATATATATAAAAGTTGTTTGATAAGTCATACATGGGTTTCAAGGTCTGGAAGAACAAGTGGAAGAGTTCCCTATGCTGAAAGTGAAAGATATCATAAAGATGGGGTTCAAGAAAGAGAAGGACGGCGCTGGAGGCATGATCGATCACATGGTGAAACAGACGAAAGCATCTTCAGGAATCATATGGAACTCCTTCAAGGAACTTGAAGAGTCCGAGCTTGAAACCATTCGTCGTGAGATTCCAGCACCGAGTTTTCCGATACCATTCGCCAAGCATTTCACAGCCTCATCCAGCAGCTTACTAGAACATGATCGATCCTTTTTTCCTTGGTTAGACCAACAACCGCCCAAATCTGTAGTTTATGTTAGCTTCGGAAGTGTTGCTCAAGTGGAGGAGAAACATTTTATGGAAATGGTTCATGGCTTGGTTGATAGCAAGCAGTCGTTTTTATGGGTGGATCGACCTGGGTTTGTTAGCGGTTCAACATGGCTTGAGCCATTGCCTGATAGGTTCCTGAGTGAGAGGGGGCGGATAGTCAAATGGGCTCCTCAGCAAGAAGTGCTAGGTCATGAAGCGATTGGTGCATTTTGGACCCATTGTGGGTGGAACTCAACACTTGAAAGTGTTTGTGAAGGTGTTCCTATGATTTGCTCGCCTTTTTGGGGAGATCAACCGTTGGATGCAAGATACGTGAGCGATGTATGGAAGGTTGGGGTGTATTTGGAGAATGGGTGGAGAAGACAAGAGATGACAAGTGCAATTAGACGAGTAATGACGGATGAAGAAATGAGAGAAAGGGCAAGAGTTTTGAAACAAAAGTTGGATGGTTCTTTGATGAAAGGTGGCTCTTCATATGAATCAGTAGAGTCTCTAGTTGCTTATGTATCTTCATTCTAACAATGCCCGTATGTAGTGCATATGGTCTAAGTTATCATTGTAATTTTATATATATATCACCTAAAACTTTAAGAATTTACATCATTGTACCTAAAATAAACACTTAAACATGTAATATGGGTATTGTTAGTTTAGTCGATATCGGTTCGGTTCGTTATTAGAGGAAAAATAAAATTAAATAAAATTAATTGAGTTAAAAAGGCCATATAACAAATACTGAAAAGAAAGTTTCTCACATGTTTAACTCTGATTTCTTTACAAAAGTTTTGATCAGTTAGCTAACAGAGTCATTCTCACATGTTACTCACCCTTGGAAAGCCTGTCATTACACAGTAATCAAAACTAAGAAATACAATTAGTATCATTAAAATAAACAACTTTGAAAACCAAAACTAATTATTTTAATTTCAATTTTCAAACATTTAGAAAATTATAAGTATGTTGTCTCCATCTACTGAGCTTGATATGAACAAGGCATCAAAATCTAATGAAAAAAACAAAAGAAAGTGCTACTTACTTGATGATTAAATAACTGTCCTTCAATTTTAAAGCTGCAGGCCTTAATTTTGCTATAAGAATACAACCTGATTGATATGCAATAAACATTAAAAAATGGAGACTACCGTTTGCCGTCACCGGAGAGTAATTATGTTTCCGTTACCATATCAAGGCCACGTAAACCCAATGTTTCAGCTTGCTAATCTTCTCTACTCTAAAGGCTTCAGTATCACCATCTTTCACACCAACTTCAACAAGCCCAAAACCTCCAACTACCCTCACTTCACTTTCAGATTCATCCTCGACAATGATCCACACGATGAACGCTACGCCAATTTACCGCTGCAAGGCATGGGGGCGTTTTCTCGAATTATCTTATTCAATAAATGCGGGGCGGATCAGTTACGCCACCAACTGGAACTGGAACTGTCGGCGAAAGATGAACCACCTGTGTCGTGTTTAATCACTGATGCCTCTTGGCACTTCACGCAATCAGTCACTGATAGCCTTAACCTCCCTCGGCTTGTTTTGAGGACAAGTAGCCTGTTCTGTTTTCTTATTTATGCTTCAATACCCCTTCTTGATGATCTTGGTTACTTCAATCTTTCCGACAACACCGCTACACCTCTTCTTGATGGTCTTGGTTATAACAATGTTCCTGACGACGAATGTAAGTTATGCTTTCATCCGTTTCTTAACTAACTTGTTAACCATCGTCTTCTCTTCGTATATAAATACATTGTTTGATTTCATTCAAGGTCTGGAAGAACAAGTGGCGGAGTTTCCAGTGTTGAAAGTGAAAGACGTCATAAAGATCGGGTTCAAGAAAGACGACAACGGCATGGGAGACATAATCAGTAACATGGTGAAACAGACGAAAGCATCTTCCGGAATCATCTGGAACTCTTTCAAGGAACTGGAACAGCTTCAGCTCGAAACCATTCGTCGTGACATTCCCGCACCATGTTTCCTGATACCATTCGCGAAGCATTTTACAACTGCATCCAGCAGCTTGCTAGACCAAGATCGATCCTTTTTCCCTTGGTTAGACCAACAACCACGTAATTCCGTAGTTTATATTAGTTTTGGTAGTGTTGCTCAAGTGGAGGAGAAACATTTTATGGAAATGGTTCATGGTTTGGTGGATAGTAAGCAGTCGTTTTTATGGGCGGTTCGACCTGGGTTCGTTAGCCGTTCAACATGGCTTGAGCCATTGCCTGATGGGTTCCCAGGTGAGAGGGGGCGGGTTGTGAAATGGGCTCCTCAGCAAGAACTGCTAGGACATGAAGCAATTGGTGCGTTTTGGACACATAGTGGATGGAACTCGACAGTTGAAAGTGTTTGTGAAGGTGTTCCGATGATTTGCTCGCCTTTTTGGGGAGATCAACCGTTGGATGCGAGATACGTGAGCGATGCCTGGAAGGTTGGGGTGTATTTGGAGAACGGGTGGAAAAGAGAAGAGATAATAAGTGCGATAAGAAGAGTGATGGCGGATGAAGAAATGAGAGAAAGGTCAAGAGCTTTGAAACAAAAATTGGATGCTTCGATGATCGAAGGTGGCTCTTCGTATGAATCAGTGGAGTCTCTAGTTGATTATATATCTTCATTCTAACTTCTAGCAATTTTGTAAATAACGTGAAAATAAGAAGGCTAATTAGAGGACGGTAGACTAATTTTGCCAATTGGTTTCTATATCAGGAGACAAAATTAGAATCTGTTGCTCTAATCATATCATTGTTTAGTAATAAAATCAGTGGCAATTTAGGATATTTTGTCAGTGGGTGAAAAAAACCCCGAAAACGGGTTCATTAAAACAAGTAAACAGGTCCACATGGGCCCAGTTAAAGTACAATATTACTCCTGAGAATTAAAACGGGTAGACTGATATATATGTACTAAGAAAGAACGTTGTATTATACTTACATACTCACATACATAATGGCAACGCCTGCAAGATTTGAGCTGTTGGTATATGCAATCCATCAGCTCAAAGTAAACAAGTCCTTTCTCCATTATCACACATGATTATCTAAACAATTAAAGACTAATATAAGTAGGCAAATATATACCTATATGTTTACATACATACGAGTGTATTTCAAAAGAACACACAAGTACATTTATAGTGAACATACACAAACCGACAAACATACTCAAAAGTTGGAAAAAAAAATCACAGAGTGAGTCAATTCATCAACAGGGGTTATCAAAATGTTGATGCGGAAACTACTTAACAGTCTCAGTAGCAAATTTAAAAAATAATCAATAGCAAATTTTGAACTTGTTGAATACTCAATAGTCAATACTAGGTAATCATCATCATCATCATACTCAGTAAGGCACATAACACTCAGCAATTGAGACAAATGCCGATTAGTGCATGTACCCCTAACCCCCTTGTCTTTCGGCTATCAATGCCAACGCGTGATGCATGATTAACCATCCACCTCTTTTAACGCTATTTTCACGAAATTAGTAAAATAACATTAGAATTAGTGCACTTTCACTTTTGGCCCCTAGCGGCCACACATATATGCATTATATGCACATTCCGCAAGCAGGGCCGTAATAGTCAATACTAAGTAAACAAATAGCAATTGCTGTGAGCAGTTACAATTTTCAAACCTGTGTCATGTTAATGCCACTGCCACACAGGCATTGGAGCTTTAAGCCTTTTACTAACAACCCCATTTCAAAATTGTACAGTGGTTTAACTAAAAAATGAGTAATGTGACTTGATATGACTGGCTCAAAAAAAACTTTTAACTATCTTCGCTCTATGCCCTCACGCCCATTAGACCCTTGGCGCTACCCCTTGGCACCCGTGTCATGATGTTTGGCACCTTTCTTTTGCTGATGTGGTGACTCACATTAACCCACTACACACCTAGGCTCATAATGGTAACCCATACATTTAAAAAAAAATCATGCACTAGGATTTAACTTTTAAACTTTATATGAATGTTTATATATAACATCAGGGTGAATCTAGGCCACTTTTGTGGGTTTCCAAGAACCCCTTTGGTTTAGAAAAAAAAAAAAATTAGTGAGAACCTCGTATGATTTGAAAAAAAAATAGTGAGAATCTATCAAAAGGAACCCAATGAAAAAAGTTCTTAGATCCGTCATTGTATAATATTATCCACTGAAAGTGGTAAATGTATCCTACGCTAACATTACAATAATAATTACCATTTATATAAATATAAAAAATAACTAAATTATATGTAGGGTAAATTACATTTTTCGTCGTTTATGTTTGTAGCGGGTTGCAATGGATGACCTTTAACTTTAATAATTACAGTCACAGTCCTTTATTTGAAAAACTCGTTGCATGTTTTGTCCTTTGCCCTTAACATGGTTAAAATTTTCAGTTAACTATGACATGTGCATTGCACATGAGGGCTATTTTGTCATTTTACACATTAAAAAATATATATTATAATAAATAAAATAGCAATACTTTAAAACAATTAATTAATTATTTAATATATGTTTTATTTGACATAACCTGCACACCACGACTATCACCCATCTCCACTACCTCCACCGCCCCACCACCACCACCATCCCAACCCTCCGACGACAAACCCTTGTAGATCTCAACATCAGATCGTAAGATAAACTATCCTATTTCACATCACCACCAAAATCCCCCAATCAAGATCTGCTGATTCGAAATGGTGCCGGCGCTTATGGTGGTCATCGCCGGTTCAAGGGAAAATATTGTTTGTGATCCAGATCTGGATCTGATTTACATTGTGATGGTGGTTCAACAAACGGAAGATATATGGGAAAATATCTAAATCGAATGTTTATCTCAAAAGCCTTTATGAAGGTTTTGAAGAAATTTATAGATATTGGTACTAAAATTCCAAGAAGCTGCTTGCACCTTCATCTCAGATGTGTAATAACATTTTGTATGATAAAGGATTTAGTGGTGCCAGGCTTATAAAAATGAAAAAAGATTAGTTCTTTACCGCCGTTAGTATTTGTGGAAATTCGGTTTGAATACTCATTATTGGGGGTTAATGGAGGAAATTAGGGTTCAGTACGTTGTTGCAGGTGACGTCACTTTTAACAACTGTATAAACCGTGTGAATTTCTTCTCAAGAGGTTTGCAATCTTTGTTTACATATACATAATTGTATAGTTTGTGTATTTGTTTCTAAAATTTACAGAATTTGGGTTTAATTGATTTTCAATCATGGAGGTTGATTGATTGTTGCCTACATGTTATGTGTGAATTTTCGTGTAATCGTTTGATATTTTAGAATGCTCAATTTGCATCAAAGTGACAGTAATTTTGGTGTGGCAATGTTGGTATCGGATGAAGAGAGAGGGGGTGTGAGGTGCTTGTTAGTGGTGGCAGGAGGTGACGGTGGCGACGGCTGGTGATGGTGGTAGTTGCTGGTTTGTTTAGAGAGAAGGAGAGTTCAAAGTGTAGAGGGAAAGAGAGTGTGAGAGAGAAAAGGGGTGTTTACATCTGATGTTGTTTTCTTTTAATTTAGGTTCTAAATAATATTTAAAAAGACTAAATTGTCCTTAACCGAATAGAGTTAACTGAAAATTTTCACCTGGTTAGTGCTAAAGGATGAAAGGTGTATTGAGTTTTTCAAATAAAGGACTGTGACTGTAATTATTGAAGTTAAAGGCCATCTATTGCAACCCACTACAAACATAAAGGACGAAAAATGTAATTTATCCTTATATGTATAATAATAATTATAATTAATATAAATTAATTAATAAATACTAAACGAGTCGAGCCCGAGCCGAGCTCGAGCTTGAAAATTTAACTTCGAGCCGAGCTCGAGCTTGAAAATTTAACTTCGATCCGAGCTCGAGCTTCAGAAATAAAGCTCGAATCGAGCCGAGCTTGAGCCTGGTCAAACTCGGGCTCGGCTCGTTTGCACCCCTACCACTGACATATAAAAACCCGAAGTCCAGAGCTCTTAATCGAGTTCACATTACATGGTGAAAATAAAAATTATCAGGATAGTTTTTTTAGAACTATATAAGTCACACTTATCTAATCTAACACCGAATTTTACTTTAATGTCTACAACAAGACTCGAACACTCGACCTCTAAACCTCTAAACAGGAGACACCATTCAGACATATATCTGAAAATAAAAAATTAGGAAATGTGGTAGGTGTAAAGAAGCATATTATTTGAGAATCTTCAACCTCTCCACTCAATAAAAACGTCACCTAACCCTCATTGCAAACATATATCTCTCAATTCCCATGGAGACCCAAACAGAGACCAGCAACACCGTTCGCCGGAACCGGAGAATAATATTCTTCCCGTTACCATATCAAGGCCACATAAACCCAATGCTCCAACTTGCCAATCTACTCTACTCCAAAGGCTTCAGTATCACCATCCTCCACACCAACTTCAACAAGCCGAAAACATCCAACTACCCTCACTTCACTTTCAAATTCATCCTCGACAACGATCCACACGACGAACGCTATTCCAATCTACCCTTACATGGCATGGCCGCTTTTAACCGCCTTTTCGTGTTCAACGAAGATGGCGCAGATGAATTGCGCCATGAACTTGAACTGTTAATGTTAGCATCGAAAGAAGATGACGAACATGTATCGTGCTTAATCACCGATGCGCTTTGGCACTTCACGCAATCAGTCGCTGACAGCCTTAATCTCCCCAGGCTTGTTTTGAGGACAAGCAGCCTGTTTTGTTTTCTTGCTTATGCTTCATTTCCTGTTTTTGATGATCTTGGTTACCTTAATCTTGCTGATCAAACACGTATGTTTATTGAATTAATATTTCTTTTTAGTTAACTGTTGATGAGTGATGACAATCAGTTTCTTGATTTTAAGGTCTGGACGAACAAGTGGCTGAGTTTCCTATGTTGAAAGTGAAAGATATTATAAAGTTGGGCTTTAAGAGCTCGAAAGATTCTATTGGAATGATGCTTGGTAATATGGTGAAACAAACGAAAGCGTCTTCGGGTATTATCTTTAACTCGTTTAAGGAACTCGAAGAGCCGGAGGTTGAAACTGTTATCCGTGATATTCTGGCACCGAGTTTTCTGATACCATTCCCCAAGCATTTCACAGCCTCATCCAGCAGCTTACTAGACCAAGATCGAACCGTTTTTCCATGGTTAGACCAACAGCCGCCTAATTCCGTATTGTATGTTAGTTTTGGTAGCACGACTGAAGTGGATGAGAAAGATTTCTTGGAAATAGCTCATGGGTTGGTTGATAGTGAGCAGACGTTTTTATGGGTGGTTCGACCTGGGTATGTCAAGGGTTCGACTTGGATCGAACCGTTGGATGATGGGTTCGTGGGTGAAAAGGGGCGTATTGTGAAATGGGCTCCTCAGCAAGAAGTGCTAGCTCATGAAGCAATAGGTGCGTTTTGGACTCATAGTGGATGGAACTCGACATTGGAAAGCGTTTGTGAAGGTGTTCCTATGATAATGTCGCCTTTTATGGGCGATCAAGCGTTGAACGCTAGATACATGAGCGATGTTTCCAAGGTAGGGGTGTATTTGGGAAACGGGTGGGAAAGACAAGAGATAGCGAGTGCAATACGAAAACTAATGGTGGATGAAGAAGGAGAACACATTAGAGAGAATGCTAGAGATTTGAAACAAAAGGCGGATGATTCTTTAATGAAGGGTGGGTCTTCCTATGAGTCATTAGAGTCTCTAGTTGCTTATATTTCTTCCTTTTAGGTTATTGTTTTTTTAACAGTAGGATTCTATGATTTTAGATTCTTGTGATTTACTGCTATTTGTTTCCTCCACAATTTCTGCACTATTTTCTTTAATTCCTTTTCTTTTTGTTGAAAGTCCAATGAATTCTTGTTGTAAATACTTGTAAATCAAACCACTAAATCTATCAGTAAACAAACCTCCCAACAACAAATATAACAGATCTAAATTAAACTATAAACACTAGACCTGGCAAACGGGTCGGGTCATGGGTCAAGACGGGTTCGGGTCAAAACGGGTTTGGGTCAAAAGTTTGTTAGGAATGTTGTCTAAGAATCGTGAGAGGGTTAATTGGTAACTTTTATGTTTATAGAAACTCTTTGCTTGTTAAGAAGATAATTCTTGTAAGAAATTGTAGGTTGATACAGTATGTCAAAAGTTTATAGGAAGAGTGTTATCCTAACGATTGGAAGTAATTCAAGTAGATGCGTGGATTACGCTCAGCCATTGGTCTTCACTACAAGTGTCTCTCTAATTCAGTCGTTATAAATCTGCACTTATAAGGTAGCTATAACCTCTCCACGTCTTCCTAATGTTGACGGTACAGGTCGAAACGGTGGCTCGCGTCGAAACGGTACAGGTCGAAACGGTACGCGTCGAAACAGCTCGCGTCGAAACGGTACAGGTCGAAACAGCTCGCGTCGAAACGGTACAGGTCGAAACGGCACGCGTCGAAACAGTGCAAGTGGAAACGGCTCGCGTCGAAACGGTACAGGTGGAAACGGCTCGCGTCGAAACGGTACAGGTCGAAACGGTTGTCGAAACTGTACAGGTCGAAACGGTACGGGTGGAAACGGCTCGCGTCGAAACGGCTCGTGTCGAAATAGCTCGCGTCGAAACCCGTCTCGGCCCGTAACTCAATTCGAACTGAACCCGTTCCGATCCAAAACCCCTTTCGTGCCGTAACCCGTCTCGTGCGGATGCTTGTGCCAGCTCGAAACCCAATCCGATCCGAAATCTGCCCCGTTTCTTTAAGACACTAACCCGCATCGACCCATTTCTTTAATGTTGTCAACCCGCTTTGACCTGAAAATAACAAGATGGAATTTCAAGTGACCCATTGTGACCCATTTAGTAAAACATTTTACCTAAACCAACCCATATAATTTTAAAAGCAAACCAAACTGACCCACTTGAAACGCTTTGGGTCAAGATTGCCCCATCTAATTAAACACTAAAGGGATGGCATTGGTAATCAAGAACATTAAAACTTACTCAACAGTCCTACAATAGAGGAAGACTACGAAGTATGGTATTAATGTAGAGTGAGCATCCACATTATTCGTGAGCAAGTTCCTTTATGTAATCTATTTACACCTTAAATTTCTAAATACCCAGAGTGACAATTTCTTTTTAACATATTGAAACTATTTTGAAGTTCTATGAATCAACAAGTTATGCCGTAAAAAGTATTGCTACGTGACATATAATAAACTATGAGTGCACCAACACCACCACTGTGGTAAGCGGAGATTACGACACGAAATTGTGCTGAGTACCAACAGTCTCTTGTCCTTCATTTTGAATGCTGATATTCCTTGTCTCTTAGTATTTGATTACAAGAACCAAACTGATTTTGCATAACAAGGAACTATGTTTGAATATATTTATGGAAATAAAAAATGGGTAAAGATTTTAAACTAGGAAGTGTAGGAAACCGTGTCAAACGAACTCCGATTGAGGTCATTTCAGCGGCGTGGGAACTGGCTCCTCGAAACCTAACCAAAAACCCTAAACCCTAATTCTAATATCAATTTTTATACTACATCTTTTAAAAAAAATATATTCAGATTCAGCTATAGAATTCAATTTGAGTTCAAAACCGAAACAAAACCTAATTTCCAAGTGTTTGGTTTGGTTTGGTTTGGTTTGGTTTGATTATGCTGAAACATATAACCATCCCTAATACCTCAACAAGTGATGATCACCCCTGGTCTAAATTAATGAACATCGATTAAACACACCCCTAAGCAATTGTCACTGTTCCCTTCCCTTCCCTCACACCCCCTTGGAGTTTTGCTAGTTGTCATTTTCCACCTGTCCCTTCGATACCTTCTTCATCTTACAAATACCCTCTCATCAGTTCCACCTCATAAATCACAACTTGACTAATCACCAAATGTTGCATACACATGCCAACGTGAGAGAAGCCATGAGAAAGAAACATAAGTCTCCACATACCATAACCGATCACGTAGATATATTAACTGAAGTCTTGCAGAGACTCGACGGCCGGTCGTTAAGTGTGGCCGCTTGCGTGTGTCGACAATGGTGCTCCATCGTTCGCAACGACTCGTTATGGGAACATTTGTGCTTCCGGCAATTGTCTGTTGGAAGTCGTCGGTCGGTTGTTATGGCGCTGGGTGGGTACCGGAGGCTGTACATGGTGTGTGTGCGGCCGCTGGTGAGTCGACTAAAGGAGAGGCGGGTGTGGGACCGGAATGAGATGGAGCTGACGTTGTCGTTGTTTTGTGTGGAGTATTATGAGAGACTGTTGGGTGGTGGTGTGGCGGTTGCCGGCGGTGCGAAGTCGCTCAAGTTTTTATGTGAAGCCGTGAATGTTAGGAAGAATGTTGTGAAAAGATGTAAACGACATGGTTAACTGGCTTTCAATTATTATTATTATTATTATTATTATTTTTTTGTTTCGGTAGGTTTACAGTATTTTGTTTTTGTTTGGATTGCTAATAAACACAGACCAATAATACTTTCTATTTATTTAATAGAGTTAATTGCCATTTTCGCCCCTGAGGTTTGGGCACATTTGCCATTTTCGTCCAAAATCACACTTTTCGACCATTTAGCCCCCAACGTTTGGTCATTTTTGCCATTTTCGTCCAAATTGCCTAACCCAGTTACTTTATAGCATCAGAGTGATTTTGGACGAAAATGGCAAAAATGACCAAACGTTGGGGGCTAAATGGTCGAAAAGTGTGATTTTGGACGAAAATGGCAAAAATGACCAAACGTTGGGGGCTAAATGGTCGAAAAGTGTGATTTTGGACGAAAATGGCAAATGTGCCCAAACCTCAGGGGCGAAAATGGCAATTAACTCTATTTAATATTAACTATTAATTATAGAAAAATAATGAAGTTAATTTTTCTAATTATTTTTTAAAAGTTGTTACTTAGAACATCGATAGTGAGGGTGGAATTGAATGACCAATCAGATTCTCCTATATTTTCGCAATTCTCTATGACATCTCTTTTTAACTTAAAAAAATTTAAAATCAGATTTCCCTACATCTTTACAAATCTCCAATACACCCTTTTAACTTCACCCCAATAATACTTCATATACCACATATTACTTCATGTCCAAGAGATAGGCATTATGTCAGTTCCCTCACTACACATGGTATTATAGTTAATGTCATCCATATTATATTAATGAATTTTTTCTAATCATTTTACACACTCATATCTTGACAAGTCATACATACAAACAATCAAGTTCTATGTTAAGGACCATACTACTCTTCTGTCAACAACTACTAGTCAAGAGAATAATATTGTTTCTGCTACCTTTTCAGGGTCATATCTATCCCATGCTTCAGTTAGCAAACGTTCTTCACACCCGCGGTTTTAAAAGGGTATACATATTTGCACACCAAACCCTAGCTTTATATACGTCGCGTATAGGTTTATACGCGATATATAGCCACCTTTTTCAATTTCCAAGAGAATCTCTAATATAATGTGGGAATTTGTCTATTTATATACGCCGCGTATATAAGGGTACATGCACTAATCGGTCTTTGTCCCGACTCCCGATTGCTGAGTGTTATATGCCTTACGTTCAAGGCCTGATGCAAAACTACTATTGAGCTGGGGGTCTCATTGGAAGCAGCCTCTCTATTCCTACGGGGTAGAGGTAAAAATGTCTACATCTTACTCTCCTCAGACCCTACCTTTGCTTTGCTATTGGTGGGATTTACTGAGTATGATGATATACGCCGCGTATAGCCCTATACGCAACGTATATAAATGGTGGTTTTTTTTATTAAGAAACATTGTTATACATTATTTATCGTTTTAGCAAACTTTTATAATAAGTATTTTTAAAAATAGGTAAATAAAAAACATTGTTAAGTATTATATCGTATAGTATAATATATGTCTCGTATAGGCCTATAGATGTAATACCGTATCATATAGTGTAGTATAAATCTCGTATATGCCTATACATATAATATAATATTGTATCCTATCGTATCGAATTGCATAGTGTAGTAAAAAACATTGTTAAGTATTATATCTGTCACACCCCAACCGATGGCGGAATCATCGGGATGAGACGAAATAGATTGCAAGAGACTTCATAACACTATTTGTGACAATACTTAAATCAACCATTTTCATTTCATAAGTCAAATTGTCAACATTATATAGAAATCTCAAATAACAACATGTTCATAACATAACATAACATAACAAGACAAAATTTGATACAACAATTTAAACCTAAGACGTCTAAATGTGTATCTAGGCATCAATGCTACTTCGTTTCATAGCATCTCATCCTCCTTAACCTGTAACATGTTTAAAATAAAGTTCAATGCAAAAGCAAAGGCGAGTACACAAGGTTTGAATAAGTATAGCATAAGTATAAAAGCATTTTACTCAAATCCACATGGCAATTTGTAAACAAGGTAACTAGCATGCATAACATCACGACTAACCCAAGTGTCCACTAGTATTTAGCATCCCTCGCCACAAAAGTAACGAGACCGTTTTAGTATAATGACTTAACAAGACCCCGATGGGTGGTGTGCTACTCCTATAGCGCTATATATGTTAAGTTGAGGGTTTAACATGGTAATGGCATAAAGCATGTATAATCTAGCATGAACCTAAGTAAACAAGTAGCATGTATAACGGATTGAGTTCGTAAAGCATGTTTAAGTGTGTGAAAGTGTAATTTTGTATGGTAACATGTTACAACCCAAAAGTGGTTTAAAATGTAAATGGGTCGAGTGTACTCACGGTTTTGCAAGTCTTCTACTTGGTAAATCCGCGAGAGTGTTGGTTTGATTAGGAGGTTGGAACACCGTGTCCTTCTACACGAAGAAACAAAGTGTGAGAGTTTTGGGGAAGACGGAAGAGTCAAGGATTAGGAATTTAAAAACACAAGAACATATGTATATGAAAGTATTCATCCTTTAACACAAGTACTTGTTTTTGACACTATGGAACCTCAAGGGTTAATGTTTTCATGAGTAATATACTTATTAGAATCGTAACAAGTCTTATGCCTTAGATGATGTTATTCTAATATTTTGACGAATGAACACAAGTTCACCATCAAGGGTTCGAATAGTATATATATGTATAAGTATTATATGTATTATTATGTCCAATAGTCAAGTAGGAGGTAGAAGATTAGATCTTCATTTAGGTACCTCTAGTATCATGGAAATCATGTAGGAGGTAGGAAGAACAAGCTTCCATTTTGGTACCTCTTATGGTTCACCACTACACTTGATATAAAAACATACAAGGAGGGTCATGAACTAATGTTAATACAAGAATAACAACAACTACACTATGAGAAATCATCAAGTAATGTGGGGATTCTTTGTTGGACAACCCAAGTTAGTCCATAATCACACCTTCATCAAGCTTGAAGCTTGAACATCACTTGTAGGTTAAAAACCCTAAACAAACAGAAAGTATATGAGGTTTAACCTCTGATTTTGTATGTCTCAGCCCCGTTTTGAAGCTTAACTAAACATAGAAGTGGTTATAAGCATAAGGACGTGGGTTTGAGTGAGTTAGACTCAAGTTTAAACAAGTATAAACAAAGTTTGATTCAAAACAAAATGAACAATGAACTTTGGAGCCTATTTTCTGGAGTTCCAGGGACTTATTCACTGTGAAATACCCATGTAATCGAAGCTAAGGTCGATCCAAGTGTTCTGGAAAAAGAATGAGCTCAAAAGGATAAGAAATGAAGAAGTTATGCTCACTTTAGTGGAGCTTGATGATTCTGCTCGAACTTGAACTTCTAATTGCGATTTTGAGTGATTGAGAGAGGTTTAGAGGAGTTTGTAAAGTGATTAGGGCTTGGATTAGTGTGGGATTTATAGGGGATGAGTTGTGGTTAGGGATTGTGAGTCATAAATGCAAGAAACACAAATAACAATCCAACTAACACACTAAAGTGCCTAATCCCGTAGCTGGAAATGTAAAACTGCGGATTCAACGTCTACGCGGGGCGCGAAGTTGGGCAGGGGGCGCTTTGCGGGCCGCCTGGACTTTTCTGATCCGGGTTTAAGTTTCATTTATTACAATTTGGCCCCCAAAGTTTGTTGTTTTAGGGTTTTAAGGACTTTTAGGGACTATATTTGCCACAAAAGCATAGTATAAGATAAATTTAAGTATGAGGAACATAAACCAAATATAATTAAGTGTATGAAGGTCGTATTTAAGTACCGTCTATGATCGACACATGTTTTATGCATAAGTTTCACATATTTGCAAGTTTAGCACATAGTTTCCAAGAATTACAAGTAAGCATCAATTGTTTCACGAATTCGAATGTATGAGCATGTATAAAGTATGTATATCATGTATTTAACAAAATATGAGTTTTATTTATGATCCAAGTCTCGGATTTTAGAACGATTGCAAAGAAAGAACGATTACAAGAACACAAGACTTCCAAAAATAGAAACACGAACAAGACTTGCTAAATATGGAAAGTACAAAGAAGCAGGGCGCTACAGTCTCCCCTCCTTTAGGAAATTTCATCCCGAAATTTAGGAAGATGTAGCGAAAAGATGCGGATAGTTCGTCTTCATGTGACTTGTAACACCTCGTAAAATCACGACCAATGATGTATTGACACGTGTAATAAACCCTAATAAAGTCAAACCTGGAATTTAAGGGACTAATTTTTCGAAAAATCGAAAACTTTGATTATGAAAGGACTGGAAGTGTTAGCATACCTAAAATAAGTTTCTAAATAACCTATCACGATATTTATATTCATAAATGAGCCACTTGTCGATCGAGTGTAGCCTTTTGCGTTTTTAATTGAAAGTTTGCGCAATGAAGGGTTAAAAGCGTCAACATGTTAATTCTTACCTCTGAGTGACCTTTTAAAAAACCGGAGCTTCATGATATTTGATTATACTCTCGGGAATGCCAATTATTGGCCGTCTAGGGTTTTTATGCTTATAAGTAAAGTTACACGCAACCTTGCAAGTTAGAGGGACTAAAAGTGTCAATATGTTTAATTATACCTCTGAATGACCTTTTAGCGAACCCGAAGCATCGTGATGTTTAATAATACTCTCAAGAATGCCTAATATGGATTAGATGAGGCTTCGATGCTATTAAATGATGATATGCGCAAGTTTGCGCATTAGAGGGACCTAAAGCGTCAACTTTTGAATCTACGCCTTTTGGTGACCATTTAAGTGATCGAGAGCATAGAAATAATTAAAATCATTCTTGGGAATGCCCATTATGGGCCATGGAAGGCTTGGATGTCATTAAACGACATTTCGCGCTACTTTGTGCGATTAAAGGACTATTTGCGTCAAACTGCAAAAGTATGTCGATTCGTATGGTAACTGTAACACCTCGCAAATTTCGGGTTAAATATTAAAACGACACGTGTCATATAAGACAAAAACGAGTTGAAAACCCGGATTTAATATAGATGTTTCGGTAAGATTTAAAGTGGCGTCATGTTAAATCGTTACCTCTGAACGACCTCAATTATAAATCCCAAGACTCGATATAATAAATTTACACATCTATTACGCTCTCAATTCAGAAGTTGGGTTCACAATAATGGATGTTGAAAAGCATGATTTAATCTCACGAAGAAAAGCAATGGTAAACCGATGTTTTCGGATCTTGTATATGCAATCAATTGAAACAAAGGTTAATGGTAGGGTATGTTCAGCATATAGACACTTATTGGAGGCCCCCTACTGATAAAACAAGTCGTTTGTACCCGGTTGCCCTTTCGAAACACCAACAAACAACAAAATCAAAAATCTGATCTGCAGTAGGGCGTCGCGTAGCGCGACGGCCCCTCGCGCTACGCGAGGGGTGCCCAGCGACAGAACTACCTGCTGTTGCCTGTTATGCGCGAATGTTACCACTTTGGCCGGTTTTTCTTGCATGTGAAGGACCCTTAGACTACCCTAGGCACTAGTAACAAGTGTTGAATGATTGTGGAATGTTGTAGACTTGGTTGTCAATGAATTGTGGTGTCTACAAACACTATATATAAAACCCATTCATTCACAAACATTCTTGCACACTCATTTGATCACCTCTGGAACTTTCAAGCTGATTTCCAAGCATCCCTAATCATCATTAAACACTTGTAAGTCTACTAGTCCTTCCCTAATTACATTTAACTTAGTATTTAGCGTAAAAGTCAATATATCGTAACTTACGGTTGACTTCACAATTTATTAACGATAGCTCAGTCGTAACCCGAATTAAGAGTACCGTTAGATAGGTAATTACATGGGTATTAAACCCTTATAAGGGCACGTACCGAATCCAGACCTAACTAGGTCGTTTGTCGGGTCAAACGTTGACCGAAAAAGTCAACAGAATTACAAGATGCGATTTAATGCACAATTAGCAATCCGCGAGGCGTGTAACCTGTTTTAACCTTAATATAACATGGTAATAAGTATAAAAACTTGTCTACGCTTGCCCGACTCGACAATTTTCTGTTTAAACCCGGTTCGGAACCGAAAGGCACAAAACCTTGACTTTTGCTTTGACTTCGGTTCTGACCCGTTTTAGTTTGATTCGGAAATGCCTTAGTACTTCATTAGAGTAGGGTTGCATGATAGTATAAGTCTCTGTACATGTTTCGTTGATTATCCGATGCATGCACACGTTTCCGTTAATCGCTTAAATAGGACCATAACGCCCATATGACCATACAACGAGAATTTTGAAAATGTGGAAGTACAATAATCTTAGTTACTGATTATTCAACATGTACGTAAATTTTCACGTCAATCGGAGGTCTAGATTAGGAGATATGCGCATTAGCGTAAATAATAAGCTTTTTATTAATTAAACGGCGCGATTAGCGCATAGCCTATCTAAACCCGATTTTCGGTACCAAAACTTTTACCCACTGATGTTAAATAATATTTTGGGATTTTTGAAGATTTTTAATTATTTTTAAACTGATCTTAAGCTAGGCTTATCGCATTGATTCGGTTAATACCGAATATGCCCTTTTAGGCCATAAAACGAGTTTTACAAATCCGTTTGATACCAATCCAATTGCCACTGATTTTAAATAATAAATAGAGTGTTTTGAGCCTGTTTTACTGATCAGAAAACTCAGAACCATATTTTAAACCGTACGTCGCTTAAAACGGCTTTACACGCGTATTAAACGCGTAGTTTGGGTCTAGAACCATTTTATCATAAAAGACTTTATACCAACTATTGATACCTGTTAAAATAAATAATTTTTCTGATTAAACCAGACCCGTATCACAGAGGTATTATAAATCCCTTTTATAACCTTCAAAATGACCGAAATACCCCTACGGGGCATAATTAAGGATTAAACTCGTTTTGGGCATTATGGAAGGTATCATTATGATATCACAACATATTTTAAGCATATTAACTTAGGAAACCTGTTCGTGACCTATTCGGTTACCCGTTACGCGTTATTCGCGTTCGGATCGGTTTATATAACTGGTTTATATAAGTTAGCCGAAACGGGTCAAACCTTATCGGTTTTATCTCAAAATCCAGAATGTGTATGTAATACCATATTATACAAGTCCCTGAACTTGTCGGGTATAAATCACATTCTATCCGGTCTTCGCTTAATCATGCGTTTGAACCGTATCTCCCTCTTGAAAACTAACCGGTCTAAGTCAAGGCTTAATTAAAGACCCGTTAGGATTCTAATAGGTTATTAAAAACCTTCGTTCCAGATTTAGGAGCTCAGTAAAAGCTATCTGTACTTGCTGATTTGATACGGCTGGGATTGAATTTATATTTAAGCTCAGGTAAATACTTTTAACTTATTTTCCCTATACGGGCTTGGGGTACGGTATATAAAATACCGCTTGGTCGGGACGTTGAATCTTTGATTGAATGTATGATAATGAAAGTATTGAGACGTCTCGTTTAACATTGTTTTGTTTACTTAAAGCCTTTGGGGGGTTAATGACCGTTGTCCCGGATATCCCTGGCATCATTCTACGAATGGCCACGACCTCAGCACCCGGCGTAGGCGTACGCCGTTGGTGTCTCATAATTATAGTGGTGTGTCGATTAATCTTTAACCCGGCTCGACCCGGGCTACTGAACGCATAAGGAACATGTAAATCCATACAAGTATTATATATTTAAATAATTATCCCAAGTTATAAAATATTATTTGTGCCATGTGCATTCAAAACAATCATTCTCTTAAACCCTTTTCAAAATGAGTCAGTTGATTGTATTTACCAGTGTAAACTGACGTATTTTCCAAAAAGGCTAAGTGCAGGTACTAATTGGAATTGGCTGGCTACTCCTAGCATCAATAAAGAGTCTCGCAAGCTTAGATGCCTAAAGTCTGTTGAACCATGTTATTTTATTTGCGATCCACCTGTGGATCCTTTACTTCCGTTGTAATACTTTGATGTTACACTATTACGGATTTTAATATATTTATCCTTTTGCTTCCGCTGTGCATTTATATATTGTGTTGTTTGACTATGATGTTGCCAACCACGTCACGTTACTCCCCTACCGGGCCCATCGGTGACACGTGGAAATTTGGGGTGTGACAGGTTGGTATCAGAGCCAACATTGAGTGAATTAAACACTATCTTTTGTGTTTAATCTCAATGACACATTAGCACATACCTTGACCTTCTAAGTCTAGACTTAACATAGGAATACTCTCAATCCTCATCTGGAAATTTTCTTCCAAATCTTTATATATTGGATACGTCGCCAAGCGAAGAAGCCATAATAGGAATCCTCCACACCTGAAGCCCTATATTGCTGACCTTCGTACAACGGCTAGGATGAAACGTGCAACCAAGGAGAAAGCATTCAAGAATTAAATAAAGAAGAAACTCCTTCGCTAAAGATCATTTCCTCAATAGTCCTTATAAGGACGTATTTATCTTTTCAGTCCCTACGAGGACAACATTATTCCTTTCAAGTCCCGCTTAGGGCAACTCTGTACTTTTATTTTTTTTTTATAATGGATTTTTCCAATTTTCGTATTTAGTCTATTGATTTAGAAATCATAGCTTATAGTATCCTATAAGATGATCATATTATAACCATTCCTTAGAAGGGAAGTACCTACGGGCTATAACGTATTGTCCATTTGAGACACTGACATTGTGATCTTATGATTCCTTGTCTATGGTGGTGAGCTCTGCTCAAGCCTATTAGCCTAAATGATCAATGTGATCATGACTAATATGTCTCTGACATTGTGATCTTTATGATTCCTTGTCTATGGTGGTGAGCTATGCTCAAGCCTATTAGTCTATATGATCAATGTGATCATGACTAATATCATCAATATGATGATCATATTATCGACATTCTTAGTGATGAAGTGCCTACTGGCTATACTTTACAATATTGTCACTACGACAATGACAGTAGTAAATCTTAGGGTTCTTGTCTAAGGCAGTGGGCTATGCCCAAGCCTCATAGTCAATATGATCAATATTATCATGACTATTATCACCAGTGTGATGATTATTATTTTCTTAAAACATCGTTTTGTAATGTCAATTGATTTGCTTACTCGCCATATCGTATCGTCAATTATGAAAATGACAGTAGTAGTCTTCGACTCTCTGTCTAGTAAAGGTAATGAAATATGTTCAAACCTTAATGCCTCGATTCTCTGAAATCATGGCTTATAAATGAAACTCGTCTAAGTGTCTAAGCCTTTTGTACTATTACTAGATTATAATTTAGGATTAATAGTGAAAATCCTGAATAAGATAAATATCATTCTCTTCCCGTCAGTTTAATATTAAAAGAGAATCTTAAAAGGTTTGACCTAGACTGAATGTTATTGTAGACCTTGCTAAGATGGTAAAACCTGGTTAAATAGAGATTCAGATCATTGTTAACACTTTAAAATGTGTTGACACTCCCGACAACAGTGATATGATAAAATCACACTTGTCATCCCTATATTAAGATTTTTCCATATCTCTTAGCTAGTGTAAGTGATCAATAGGAATCATGACTGGTAAACGTCGAGCATGATGTACGCATCAAAACATCCATTTGGGATGTGTACCTATGGGAAAAGGTGTATATATGAAAAGATAGTTATTATTTCATAAAGTCTTGTCAAGACAATGAATTATGGAATTTTCCGATCCAAAGGAATCATCGATTATGTTTAAGATTTTTCCCTAATGACAAGGCCCCTGTGCCATCAAGAGTCCATGGGAACAAGCTCTTGTGCTATATAAAATGTCAATACGACATTGACAGTCGTGATTTATGTCCCCTGTCTAATAAATATGAAGGATTATATTCTGTTTACAAGCCAAGGATGGTTTGCTGAACATAATCAACTAACTTAAGTACTATCTATTGGCCTATATGGTTTATTTACACCATGGCTAATTAGTCATTAAATTCGAAACTTCGCCATATACTTAAAGCAAATTATTACTTCTTGGTTTGTAGCCTCAAAGCTTCACCATGGCTGACTCCTCTGAAGCTCACAATCGCCCAGTTGATCAGAATGATGATGTAAGACTGAATATAACGAGCACCGAGTTAAAGGCTGTGTTAAATACAGCCATAAATAACGTTGTAGATCGTATACTGAAGGATTACAAGCGAAAGGGCAATAATACCCCAATGCAAATTTCTAAAAAGGGTAAGACCGGTTTAAACTATAACCAGTCCAAGCCAAAGGAGGCTAAACCCGAATGTAAGATTTGCGGGAAGAAGAGGCATTTCAGTAAATGTATATATGAACAGATCAGGGGATGTGGTATCTGTAAAGAAAGGAATCACAAGACCCATGAATGCAAGGGATTGAAAAACAACCGACAGTCAGGTGAAAAACCCAGATGTAAGAATTGCAGGAAGCAACATGTTGGAAAATGCACAATCGACCCACGTACTAAGTTATGCGGAATTTGCAAAACCAAGGGTCACAAGGCCTTGGATTGCAAGAAATTGGAAAATGCGACCTGTCATGGCTGTGGCAAAAAGGGCCATATCAGTACTAATTGCCCTACGGCTGCCAAGGGAAAAGCAATTAAGTCTGAATCTAACAAGGGTAATCAGCGAA
Organism: Helianthus tuberosus; assembly: GCA_030545235.1. Lineage (NCBI taxonomy): Eukaryota > Viridiplantae > Streptophyta > Magnoliopsida > Asterales > Asteraceae > Helianthus > Helianthus tuberosus. The sequence continues at coordinate 143,631,409 of CM060434.1, read as the reverse complement.
CAGAGGGAAAGCCAAGGTGCTCGACTTGCCAAAAACGCCACTTTGGAAAATGCAGGCTTGAGACTCAGTCTCAATCAGGATCACCTGCATGTGGGTTATGCAAGTCTAAAGACCACAAGACGATAGAGTGCAAGAAGATAAAGGATGCAACATGCTTCAACTGCCATGATAAGGGGCACATTAAGACCAACTGCCCTAAGTACGCTAAAAAGCCTGAGGAAGGCAAGAAGACCAATACGAGGGTCTTCGGAATGGATGCAAGGGAAGCCGTTCAGGATGACAACGTTAGCACAGGTACCTTTCTTGTAAATGATGTATAAGCTAGAGTACTTTTTATACAGGTTCAGATAGGTCTCTTGTAGACAATAGATATTGTAAATCTTTAAATCTGCCTGCTAAAACTATAAGCGTTAAGTATGAAGTAAAAAAAAATTTTGGTCGATAATACCTCCGAGACTACTGCAGCAATATTAAATGGAGATTTAATATCCATTAGGAATTACTCTTCTCCGCTGTCCTTGTTGCGTTAATAAGAGGACTTTATATAGTAATAGGAAAGGTTTGGTTGCCTTCAAAATCAAGCCATATTGTGAGTGTTAAGAAACAATTAATTATCAAGACTCCGTATGAGACCACTCTCATAATTACACGTATTCGTACGAGTAATTAATATTAAACAAAAAAAAAAAAATGGTGGAACTGGCCGTCCCCGGAATCGAACCTGGGTCTAGGCCGGCCGCACCCTTTCGCGCGCCTAGCCAACTGAGCTAGGTGCCTAGTTTGTGAAACTTCCATTATTTATTAGATATAAGCACTTGTACTATAAACTTCCTTATCATTTATCAATGATAATTGCTGCTAAGTGCTCTGTTTTTTTTTAATACAGGCAATAATAAATCTTCATGAACCATAAACTTAGCAAAATTTTTATTATACCCACAAAGTATACTTACCAAGGAAACCTTAGTAACCGATTCTTCTCGTATCGGCAAGGAATCCTTCTGAAAATCTAAGAGCACTCTTTCTTTGCATAGAGTACGACAACATATGTTATTTTAATTATTTTTCTTTTCTCATTGTTTTCTATCGCCTGCGAATGCCAAACTATGTTTGATGAAAGTGTCATATGAGGATTGGCATATCCTAGTGTGTCCCATAGATTATTTCCATGTCTGATCAGCATGGAGGTTTAATACATGGAACCCCTAAGATATCCCAACGATCATATTGTACTAAAGTCGACTAGTAGTATTCAAAGAAGATATCCAAAAATGGAATTTTTCTTCCTAAGTAAATGTTCCCGATTAAGGAATTCGAGGACTTATAACGTAAAGGTGTCACTCATTTGACACGGACAAGGATGGATGAACTGGAACCTGAGATATGGAAAATCTCTGTAGCCTCTTTGTATCTTAATTATCTTCTCAAAAGATATCCCTGCTTACCTCCTGGAAGGCAGGTAGAATTAAGATTTGTCGCCCGCCGTGGGCTGGAGTATTGTGAAAACTCCATATTAATTATGGAATAAACGAAACCTTGAGTAAGTAGATTTTAAGACATAGGTTCATATAGCCTAATTCGATACTCCGAGAGTTTGATATTGTTAGATAAGAAAGACGGTTCATTTTGCTTATGCATACATTACCGCAATCCTAATTAGACAACGATTAAGAATTTGCCATCAGCTAACCAGGATCGTTGAATTGTTCGACTAACGACAAGGATTAGCTATTCCTTAATATTAGTTAAGTACTGGTTGGAATAACCATCTCACCTTAAGATAAGCTTCTCTATAATATTTGATATATAGGTATCAAGGCTACTCCCTTGAAAACCTTGTATAGATGGAATGATAAACGTTCATTGATAGGACAATAGTTGGTAAGTCCAAACATTAAGATCTGAAAATTTCATTATAGACAATCAATAAGATCACGCAAATTCATAATCTGTAAGATGCCAGTATTCGGCAGAAAATTAAGGATTATGAAAATAGCAAACCTCCTAAATTCTTATTAAAGAATAAGATTCAACAATAGATATCACCCTGGAAAAGAGTGATGCGTTTTGGTAAGAAAGGCAAGATAAGCCCGAGATACATAGGGCCTTTCGAGGTTATCGAACGTGTCGGTTCAGTTGCCTATAAGCTAAACTTACCTGAAGAGCCCAGTGAAATTCACAATGTGTTCCACATCTGCAATCTAAAGAAGTGTTCCGCTGACGATTCACATGTCATGCCACATACAGATGTGCAGATAGACAAGAGCTTGAAATTTGTTGAAAAACCTTTGTCGATTGAAGATCGACAGGTAAGAAAGCTTCGAAGAAAGCATATACCTTTTGTAAAGGTCAAATGGGATGCCCGAAGAGGTCCCGAGTATACGTGGGAGTTGGAATCCACCATGAAAGAAAAATACCCTTATTTGTTTCAGTAAATCTCGGGTCGAGATTTATTTTAAGGGGGTGAGGATGTAACACCTCGCAAATTTCGGGTTAAATATTAAAACGACACGTGTCATATAAGACAAAAACGCGTTGAAAACCCGGATTTAATATAGATGTTTCGGTAAGATTTAAAGTGGCGTCATGTTAAATCGTTACCTCTGAACGACCTCAATTATAAATCCCAAGACTCGATATAATAAATTTACACATCTATTACGCTCTCAATTCAGAAGTTGGGTTCACAATAATGGATGTTGAAAAGCATGATTTAATCTCACGAAGAAAAGCAATGGTAAACCGATGTTTTCGGATCTTGTATATGCAATCAATTGAAACAAAGGTTAATGGTAGGGTATGTTCAGCATATAGACACTTATTGGAGGCCCCCTACTGATAAAACAAGTCGTTTGTACCCGGTTGCCCTTTCGAAACACCAACAAACAACAAAATCAAAAATCTGATCTGCAGTAGGGCGTCGCGTAGCGCGACGGCCCCTCGCGCTACGCGAGGGGTGCCCAGCGACAGAACTACCTGCTGTTGCCTGTTATGCGCGAATGTTACCACTTTGGCCGGTTTTTCTTGCATGTGAAGGACCCTTAGACTACCCTAGGCACTAGTAACAAGTGTTGAATGATTGTGGAATGTTGTAGACTTGGTTGTCAATGAATTGTGGTGTCTACAAACACTATATATAAAACCCATTCATTCACAAACATTCTTGCACACTCATTTGATCACCTCTGGAACTTTCAAGCTGATTTCCAAGCATCCCTAATCATCATTAAACACTTGTAAGTCTACTAGTCCTTCCCTAATTACATTTAACTTAGTATTTAGCGTAAAAGTCAATATATCGTAACTTACGGTTGACTTCACAATTTATTAACGATAGCTCAGTCGTAACCCGAATTAAGAGTACCGTTAGATAGGTAATTACATGGGTATTAAACCCTTATAAGGGCACGTACCGAATCCAGACCTAACTAGGTCGTTTGTCGGGTCAAACGTTGACCGAAAAAGTCAACAGAATTACAAGATGCGATTTAATGCACAATTAGCAATCCGCGAGGCGTGTAACCTGTTTTAACCTTAATATAACATGGTAATAAGTATAAAAACTTGTCTACGCTTGCCCGACTCGACAATTTTCTGTTTAAACCCGGTTCGGAACCGAAAGGCACAAAACCTTGACTTTTGCTTTGACTTCGGTTCTGACCCGTTTTAGTTTGATTCGGAAATGCCTTAGTACTTCATTAGAGTAGGGTTGCATGATAGTATAAGTCTCTGTACATGTTTCGTTGATTATCCGATGCATGCACACGTTTCCGTTAATCGCTTAAATAGGACCATAACGCCCATATGACCATACAACGAGAATTTTGAAAATGTGGAAGTACAATAATCTTAGTTACTGATTATTCAACATGTACGTAAATTTTCACGTCAATCGGAGGTCTAGATTAGGAGATATGCGCATTAGCGTAAATAATAAGCTTTTTATTAATTAAACGGCGCGATTAGCGCATAGCCTATCTAAACCCGATTTTCGGTACCAAAACTTTTACCCACTGATGTTAAATAATATTTTGGGATTTTTGAAGATTTTTAATTATTTTTAAACTGATCTTAAGCTAGGCTTATCGCATTGATTCGGTTAATACCGAATATGCCCTTTTAGGCCATAAAACGAGTTTTACAAATCCGTTTGATACCAATCCAATTGCCACTGATTTTAAATAATAAATAGAGTGTTTTGAGCCTGTTTTACTGATCAGAAAACTCAGAACCATATTTTAAACCGTACGTCGCTTAAAACGGCTTTACACGCGTATTAAACGCGTAGTTTGGGTCTAGAACCATTTTATCATAAAAGACTTTATACCAACTATTGATACCTGTTAAAATAAATAATTTTTCTGATTAAACCAGACCCGTATCACAGAGGTATTATAAATCCCTTTTATAACCTTCAAAATGACCGAAATACCCCTACGGGGCATAATTAAGGATTAAACTCGTTTTGGGCATTATGGAAGGTATCATTATGATATCACAACATATTTTAAGCATATTAACTTAGGAAACCTGTTCGTGACCTATTCGGTTACCCGTTACGCGTTATTCGCGTTCGGATCGGTTTATATAAGTTAGCCGAAACGGGTCAAACCTTATCGGTTTTATCTCAAAATCCAGAATGTGTATGTAATACCATATTATACAAGTCCCTGAACTTGTCGGGTATAAATCACATTCTATCCGGTCTTCGCTTAATCATGCGTTTGAACCGTATCTCCCTCTTGAAAACTAACCGGTCTAAGTCAAGGCTTAATTAAAGACCCGTTAGGATTCTAATAGGTTATTAAAAACCTTCGTTCCAGATTTAGGAGCTCAGTAAAAGCTATCTGTACTTGCTGATTTGATACGGCTGGGATTGAATTTATATTTAAGCTCAGGTAAATACTTTTAACTTATTTTCCCTATACGGGCTTGGGGTACGGTATATAAAATACCGCTTGGTCGGGACGTTGAATCTTTGATTGAATGTATGATAATGAAAGTATTGAGACGTCTCGTTTAACATTGTTTTGTTTACTTAAAGCCTTTGGGGGGTTAATGACCGTTGTCCCGGATATCCCTGGCATCATTCTACGAATGGCCACGACCTCAGCACCCGGCGTAGGCGTACGCCGTTGGTGTCTCATAATTATAGTGGTGTGTCGATTAATCTTTAACCCGGCTCGACCCGGGCTACTGAACGCATAAGGAACATGTAAATCCATACAAGTATTATATATTTAAATAATTATCCCAAGTTATAAAATATTATTTGTGCCATGTGCATTCAAAACAATCATTCTCTTAAACCCTTTTCAAAATGAGTCAGTTGATTGTATTTACCAGTGTAAACTGACGTATTTTCCAAAAAGGCTAAGTGCAGGTACTAATTGGAATTGGCTGGCTACTCCTAGCATCAATAAAGAGTCTCGCAAGCTTAGATGCCTAAAGTCTGTTGAACCATGTTATTTTATTTGCGATCCACCTGTGGATCCTTTACTTCCGTTGTAATACTTTGATGTTACACTATTACGGATTTTAATATATTTATCCTTTTGCTTCCGCTGTGCATTTATATATTGTGTTGTTTGACTATGATGTTGCCAACCACGTCACGTTACTCCCCTACCGGGCCCACCGGTGACACGTGGAAATTTGGGGTGTGACAGTAACGGACCTTCCGGAATATGAACATGAGTTAAACATGCCCTAATTATCCTTTATATAGCTTAGATATAGGCTTAGAGGTGTTTGGTGCGCAAAAATAAACTTTTAAGTCAAGCAGGGACTAAAAGCGTCAAAAAGTGCACAAGTTTGCATTTTCGCGCATATCTCACATTCTGAATATATTCGGACATCCAAAAATTTATGTAAGCACTAAAATATTTTATTTTAGTGTTTGGCTTGATAAAATTCCATTCGTCGCGTAATTTGGGTCGTTTTTCGCATCCGTTCGTGTTTCGTCGTAATTAGACGAACAACGGGACCGTACGGCCAAACGAACCGACATCCGATATATTTTTGAGCATGTTTCATGTCCCCTATGTTTAAGTATCATAGTGGAGCCTTGAAATGAGGTTAACGGGTCTTACATGTGTCAGAAATGACATTTATTAAGTACAGGGACTGAAACTGCATATGCTGAAAGTCTAATTTGCTGGTCTGACTTGTAGGCGGGCCGCGTAGTCCATACAGATCATCTACATGGGCCGCGTAGATCTATACAGCTGCAGAAACTGGTTTTAAGTTGCTGGTTTTGCTGAAAATAGTTTATATACTCACATAACCGACTCTAGGGGCTGCCCACTGGTTTTAAAAGTGGTTTTACACCTCTCATAATCTGGTTATAACTCCCCAACACTTGTCGCGATCCTGCGAGGTCCCGAAAAGTATATATAGAGGTGGGTTTTCACTTTCACTTCACACCTTCATTTCTTTTCTGCATTGGCTCTCTAAATTCAAGAGGATCCTGATCATATTAGGAACCTCCTTCAGTCCTAAGGACCACTTGTAAGTGTTCCTTTCGTGCTTAGTTCAATCGTTTAGCGTTTATAGCCGAAAAGTCAAGCGTTTGCGATAAACGCTTTGACTTTTAGACGGTTGAGCCATGGTTCGCAACAAACATGGCTACGTGATCGTAATTAGGTAGGTATTAAACCCTCAAAAGGGCACCTCCTAATTACCACGTTTTCTTAGTTAATTGTCGGGTCAAAGTAATTAAAATAAAAGTCAAACGAGTCGATTTTAAATAAAATCCATAACTAATGATATAAAGGCAATAAAATCAGTTTTGTCACTTTAATAACTTGGTAAATACTAATTGAGCATGTCTAGGCATGTTCAACCCGACAATTTTGAGTTTAGGCTCGGTTCGGAACCGAAAGTCGCAAAAGTAGACTTTTGCTTTGATTTTCAGTTCTGACCCGATTTAGCTTAGTTTAGACATGCCTTAAATTTCCATTAGGACCATGTGATAGGTTAGTGTAACCCTCTGAGGTTATGCAACTTGGTTTCCTTAGTTATCCGATTCATATGCATGTTTCCGTTATATGCCTAAATGTTGACTATTATGCCCTTTTGACCTTAAAATGAGATTTTTTAAAATGTGAGAGGATAGAAACCTTTATTACTGAGTTATAAAGTTGTACCTAAAATTTGACATCAGTTTGAGGTCTAGATTAGGAGTTATGCTCAATAGCGTAATTAGAAAGCTCTTATTAATTAAACGGCGTAATTAGCATAAAGCCTATCTAAACCCAATTTTTGAAACCAAAATTTTTACCTACTGATGTAAAATAATATTTTGGGATTTTTGAAGATTTTTATTTATTTTTAGGCTGAGCATAACATAGGGTTCTAGCTTTGTTTCGGTAATTGTCGGTTTTGCCCTTTTGGCCATAAAATGAGTTTTACATAACATTTTGATACCAAACTTTTTGCTACTGATTTTATATGATAAATAAAACATTTTAAGCTTTCTGGAATGATAAAAATATCAGCTTTTCTTATAAAACCCGGAAATCGCTTAAAATCGCATTTTTACGCGTTTTTAACGCATAGTATAAGTTAAAACTATTTTTAACATATAAGGTTTGATACCTACTGATGTTTTAAGTAAATTTTCATAATTAAACAGTAGGAAAAATTTTTAAACTCAGAATTCTAATTTTGGCCTTTAAAGCTTATGTGAAATTACCAAAATGCCCTTTCGGTGCATAGTTGGTTATAAATAATAAATTTCACATATATGCAATACCGTACTGATATAACTTACCCTTCGGGGTTAAATTTGAGTTTAAATTCGTTTTGGGCATAATGGAAGGTATCCTACTGATATCACAACATATTTAAGGCATATTAACTTAGGAAACCTGTTCATGACTCTTTTTGTTACCCGTTACGCACTTTTCGCGTTCGGATCGATTTATGTAACTAATTTGCATAAATTAGCCGAAACGGGTCAAACCTTATCATTTTTTTCTCAAAATCCAGAATGTGTTTAGTTTACCCATATTAAACAAGTATACAAGCTTGTCGGGTCTAAACCACATTCTAATCCGGTCTTCGCTTAATCATGCGTTTTGAACCGCAACTTCTTTTAAAACTAACCGGTCTAAGTCTAGGCTTAATTAAGACCCGTTAGGAATCTAATAGGTTATCAAAAACCTTCGTTCCAGATTAAGAGCCCCAATAAAAGTACTTGTGCTTGCTGATTAGGATATACGGCTGAGTATAAATTGCATTTTTAAGCTCAGGTAAATACTTTTAACTTATTTTCCCTATACGGGCTTGGGATACGGTATTATAATAATACCGCTTGGTCGGGTGTGTAGTCATTTAAATCGTATTGTGATTAATGTATTTACATAACCCGCTTTAATATGTATTATTTGGTGTATGGCCTTTGGGGGTTAAATGACCATGTCCCGGATATCTTTGGCATCATTCAAAGAAATGGCCATGACCTAAGCACGGGGTGTAGGCATACACCTGACAGTTGCATATGTAAAAACTGGTAATCCACTTAAAGGAATCAACCTTGTGGGCATTATACCTGTGGCGTGTCAATTAATCTTAGCCGGCTCTTCTAACCGGCACTAATGGACGACAAATAAGTAAAACTATATACAAGATTATTTTTAAATAATTGTCCCAAGTTATAAAAGAGTTTTGTGCCTTGAGCATTCAAATCAATTTTCTAAAACATTTTCAAAATGAGTCAGTTAATTGTATTTACCAGTGTAAACTGACGTATTTTTCCAAAAAGATTAAGTGACAGGTACTGTACGTAATTGGCTGGAAGCTCAGGGCGTTAATAGGGAATCTTGCAAGTTCTAGATGCCTAAAGTCTGTTGAACAATGTTTCATTTTAATTTCGATCCGCCTGTGGATCTTTTACAGCCGTTTTTGTAATACTTGATATTACTCTTTATCGGATTGTAATATATTTATCTTTTGCTTCCGCTGTGCATTTAAATTGTGGTATTTGACTATGATGATATCAACTACGTCACGATACTCCCCACCGGGCCCACCGGTAATACGTGGAAATATCGGGGTGTGACAGGTTGGTATTAGAGCCAACATTGAGTGAATTAAACACTAGCCTTTATGTGTTTAATCTCAATGACACAATAGCACATTCCTTGACCTTCTGAGTCTTGACTTAACATAGGAATACTCTCAGGTCTATTCGGAGAATTATTGCTTTCAATTCTATATATTTTAATATGTCGCCAAGAAAAGAAGTCGTAATGGAAATTCTTCCCTTCCGAAGCCTAGGAAATGCCGAGCTTCGTGCTGCGACTAGGATAAACGTGCAACCAAGGAGAAAACATGCAGAAATAAAATGAAGAAGAAGCTTCTTTTGCTGAAGTTCGTTTCCTTAGTAAGTCCTTATAAGGGCCTACTTATCTTTCAGTCCCTTCGTGGACAACATTATTTCTTTCAAGCCCCGTTTAGGGCAATTCTGTACCTCTTTTGAAATCATTGGAATGTTTCATCTAAATTTCATTTTATCATTATATATGAATATAATGTATGAAATAAATCAAAATATCATTCCTTTTATAAGATCTGCCATTATAATAAAATGCCAAAAATCTAAAAAGGACAAGACCTAGCCCATGTGTCATCTTAAGACAAGGCCAAGATGGTAGATCCTCAATTAGATTCAGATCCTTATTAACATCTCAATTTAGGATTGATCTGCGTTAAATATTAAAAAGAATCTTAAAGGTAAAACCTAGCCTATATGTCACTTTAGATATGGCCAAGATGGTAAAACCTATTTAAAAGATTCAGATCCTTGTTAACATCTGAAAACATGTTAACACTACTGACAACAGTGATGCGATAAAATCACACTTGTCATCTTTACATTGGGAGTTTCCAAAAACCCCTTATTTAGCCTAAATGATCAATATGAATCATGGCTAATAAACGTCGAACATGAAGTATATATCAAAACATCAATTTGGGATATATACCTACGGGCAAAGATGTATACATGAAAAGACAGTTTTATTTCATAACTTCTTGTCAAGACAATGAACTATGAAATTTTCCGATCCAAAGGATCATTGGTTATGTTTTAAAATTTCCTTAGTGACAAGGCCTCTGTGCCATCAAAAAGTCCTTTGGATCAAGCCCTTGTGCTATATAAAATGTCGGTACGACATTGACAGTCGTAACTTATGTCCCCTGTCTAATAAATATGAAGGATTATAATGCGTTTAAACGCCAAAGATGGTTTTTTAAAAACCTAGGCAAAACATAATCAAAATAAATTTTATACTATCGATTGGCCTATATGGTTTACTTACACCATGGCAATTTAATTATCAAATTCGACGATTCACTATATAATTAAACAAATTATTACTACTTGGTTTGTAGCCTTCAAAGCTTCACCATGGCTGACTCATCTGAAGCTCACAATCACCCAGCTGATCAGAATAATAATGCAAGACTGAACTTAACGCGCACCGAGTTACAGGATATGTTAGATACAGCCGTAAACAAAGCTGTGGACCGAGTATTAAAGGATCATAAGCAAAAGTGCGATAATACCCCAAATAAGGGTTACAAAAAGGGTAAGACCGGTTCAAACTATAACCAGTCCAAGCCAAATGAGGCAAAACCCAAATGTGAAACCTGCGGGAAGCAGCACTTCGGAAAATGTTTCCATAAGCAGATCAGGGGACGTGGCATTTGTAAGAAGATGGATAACAAGACTCATGACTGCAAGGACATGATAAACGCCACATGCTATGGTTGTGGCGAAAAAGGACATATAAAGACTCGCTGCCCAAAGAAGGCGACTAAAGGGAAAGGCACTTTAGATTCACAAGCTAAGCCTTGTGGAATTTGTAATAAGGAAGGGCACAAAACTTCGGAGTGCCAAGACATAAAGGACGCAACCTGCTATGGTTGCAATGAAATAGGGCACATCAAAACAAATTGCCCAAATAAAACCAAGAAGCCTGGGGAGGCTAAGAAGACCAAAGCTGGGGGCTCTCAAATGAATGCTCAAGAGGCCGTTCAGGATGACAATGTCACAACAGGTACTTTCCTTATCAATAACGTTTATGCTAGAGTATTATTTGATTCGGGTGCAGATAAGTCTTTCGTAGACAATAGATTTTGTAAATTATTAAATCTGCCTGTTAAAACTGTAAGCGTTAAGTATGAAGTAGAATTGGCCAATGGTACCTCAGAGATTGCTTCAGCAATATTAGACGGATGTTTTATATCCATTAGGAATCATTCTTCTCCGTTGTCCTTATTTCCGTTAAAATTAGAGGGACTCAATATAGTAATAGGAATGGATTGGTCGTTTTATAACCAAGCCCATATTGTGTTTGATAAGAAGCAAGTAGTTATCAAGACTCCTTATGGTGAGCCTTTTGACAATTCAAGGAGACACATGGTGCGGATTGCCTAAGCACTTGTTGAACTTGGTATTTAATACCAAGCTTCGATTATGGAAAACTCAGAAGAGACAAACAATAGTCGCGATGCTAAAGATGTGACAAATGTTAATACTACATCAAATGTGAACTTCAATATTGATAGAGTCAATCTCCAAACTGTAATTGACACAGCTGGTAAAAAGGCTATGAGAAAAGTCATGAAAAGGGTTCAAGAAGCCGAATGCTACTCGCTCTAAAACACATGTCGCTGCTCATGAGAAGAGCTTTATTCATACTTCAAATGTGAAGAATAAACCAAACAAAATCATATATTGCAAGGAGCCCCATTCCCTTTTTGGATGTACTTAAAAGTACTTCGTCTCTTGGAAGTCAAGAGACTTCAATAGTAAAAAGGGGGCCATCGATTGCAGGAAATTGTTGGATGAAGTAGAAACCATTAGGTGTATCAGCGGTTATGCTGGAAAGGACACGGTGAGGTATGCATCACGGTCATTCGATGGCAATACCCTTAATTAGTGAGGAAAATAATGAAGTCCACAAGAAAGATCCTCTTATACATTATGGGATGGTCCCAGTTCTAAGGACCTTATTAGAAAAACCTATTATTCTCATCACGAAATGGAAAAAGATGGAGTAAGAATTTTCTGACTCTCACCATGAAAGTTCTAGACTGTCAACAGTATGTTACAAAATTTAATTCATTGGCTGAGATAGTGCCCTATTCAATTTACCCAAAAATCTAAGCTTAATGTGTCACGGCCCCAGCCCCGGTTTGACACGGTTTAGGAGCCGCGAGACAGAAAATCCCGTGGTATTTATTTAATTGAGTTGACAGCGGAAGATTTTAACAGGATCTTTTTAAAACTGAAAATTCATAATTCGGGATAAAACCCCGGTAATTTACAATAAGGTGATTTTACTGAGAAATCTTTATTTCACAAAACATGTTTCTTTATTTACATTGAGCCACTTTCTTAAGCATGTAGTGCTTCACGGCACTTTTCCTGGATCACAACAGATCACCTGAAACATGTTTGAAAAAGGTTTTGTCAGCAGGGAAATACTGGTGAATCATTCTTTTTTACTAAAACAACACGTTGTTATAATTTACAGTATTAAGAGCGATTACAATGTTTCCATATATCAACCAACTACCCACAGTATTTGTCACTCGACCATCCATTGGTAACCTCATTGTCCAATGGTGTCTGTGACTATGGTCATATCACCCCTTGGCTACCCCGTTGTCCAATGGTGAAGGTTATCAAGTAATGTATACAAAACCCCACATACTGGCTGTAATTTGGTGATTACAAAGACTTAATCCCTGTAATTATAACTTTGAAAATAAACATGCTTTTGAAATTAAATTTTATAAAAAGAGAATGACCCACTTTGCAGATTTCACACGAGCAGAGTTTAATCTATTGATTAGCCTTGTTAACCTAATTTAAATAACAATGCACACAAAACTAGGTTAGTAACTAATAAAGCATTTACGATAACTCACGAGATTAAACCCTCACAACGAATGACAAAGTGCAATACTTAAACATCCATCGAATTCACGACGAATGACAAAGCATAACCCTAATGTGGTCAGCACTTAAACATCCATTGGATAGTTTTAATCGATCGGACATTGAATCGTAGCAGCGATCAAGTTATTACCCTGTTATTGCGGCAGCACTTCGTGAATTGTGTGTGTTTTTGGATTGTTTCTACTATATCTCAGTGTACGAAATGACTTTGAACGTCGAATCAACGCAGAAACTCAAGTCCCACAGCCTACTATTTATACTTGAAAAAGGGCTCCCTCGCGTGGCGCGAGGGGCCTTCGCGTGGCGCGAGGGGTACTACCCTATTATAGGGTAGCCCCGTGTCTTACTAGCTCAGCCGAGTTGGTCTTGCATGCAAATTCAAATTACACGTTAAACTGTTTGGATATTATCAACTAGGGTTTACCCCCCTGAGTTTTAGGGGCCCTGATCCTGTTTCCGATTATTCTGAAAATTTTAGGGTTTATGCAGAATCACTTGGGGATCTCAATTAGGGTTTCCTATTGAACCATAATTAATAATAATTTAGGACTTTTGATGAGAGTTGTTACATCTTCCCCACCTTAATAAAAATCTCGTCCTCGATATTTGCTGGAACAAGTGAGGATACTTTCGCTTCATCTCTGATTCCAGCTCCCAAGTGTACTCAGATCCTCTCTTTGAATCCCACTTGACTTTGACCAACACTAACCGCTTGTGCTTGAGAAACTTGATTTTTCTATCTTCTATTTGTAATGGTTTCTCAACAATTTTTAACTTTTCATTTACCTTTATATCTTGATGAGGTACTACCAGGGACTCGTCAGATAAACATTTCTTGAGATTGGATACATGAAATACGTCATGTACTCCAGCTAACTCTTCTGGTAGTTGTAAACGATAGGAAACTGGTCCTATACGTTGTATTACTGGAAATGGTCCTACGTATTGTGGACTTAGCTTTCCTTTCTTACCGAACCGAACTACTCCTTTCCAAGGAGAAACTTTCAAGAGTACTCTATCTCCGACTTGAAATTCTAGTGGTTTACGTCGATTGTCAGCATAGCTCTTTTGGCGATCTCGAGCAGTCTTTAGTCTTTCCTTGATTTGAGTGATCTTGTCGGTAGTTTCTTGCACAATTTCAGGACCTGATAATTGACTTTCTCCTATTTCTGCCCAACACACTGGAGTTCTACATTTACGTCCATATAGTGCTTCGAACGGGGTAGCTTCAATGCTTGAATGATAACTATTGTTATAGGAGAATACAATTAAGGGTAAATGGTGGTCCCAATTTCCACCAAAATCAATCACACATGCCCTAAGCATGTCTTCTAGAGTTTGGATTGTTCTTTCACTTTGTCCGTCTGTTTATGGATGATATGCAGTACTTAGATTTAGTCGGGTTTCCATATGTAAGACCCTAACACGCTTTAACTGAAAAGACGCAGCGGAAATACGTGCCATAAAATTTCTTTCATTACAAACGTCTTGACTTACTTGAAAGTTCGTTTTAATATGAATCTTTTACAAAAATAAGGTATAAGTCATGTTTACTAAAGTACATACTCAATTATCCCCGTACAATCTACTTTGTGACCCGATCTTCGATCTCTATTCCTCGTGATAACCGCCTGCGATTCGTACAACCTGCACTCACCACATACATTCATAACATTAGTATACAATACATAAACAAGATTCAATCTCGTACACTTCCCATTTCGTTATCTTTCTAACTTTAAGCATTTCATCTGCGTATCCATGTCCTGGTGAGGCTTCAATAATGTACCTGCATTACCTTTCATTCTCAAGGCACACTATTAATAACGTATTACTCAACGTATCTAAATCACGCGTACATACATTCTTACATGCATACATACACGTCTGCATACGTACATGCCTTCCTATATCTCTACAAACATGCATACACTCATACGTACCTTCATATATACCAAACACACATCTACATACGCACATACATTACTACGTCTCTACATACGTACATATACACATACGTATCTTCACATATACATAAATGCATATCTACATACGTACATACATTACTACGTCTCTACTTACTTGCATACACTCATACGTACCTTCATATATACCAAACACACATCTACATACGCACATACATTACTACGTCTCTACATACGTACATATACACATACGTATCTTCACATATACATAAATGCATATCTACATACGTACATACATTACTACGTCTCTACTTACTTGCATACACTCATACGTACACGTTCAAGATCTTACATATCTCTTATATATCCATACATTAATTACATGGTACTTAGACTTAGATTTATAGCCCATAAACGTCAAAGGAATGATCAAAATCATGTTTGGGAGGCCCGTCGTGGTCCACGGATAACAAACCGAAGCCTACTATACCCAAATCAACTTAGATAGCAAATTTCAGGTATTTGAACATGGGGAGGCCGTTGGCGAAGGCCCTTGCAAATGCCCGTAGCCCAAAACTTCCGTAGACAGTCAAATAACCCGTCAGCCAAAAACTGATATTCCAGAGCCCGTCGGCGACGCCCCCATACCCGTCGGCGACGCCCTCTAGATTTTGCATTTTTCTGCAGTTCCGTTTCGTCCGTACGCACTAAAATGCGCATAACTTTTGAACCGTTTACCCGTTTAACCTCCCGTTTCTTCCTACATGCTTGTAAATTCACATTCTATCATATGAACTTGAAATCCAACATACGGTTTAAGGAAAATATTCACTTAAAGCTCTCGGCTTTATATACCCGCTTTCACTTATTCGACCCGTTCATGTTTTCATCAAACATCCCATTCCTTTTAGCCCAAAACATACATGAACCTTATAACCATAATACTTTTACGTATCCGGAGTTTCGTACTTGTGGTTTACGCACCCGATACCCGGTATGTGTTAAACTCATTCATTATTACGTAATTGAACATTAGATAGTACAATTTCCATCTATGAAATTGTTTATTCATTTACTCGTAATTTCCTACCGAACCTCTTGCCCATTAACCTGCATCACCGTTACTCGGTTAGCATGCTTACGTATAATTTTATCCATTACCCGGTTATCATACCGTCGTCATTACTTATGCAACCATTCCGTATTACAATAAATCATTATTTTGACCCGTATGGTCTACTTAACGAAAATCCTCACTTATATATAATCAAGCCTTATTAGACTTCAATTATCATGCATAAATAACTAGTACACAACTTTGCTTAAATAAACTAAGAAGTGATTTCGGAAATCATTTACCTTATGCGTCCATGCTCGTATCCGCCTCATTGCTTCTTCTTGACCCGTTAACACCTCGTGCTTGAGCCCGTCTTCGACGTGATTCCTTTACTTCCATTTCATTAAAAGCACGCCCATATTAGCATACTCATTTGTACATGTTAACTATCATATAAATCGCATATTTCACACTAAACTTTCATTAGTCATTTCTAACAAACGTAACTCATATAATCATGTCCATATCCGTTTAAGCTCATGTAATTCATCATGTCAGTACATTTAACACGTATTGCTATAACATGTACCATACTACTTCCTACCGTCCTACCTTTACGACAACGAGTCAAATCATGTTTCTTATACTTAGTTGACTTTCAAGAGTCAACTATTAACCATATTTAACTATTGACTTATCACCATATACTCGTAACATCATTATCGATTCTACGGACAACACTAGATACATTTTATCATACGCTTGGTGTGCGTACCACCTCTTAAGCATAACGTACAACTAATTCATGCATAAATTCTTCTAAACTCATACATAACCCATCAAATCCTACTACTAATCATCATGTATCATTCCCAAATAAACACCAAACATATCATCATCATATTTCTCCTAATTCATCTAACAAGAATTCATCATTCCCACATAATACATCAATCTTTCAACAAGACTTGGATATAGGTGATGATTCTAGTCATCATCTTCACCCTAACTAACGGGTTTCACCCCTAATCATCAAATTAACACAAACCATACGTAACCCATGTTCTATACGACGATTCTAACCCTTGTACATGATCAATTTCATATTAACTCACGGATTTGAACATAACCCACTTCACACATGATCACCAATCTTAGATTTAAGACATACCTTATGATCCCCTCGTGAAGGTGATCATTAATCCGTGTTCCTTCTTGAATTTAAGCTTCGATTCACCCTTCAATTTGGTGATTTAGTTGAGTTTAGGGTTAGAGCTCTTTGGAGCTCCTGAACGTTCGTGAACACACACGAAGTGTGTGTTTGTGTGTGTTGAACTTTCATTTTAATAACTCAACTTCTATCTTGTTCCATTTAACCCCTCATGTTTGCCACTTAACATAACCTGCACTACTTCCATTTTTTAATAATTTTTACCATACATTTAACTAGGTTAAATAGCCTAGTTATTTATTTCATGACGTGTCATATAGGAACACACGGCAAATATAAACATTCGGATTTTGGGGCGTTACAAGTCTACCCACCTTAAATAAGGTTTCGTCCCCGAAACCTTTCTCACTTTCATTTAACACTAATTAACTCTTCTTTACGTCCCATCAACACGACCAGTAGCCCATCTCAATGACGATCATTTATTTTCAAGAACCCGTCCCAGAGTTCTTATTAGTGTCACTTTCACTAAATAGCACTTGCTTTTAACGCACTTCGTAGCTAGCCGTTCATTCATCATTTTGTTTGCTTGAAGCAATTCCAACTTCCCATTACTAACATTCCTTTATGTTTATTTCAACATTCCTAATGTATTCATCGACTATACGATCTTACTTTGTAATTTGTACATACTCATATATGCTTAACTCTAACTAGTACATCATAGTAATAGGTAACTATATATTCTCGATTCATAAACTATTCAAACAATTGGCTTTTTTTTTCCTAACAACTCCATACTTTCTTTATCATACTTTCACATATCGTTTTCATTTTCATTTCCTTGACCTGTCAATAACGGGTCAATACACATACTCCTTCAACCTGTAATATGATCCGTTCTTAACGGATCTAATATCTCCATCTCATTTCTTTAAAAATTACATTCTCTACATGCTCTGTATAACATTTAACTTTTGTTTTCTTAACACAACAAAACTACTATTTCATAGTCACACCTACGTGCTTAACTCTAACGTTAACCTTATTCTACGTTTTCTACAGTTACTTGTACCTTGCATACCTTTATGTTACCTTTAAATCATTTCGTTCATTTCACATTACTATTGCTTTCACTTCATGCATTACTTAATTTACATATTTAAATGTGTCATACTAGTTCATATCTATCCAACATGAGTTAAACATCTTACTAACCTCTTTTTCATTTCCCAAACCAACGACCCGCAACCCAGATCGATCATCTTCTCCTCGAGTACTAGCCGTAACAGGCCAGGTTTCATTCATCCGTGTAATGAGCTTCCGCTCGTGCACATACTTTCACCAATGCGATTGGTTTCATCACATCAATAGTTCTAACATTATCATCAACAACATCGGCGGTTAGCACATTTTCATTCAAACATTCATCATACTAGGTGATTACCCACCTATAACTCTTCTACAATTTCCTACGTACATGCTATAACATATCACACATTTTATTTCTTACATGTAATCCTTTCATTCTATTAATGATTTCACCAACTGAAGTACACGCTCGCACTTCCTTCCATTTATGCTTACTTGCAAAGACCTTATTACATCGTTTCAGTATTTCTTACCAAACTTACCCTTCCCGCCCGTACTCAAGTTATTGTCCGGGTCATAGCCCGTCATCATTCTGACTTCCAAGAGTCGATCACTAACACATCTAACACATAACTTATACAAAACTTCTTTCTTTCATTTTAAAACTTAGGTTTGTGTGCCCATTACGATCATTCTTTTGTTCATTTACTTTACATTTACTCATAGGACTCGTTTGACATAACTACGGTCAACTATTGACACAATTCTGATGTGGGTAAATTTTATTCTTTATATGTTTTAAATCCGTTCCGCGGATTCAAACGTAACATCCATACCTTTTTATTACTTCTATAATTTGAATCCGTCTAGCGGATTCTAACCTACCATTCATACCTTTTCTTCCTTCTATGGTTTGAATCCGTCTTGCAGATTCAAACATATCATTTCTGCATTTCATTCCTTGAATCCGTCTTGCGGATTCAAACATTCCATTCATGCCTTTCATTCCTTGAATCCGTCTCGCGGATTCAAACATTCCATTCATATCTTTCATTCCTTGAATCCGTCTTCCGGATTCAAACACTTTATTCATTTTTTTGATCCGTACTTAATTTCGGATTCAACATTCTTCATTCTTATCAGGCATACTTTTCATTCTTACATAGTGCTCTCGATTTCCCGAGAGTCTTTCTTCCCATTTCACCCGCACGCCCGCCTGCTACCCAACTCTACCGAACATACATGTGACAATTATCACAATCTCACGAACGTCATATGTTTCTCGTGCACTGGCCAGGTACCCAATCCACATACTAGTTTCGTGCCTTTGTGATAATTGTCACCTTATGTCCGAAGACTTAGGTTTCGGCGCGTGTGTCACTTTCAGTACTTCATTACTATACCATCATTGTCCTTCATTTAGAATTTTCCTTCCCTTAATGAGTTTTACCATTACGTATACCCACATATTGAATTTACGTACCTGGATTCAAATTTGTCTTATTACCTCTTTGCTTGCCTTAGGATTCATCCTAGACTGCATTCACAGATCATCCTCTTCAAAAAAAATCATGCTTACCTTACACATAACAAACTGTTAGTTTCCTTTGTATATACATACCTTTTATGCATAATTACATTTACTTCTACCTTTGGATCTTGACCGAGTCTTAGATTGTACGGGTTTCTTATCATAAGAGCACATAGGTCTGAGTTCAAGTACTTACCTTATCGTACTTGATTTCCCTCAAACCAGGGCTCTGATACCAACTTGTAAGACCCTAACACGCTTTAACTGAAAAGACGCAGCGGAAATACGTGCCATAAAATTTCTTTCATTACAAACGTCTTGACTTACTTGAAAGTTCGTTTTAATATGAATCTTTTACAAAAATAAGGTATAAGTCATGTTTACTAAAGTACATACTCAATTATCCCCGTACAATCTACTTTGTGACCCGATCTTCGATCTCTATTCCTCGTGATAACCACCTGCGATTCGTACAACCTGCACTCACCACATACATTCATAACATTAGTATACAATACATAAACAAGATTCAATCTCGTACACTTCCCATTTAGTTATCTTTCTAACTTTAAGCATTTCATCTGCGTATCCATGTCCTGGTGAGGCTTCAATAATGTACCTGCATTACCTTTCATTCTCAAGGGACACTATTAATAACGTATTACTCAACGTATCTAAATCACGCGTACATACATCCTTACATGCATACATACACATCTGCATACGTACATGCCTTCCTATATCTCTACAAACATGCATACACTCATACGTACCTTCATATATACCAAACACACATCTACATACGCACATACATTACTACGTCTCTACATACGTACATATACACATACGTATCTTCACATATACATAAATGCATATCTACATACGTACATACATTACTACGTCTCTACTTACTTGCATACACTCATACGTACCTTCATATATACCAAACACACATCTACATACGCACATACATTACTACGTCTCTACATACGTACATATACACATACGTATCTTCACATATACATAAATGCATATCTACATACGTACATACATTACTACGTCTCTACTTACTTGCATACACTCATACGTACACGTTCAAGATCTTACATATCTCTTATATATCCATACATTAATTACATGGTACTTAGACTTAGATTTATAGCCCATAAACGTCAAAGGAATGATCAAAATCATGTTTGGGAGGCCCGTCGTGGTCCACGGATAACAAACCGAAGCCTACTATACCCAAATCAACTTAGATAGCAAATTTCAGGTATTTGAACATGGGGAGGCCGTCGGCGACGGCCCTAGGGGCGTCGGCGACGGCCCTTGCAAATGCCCGTAGCCCAAAACTTCCGTAGACAGTCAAATAACCCGTCAGCCAAAAACTGACATTCCAGAGCCCGTCGGCGACGCCCCCATACCCGTCGGCGACGCCCTCTAGATTTTGCATTTTTCTGCAGTTCCGTTTCGTCGTCCGTACGCACTAAAACGCGCATAACTTTTGAACCGTTTACCCGTGTAACCTCCCGTTTCTTCCTACATGCTTGTAAATTCACATTCTATCATATGAACTTGAAATCCAACATCTGGTTTAAGGAAAATATTCACTCAAAGCTCTCGGCTTTATATACCCGCTTTCACTTATTCGACCCGTTCATGTTTTCATCAAACATCTCATTCCTTTTAGCCCAAAACTTACATGAACCTTATAACCATAATACTTTTACGTATCCGGAGTTTCGTACTTGTGGTTTACACACCCGATACCCGGTATGCGTTAAACTCATTCATTATTACGTAATTGAACATTAGATAGTACAATTTCCATCTATGAAATTGTTTATTCATTTACTCGTAATTTCCTACCGAACCTCTTGCCCATTAACCCGCATCACCGTTACTCGGTTAGCATGCTTACGTACAATTTTATCCATTACCCGGTTATCATACCGTCGTCATTACTTATGCAACCATTCCGTATTACAATAAATCATTATTTTGACCCGTATGGTCTACTTAACGAAAATCGTCACTTATATATAATCAAACCTTATTAGACTTCAATTATCATGCATAAATAACTAGTACACAACTTTGCTTAAATAAACTAAGAAGTGATTCCGGAAATCACTTACCTTATGCGTCCATGCTCGTATCCGCTTCATTGCTTCTTCTTGACCCGTTAACACCTCGTGCTTGAGCCCGTCTTCGACGTGATTCCTTTACTTCCATTTCATTAAAATCACGCCCTTATTAGCATACTCATTTGTACATGTTAACTATCATATAAATCGCATATTTCACAGTAAACTTTCATTAGTCATTTCTAACAAACGTAACTCATATAATCATGTCCATATCCGTTTAAGCTCATGTAATTCATCATGTCAGTACATTTAACACGTATTGCTATAACATGTACCATACTACTTCCTTCCGTCCTACCTTTACGACAACGAGTCAAATCATGTTTCTTATACTTAGTTGACTTTCAAGAGTCAACTATTAACCATATTTAACTATCGACTTATCACCATCTACTCGTAACATCATAATCGACTCTACGGACGACACTAGATACATTTTATCATACGCTTGGTGTGCGTACCACCTCTTAAGCATAACGTACAACTAATTCATGCATAAATTCTTCTAAACTCATACATAACCCATCAAATCCTACTACTAATCATCATGTATCATTCCCAAATAAACATCAAACATATCATCATCATATTTCTCCTAATTCATCTAACAAGAATTCATCATTCCCACATAATACATCAATCTTTCAACAAGAATTGGACATAGGTGATGATTCTAGTCATCATCTTCACCCTAACTAACGGGTTTCACCCCTAATCATCAAATTAACACAAACCATACGTAACCCATGTTCTATACGATGATTCTAACCCTTGTACATGATCAATTTCATATTAACTCACGGATTTGAACATAACCCACTTCACACATGATCACTAATCTTAGATTTAAGACATACCTTATGATCCCCTCGTGAAGGTGATCATTAATCCGTGTTCCTTCTTGAATTTGAGCTTCGATTCACCCTTCAATTTGGTGATTTAGTTGAGTTTAGGGTTAGAGCTCTTTGGAGCTCCTGAGCGTTCGTGAACACACACGAAGTGTGTGTTTGGGTGTGTTGAACTTTCATTTTAATAACTCAACTTCAATCTTGTTCCATTTAACCCCTCATGTTTGCCACTTAACATAACGTGCACTACTTCCATCTTTTAATAATTTTTACCATACATTTAACTAGGTTAAATAGCCTAGTTATTTATTTCATGACGTGTTATATTGGAACACACGGCAAATATAAACATTCGGATTTTGGGGCGTTACACCATAGCTTCTTGGAAACTTTTCCAGAAGTGAGAAGTGAAACGACTATTCCTATCTGATACAATGGAGAGTGGAACTCCATGTAAGGATACAACTTCATCTACATACAACTTTGCCAACTTTTCCATACTAAAGGTTTCTTTCATAGGTAGAAAATGAGCTGATTTGGTTAATCGATCTACAATTACCCAAATCGTGTCATTACCCTTTCTGGTTTTGGGTAACTTAGTAACAAAATCTATTGTTATAAGTTCCCATTTCCATACAGACATTTTTAGTTGTTGCAGTAGACCTGAAGGTTTCTGGTGTTCTGACTTAACTTGTGAACAAGTTAGACACTTAGAAACATATCTAGCTATGTCCTTTTTCATTCCTATCCACCAGAAATTATTTCTTAAATCTTGGTACATCTTATTGTTACCAGGATGCATGGTATACCTAGATTTATGGGCTTCTTCTAAAATCTTATCTCTTAAATCTCCTTGCTTAGGTACCCAAATTCTTTTCTTATGGAATCTCCAAATTCCATCATTTCCTTGCTCTAATTCTTTTATTCGTCCCTTCATTCCTTCAGCAGCGTCCTCTATTGCTTTTTCTTGAACATTTTTCAGTTGCTCCATTAAATCTAATTGTAGATTTAATCTGAGAGCACGAACTCGTCTTTGGTTCTCATGATACTTACGACTTAAGGCATCTGCAACTACATTTTCCTTTCCTTCGTGATAATGAATATCACAGTCGTAGTCACTTTGGATTTCCATCCATCTCCTTTGCCTCATATTCAATTCTTTTTGCCCAAATATGTATCTTAAACTCTTATGATCTGTATAGACAGTAAACGTACTTCCATACAAATAATGTCTCCAAATTTTAAGGGCAAAAATTATGGCTCCTAATTCTAAATCATGAGTCGTATAGTTCTCCTCGTGCTTTTTCAATTGCCTTAATGCATACGCGATTACTTTCCTGCGTTGCATTAGCACACATCCTAATCCTAGTTTTGAAGCATCACAGTATACTTCAAAATCTTCAGTTCCTTCTGGTAAGGCTAAGATTGGGGCATTTGTTAACTTATGCTTCAAAATCCTAAAGGCCTCTTCTTGCTTAGATCCCCATTCAAACTTAACTGCTTTACAGGTTAGCTTAGTTAACGGTACAGCTATCTTTGAAAAATCCTTAATAAACCGTCTATAATATCTGACTAACCCTAGAAAACTTCTAATTTCTATAGCTGATTGTGGGACCTTCCATTTGGTAATTGCTTCTATCTTAGCAGGATCTACGTGAATACCTTCGTGATTCACCATGTGGCCTAAAAATTGCACTTCTTGCAGCCAAAATTCACACTTCGAGATTTAGCATAAAGTTTCTCTTTTCTTAACAAGTTTAAGAGTGCATGCAGGTGCTGACAGTGTTCATCCTGGCTTTTGGAATAAATAAGTATATCGTCGATGAAGACAATTACAAATTTATCCAGATACGGTTTACAGATTCGATTCATCATGTTCATGAATGCTGCAGGAGCATTTGTTAGTCCGAAGGGCATGACTGTAAACTCGTAATGACCATACCTAGTTCTGAAAGCAGTTTTAGGTATGTCTTCTTCTTGTACCTTTAATTTATGATATCCGAAGCGTAAATCTATCTTAGAAAAGTATCTAGCTCCTTGAAGTTGATCGAATAGATCATCAATCCTAGGTAATGGGTATCGATTCTTAATTGTAACTTTATTCAATTCTCTATAATCAATACACATTCTCATTGACCCATCTTTCTTCTTTACAAATAACACTGGTTGTAACACCTCGAAAATTCACGTCCTATAATGTGTAGACACGTGTCATATGTTTGAACGTGTGAAAGAATGATATAGAAGGACTAAAGTTGACAGTCATGGAAAGTATGTGAATATACGGGTTCTAAATGTCAACAGTGAATAAAAAATATTGTACAATAACCCTACATGATGTTTATAGCATCAAACGAATAAATCATGGATCATGCGAAGCTAAAAGTGAGAGATTACAAACTACAGGGGTTAAATGTGTCAACATGTTTAAGTTGTACCTCTGAGTCACCTTTTGACAAACCCGAAGCTTTGTAACTATTAATTATGCTCACTAGAATGCACGATATAAATTTCGTAAAGTTTCGTTATCGTATGAGAAAGTTATGATCAAATTCATGTGCGAAGGGTTAAAGCGTAAACGTTGAAAGTTAGGACTTTTCGGGTAACAATAAAGTTAACCGGGGACTTAACAAAGTGGGTATATGTTTTAAAGCCCTTACAAATCGATTATGAGGGTTCATAATGCAAGAAACAAGTGTCTAAACGGAGTTTGAAGAGCCAAGGATCATATAGCAAAAAATCAAAAAATTCAGATTTTCTGCAGATGACCGTCGCGCCACGCGAGGAGCCCTCGCGCCACGCGAGGGACTCCCAGCTCCGAATTTCTTGGCTGTTGTCTGCCATAGCCTTTATGCACGACTTTAACCGAATTTCCTCATCTTTCTTGGCCCCTAGGCACCCCCTAAACACTTAGGGACATGTGTTGATGATTTATGGTCAGTGGTAGAACCATGTGTCAACAATCTATGGTGAAAAATTCACTATAAAAGGATCATAAGTTGCAACCAAGTTCCACACACCTTCTCTTGCATTCCTGATCAATTCTGGAGCTCCCAAGCAGGCTCAAGTGATCATAATTCGTGCATAGGACTCTTGTAAGTATACTTAACCTTTCTAAATTAAGTTTTAGCTTAGTTATAGCTTAAAAGTCAAACCGTCGTAATTAATGGTTGAATTTAAGATTAATCACTAATGGTCCAGTGATTAGTCGAATCAAAAGTAGTTATAAGTTGGTAATTATGTGGGTAATAAACCCTTAAAAGGGTTCCCCCTGATTACCACTCTAACCAGGTCAAAAGTCGGGTCAAACTTGTTAAGAAAAAGTCAACAGAATGTTTAAATTACAATTTGTGCATAATTAGCAATGTAGAACATATACAACCTGTTTGATCATTAATATAACTTGGTAATTAGTGTAAGAACATGTCTAAACATGTTCAACCCGACAATTTCCTGTTTAGACCCGGTTCGGAACCGAAAGTCGCATAGTTTGACTTATACTTTGACTTTCAGTTCTGACCCGTTTAGGCATGATTTAGAAATTCCTTAGAGCTTAATTTGGACCAGGTAACATGCTAGTATAACCCTCTATGATTATACACCATGGTTCATTAGTTAACCAATTAATTCGCATGATTCCGTTAATTGCTCATATGTTGACCATTATGCCCTTATTACCTTAAAACATGATTTTTGGAAATGTAAAAGAGTAGAAACTTTAATTACTGATATATAAACTTGTATGCAAAGTTTGACATCAGTTTGAGGTGTAGATTAAGAGTTATGCTCGTTAGCGTAAAATGAAAGCCTTATGTTAATTAAACGGCGTAATTAGCGTATAGCCTAGTTAAGCCTACTTTTTAATATCAAACTTATTACCCACTGATGTAATATATTATTTTGGGATTTTTAAAGATTTTTAATTAATTTTAGGCTGAGCATAACTCATAGTCGTAGGCTTAATCCGGTAATTGTCGGTTTTGCCCTTACGGGCCATAAAATGAGTTTTACATATCTAAACGACTCCAAACCTTTTGCTACTGATCACATATGATAAATAAATTATTTTAAGCCTTCTGGAACAACAAAAATATCAGCTTTAAGTATCAAACCCGAAAATGGCTTCTAATCGCCTTATTAAGCGTTTTTAGCGCATAGTATGTACTAAGACTATTTTTAAACATACAAGGGTGATACCTACTGATATTTGAGGAAAATTATAATATTTTAACAGTAAGCAAAGTTTGTTAAACTCATACTTCAGTTTTGAGCTTTTCGGCTTATGTGAAATTACCAAAATGCCCCTATGGTGCATAGTTTGGTTAAAATTGATAAATTTCACATATACACTTTAACCACTTAGCAAATTGAGTATATTTTCTGATTACATCAGGCCTGTAACTCAGGTTAACACTTAAACTCTTTTACAACCTTTAAAATGACCAAACTACCCCTATGGGGCATAGTTTGTGTTTAAATTCATTTCGGGCATAATAAATGATATCTTACTGATGTCACAACACATATGGAGCATATTAACTTAGGAAACCTGTAAATGGCTCTCATTATTACCCGTTACGCTTATTACGCATTCGGTTTGGTTTATGTAACAAGTTTACATAAATTAGCCGACACGGGTCAAACCTTATCGGTTTTATCTCAAAATCCAGAGTGTGCATGAAGGACCCATATTAAACAAGTCTCTGAACTTGTAGGGTCTAAATCACATTCTATCCGGTCTTCGCTTAATCGTGCGTACGAACCGTATCTTTGAAACTAACCGGTCTAAGCTTAAGCTTAACTAAAGACTCGTTAGGATTCTAATAGGTTATTATAAACCTTCGTTCCAGATTAGGAGAACCAGTAAAAGCTACTTGCAATTTGCTTATTGTGATTTATACATTGCTCAGGTAAATACTTTTAACTTATTTTCCCTATACGGGCTTGGGTTACGGTATATAGCATATCGCTTGATCGGGCATCAAATCTTCCATCGTTGGGTGGTTAATTGAATAATTTGATCGGCTCGTTTAAACAGTCTTGTTACTTAAAGCCTTTGGGGGGTTAATGACCATGTCCCGGATATCCTTGGCATCATTTTACGAAATGGCCACGACTTAAGCGCGGGGTGTAGGCGTACACCCGTCAGCGCACAAAAGTATATTGTGGTGTGTCTATTGATCTTTAACCCGGACAAGATCCGGGCTACTGAACGCACAAGGAACATGTAAGTCGTTCACAAGATTATAATATTAAATAATTCTCCCAAGTTAAATAAAATGTTTATGCCACGTGCATCCAAATCAATTTTCAATCATTTTCCAAAATGAGTCAGTTGATTGTATTTACCAATGTAAACTGACGTATTTTCCCAAAAAGATTAAATGCAGGCACTAAGCGTAATTGCCTGGGATTTCTCCTTAGCATCACTAGAAGTCTCGCAAGCTTAAGATGCCTGAAGTCTGTTGAACTATTAATTCTATTTTATTTTCGATCCATCTGTGGATAAACTTCCGAATATTGTGACATTTGATATTACAATATTAAATTCGGTTGTATTATATCTTTTAAATTGCTTCCGCTGTGCATATTGATTATTGTGTTGTTTGACTATTATGTTGCCAACCACGTCACGATACTCCCCACCGGGCCCACCGGTGACACGTGGAAATCGGGGTGTGACAGGTTGGTATCAGAGCCAACACTGAGTGAATTAAACACTAGCCTTTTGTATTTAATCTCAGTTACACAATTGCACATCTCTAAACTTTCCAGTCTAGACAAATAACATAGGACAAATTCTACCTTGTTTGGTTTTTGTTTTGTCCTTTACTTTATATATATTCTTGTCGTTATCTCATATTGTATTGACAGGATTAACAAAATGCCGCCAAGATTCTTCAGGAGAAGAGGACGCGGAAAGGGGCCAATCACCGCCCCCAATGACAACGAGGCAGGACCATCGAATGTGCGAGCTCCTTCGACCACGGAGAGTGACGATCCCCGGCAAAACCGGAGGAACCTCTTTGAACCGGCTAGACGATCGGTCTCACACAGTTCAACACCTCCTGTCCATAACCCTTATGGGCCACAGCCGGAGTACGAGCCCAACAACCCGCAACCCTCCTACATACCGTTGCAGCGATCCTTATCGCATAATTCTTTTGGTGACCCTACACCAGTTTTTAGGGGCCGGTTTAACCCGGCAAACTACATAGCAGAACCAGTGGGTTTTAACCCATTGGGGCCGGAGGATCATTTCTCGGGAGATCACGCGGACGATATGGACGAGGATACGGACCCCGTCGAACCTGCCAGTGGTACACCAAACCACCCGATAGAGATCTCTGACGGATCTTCTTTCCACGGATCACCCTATGTTGGTCCGGATAGCTTTCAAGCTATGTTTACCAGGCACGAATGGTACTATACACCTCCTCGCCATTCACCGCCCCAGCAGCAGCAACAACAGCAACAGGACCCCTCTGTGGATTCAAGATTCGTGGCAGTCACACCACCGCCTCCACCACCACCAGTTCAACCGGCACCTCCACAACCGCCAAGGCGTAGGAGAACCGGAGCGCGTATGTCTTCGCGAGCAGGAGACTTTCATTTCAGCTCTCCACGTCAATCCAGTGGCAGCCACTATCCGCCACATCAGGAGGACCCACAAATGGGTGGACCTTCTAACCCAACTGTACCACAGCCACCACCGATGGGTTTTGACAACCCAATTCCAGCATACACGGGTTCCATGGCATACAACCCGTTTGAACCGCCGACTCACCACAACTATGGTTACGCTGAGGCCGACCCCTACATGGTAGCGGCGAACTACAACACCCAAGGACCCTATGGAAATCCATGGGGAGTAGGGTACCCAACACATGGGTACCAAATACCTCCAAGACCTATTATCAGGCAACAGTCGCAACCACCAAGGTTCTCCCCACCAGAGCGTGAAGAAATTCTGCAAAGGTTGGACCATGTAGAGCGAGAGTTTCACAGGGAACGAAGGGAGCGACAAACTTTCTTCCAAGGATTAACGAGCCTAATTAAAGGGAAGAGCAAGAAGGACTGCTGAATCCTTCCATTTGTTGTTGAGCCCCTGTGTGGGCCAGACTTGCTGTATAAACCCCTACGAGGGTATGCTTGTTTGTTTTGACCCCTGCGTGGGTCTATCTTTCTGTAAACCCCTACGTGGGTATGTTATTTGTGTAAGTCCCTGCGTGGACTATTATGTTATTAAGCCCCTGCGTGGGTATGTGTGTTATTAAGCCCCTGCGTGGGTAAGTACTTGTTTAAACCCCTGCGTGGGTAAGTTGTTTGTTGAAAAGTCCCGTTTAGGGCAACATGTAATCTTTTGAAAATTAATGGAATGTTACGTTTATAAATTTCATCTTGCTATTATATGCATAAATATTATATATGAAATAAATAAATCAAAATCATTCCTTTTAATAATAATCTGCCCATTTAAATATTGAATAAGAATCTTAAGAGTGAAACCTAGCCTGAGTGTCATTATAAAGACCTGGCCATGATGGTAAGACCTGTTTAAAAGATTCAAATCCCTGTTAACATCTGTAAACATGTTAACACTCCTGGCAGACATGATTCATTTAAAATCACACACGTCATTATTATATAAGGATATTTTCAAAGTTTCAAAACCCAACTAAATGATCTCCGAATCATGGGTTAATTCATCAATTAAGATGATCATATTTTTACCATACGTGGTAATATGGTGCCTACGGGCCCTGCTCATTTCCATATGAGCCAAAAGACAGTGGTAGCGATGACTCCCTGTCAGATAAAGGTAATGAACTAGGTTCAAACCTTCATGCTTTGATTCTCTGAAATCATAGCTTATAATTTATAAACGTCCTTGTGACTAGGCCTGTTGAGCCAGTATACCTTAAAAGCCTTGATTCTCTGAAATCAAAGCTTATAATTTAAATTGTCCATGTGAGTAGGCCTTATGTACTAATATATATTGTCTATAATTAGGATAAGTTATAATTGAAATCCTGATTAAATGCAATTAATAAATTAACCAAATATGGTCTCTGTTACCATGGTTAATGAATTACCCTAAGGGGCAATTCCATAATAAACTCCCAAATAAACTATTGTCCTTGTTTTCTGTAACAGTTCAATTAAAATGGCTAACTCAGACGAAATTAATAGCCATCCAGTGGAGAACATTGATAACGCCCGGATTAATCTAACGGGTGCTGAATTAAAAGCGTTGGTCGACGACGTAGTTACAAAGGCATTGGAAAGGCAGTACGAAGAGTATAGTGGGACTCGTAGTAGGACCTTATCTACACAACCTTCAAAGCCACCGTCCAAGAAGGACGAACCGAAGAAAGATGATGATCGGCACTCCTCGAACCACCACAGTGCTCCATCTCAGCAGGTTGTACTAAATCAAGGACCCCGTGACAAGGGTTGCTCATATAAATATTTTGTTTCCTGCAAACCCCGGGATTTCACTGGGGAGAAAGGAGCCATCGACTGTATGACGTGGCTGGACGAGATAGACACAGTTGTGGATATCAGCGGATGCGCTGAGAGGGATATAGTCTAGTTTGTGTCGCAGTCTTTCAAGGGTGAAGCTTTAGTATGGTGGAGATCACTGATTCAAGCCACCAAGAAAATCCCATTGTACAACATGTCGTGGGATCAATTTGTTGCCCTTATTAGGGAAAATTACTGCCCTCAGCATGAGGTGGAGAAGATAGAATCTGATTTTCTATCATTGGTGATGACAAACCTTGACTGTCAAGCTTACCTAACGAGCTTCAACACAATGTCCCGGTTGGTTCCTTATCTGGTGACCCCGGAACCAAAAAGAATAGCTCGTTTTATCGGTGGTTTAGCCCCGGAAATCAAGGCAAGCGTGAAGGCTTCTCGGCCAGCTACTTTTAGATCTGTAGCTGACATATCCTTGTCCCTCACTTTGGATGCGGTCAGGCAAAGATCGCTGAGGAATAAGGAGGCTGAGAAGAGAAAACGTGAAGATGATGATTCACGGAGATCGAACAAGAAACACCGTGGGAACGGTGACAACAAGAAAGGATCGGAGTCAAGGAAAGATGGGCATCACTCTGGTGAGAAGCCCAAATGCAAAATTTGCAAGAAACAGCACTATGGAAAGTGCAGACTCGAGTCGAACTCGCAGACTCAGTCAAAAACCTTTGCATGTGGAATATGCAAGTCCACGGATCACAAAACCTTGGATTGCAAGAAGATGAAAGACGCAACGTGCTACCGTTGCAATGAAAAGGGGCACATTAAAACCAACTGCCCTAAATACACCAAGAAGCCTGAAGAGGCCAAGAAGACTAATGCTAGAGTCTTCAGAATGGACCCAAAGGAAGATATTCCAGACGACAACGTTATTACAGGTACTTTCCTTGTAAATGATGTCTATGCAAGAGTACTATTTGATTCAGGCGCTGATAAGTCGTTTGTAGATCATAAATTTTGCAAATTGCTGAAATTACCTGTCAAAACCTTAAATGTGAATTATGAGGTGGAGTTAGCGGATGGCACCCTAGAAACCGTCTCAACTGTGTTAGATGGATGTGTTATATCCATTAAGAACCATTCTTTTCCTCTGTCTCTACTTCCATTTAAATTAGCCGGTTTTGACATAGTCTTGGGCATGGACTGGTTATCTAATAACCAGGCCCAAATTGTCTGCAACAGAAAGCAAGTGGTGATAAAGACTCCATCTGGTGAATCCCTTACCATTCAGGGAGATACCCAGTATGGATTGCCTGAGCAAGTGACTATGCCAAGGCTTCCAAGTGTTTAAAGAAGGGTTGTGTCATCTACATGGCACAGGTGATTATTGATGAGCCTAAACCAAAGATAGAAGACATCCCTGTCATTTCTGAATACCCAGAAGTTTTTCCGGAAGAACTACCTGGTTTGCCACCAGATAGGCAAGTGGAATTCAGGATTGATATCATCCCCGGAGCAGCACCGGTTGCTAGAGCACCTTATAGGTTGGCGCCCACAGAAATGAAGGAATTGAGGACACAACTGGACGAACTGCTAGCTAAAGGTTTCATTAAACCTAGTTCGTCTCCATGGGGAGCGCCAGTCCTATTTGTGAAGAAGAAGGATGGATCGATGCGTCTGTGCATCGATTATCGTGAGCTTAATAAAGTCACGATAAAGAATAGGTATCCTTTGCCTAGGATCGACGATTTGTTCGACCAATTGCAAGGAGCAAGTTATTTCTTGAAGATTGACTTAAGGTCAGGCTACCATCAACTGAAGGTTAGAGATGAAGACGTGCACAAAACAGCATTTAGGACTCGTTATGGTCATTACGAGTTCCTAGTGATGCCTTTTGGGCTCACTAATGCACCGGCCGCGTTCATGGATCTCATGAATCGCGTTTGCAAGCCGTACTTAGATAAATTCGTCATCGTTTTTATCGACGATATTCTCATTTATTCTAAGAATCAAGCTGACCATGAGAAACACCTTCGTTGTATTCTCAAACTTCTACATCAGGAGAAGCTCTATGCCAAATTCTCTAAGTGTGAATTTTGGCTACGAGAAGTCCAATTTCTTGGACATGTGGTCAGTGAGCGTGGTATCCAGGTGGATCCCGCTAAGGTTGAAGCAGTTATGAACTGGCAAGAGCCAAAGACGCCTACAGAGATTCGTAGCTTCCTGGGATTGGCAGGATATTACAGGCGTTTCATTGAAAACTTTTCAAGGATTGCTGCACCCTTAACTTCCTTGACTAAGAAGAAAGTAAAGTTCATTTGGGGCCCTAAGCAGCAAGAGTCCTTTGATATTCTGAAGCAAAAGTTGAGCAACGCCCCAGTTCTGACATTGCTAGGTGGAATAGAAGAGTTCGTGGTTTACTGCGATGCATCGCACACTGGCATGGGGTGTGTGCTTATGCAGAAAGGCAAGGTTATTGCCTATGCTTCAAGACAGTTAAAGGTGCATGAAAAGAATTACACCACCCACGACTTGGAATTGGGTGCCGTTGTATTCGCACTAAAACTGTGGAGGCATTATCTATATGGGATCAAGTGTGTGATCTATTCTGATCACAAGAGCCTTCAACATCTGTTTAATCAGAAGGAATTAAACATGAGGCAACGCCGTTGGATGGAGATTTTAAATGATTATGATTGTGAAATCAGATACCATCTCGGCAAGGTGAATGTAGTCGCCGATGCCTTGAGTTGAAAAGAGAGGGTGAAACCCATCCGAATCAATGCCAAGCGCATGGAGATAAAGAACAGTTTGACTGAAAGGTTGTTAGCTGCACAGAAGGAAGCCGTGTTGGAAGCTAACTATCCTAATGAAAAGCTAGGGGTAACTGAGGAGCAGTTAACTCTTAGCAAGGACGGAATTCTAAGATTAAATGGACGCATATGGGTTCCAATTTATGGAGGACTTCGAGATGTCATCCTCCAGGAAGCCCATAGTTCCAAATAATCCGTTCATCCTGGAGCTGATAAGATGTACCAGGATCTAAGGGCAAATTATTGGTGGATAGGCTTGAAAAAGTCTGTAGCCACCTATGTAGCAAAATGCTTGACATGTGCGCAAGTCAAAGCCGAGCATCAAAAGCCGTCAGGTTTGCTACAACAGCCTGAACTTCCTACGTGGAAGTGGGAAATGGTAACTATGGACTTTATCACCAAGTTACCTAAGACCAGGAAAGGAAATGATACAATATGGGTTATAGTTGACAGACTGACTAAGTCAGCCCATTTCTTACCCATCAAGGAGACTTATAGCTCCGACATGTTAGCCCAGTTATACGTGGATAAGATTGTAGCCTTACATGGCATACCTGTGTCTATTATCTCGGACAGAGATACTAGATACACGTCACATT
This sequence comes from Helianthus tuberosus, assembly GCA_030545235.1. NCBI lineage: Eukaryota > Viridiplantae > Streptophyta > Magnoliopsida > Asterales > Asteraceae > Helianthus > Helianthus tuberosus. The sequence goes on along the minus strand of CM060434.1, from coordinate 143,596,769 downwards.
TTTGGAAGAGTTTCCAACAATCTTTGGGCACGCGTTTGAATTTCAGTACAGCTTACCACCCTCAGACAGACGGTCAGAGTGAGCGTACTATTCAAACGTTGGAAGACATGCTACGTGCATGTGTGATCGATTTGGGTGGTAGTTGGGATAAACACCTACCACTAATTGAGTTCTCCTACAACAATAGCTACCACACCAGCATAAAGGCTGCGCCTTTCGAGGCCTTATACGGTAGAAAGTGTAGAACGCCAGTTTGTTGGGCGGAGGTTGGAGATGTCCAATTATCAGGACCAGAGATAGTGTTTGAAACAACGGACAAGATTGTCCAGATTCGTGACCGTCTCAAAGCTGCACGTGATAGGCAGAAGAGTTACGCGGATCCAAAGCACAAAGCTTTTCACTTCGAAGTAGGTGACAAAGTGTTGCTGAAGGTATCGCCCTAGAAGGGGGTGATGCGATTTGGTAAGAAAGGCAAACTAAGCCCGAGATACATAGGACCTTTCGAGGTTATCGAACGTGTTGGGTCAGTTGCCTATAAGTTAAACTTACCAGAAGAGCTCAGTGGAATTCACAATGTGTTCCACATCTGCAATCTGAAGAAGTGCTTCGCTGATGAATCACTGGTTATACCCCATACAAATGTGCATATAGATGAGAGCTTAAAATTTTTGGAAAAACCATTGTCGATTGAAGATCGACAGGTTAAGAAGCTTCGAAGGAAGCATGTGCCTATTGTAAAGGTCAAATGGGATGCCCGTAGAGGTCCCGAATTCACGTGGGAGGTTGAATCCATGATGAAAGAAAAGTACCCTTATTTATTTCAGTAAATCTCGGGTCGAGATTTATTTTAATGGGGTGAGGATGTAACACCTCGAAAATTCACGTCCTATAATGTGTAGACACGTGTCATATGTTTGAATGTGTGAAAGAATGATATAGAAGGACTAAAGTTGACAGTCATGGAAAGTATGTGAATATACGGGTTTTAAATGTCAACAGTGAATAAAAAATATTGTACAATAACCCTACATGATGTTTATAGCATCAAACGAATAAATCATGGATCATGCGAAGCTAAAAGTGAGAGATTACAAACTACAGGGGTTAAATGTGTCAACATGTTTAAGTTGTACCTTTGAGTGACCTTTTGACAAACCCGAAGCTTTGTAACTATTAATTATGCTCACTAGAATGCACGATATAAATTTCGTAAAGTTTCGTTATCGTATGAGAAAGTTATGATCAAATTCGTGTGCGAAGGGTTAAAGCGTAAACGTTGAAAGTTAGGACTTTTCGGGTAACAATAAAGTTAACCGGGGACTTAATAAAGTGGGTATATGTTTTAAAGCCCTTACAAATCGATTATGAGGGTTCATAATGCAAGAAACAAGTGTCTAAACGGAGTTTGAAGAGCCAAGGATCATATAGCAAAAAATCAAAAAATTCAGATTTTCTGCAGACGACCGTCACGCCACGCGAGGAGCCCTCGCGCCACGCGAGGGACTCCCAGCTCTGAATTTCTTGGCTGTTGTCTGCCATAGCCTTTATGCGCGACTTTAACCGAATTTCTTCATCTTTCTTGGCCCCTAGGCACCCCCTAAACACTTAGGGACATGTGTTGATGATTTATGGTCAGTGGTAGAACCATGTGTCAACAATCTATGGTGAAAAATTCACTATAAAAGGATCATAAGTTGCAACCAAGTTCCACACACCTTCTCTTGCATTCCTGATCAATTTTGGAGCTCCCAAGCAGGCTCAAGTGATCATAATTCGTGCATAGGACTCTTGTAAGTATACTTAACCTTTCTAAATTAAGTTTTAGCTTAGTTATAGCTTAAAAGTCAAACCGTCGTAATTAACGGTTGACTTTAAGATTAATCACTAATGTTCCAGTGATTAGTCGAATCAAAAGTAGTTATAAGTTGGTAATTATGTGGGTAATAAACCCTTAAAAGGGTTCCCCCTGATTACCACTCTAACCAGGTCAAAAGTCGGGTCAAACTTGTTAAGAAAAAGTCAACAGAATGTTTAAATTACAATTTTTGCATAATTAGCAATGTAGAACATATACAACCTGTTTGATCATTAATATAACTTGGTAATTAGTGTAAGAACATGTCTAAACATGTTCAACCCGACAATTTCCTGTTTAGACCCGGTTCGGAACCGAAAGTCGCATAGTTTGACTTATACTTTGACTTTCAGTTCTGACCCGTTTAGGCAAGATTTAGAAATGACTTAGAGCTTAATTTGGACCAGGTAACATGCTTGTATAACCCTCTGTGATTATACACCATGGTTCATTAGTTAACCAATTAATTCGCATGATTCCGTTAATTGCTCATATGTTGACCATTATGCCCTTATTACTTTAAAACGTGATTTTTGGAAATGTAAAAGAGTAGAAACTTTAATTACTGATATATAAACTTGTATGCAAAGTTTGACATCAGTTTGAGGTGTAGATTAAGAGTTATGCTCGTTAGCGTAAAATGAAAGCCTTATGTTAATTAAACGGCGTAATTAGCGTATAGCCTAGTTAAGCCTACTTTTTAATATCAAACTTATTACGCACTGATGTAATATATTATTTTGGGATTTTTAAAGATTTTTAATTAATTTTAGGCTGAGCATAACTCATAGTCGTAGGCTTAATCCGGTAATTTTCGGTTTTGCCCTTACGGGCCATAAAATGAGTTTTACATATCTAAACGACTCCAAACCTTTTTCTACTGATCACATATTATAAATAAATTATTTTAAGCCTTCTGGAACAACAAAAATATCAGCTTTAAGTATCGAACCCGAAAATGGCTTCTAATCGCCTTATTAAGCGTTTTTTGCGCATAGTATGTACTAAGACTATTTTTAAACATACAAGGGTGATACCTACTGATATTTGAGGCAAATTATAATATTTTAACAGTAAGCAAAGGTTGTTAAACTCAGACTTCAGTTTTGAGCTTTTCGGCTTATGTGAAATTACCAAAATGCCCCTATGGTGCATAGTTTGGTTAAAATTGATAAATTTCACATATACACTTTAACCACTTAGCAAATTGAGTATATTTGCTGATTACATCAGGCCTGTAACTCAGGTTAACACTTAAACTCTTTTACAACCTTTAAAATGACCAAACTACCCCTACGGGGCATAGTTTGTGTTTAAATTCATTTCGGACATAATAAATGATATCTTACTGATGTCACAACACATATGGAGCATATTAACTTAGGAAACTTGTAAATGGCTCTCATTATTACCCGTTACGCTTATTACGCGTTCGGTTTGGTTTATGTAACAAGTTTACATAAATTAGCCGACACGGGTCAAACCTTATCGGTTTTATCTCAAAACCCAGAGTGTTCATGAAGGACCCATATTAAACAAGTCTCTGAACTTGTTGAGTCTAAATCACATTCTATCCGGTCTTCGCTTAATCGTGCGTACGAACCGTATCTTTGAAACTAACCGGTCTAAGCTTAAGCTTAACTAAAGACTCGTTAGGATTCTAATAGGTTATTATAAACCTTCGTTCCAGATTAGGAGAACCAGTAAAAGCTACTTGCAATTTGCTTATTGTGATTTATACATTGCTCAGGTAAATACTTTTAACTTATTTTCCCTATACGGGCTTGGGTTACGGTATATAGCATACCGCTTGATCGGGCATCAAATCTTCCATCGTTGGGTGGTTAATTGAATAATTTGATCGGCTCATTTAAACAGTCTTGTTACTTAAAGCCTTTGGGGGGTTAATGACCATGTCCCGGATATCCTTGGCATCATTTTACGAAATGGCCACGACTTAAGCGCGGGGTGTAGGCGTACACCCGTCAGTGCACAAAAGTATATTGTGGTGTGTCTATTGATCTTTAACCCGGACAAGATCCGGGCTACTGAACGCACAAGGAACATGTAATTCGTTCACAAGATTATAATATTAAATAATTCTCCCAAGTTAAATAAAATGTTTATGCCACGTGCATCCAAATCAATTTTCAATCATTTTCCAAAATGAGTCAGTTGATTGTATTTACCAGTGTAAACTGACGTATTTTCCCAAAAAGATTAAATGCAGGTACTAAGCGTAATTGGCTGGGATTTCCCCTTAGCATCACTAGAAGTCTCGCAAGCTTAAGATGCCTGAAGTCTGTTGAACTATTAAATCTATTTTATTTTCGATCCATCTGTGGATAAACTTCCGAATATTGTGACATTTGATATTACAATATTAAATTCGGTTGTATTATATCTTTTAAATTGCTTTCGCTGTGCATATTGATTATTGTGTTGTTTGACTATTATGTTGCCAACCACGTCACGATACTCCCCACCGGGCCCACCGGTGACACGTGGAAATCGGGGTGTGACACTAGTGCTCCCCACGGGGATGAACTAGGTTGTATAAATCCTTTATTTAGTAATTCATCTAATTGCTTTTTCAATTCTAACATTTCTGTAGGAGCTAACCGATAAGGTGCCTTGGCTATCGGTGTAGTTCCAGGAATTAGATGAATTCTAAATTCTACTTCCCTATCTGGTGGTAATCCTGGTAACTCTTCTGGGAATACATCTGGATATTCTGAGACTACAGGAATGTCCTTAAGTTCCTTACCCTTAGTGCTAATGATTACAGAAATCATATACACTATTCCTTGCTTTCGTTCATAACTAGCAACTTTCATTACTGAAATGAACTTCATGGGTTTACGTGGTTTATCTCCTGTAATCATGATTACTTCTCCGGTGGGTGCACGAATTTCTATGGAATTCTTATCACAAAGGATTCGAGCATGGTTGGCTACTAACCAATCCATTCCTAGCACGACATCGAATTCGGCTAATTTCATAGGTAGTAGGTTTGCAGAAAATTTATGACCTGAAAGTTCTATATTTCTTTCCTGCAAAACCTTATTTATTTTAACAGAATTCCCATCTCCCATTTCGACTGTACAAATCTGCCTAAGGTTGATTAAGGGTAAATTAAGAGCTTGGCAGAATGAAGTATTGATAAAACTTTGGTTTGCACCAGAGTCAAATAATACTTTTGCATACACTTTATGAATTAAGAACGTACCAACTATCACATCTGGAATGAGTTCTGCTTCTTGAGTGGTCAGCTGGAATGCTCTGACATTCTTTTTAGTAGCTCCATCGACCGTCTTAGCTTTGTTGTCTGTTGGTTTGACCAATTTAGGACATTTTGTTTTGAAATGTCCTGCTTCACCACAGTTAAAGCAGATTCTTGTTTTCTTTCTGCAGTCTTCTTCACGATGTCCTACCATTTTGTAAAAGTTGTAGGTTATATTACATCTTCCATAATGTTTCTTTTTGCAATTCCTGCAGAACGGCGGAATTGAGGATTGCCCTGTTCCTCTTTTCTTGAAGTTGCTACTATTACCCATACGAACTCCTTGGGTAATTTTCTGAGCCAGTTCCTTTTTCCTATTTTCATCTCTTGTGCATACCAGCTCGTCAGTTAGGGTGTTAGCTAATTCTACCGCATCGTCAATAGTGCGAGGTCTCGCTGCTTTAACGATATTGCGGATTTCGCTAATCAATCCCCAAATATAGCGAGAAATGAGTACCGGTTCTGGCGAAGCCAGTGTTGGTACCACTCTAGCATATTCAAAGAATGTCGAAGTATATCCTCGACAGTTTACACCCATCATCCGATGGTTCAGGAACTTATTTGCCATTTGTTCTTTTTCGTATTCGGGACATAATTTTCTTTCTATTAAATGCTTAAATTCTTCCCAACTCATGGCATATGCCATATTTCTTCCTTTAGCTTGAAGTACTGTATTCCACCATTCTAGCGCCCCTTCTTTGAAAAGATTCGACGCGTACATGACTTTGTCATTTTCGGCACATTTACTTATTATGATTACTGCCTCAGTTTTCTCTAACCAACGCAGTGCCGCGGTTGCTCCCTCATTTCCTGCAAACTCAATTGGTTTACAGGCAAGAAATTCTTTGTAAGTGCAACCAGGTGTTGCAGCTTTTATTTTCTTAGGGAGTGGAACTTGCCATAGATTACCGCCTCCGTTTACGCTATTACTGAAGTTATCTTCAGAAGTACGTTTGCTAGGAATGATTTGTTGAGGTTCCACAGGTTTTTGGGCAGCAGCAAGGATTGCTGGAATAGTATTGGCTATTCCTTGAGCAACAATATTTTCTATATCTTGCTTAGTCATAAAGTGATCCTCCTGATGTTGCTCAGATTGATTAACCTCGTTAACCGGTTCATTATTAGCGTTTTCCATCTGATAATTAATATATATAAATTATTAGCATAAAATAATTAATAGTAATACATAAATAATCACATAATTTCATAACACATGGATAGCCAAAATTATCGATTTCTCGATTCCCATTTTATATATTATAATATGCATCAATACACACCATTATCTTACAAAGTTTTATTTGTAGTTATTTTACAAGATTATATTTTACTATTATTATTATTATTATACAATCACAGTTTCATAACCCTACTATCCCTCGTCAGTTGGTACTTTAGTAACGACGTTCCCTTTCGTCGTACTTCCAGGAGATCTGTTCTCCTACTTCCCGAATCCTATTTCCTGCATCCACCAGCTCCTCGCCAAAGTGGCAGAGTTCAGCTAGATTTTCATTGCTCATTGGTGGGTTTGATATTGGTTCCGGGTCGAACTGCGGAAAAAACGTATAAGGATTGTTAAGGAGGTTTTGAAACTACCAATCATTAGTCCACCACTCGTCCATTCCTAGAGGTTGGGTGTGGTTTATAGGTTCTGGGATTGCTGGTTCCAAGTTTATTGGAAGTTGATTTTCAGCAGGATAAGAGTGGAGGTTATTATTGATAGGCCTGACGATATCACAGCTCTCTAATGCACGATCCAATTCATCCTGAAATGGCAACTCCTCAATTTGCCTAGAGCTTTCCCCAACTTCTATCTCTGTTTGCCTAGAACCTTCCCCAATCTCCATTTCTATCTGCCTAGAACCTTCTCCGATTTCAATACTCTTTCCTTTGTCTATGGGATTTTCTATTTTGGGAATCTTCCTAGTTGCGGGTTTCCTCCTGCGCACACGCCTCCATCCTACAAATCTTCTCCTTTTCTTAGGATTTGGTTTCTCTGGAGGTGGAGCGTTGAATTCCATAGGTTCTTCTATATCGGGTATGTAACCAGTAAAATCTTTGGAAACTTCTATTTTCACTGGATAATGATTGAGATTCTGAAGGGCTTCAGATAACTCATTCATGCTGTGTAACATATATGCAAAATACTAAGTTAAAATTTTATAACAAAATTTAACAAATAACCTTCAAATATTATTGCATACCAGGTGATTAATTTAATACAAAGGACAACTGAAATTTAAACATACTAGGGTTTATTTATTTACTGGGTAAAATTTCTGGATTGTAGGTGATAAGGGTGCTAATACTGGGTCAGGGTATTTAAAGATTTGCATTTACTGTTACAGTGGCTAGCATATAGAGATCTGCCCATTTTTCATCTAACTGGTCTTCCCATGGTGGGTTACTGCCTAGTTTCTGAGTTTCCTGATTAACTCTCATTTCTTTTGGTTGTGATTTCTTTATTTTCTCCTGACTTTTCTTAATAATCAAACTTCTTTTATTAGGAGAAAGTGGTTCCTCATATTGTGCCTTTCGAACAAATATTCCCTCCTCAGTATCTACTGAGTATCTTGAGGATTTTGATTGGGATGAACTTCCCTTCTCTTTTGGTGAATTATCTAATTTAAGATAAATGTTCGAAAGCTTTTGCTTACCCATACTGTAATTAACAAGTAGTCAGTTAATAAAACAAATAATCACAAAATGGTAATCAGGAAAAAATAAGTACTTCTTAAATACTTAATTAGCTTAACTCAGTGGCTTTGATATCACATTTTCCTGTCACGGCCCGAACCCCGGTTTGACCCTGTTTAGGAGCCGCGGGACAGAAAATCCCGTGGTATTTATTTAATTGAGTTGACACCGGAAGATTTTAACAGGATCTTTTTAAAACTGAAAATTCATAATTCGGGATAAAACCCCGGTAATTTACAATAAGGTGATTTTACTGGGAAATCTTTATTTCACAAAACATGTTTCTTTATTTACACTGAGCCACTTTCTTAAGCTTGTAGTGTTTCACGGCACTTTTCCTGGATCACAACAGATCACCTGAAACATGTTTGAAAAATGTTTTGTCAGCAGGGAAATACTGGTGAATCATTCTTTTTACTAAAACAACACGTTGTTATAATTTACAGTATTAAGAGCGATTACAATGTTTCCATATATCAACCAACTACCCACAGTATTTGTTGGGATTGAACCCTAACAAAGGAACAGATAATGTAAAGCCAAAACCAGGTCACAACAGAGGATTCACAATAAACAGTAGTTTATACTTTGCTCTCCCCTTGAAAGTGAGTTATAACATCTGATGGTCTCTAACTGCTGCTCATAATCAACTGCTGTGCCCTTTCAACTGCTGATATGATCCTAAAGACTACTGAAGACAAACTCTGTTGCTCTATCTACTGCTGTCTCTTAAGTGCTGCTGAAGACACAAACACTGCTCATTCAAGGACTGATCACCTTTGGAGAAAGCACTGATATTGTTGTTAAGCATCAGTGCTTAGGCTACAACAGTGGAACGTGAAGCAGTTGTTTCCTCATGTTTTGTATTATTATTACAATCAGTTGTTAGACATCAGTAGTTGGTGTAAGGACAGTAGATATAGTTTGTTAGGCTGTTAGACGTCGCTTTCATGGTGACGTCAGCTGAGATTCCTCAGTGGTTTGGTTTGCCTATAAATGTAACAGTACCCTGTACTGTTACATTTGATTGACTGAGTGGTTTCTTCTCCTCATGTCTAATCCTTTCATCTTGTGTGCAACCAACCTTGGGGCATCAGGCTGAGGGGGAGTATAGTTTGTAAGCTTATCTGTAATCTTTTGCTTTGATTTGTAAATCATTCGACTCTATGAAAATCAATTGTTTATCAAACTATTTTCTCCTTTGATTGTGTTTACAAAGTTTGTTTTCATTTCCGCTGCACTTAACATGTTTTCATATTCATTGATAATCCATTTCAAACAAACAAACACTATCATAAGAGCCTCCGATCCTAACAATTGGTATCAGAGCCTGGACAGTCAATTTCGATTTAACAGTCAAATTGACATAACAGTTCGGCTCAAAATTCATTGATACTAAGGTTGGTTGTATTCAGTTGAAAAACAGAGTAACGAGTAAAATCATGATCAAAATGGTTATTCAAAAACTCTGTAAATCAACCAAGATGTCATATGACACACAAATTTCACACAACAGGTGTTATCATGCAAAAGTCACCCATAGCTTTCAGATCTGTGAACTTATCAGTCAAATTGTGGGATTGTTTTATATTTTTCAATATTGATTTCAACTGTTGTTTTGATATTTGTGATGTTTTCATTAAATACTAAAGTACAAACCTCAGATTAACAAAACCTATGTTCATAAAAGCATTTGTTGTTGTTGTTAACACTGAAAGAGGGATTTGAAACTTTAGTCATTCAGATCTTATGTGTTGAAAACAGGTTGAGTTCCTTAAAAGGACAAAATCAACTATGTTAAAATACATTAAGAAAACAAGGGTCAACATAGTCCGCATCATATGTAATGTGAGATTGGATGAAAAACTTGTGAAAACATGATCAAGTCTCTCAAAACATTACTGTAGAATGATTTTGGACTAATATTCACACATACTCAGAAGTGTGTTTATCTCAAAACTTTTGAAGTCAAAGGAAAAGAGTATAAACATAAAACACTTATGAGTCAAAGTTTAGGGTAATAATGGTAATTGAGCAACTATGTGCATTTATCTGTTCAGAAAAAGGTTTTGATTCCAGTAAATGAACTCCAAAGAGGACTAGACAAATGTTAAAAAAATTTTCTCCATATGTCCTCAAGTTTGCAATCGATTGTCAAAGAAAATGGTTCCAAACAGTGGTCAAAATGCATCCAAAAGTTCTTTCCACTGGTGACCACTGACCATTTTCAAAAACTTATGTATGATATGATTATATACTCTATTGAATTTATACCAGATCCTTTTTGATACTATTCTCAGAAAATCCTTTAACTATTTTTTTGTTGTTCAAAGGATTTTCTCAAATAACCAGGATATATTATTCATTTTTTTTTGGAATAATATATTTGGAACTTATGCTTGTTTTTGTTGGCAATAGTTTCAGCTCCTGTCAGGATGTAATACCTTATTTTTTATGGTATTAGTGTCCTCATAAATGGGTCAAAAGGAAATGGTACATATGTCATGATCATGTCATACTCAGGTTTGCTCCTAAATTTTTATCAAAGGTTGATTGCAAACTGTGCTTAAAATACTAGGGTACTCATGTTTTAATTGAATATTAAACGAAAATGAGTTGCCCTAGCAAAAAGTTTTCATTATCTGGGTACTAAACCACTGTCCTTCTAAATTGACATGTGGCAAAACCTTGATTGAAAATCCTCAAAATTGTTGCTGTAACATCTGTCTCTCAGATTTTACCATTTACCCTAACCACTGATTTGTTCCAAATTCTGATTCCTAAACACTGTCCACTGCTGAAAGTTAACCACTGATCCCTCATTTTCTTGAAAAGCACTGATGCTCAAAATCAGTGTCTTATCCACTGATATGCTATCCACTGATAGTAAAAATCATTCACTGCCCATAATTTTTACCGTTGTAACCACTGATGTTTGATACGTCAGTGGCTCTTAAAACAACTGTTCTACATACTTCATCCGTCTCATCAGTGTTTGACACGTGGTCAGTTTTTAGCCCTCAGATCTTAATAACCGCTGCCACATCAGCGATCATTTTTAAATAAAACCCTGCCCTAAACCCCCAAACAGGGTTTTTACACTGTCGAATCGAATTCCAAAAATTCTCTTCTCATAGCAGTTTCCAACCCTTCTTCTCAAAATCTCCAAAATCCTCCTTCATTCTTTTCCGCAAAAATGACAAAATCAAAGTCAAAATCAAAACCAAAATCTAAATCACCATCACCTTCCAAAGAGGTCGCTCAAACGGCCGAAGAACCCATCGAAATACCATTCAAACAATCTCACAACTATCTGGGTTTACTCACAAAACCTACTGAGAACCATACCTTCGACTCCATCATTGATGCAATAACTGGATCAAAGTACAAAACTTTGTTGACAGTAAATGCTCCCATATATCTGCAAACCCAGAGAGAGTTTTGGAAAAAGGCGACGCTTGAAAAACAAGACGATAAAGTCATTGCCATTAACTCCTCGATACAGGGAAAAGCGATCAAAATCACACCACAATTGATATCAGAAGTCTTCACACTCGATGATCAGAACGGTAAAACCTCTTTTGACAAAAACGAGTTAAAAGCTGATTTTCTGAAAAGGGGTTATGCAGAAGAATCAAAGGTAGATACCCTACAAAAGGGTTATTTTCCATCTGCACCCAGGTTTTTATTTCACACACTCTTGATGTGTGCTTCGAATAAAACAACATCTTTCAACGAAATACCATTAAAAATTCAATGCCTGGGTTACGCTATTTTGAATAAAAAGGATTACAACTATTCCCAGGAGATTTTCAATGACATGGTGAAAAACGTTGAAAGTAAAGCATTTTTACTTTTTCCAAGATTTTTGAGTTACTATTTTGAACAAAAATTTGAAAAGGAAAGTTTAAATTTGCTAAAACAAGGTGTTCATTGTCAAATAAAGAGCTTAACAAAAGAAACATTTTCAAGGATGATGGCACCAATAAAAACAAAAGCAGGGATACCTGAGAAAATTTTAGTGGTTACAACTGCTCCTCAGGTATCAGCTGCTGAGCCCACTGCTCCAGGTGATCAGAGTAGCACTCCCACTGCTTTGAAACCCACACCTGCCACCACTAAAAAGACCAAAAAGAAAACATCCAGAAAACCCACCAAACCCAAAACAAAGGCAACTCTGGAAGATGAGATCCCAGAGGAAATGCATGTGACAACACAAAAGTCACCACAAACCACTGCTGCTACTTCCTCACAGCAGTTGGAAGAAAGATCTCAACCCATAACCGAAACTCCTCCTGCATCCTCACAAAAGGATCAGGTTGTAAGCACAGGGACACCACAATATGAAGCTCTGAATCCACTCGGATCCATCTTCCTCAGTCCTAATCCCAAGGACATGTCTCTTTCAACCCCCATCCCCTCACCAATAATAATGCCACAAACCATGCTATCTTTGTTGCATGCAGCTGCTATTGCACAGACACAAACCAGTTCCTCTCTATCACCTATCACTGAGAGTATACATCCATAAGTGACTGGGTCTGATGCTTATACTTCTGCTATCCCAGCAACAGTTGAGGAGGTTACACTGCAGGAGTTACAAGTAACTTCTGTCAGTAGTTCAAGAGGAGCAGCAACTACAACTGGTGGATCAACAGATCCTCAGTTGGACAGTTGTTTCATAAGTAAGACTCCCTTGAAGGCAATTTCTTCCATGGCAACATCGGTGACCACCAGTGAGTTGGATTTAACCACTGGTATCATCAAAGGTTTATCGAGTGCCGAAGAAAGAAGTCCCCAGTACCGAGAACAAGGGGCATCAATGGATGATTTTTGGGACTCAGTTCCTAAGTCAAACATTGATATAACCACTGCTAGTGGGGATTCAGATGATCCTACTAAAGTAGGTGATGATTCACGATATCAGGAATTGACGGGCAGAGTTGACAAACTTGAAGAATCAGTTGCTGAAATAAAGGAGATGGTGCAAGAGATTTTAAAAGCTCAAAAAGCACAATCCACTGCTGCCCCATCACAATCTGCTGTTCCTGCTCAAGCACCTGCACAACAGGCATTTGCTGCAAATGAGCTATGGAATATATTTCAACCCATGCTTGAAGCACAGCAACAAATGGCTGATAAAAAGCATGCTATTCAAGTACAAATGCTGACCAACATGGTTGAATCAAGATTTAAAAATACTCAAGCAGATATCAAGGCTATAAAGGCTAGCATTCAAAATGCTTCTGGCAAAGTTCCTTCTTCCATACCATTTCTTGTAAATCCCCCCTCAGATAATGCCAAAAAGGGGGAGAATAACAAGCTGTTGGGAAATTTGAATAGGAGGGGAATAGAACATGGCCTCCATGTTGAGCCTGAAAAAGCAAAAGAAAAGCAGGTCTCAAAACCTGTTAGTCAAACAGCTGATACAGCAACAGTTAAAAAAACTGCTGCAGCAGCAGTTACAAAAACTGCTGTCAGTAGCCAAACAGCTGCTATGTCATCAACATCTTCAACACACACCACTCTACCACACACCACTACAAATACTGCTCCACCATCATTATCTACAATCATACCATCACCACTGCCTCCTGTCATAAAACAGAAGACAACAGATGTTACAACATCTGTTGTAATGACAACAGTGATTGAAACACAAGTTGTTTCAACCACTGTCAGTCAATCACTGCCACAAACCACTGCTATCCAATCTACCACCACTGATCCACCCAAAACATCATTTGCTTCTTCTTCATTAAAAAGGAGTAGAAATCTCATATCAGATGATGATTCACCACCAACATCACCACTTCCATCCCCTGCTCAAAAGCAGAAGACAACTGCTGACATATCAGCAGTTGTAATGACAACAGATGTTGAGACACCAGTTGTTTCAACAGATGTTTGTCAGGCATCCATCACTGCTCTCATTCTTTCTACATCACAACCAAAGCTCTTCAAAAGAATAAGAAAGCCAATCTCTGTCGATGAGGGTATGCATGATCCTAATGCTGCAAAATATCCACTGGAACTTGAAGCTATCAAAAATGAGATGAGGCAATTCTATACAGAAGAGGATCCGTCAAAAAGAAGATTCTCCTCACTCATAGGCTACATGCCACCAGAGGATATGAATGATTACCTCAAACTCAAGGCAAGGCAGGCCAAAGTACAAGCAAATGTTGACAGTGAAAAAGAAAAGTTAAGCGAAGATGGCATTGCTGAAAGACTGGAGTTCTACTTAACAAAAGTAAAGCAGATAGAAGAATTTGCACAGGAACTAATCAAAGAAAAGGCTGAACAACGCAAAAAGCTAAGAAAACAATATCTCGCCTACATTATGAAAGAAAAATTCTATCCTGCTGAAGAAAAACAGTTTGAAGAATGGCCAATAATCGCTCTAAAGCATGAGGCTGAGAGGATTGACAGAATCAAGAATGATTCCACAAAGAAGAAAAATCCTCCAAACTGGAACAAATTCAAAAAGCTCATTGCTGATTTCACTGCTGAGTATAAAAGAAAGAAAGAGGAGCTGGTGGATGCAAAAATAGACTCTGCTGAAGCCATATCAAAGTGGTCAAGACAGCAGACTGATGAAGCCTACAAAAGGCTGAAGAAAAGAAAGACAACTGTTTCAGGCACTTCTAAAAAGCAAGAACAAATGATGAAGCTTGAACAGAAGATGGGAAACCTCGACACACTGTTCCGGTCTACTTTTGCAACAAATCAAGATGAGGGAGAACAGTTGACTGAAGAAGAGGTAAGAGAAAAGGAAGCAGAGTACTTCAAAGATACCATCACAAAAATGGGTCTAAAAGAAGAAACCTCAACAAAGCTTCAAAGCCTTTTTAAGGCGTTAAACAAACATGCGACTCCAAACACTGCTGAAGACAAGACAGAAGCTGAACGACAAAAACTTATTGAACAAGAAACTTCAAAAGATATAGCTGCAGCTGACAAAGTCTTTGAAGAAGCTTTCAAAAGAATGTCTGAAAGTCTGCAGTTGTTTTCAAGGCCATTATCCCTCAACTCATCTTCAAATAAGTCTCTCCCAAGAAACCCACTTGGCTTAAAAATACTAAAGTGGATGTCTGATCAAAAGACTCACGTATTGACCTTGGTCAGAGCCAATGGCGATGTGAAGCACATATCAAGGAAAGAAGCACTAGGCCTTAGTGTTCAAGATTTGCAGGATCTCCTTGGGCTTTCACTGTGTAGGGATGAGGATGACCAGAGTGCAAAGGAATTTGAAGCTGAATTCAAAGAACAAGCTAAGGCACTCTTGATGAGTAATAAAGGTCCTGAATAATGAAAGGTTTTGGCATTATCTGTTCCAGGGGGAGATTGTTGGGATTGAACCCTAACAAAGGAACAGATAATGTAAAGCCAAAACCAGGTCACAACAGAGGATTCACAATAAACAGTAGTTTATACTTTGCTCTCCCCTTGAAAGTGAGTTATAACATCTGATGGTCTCTAACTGCTGCTCATAATCAACTGCTGTGCCCTTTCAACTGCTGATATGATCCTAAAGACTACTGAAGACAAACTCTGTTGCTCTATCTACTGCTGTCTCTTAAGTGCTGCTGAAGACACAAACACTGCTCATTCAAGGACTGATCACCTTTGGAGAAAGCACTGATATTGTTGTTAAGCATCAGTGCTTAGGCTACAACAGTGGAACGTGAAGCAGTTGTTTCCTCATGTTTTGTATTATTATTACAATCAGTTGTTAGACATCAGTAGTTGGTGTAAGGACAGTAGATATAGTTTGTTAGGCTGTTAGACGTCGCTTTCATGGTGACGTCAGCTGAGATTCCTCAGTGGTTTGGTTTGCCTATAAATGTAACAGTACCCTGTACTGTTACATTTGATTGACTGAGTGGTTTCTTCTCCTCATGTCTAATCCTTTCATCTTGTGTGCAACTAACCTTGGGGCATCAGGCTGAGGGGGAGTATAGTTTGTAAGCTTATCTGTAATCTTTTGCTTTGATTTGCAAATCATTCGACTCTATGAAAAGCAATTGTTTATCAAACTATTTTCTCCTTTGATTGTGTTTACAAAGTTTGTTTTCATTTCCGCTGCACTTAACATGTTTTCATATTCATTGATAATTCATTTCAAACAAACAAACACTATCATAAGAGCCTCCGATCCTAACAGTATTTGTCACTCGACCATCCATTGGTAACCTCATTGTCCAATGGTGTCTGTGACTATGGTCATATCACCCCTTGGCTACCCCGTTGTCCAATGGTGAAGGTTATCAAGTAATGTATACAAAACCCCACATACCAGCTGTAATTTGGTGATTACAAAGACTTAATCCCTGTAATTATAACTTTGAAAATAAACATGCTTTTGAAATTAAATTTTATAAAAAGAGAATGACTCACTTTGCAGATTTCACACGAGCAGAGTTTAATCTATTGATTAGCCTTGTTAACCTAATTTAAATAACAATGCACACAAAACTAGGTTAGTAACTAATACAGCATTTACGATAACTCACGATATTAAACCCTCACAACGAATGACAAAGTGCAATACTTAAACATCCATCGAATTCACGACGAATGACAAAGCATAACCCTAATGTGGGCAGCACTTAAACATCCATTGGATAGTTTTAATCGATCGGACATTGAATCGTAGCAGCGATCGAGTTATTACCCTGTTATTGCGGCAGCACTTCGTGAATTGTGTGTGTTTTTGGATTGTTTCTACTATATCTCAGTGTACGAAATGACTTTGAACGTCGAATCAACGCAGAAACTCAATGTGACCCACATTAGTGATTTAAGGATATGTATTTCGCCAATAAGTCGAAAGCATTTGTCACATAATGACATGCGGACTGATAAAATTTATGGTTTGATGAAAAACCCGTATCGATTAAGGATTGACAGGTTAAGAAACTCCGAAGGAAAGTATGTACATATTGTATAGGTCAACTGAAACGCCTTTAGAGGCCCAAATATGCTATGGAGGTTAAGATCATAATACGTCAGAAAGTACTTCCATTATTTTTAGCAAATCTTGAGGTAGAGATTTCTTTTAAGGGGGTGAGGATGTAACTCCTCGTAAAATCACGACCAATGATGTATTGACACGTGTAATAAACCCTAAGAAAGTCAAACCTGGAATTTAAGGGACTAATTTTTTGAAAAATCGAAAACTTTGATTATGAAAGGACTGGAAGTGTTACCATACCTAAAATAAGTTTCTAAATAACCTCTCACGATATTTATATTCACAAATGAGCCACTTGTCGACCGAGTGTAGCCGTTTGCGTAATTAATTGAAAGTTTGCGCAATGAAGGGTTAAAAGCGTCAACATGTTAATTCTTACCTCTGAGTGACCTTTTAACAAACCAGGAGCTTCATGATATTTGATTATACTCTCGGGAATGCCAATTATTGGCCGTCTAGGGTTTTTATGCCTATAAGTAAAGTTACGCGCAACCTTGCAAGTTAGAGGGACTAAAAGTGTCAATATGTTTAATTATACCACTTGTAAGTGTTCCTTTAATTTATAAGCCCAAATTTTATGGAATCGAGGCATTAAGGTTTGAATCAAAGTTCGTTACCTTTTTCTTGACAGGGAGTTGTAGGCTACCACTGTCTTTAGTCTCAGAGGACGTTAATTATAGCCCGTAGGCACTTCATCTTTAGAGGGATTATTATTTTAATAAGGAAAATTGGAGTAATCCAATTTAAGGACGACTTTTGCGATTTTATCGAATCACTGTCACCAATGTTAACATGTCTTCAGATGTTAACAAGGATTGGAATCTTTTGAATAGGTTTTACCATCTTGGCCATGTCTGCAATGACATTTAGGCTAGGTTTTACCTTTAAGATTCTTTTTAATATTTAACGCAGAACAATCCTAAATTGAGATGTTAATATGGATCTGAATCTAATTGAGGAGCTACCATCTTAGCCCTGTCTTAAGGTGACACATGGATAGGTCTTGTCCTTTTTTAGATTTTGTCATTTTATTATAATGGTAGATCTTATAATAGGAATGTTATTTTAAATCTAACCATTTCATTAAAATTTAAACAAGTACTTGGTTGCCCTAAACGGGACTTCTAACTGAAATGACTTGCCCATGCAGGGGCTAATCAGAAAATAACAAAGGAAACAAATAAAAGACAAATAAAATGAATTAGGATTTGTCCTATGTTCTTTCTCTAGACTCGAGAATAAAAAAAATGTGCCATTGTGTAACTGAGATTAAACATAAAAAGGCTAGTGTTTAATTCACTCAGTGTTGGCTCTGATACCAACCTGTCACACCCCGATATTTCCACGTATTACCGGTGGGCCCGGTGGGGAGTATCGTGATGTAGTTGATATCATCATAGTCAAACAACACAAATTTAAAATGCACAGCGGAAGCAAAAGATAGATTTATTTCAACTGAATAAATTGTAATATTAAGTATCACAAAATAGTTGAAACAGATCCACAGGCGGATCGAAAGAAAAAGGAAAATTGTTCAACAGACTTTAACACCTAGAGCTTGCGAGACTTGATTATTAATGCCTGGAGTAGCCAACCTATTACGTATAGTACCTGCACTTAGCCTTTTTGGAAAATACGTCAGTTTACACTGGTAAATACAACTTAACTGACTCATTTTGAAAAGAGTTTGGAAATTAATTTGAATGCACTTAGGCAAAAATATTTTTATAACTCGGGACAATTATTTAAAAATAATCTTGTATACAGTTTTACTTATTTGTCGTCCGTTAGGGCCGGTTTGTAGGGCCGGACTAGATTAACTGACACGCCACATGTATAGTGCCCACAAGGTTGATTCCTTTAAGTGGGTTACCAATTTTTACATAATGCAACTGTCAGGTGTACGCCTACACCCCGTGCTTAGGTCGTGGCCATTTCTTTGAATGATGCCAAGGATATCCGGGACATGGTCATTTAACCCCCAAAGGCCATACACCTAATAATACAGATTAAAACGAGTTATGTAAACACATCAATCACAATCCGATTTAAATGACTACACACCCGACCAAGCGGTACTTTTATAGTACCGTTATAGTACCGTATCCCAAGCCCGTATAGGGAAAATAAGTTAAGAGTATTTACCTGAGCAAAGTATAAATCAAATACAGCAAGTGCACGTAGCTTTTACTGGGCTCCTAATCTGGAACGAAGGTTTATATTAATCTATTAGAATCCTAACGGGTCTTTAATTAAGCTTAGACTTAGACCGGTTAGTTTTCAAAAGGAAGACACGGTTCAAACGCATGATAAAGCGAAGACCGGTTTAGAATGTGGTTTTGACACGGTTCAAACGCATAATATGTGTGACTTAAAAACATTCTGGATTTTGAGATGAAAATGATATGGTTTGACCCGTTTCGGCTAAATTATGCAAACTAGTTACATAAGCCGATCCGAACGCGAAAAGTGCGTAACGGGTAACCATATGAGTCATATAGAATTTTCCTAAGTTAATATGCCTTAAATATGTTGTGACATCAGTAAGATATCTTCTATTATGCCCAAAACGGATTTAAACTCAAATTACGCCCCGTAGGGGTATTTTGGTCATTTTAAAGGTTATAAAAGAGTTTAAATATAAATCTGAGTTTCGGGTCTGATGTAATCAGTAAAAATACTTAATTTACTAAGTTATATCAGTAGGGTATAACCTATGTGTGAAATTTATCATTTCTAACCATACTATGCACCGAAGGGGCATTTTGGTAATTTCACTTAAGCCTAAAAGGTCAAAACTGGAAACCTGAGTTTAAAACTTTTGCTTACTGCTAAAGTATAAAAATTTATTTAAAACATCAGTAGGTATCAAGTCTTATATATCTAAAATGGTTTTAATACATACTATGCGTTAAAAACGCTTAAAAAGGCGATTTTAAGCTATTTTCGGGTTTTATAAAAAAAGGCTGATATTTTTATTATTCCAGAAGGCTTAAAATACTTTATTTATCATATTGGATCTGTAGAAAAAGGTTTGGTATCAAAAGGATTTGTAAAACTCCTTTTATAGCCTAAAAGGGCAAAACCGACATTTACCGGATCAAGCCTAGAACTCTATTTTATGCTTAGCCTAAAAATAAATAAAAATCTCCAAAAATCCCAAAATATTATTTTATATCAGTGGGTAAAAATTTTGGTATCAAAAATCGGGTTTAGATAGGCTATACGCTAATTACACCGTTTAATTACTAAAAAGCTTTCTAATTACGCTAATGAGCATAACTCTTAATCTAGACCTCAAAATGATGTCAAATTTTAGGTACAAGTTTATAAATCAGTAACCAAGGTTTCTACTCTTTTACATTTTCAAAAATCACGTTTTAAGGTCATATGGGCATAATAGTCAACATTTAGGCATTTAACGGAAATATGCATATGAATCGGATAACTAATGAACCAAGTTGTATAACCACAGAGGGTTATACTTATATGAAACCTGGTCCTAATAAGGCTCTAAGACATTTCTAAACTATTCTCTAACGGGTCAGAACTGAAAGTCAAAGCAAAAGTCTACTTTTGCGACTTTCGGTTCCGAACCGAGCTTAAACTGAAAATTGTCGAGTTGAACATGCTTAGACATGTTCTTACATTAATTACCAAGTTATAGTAATGACAAAACAGGTTGCATAGCTTCTACATTGCTAATTATGCATTAATTTGAAAATAAGCTTTCTGTTGACTTTTTGAGATTAACTTTGACCCGACAATTGACCTAGTTAGAGTGGGAATCAGAGGGTGCCCTTTTAAGGGTTTATTGCCCACATAATTACCCACTCATAGGTACTTTCAATTTGGAATTTGACTGGAAAAATTAAGATTAATGATGAAGTCAAATCTTAATTACGATGGTTTGACTTTAAGCTAATTAACTAAGCAAAACTGAGTTAAAGAAGGTTAACGAAGCTTACAAAGGTCCTATGCACGACTAGTGATCACTAGGAAGAGGTCTTGAGCTCCAGGAATCCTCAGAGAGTGAGTTGTGGAGTTTGCAAGTGAATGAGCTCAATGTTGCAACATTGGAGTTCCTTATATACCCATTTTGATGCAACAAGATCATGACAAGGAAGTCTAGTGATGTTATGGGATCATTACAGGAGTTCCTAGGCCATAATAAACCATCAAACAAGCCCATAGGATCGAAAACAAGCTCCATAAGTCGGTTAAACCGGCTGAACAGGCAGCTGTGATGATTTTCTGTATCTGGGCACCTTAGGCGGCCCGCGGAAGGGTCCTTACATACCTTACGCGGCCCGTGTGAGGCTCAGGTCCAGGACAAACAAGTTTTAGCAATTGCATTTTTGGTCCCTGGTCCTTGTATACGTGGTTTTAACTTCATTTCTTGCACTTTTGGCCCTCTAACTTGACTTTCAAGGGCTCCAAGACATAACCAAACTTTTTTAAGTCCTTGGTTAACTTTATGATCACCCGAAAAGCCTTTAATTTCAACGTTGACGCTTTTAACCCCTCGTATACGAATATTGTCATAACTTTCTCATACTTTAACGAAACCTTGTGAAATTTTTATCACTTATTCTCGTGAGTATAATTAATCATTACAAAGCTTCGGGTTTGCTAAAAGGTCACTCAGAGGTATACTTTAAACATGTTGACACATTTAACCCCTGTAGTTTGTAATTCCTCACTTCTTTCACAATTTGCTTCGTATGATCCATGATTTATTTATTTAAGGGTATAAAAATCATGTGGGGCTATTGAAGGATATATTTATCCATTGTTAACATTTTGAACCCTTTTATTCACCTACTTTCCTTGTTTGTCAGCTTTAGTCCCTCTAAATCACTTCTTTACACGTTTAAAGTCCATGACACGTGTTGATATATTATTGGGCATAAATTTTCAAGGTGTTACATCCTCACCCCCTTAAAAGAAATCTCGACCTTAAGATTTACTGAAATAAATGAGGGTACTTTTCTTTCATTGTGGACCCTACCTCCCACGTGTACTCGGAACCTCTTCGGGCATCCCATTTAACCTTTACAATCGGTACATGCTTCCTTCGAAGCTTCTTAACCTGTCGATCCTCGATCGACAAAGGTTTTTCCACAAATTTTAAGCTATCATCTATATGCACATCCGTATGTGGTATGACTAGTGATTCATCAGCTAGACATTTATTTAGATTGCAGATGTGGAATACATTGTGAATACCACTGAGCTCTTCAGTTAAGTTTAACTTATAAGCCATTGCTCCTACACATTCGATGATCTTGAATGGTCCCATATACCTTGGGCTTAACTTACTTTTCTTACCAAATCGCATCACTCCCTTCCAGGGTGATACTTTAAGCAGAACTTTATCACCAACCTCAAACTTTAGAGGTTTTCGCCTTTTATCAGCATAACTTTTCTGCCAATCCCTGGAAACTTTCATGCGGTCACGAATCTGGACAATCTTGTCCGTCGTTTCAAAGACTATGACAGGTCCTGATAACTGAGCTTCTCCTACTTCTGCCCAACAAATAGGCGTTCTGCATTTTCTACCATATAATGCCTCAAAAGGCTCTGCCTGAATACTAGTATGGTAGCTATTGTTATAGGAGAACTCGATCAATGGCAGGTGGTTATCCCAACTACCACCTAAGTCAATCACACATGCACGAAGCATGTCTTCCAAAGTTTGGATGGTACGCTCACTCTGCCCGTCCGTCTGAGGATGGTAAGCCGTACTAAAATTTAAGCGCGTGCCCAAAGATTGTTGGAAACTTTTCCAAAAATGTGATGTGTATCTAGTATCTCTGTCAGAGATAATAGACACTGGTACGCCATGCAGAGATACAATCTTATCTACGTACAATTGGGCTAACATGTCGGAGCTAAAAGTCTCCTTAATGGGTAGGAAATGTGCTGACTTAGTCAGTCTATCTACTATCACCCATATAGTATCATTTCCTTTCTTTGTCGTTGGCAACTTGGTGATGAAATCCATTGTCACCATCTCCCACTTCCATGTGGGAAGTTCAGGCTGTTGTAGCAAACCTGACGGCTTTTGATGTTCAGCTTTAACTTGTGCACACGTCAAACATTTGGCTACATAGGCAGCTATAGACTTCTTCAAGCCTATCCACCAATAGTTCGCCTTCAGATCCTGGTACATCTTATCAGCTCCAGGATGAACGGAATATTTGGAACTGTGGGCTTCCTGGAGGATAACATCCCGAAGTCCTCCATAAACTGGAACCCAAATTCGTCCATTTAATCTCAGGATTCCGTCCTTGCCATAGGATAACTGTTCTTCAGTTACTCCTAGCTTTTCATCAGGATAGTTAGCTTCCAATACAGCTTCCTTCTGCGCCGCTAACAACCTTTCATTCAAACTATTCTTTATCTCAATGCTCTTGGCATTGATTCTTATAGGCTTCACTCTTTCCTTCCTACTTAAGGCATCGGCGACTACATTCGCCTTGCCAGGATGGTATCTTATCTCACAATCATAATCATTCAAAGTTTCCATCCATCGTCGCTGCCTCATATTCAAGTCCTTCTGATTAAACAAGTGTTGAAGGCTCTTGTGATCAGAATAGATCACACACTTAGTCCCATACAAGTAATGCCTCCAAAGTTTTAGTGCAAATACAACAGCACCCAGCTCCAAGTCATGGGTGGTGTAGGTTTTCTCATGCACCTTTAACTGGCGTGAAGCATAGGCAATGACCTTGCCTTTTTGCATAAGCACACATCCCATCCTGGTGTGTGATGCATCACAATATACTACAAATTCCTCTATTCCCTCAGGCAATGTTAATACTGGAGCATTGCTCAACTTTTGCTTAAGGTTGTCAAAGGATTCCTGCTGCTTAGGACCCCATTCAAACTTAATATTCTTACGTGTTAACGAAGTTAGGGGTGCAGCAATCCTTGAGAAGTTTTTGATAAATCGCCTATGTCACACCCCCAAAATCCACTATGCAGAGTATCACCGCTTGGAGGCGTGACATGACCAGGATCAAGCCACCAATCATATTGAACATAACAAGTAATAAGTAAAATTCACCCACACAATATGAAAGGTATTTCAAATCAAAACATAGTTAAGTGTTTAGTGGAAGCATAATTGTAAAACCCAATATAAGTATTAAGTACGAAATATAGAAATGTTTTTAGCATGGCACACACTGCCATGTCCCACAACGACCACGTCTCCCTGTGCAAGCTCCATGAGTACCTAACGACCTGCAAGGCATGTAACAACGAGTCAACAACAAAGTTGAGCGAGTTCACAGTTGATTGTTTAGTTATAGCATTTGTTTCGTAAATCAGTTGTTCGTTTTGTAAACCATGTATCGCATTATTTCGTATCGCGGTCACCCTGACATGTTTGCGAAAATAAGTGGGGGCTTCCCATGTGTTACTAGACCACGCGTATCGACTGCTACGAAAATGTAAGAGGTGCCCTAAGTCAATGTCTATCAGCATTGACCCTTTGACCATAGTCCATTAGTACACGCCCGTCCGACTGGCACGGTGTGAGGCTTGTTAAACCTAATAGCGCTATTAACTAATGACCCGCTCGCCATAGGCCTCGGCGATTAAGTCGATAAATGAGGGACTTCAATTGATAGAGTTGATGGTCTTATGATCGTGTACGTAGGTTTTACGTACGTGCCCTTCAATCCGAGGACAGTAAAAAGTAGTTTAATAGTAATGATAGTACGAGTAGTTATTCAATCCCATTCCCAACCCCTGGGAATCCCATGCCTTGGAAAGAGTGTGAACTCACCTTGGTTTGCTCGGTTTGTCTCTCAAAAATAGCTATCAGTCAAAGTCGGTCAATCACGTCCTAGTATGATTACCACTTAGTTTATTAATGACTTCAAATAAGCACAAAGTTCCTACACGCATTTATCACATAACACGCACTCACTTTAACAGTTTACGCCCATATAAACTTTCCACCTATAGCTACTCAAGAGCAAGCATATGATATTGCACATAACACTTTTATTGACATGTAACACGTTTGATCGTTATCGGATAACATAACCGACATTTAGACATGCAAATCACTAGTTATAGTGTTTCAGCTTAAACATTCAAAACTGGACTGTTTTCAGGTAATTTAATAAAATAGTTAACTTATTCCACAAATTACCAAATTTTTACAGAATGTTTTAAATAACCGAGATATTATTGTGTAAAAATATCAGGATCCAATTCTTTACCAATATTTTATAAAAAATCATTTACTGGACTGCAAATCAGATTCGTCACTTTCTGACTGCAGTCTACGGAAAAATTCATTTAAAATTCATCGTAAGTCCGATTGACGAAATTCCAGTGGGAGAATTACTTATACATCAGTGCTCATCTACTGAACAAATTTCATGATCTGACTCTACACATAATCCATGTTATGATGGAAAATATGACGTTTATTTTCAGCAGTAAAAATGCAGCTTGAGTTGCTGTTACAAAATGATCCTTTAAAAATGGTAAACGAAGTCCAAAAATTATGATTCCAGTGCCATTAGAACCGTATTTCATAATACATAAATCTAGAGTTCAGAAAATACATTTTATGCTTTATTAAAGTTCGGTTACAGCCAACTGAAGTTGGCTGTAATCACTAAACAGCCTCTTGTTTTTCAGCTTTTAACATTCTAATGCGAGTTATATTGGTTCCGTTACATGTTCAGTGATCAACAACAAAATCATACTAGTATCATTTCATCATAATATAATCCTTAACTACTAACACATGAAGTAAACAAGAGTTTAAAGAAGTCTTACAACTAGCTTAAAGCTTGGGAATATCACTAGAGAAAAAGATGACAAAGATGGATGATGAAAGCAAATGAGAAGAATTCTTCAAGACCTTCAAGCTCCTTGTATCACTTTCTAACACTTGAAATAAGCTCAACAATGGAATGGTGGTGGTGGTTTTAGAGTGAGCCAAGAGAGAGATAGAGAATGAGAAAGATGGTGTGAAGATTGTGAAGTTATGCACCATATTTATAGTCATTCTTTCTAGTGTTTAGTCAACATGAACAAGCCAAGATTAGCTAAAATATAGAGGTATAATCTTGGATTCTAATACTTAGTCCACATATGGAGGAGAAGTAAATACTTAGTCCACATAAGGAGGGGAAGTAAATACTTAGTCAACATAAGGAGGATAAGTAGGTGACTTATAGTATTCAAATACAAGTATAAGGTATAGTATTCTAATCCAAGTATAAGGTATAGTATTCAAATCCAAGTATAAGGTATAGTATTCAAATCCAAGTATAAGGTTACATGTTTTAGTTAGTAGATTTCTAGTGGGTGTTACGGTGTACGGGGATCGTAACTAGCCAAGAAATAATTAAACAATGTTTCTAGCAAAATTTAATATTAATTAATCGTACGGATACATGTAATTATGAGGGTTGTCACATTCTCCCCCTGTTAAGAAAATTTCGTCCCGAAATTTAGCATGTGGTTACTGAGGAAGCTAGTTTAAGCTGCGTGGTTTACTGGTTTTTCCTTATAACATACGTGCGTGAGTTCGATCCTTACATGTGACCGGTCCGAAGGGTACCCTAAACTTTACGTTTTAAAAAAATTACATTTTTAACCCGAAACTTTTAAGGTTTCAAAAATGACAATTTAGTCCCTAAACTTTGTACTTTCAAATAATGACGGTTTTAGTCCTCGAAATTAAAAAGTGATAATTACAGGCAAGTTTCAAAGAATGTCAATTAGGTCCCTCAAATTGTAGTTTCACAAAATGTCATAATAGGCCCTTATAGTTTATGTAACCTTGTTTAATAACATAAAACTTAACGAATTTGCAATTGTTTCACGTGTTTGTATTGGTATAAGCATGTATAAGCACAAAGCAAGTATGTTCAAATAAGTTTCATTTCAATTATGGTAATTGTTACCATGCAAGTCAAAACAAATGCGAGTGTGAAAACCAGGGTGGTTACAGTCTCCCCTACTTTAGAAAATTTCGTCCCGAAATTTATTCGAAAGAGACCTAGAATGTAATTGTAATGATTAGAAGGATAATCAAATCATTGTTTGGTGCTGAAAATTTTGAGGAATTTACGAGGATCATTGTATAGAAATTGTTTTGCATGGCACTATGTCATGCTGGATTTGTAATGTAGATATTATGCAAACAATCGTGTGTACAAATAAGCAATAATGGATAATCACATAACCACATAAAGTTTTTATATGCCACCTCACTTAACAAGGCTTACTATGATTCTCATGCATCGAACCCCGTAATTAAGTGTGCACCCAAAATTACGTGTTTCGTTGCATGGTCCACACAACACTTCTAGTTAAGTGAGAAACAATAAGATTAAGGTATTGTTTAAATCAAATAAGCATCAATATCACACAACATCAATTGAATCAAAACATAGCATTGTTTGTTTGACGGTCTAATATGTAGTGAACAAGTTACATTTGGAACAAGTCATGCAATGGATCAATTTCAAGTCCAAAGTTATCAGGTAGTGGAGGTAGTGGATCCAGTTGCATACGAGCAGTTAGCATGTTTTCCAACCATTGATTCCGTTCTGTCAGCCATTGTACTTGTCGTGACAAATCTTGGACCTGATTGCTTAACCTGGCCATTTCAACTACCATTTGATCTGGATGTAGACCTATTTGAGGCACCGTACTTGGGCCTGCTATATCAGTTGATGGCAGTTGTTCTACTTCATTCAATAGTGACACGAAGGATTGTGGCGGTACTGGTGACTGCAAAAGTGATTCCGATCCTAATTGATCTTGGATCATCATGCTTTCATCAAATAATTCATCTTGCGTCGTTGGATCCTCCTCGAAGACTATCGGTGAGAAGCCTTGTGAGACGTTTGGTGTTAATGCTTGGGGTGGGTTAGTTGGAATATGTTCGTGTATGAAAGGCGGCGGTGGGTTCATATCACAACGATAAAAAGACGGTGGAGGAAATTGCATCAATGATTGCTGCAAATTCTGTGGGGGGACACTTTCTAAGATAAAAGGAGGTCCCCCCGACTGAGATGGTGGAGTCGGGTTTAGCCTAAAGAGGTTACAATTTACAATCTCAGGTGCCTTTGGAGGAGATAACCCCTGGATAACCTGGTCACTCAAAATACCAAAAGATTTTGCTAGTCTAGTAATGTAAGATCCCCCCATGAGACTTCTCGGGGGATTTGTGGGTTGACTAGAAAAATATGCAGCAAATCTATGGGCAATATTACAAGGAACTTGCTCGAAGATACTATATAGATAGAAGACTTCGGAGGTACTAACCCTTTGTTGGTTAATTTCGCGCCCCGTGATCGTGTTAGCTAAAACACGGTGCATATACCGATAACGAGAGTCTTTGTAGTTTCCTGCATTATTGTAGCCGCACCATGCTTTTGATGCATGGTGTTTCCAATATTCTTTAATTTCCGCATAGGTATAGGTGGTTGATGCCCTCGTGAAAATGGGCTGGCTAACTTCTTCATTGGTATAAATACCCAGACGAACTGCGAATTCTGTTAATGACATGTTAAAATGTTATCCACAAAGCCGAAAATGAATGGATTCTTCGGTAAGAAGTTTATTAGATTTGTAATAGAAGGTGGACAAGAATTCATATACTAGTTCATCATATGATGGCTCTAAGATGTCGAAGAAACGGCGCCAAGGTGTATTGTGTGATAGTAATATTGATAGTGAACCACTGGGGTCAACCATTTCTATTCGAGGCCAATCAATACTGCCAATGGAAAAAACCTCAAGATCCTTGAGTTTCTGACACTTCTCACGCGTGGGTAGATCGGTAAACCGAAGGAATGGATGAATTCCGGCTGCATTTGAGGATTCAGCATGTGCTACTGGGAAATATGCCATTTGAATATTGGGTTCACGTGGTGAGTTTCTCCGACGAATGTGTGAGTGATATGGAGTTTAAGAAGGTGTTGTGGTGATGTGAGAAGGTAGAACGGTTCAGTTTTTATAGCTCTTGCAAATCTCGTAAAGTCCGGAAATGCTTTATGATGAGCCGCAAATGTGCTACCAAAAGTCTAAGTTCACATTGATCGACAAAATGAAAAAGCGGACTCTCATTAATTACCGAGAAATCAGGAGCCGAAAAGAAAATCGGCGACGATAAGTTTGAAAAAGAAGACGATTGTTGCTGTCATGTTTTTGGCGGAATTTTTTTTTTAAAGTTTTAACAAAATAAAAGCTATAGAAAGGATAGGTTGTCTCTATATAGTTCATATGTTTTTATTTTTATAAACGACTATAAGTGAAAATACATATATATATATATATGTATATATATATATTTTATAAAGAAAACTTATAGTGATGACAGATGGTTATTCGGACAGATGGTCACCCGGTCGGATGGTCACCCGGTCGGATGGTAATTCGGCCCAAATGGGACTCATTCGATCGGCCAGTCATTCGGATAGTAGTGTGTTTCAAAAATGTTTCAAACTTTCAAAATTTTCATTGTTTATACGTTTTAAAATGGTTTACCATAGTTAGTTTGAAATTTTGAATTTGAACATGTATGATCTCAAAAATAATTTGAACTTGAAAAAGAAGGAATCGTATCGTAATAAATTGATAATAGTACAACATGGGTTGATTAGGACTTGGATTGTACTGAAACGGAGAAAATAAGAAAATTTTCCTTTTGAATTAGGGTAACATGCCTTGAGCCGACAGGTATACTGTACTCTCATCGGTATTTCCCAGGTAAGCAAACGTGTGTCTCGTCATGGAGGTGATTTCACAATCGGGTAAAGTAGTTTCATAAAATCAATGAGGATCAAAGAAGACATGTAACCAGATGGATATCATTTATTCCACGAATAAACGACATCAATGACAAGTCAAAATAGTTAGGTTCTTATAACTTAGTGAAGTCATGCTTTAGCCTATAAGTGAACACTCATCCCAAGAATTCCCAGGTAAGCACAACTGGTCCTTCGAGTTAGGATATATACGAAGGGCTTGAGTTAAGTTAACGCGTCCACTCATGATCTTCATATCAAAGGAAACATGAATGAGAAAGGTTCGCGAAAGTGCGATGACAGAAGAGAGTAAGCACATAAGTGTTTTCAAACAATAGATGTTACGTTTATCTAAGCATACCACGAGCAAAATTCTATGTAACTAGCAAGCAGGCAATATAAACATAAATCATATCACCTATAGTGTTGAGTCTTGCACATGGAGCGAAGCGTCGTTGTGGATCGTTGAGCACTGTTCAGGTTATAGTCTTGTTTTAACAAAAACTTTTTCCCTTATTAAAACCAAGTTCACTATAACCAATGGCTCTGATACCAATCTGTCACACCCCCAAAATCCACTATGCAGAGTATCACCGCTTGGAGGCGTGACATGACCAGGATCAAGCCACCAATCATATTGAACATAACAAGTAATAAGTAAAATTCACCCACACAATATGAAAGGTATTTCAAATCAAAACATAGTTAAGTGTTTAGCGGAAGCATAATTGTAAAACCCAATATAAGTATTAAGTACGAAATATAGAAATGTTTTTAGCATGGCACACACTGCCATGTCCCACAACGACCACGTCTCCCTGTGCAAGCTCCATGAGTACCTAATGACCTGCAAGGCATGTAACAACGAGTCAACAACAAAGTTGAGCGAGTTCACAGTTGATTGTTTAGTTATAGCATTTGTTTCGTAAATCAGTTGTTCATTTTGTAAACCATGTATCGCATTATTTCGTATCGCGGTCACCCTGACATGTTTGCGAAAATAAGTGGGGGCTTCCCATGTGTTACTAGACCACGCGTATCGACTGCTACGAAAATGTAAGAGGTGCCCTAAGTCAATGTCTATCAGCATTGACCCTTTGACCATAGTCCATTAGTACACGCCCGTCCGACTGGCACGGTGTGAGGCTTGTTAAACCTAATAGCGCTATTAACTAATGACCCGCTCGCCATAGGCCTCGGCGATTAAGTCGATAAATGAGGGACTTCAATTGATAGAGTTGATGGTCTTATGATCGTGTCCGTAGGTTTTACGTACGTGCCCTTCAATCCGAGGACAGTAAAAAGTAGTTTAATAGTAATGATAGTACGAGTAGTTATTCAATCCCATTCCCAACCCCTGGGAATCCCATGCCTTGGAAAGAGTGTGAACTCACCTTGGTTTGCTCGGTTTGTCTCTCAAAAATAGCTATCAGTCAAAGTCGGTCAATCACGTCCTAGTATGATTACCACTTAGTTTATTAATGACTTCAATTAAGCACAAAGTTCCTACACGCATTTATCACATAACACGCACTCACTTTAACAGTTTACGCCCATATAAACTTTCCACCTATAGCTACTCAAGAGCAAGCATATGATATTGCACATAACACTTTTATTGACATGTAACACGTTTGATCGTTATTGGATAACATAACCGACATTTAGACATGCAAATCACTAGTTATAGTGTTTCAGCTTAAACATTCAAAACTGGACTGTTTTCAGGTAATTTAATAAAATAGTTAACTTATTCCAAAAATTACCAAATTTTTACAGAATGTTTTAAATAACCGAGATATTATTGTGTAAAAATATCAGGATCCAATTCTTTACCAATATTTTATAAAAAATCATTTACTGGACTGCAAATCAGATTCGTCACTTTCTGACTGCAGTCTACGGAAAAATTCATTTAAAATTCATCGTAAGTCCGATTGACGAAATTCC
The DNA here is from genome assembly GCA_030545235.1 of Helianthus tuberosus. Classification (NCBI taxonomy): domain Eukaryota; kingdom Viridiplantae; phylum Streptophyta; class Magnoliopsida; order Asterales; family Asteraceae; genus Helianthus; species Helianthus tuberosus. The sequence continues at coordinate 143,565,210 of CM060434.1, read as the reverse complement.
AGTGGGAGAATTACTTATACATCAGTGCTCATCTACTGAACAAATTTCATGATCTGACTCTACACATAATCCATGTTATGATGGAAAATATGACGTTTATTTTCAGCAGTAAAAATGCAGCTTGAGTTGCTGTTACAAAATGATCCTTTAAAAATAGTAAACGAAGTCCAAAAATTATGATTCCAGTGCCATTAGAACCGTATTTCATAATACATAAATTTAGAGTTCAGAAAATACATTTTATGCTTTATTAAAGTTCGGTTACAGCCAACTGAAGTTGGCTGTAATCACTAAACAGCCTCTTGTTTTTCAGCTTTTAACATTCTAATGCGAGTTATATTGGTTCCGTTACATGTTCAGTGATCAACAACAAAATCATACTAGTATCATTTCATCATAATATAATCCTTAACTACTAACACATGAAGTAAACAAGAGTTTAAAGAAGTCTTACAACTAGCTTAAAGCTTGGGAATATCACTAGAGAAAAAGATGACAAAGATGGATGATGAAAGCAAATGAGAAGAATTCTTCAAGACCTTCAAGCTCCTTGTATCACTTTCTAACACTTGAAATAAGCTCAACAATGGAATGGTGGTGGTGGTTTTAGAGTGAGCCAAGAGAGAGATAGAGAATGAGAAAGATGGTGTGAAGATTGTGAAGTTATGCACCATATTTATAGTCATTCTTTCTAGTGTTTAGTCAACATGAACAAGCCAAGATTAGCTAAAATATAGAGGTATAATCTTGGATTCTAATACTTAGTCCACATATGGAGGAGAAGTAAATACTTAGTCCACATAAGGAGGGGAAGTAAATACTTAGTCAACATAAGGAGGATAAGTAGGTGACTTATAGTATTCAAATACAAGTATAAGGTATAGTATTCTAATCCAAGTATAAGGTATAGTATTCAAATCCAAGTATAAGGTATAGTATTCAAATCCAAGTATAAGGTTACATGTTTTAGTTAGTAGATTTCTAGTGGGTGTTACGGTGTACGGGGATCGTAACTAGCCAAGAAATAATTAAACAATGTTTCTAGCAAAATTTAATATTAATTAATCGTACGGATACATGTAATTATGAGGGTTGTCACAGCCTATAATATCCTGCTAAACCTAGAAAGCTACGAATCTCTTAGGCATCCTTGGCTCTTGCCAATTCATGACAACTTTAACCTTAGCGGGATCTACTTGGATACCACGCTCACTAACAACATGTCCAAGGAATTGGACTTCACGAAGCCAAAATTCACACTTCGAGAACTTGGCATAAAGCTTCTCCTGCTGAAGTAGTTCTAGGATACATCGAAGATGCTTCTCATGGTCAGCTTGATTCTTTGAATAAATCAGAATGTCGTCAATGAAGACGATAACAAATTTGTCCAAGTATGGCTTGCAGACGCGGTTCATGAGATCCATGAGCGCTGCAGGTGAATTAGTGAGCCCAAAAGGCATCACTAGGAACTCATAATGACCATAGCGAGTCTTAAATGCAGTTTTGTGTACATATTCATCTTTAACCTTCAATTGATGATAGCCTGACCTCAAATCAATCTTAGAGAAGTAGCTTGCCCCTTGTAATTGATCGAACAGATCATCGATCCTGGGCAAAGGATACCTATTCTTGATAGTGACTTTATTAAGCTCGCGATAATCGATGCATAGACGCATCGATCCATCCTTCTTCTTTACAAACAGGATAGGTGCTCCCCATGGAGAGGAACTAGGTCTAATAAAACCTTTGGCTAGAAAATCATCTAGTTGTGTCCTCAATTCCTTCATCTATGTTGGTGCCAATCTATAAGGCGCTCTCGCGACAGGCGCTCTCGCGACAAGCACTGCTCCAGGGATGATGTCAATTCTGAATTCTACTTGCCTATCTGGTGGTAAACTAGGTAGTTCTTCAGGAAATACTTCAGGGTACTCAGAAATGACGGGAATATCTTCGACCTTGGGCTTCTGTTCGTCAATAGTCACCTGTGCCATATAAATGACACAACCCTTCTTCAAACATCTAGATGCCTTGAGCATAGACACTTGCTCAGGCAGTCCATACTGGGTATCTCCCTGAATGGTAAGTGACTTACCAGACGGAGTCTTAATCACCACTTTCTTCTTATTGCAGACGATCTGGGCTTGGTTATGCGATAACCAGTCCATGCCTATAACTATATCAAAACCGGCTAACTTCAAAGGAAGTAAGGACAATGGAAAAGAGTGGTTCCTAATGGATATAACACATCCATCTAACACGGTTGATGTGGTTTCTATGGTTCCATCGGCTAATACAACCTCATATTTCACACTTAAGGTTTTAACAGGTAAATTCAGCAACTTACAAAACTTATTATCTACAAACGACTTATCAGCTCCTGAATCAAATAGCACTCTTGCATAAACATCATTTATGAGGAAGGTACCTGTGATCACGTTGTCGTCCTGAACAGCTTCCTTTGCATCTATCCGGAAGACCCTTGCATTGGTCTTCTTGACCTCTTCAGGCTACTTGGCGTATTTAGGGCAGTTGGTTTTAATGTGCCCTTTCTCATTGCAGTTGTAGCACATGGCATCCTTAATTTTCTTGCAATCCACAGTCTTGTGCTCTTTAGACTTGCATAACCCACATGCAGCTGGTCCTGACTGAGACTTGGACTCAAGTATGCATTTTCCAAAGTGGCGTTTTTGGCAAGTTGTGCACTTTGGCTTCTCCTCTGTTCGTTGACTACTCTTTCCAGACCCAAACTTCTTGGAATCAGTGTTTCCCTTGTGCTTCTTCTCTGACCCTTGTGAGTTATCATCCTCACGCTTTCTTTTACCTTCTTCAGAATTTTTAAGCGATCTCAACCTGACCGCATCTAAAGTGAGGGACAAAGATAGATCAGCTGCCGACCTAAAAGTAGCAGGTCTTGAAGCCTTAACACTGGCTTTGATTTCTGGGGCTAAACCCCCAATGAAACGAGCAATCCTTTTGGGTTCCGGGGTTACCAGATACGGAACCAGTCTAGACATGGTATTGAAACTGGTAAGGTAAGCTTGACAATCTAGATTCTTCATCACCAATGATAAGAAATCTGACTCAATCCTTTCTACCTCATGCTGAGGGCATTAATTCTCCTTAATGAGAGCAACAAACTGATCCCATGTCAGATTGTAGAGTGGGACCTTTCCAGCAGCTTGAATGAGAGACTTCCACCATGCTAGCGCCTCTCCCTTGAATGATTGGGATACATACTTCACTACATCCCTTTCAGCACAACCGCTGATATCAACCACGGTGTCCATTTCATCCAACCAGGTCATACATTCAATCGCTCCTTTCTCCCCAGTAAAATCCCGGGGTTTGCAGGAAACAAAGTACTTATAAGTACAGGACTTGGTACGCGGTTCATTATCGAACACTATCTTCTTGGATGGAGCACTGTGTTGATTAGATGAATGTCGATCATCATCTTTCTTTGGCTCATCTTTCTTAGAGGGTGGCTTGCTGTGAGCTTCAGAATGAGTTTTAGGGACAGATTTAGAGTGGGGTACCGATGAGGTTCTACTATGCGTCCCACTAGATTCATTATACTGTCGCTCCATAGCTTTTGTAACAGCATTATCTATTAATGCTTGCAGCTCCGCACCGATCACATGTATCTTAGCATTTTCATGGTTTTCCACCGGATGACTGTTTTCCTCTTCTGACCTAGTCATGTAGCTTTAATTGCTACATAAAAGAAAATTTTAATGACAAGGTTTATTTAGAAGCCTATACCGTACTATCGTTCTTGACGATTTATTAACCATGGTCTTTAATAACTATTTTTGGTTAATTTGTTAAGTATATACATATTCAGGATCTTTATTACAATCCCTAGTTATAATTTAATAATAGCACAAAAGGGCCTAGCCACGTAGACAAGTTTAATTTATAAGCCCATATTTTATGGAATCGAGGCATTAAGGTTTGAATCAAAGTTCGTTACCTTTTTCTTGACAGGGAGTTGTAGGCTACCACTGTCTTTAGTCTCAGAGGACGTTAATTATAGCCCGTAGGCACTTCATCTTTAGAGGGATGATTATTTTAATAAGGAAAATTGGAGTAATCTAATTTAAGGACGACTTATGCGATTTTATCGAATCACTGTCACCAATGTTAACATGTCTTCAGATGTTAACAAGGTTTGGAATCTTTTGAATAGGTTTTACCATCTTGGCCATGTCTGCAACGACATTTAGGCTAGGTTTTACCTTTAAGATTCTTTTTAATATTTAACGCAGAACAATCCTAAATTGAGATGTTAATATGGATCTGAATCTAATTGAGGAGCTACCATCTTGGCCCTGTCTTAAGGTGACACATGGCTAGGTCTTGTCCTTTTTTAGATTTTGCCATTTTATTATAATGGTAGATCTTATAATAGGAATGTTATTTTAAAACTAACCGTTTCATTAAAATTTAAACAAGTACTTGGTTGCCCTAAACGGGACTTCTAACTGAAATGACTTGCCCATGTAGGGACTAATCAGAAAATAACAAAGGAAACAAATAAAAGACAAATAAAACGAACTAGGATTTGTCCTATGTTCTTTGTCTAGACTCGAGAATAAAAAAAAAATGTGCCATTGTGTAACTGAGATTAAACATAAAAAGGCTAGTGTTTAATTCACTCAGTGTTGGCTCTGATACCAACCTGTCACACCCCGATATTTCCACGTATTACCGGTGGGCCCGGTGGGGAGTATCGTGACGTAGTTGATATCATCATAGTCAAACAACACAAATTTAAAATGCACAGCGGAAGCAAAAGATAGATTTATTTCAACTGAATAAATTGTAATATTAAGTATCACAAAATAGTTGAAACAGATCCACAGGCGGATCGAAAGAAAAAGGAAAATTGTTCAACAGACTTTAACACCTAGAGCTTGCGAGACTTGATTATTGATGCCTGGAGTAGCCAGCCTATTACTTATAGTACCTGCACTTAGCCTTTTTGGAAAATACGTCAGTTTACACTGGTAAATACAACTTAACTGACTCATTTTGAAAAGAGATTGAAAATTAATTTGAATGCACTTAGGCAAAAATATTTTTATAACTCGGGACAATTATTTAAAAATAATCTTGTATACAGTTTTACTTATTTGTCGTCCGTTAGGGCCGGTTTGTAGGGCCGGACTAGATTAACTGACATGCCACAGGTATAGTGCCCACAAGGTTGATTCCTTTAAGTGGGTTACCAGTTTTTATATAATGCAACTGTCAGGTGTACGCCTACACCCCGTGCTTAGGTCGTGGCCATTTCTTTGAATGATGCCAAGGATATCCGGGACATGGTCATTTAACCCCCAAAGGCCATACACCAAATAATACAGATTAAAACGAGTTATGTAAACACATCAATCACAATCTGATTTAAATGACTACACACCCGACCAAGCGGTACTTTTATAGTACCGTATCCCAAGCCCGTATAGGGAAAATAAGTTAAGAGTATTTACCTGAGCAAAGTATAAATCAAATACAGCAAGTGCACGTAGCTTTTATTGGGCTCCTAATCTGGAACGAAGGTTTATAATAACCTATAAGAATCCTAACGGGTCTTTAATTAGGCTTAGACTTAGACCGGTTAGTTTTCAAAAGGAAGACACGGTTCAAACGCATGATAAAGCGAAGACCGGTTTAGAATGTGGTTTTGACCCGACAAGCTTGCATGCTTGTTTAATATGGGTAACTTAAACACATTCTGGATTTTGAGATGAAAATGATATGGTTTGACCCGTTTCGGCTAAATTATGCAAACTAGTTACATAAGCCGATCCGAACGTGAAAAGTGCGTAACGGGTAACCATATGAGTTATATACAAGTTTTCTAAGTTAATATGCCTTAAATATGTTGTGACATCAGTAAGATATCTTCTATTATGCCCAAAACGGATTTAAACTCAAATTACGCCCTGTAGGGGTATTTTGGTCATTTTAAAGGTTATAAAAGAGTTTAAATATAAATCTGAGTTTTGGGACTGATGTAATCAGTAAAAATACTTAATTTACTAAGTTATATCAGTAGGGTATAACCTATGTGTGAAATTTATCATTTCTAACCATACTATGCACCGAAGGGGCATTTTGGTAATTTCACTTAAGCCTAAAAGGTCAAAACTGGAAACCTGAGTTTAAAACTTTTGCTTACTGCTAAAGTATAAAAATTTATTTAAAACATCAGTAGGTATCAAGTCTTATATATCTAAAATGGTTTTAATACATACTATGCGTTAAAAACGCTTAAAAAGGCGATTTTAAGCTATTTTCGGGTTTTATAAGAAAAGCTGATATTTTTATTATTCCAGAAGGCTTAAAATACTTTATTTATCATATTGAATCTGTAGAAAAAGGTTTGGTATCAAAAGTATTTGTAAAACTCCTTTTATAGCCTAAAAGGGCAAAACCGACAATTAACGGATCAAGCTTAGAACTCTATGTTATGCTTAGCCTAAAAATAAATAAAAATCTCCAAAAATCCCAAAATATTATTTTATATTAGTGGGTAAAAAGTTTGGTATAAAAAATCGGGTTTAGATAGGCTATACGCTAATTACACCGTTTAATTACTAAAAAGCTTTCTAATTACGCTAATGAGCATAACTCTTAATCTAGACCTCAAACTGATGTAAAATTTTAGGTACAAGTTTATAAATCAGTAACTAAGGTTTCTACTCTTTTACATTTTCAAAAATCACGTTTTAAGGTCATATGGGCATAATAGTCAACATTTAGGCATTTAACGGAAATATGCATATGAATCGGATAACTAATGAACCAAGTTGTATAATCACAGAGGGTTATACTTATATGAAACCTGGTCCTAATAAGGCTCTAAGACATTTCTAAACTATGCTCTAACGGGTCAGAACTGAAAGTCAAAGCAAAAGTCTACTTTTGCGACTTTCGGTTCCGAACCGAGCTTAAACTGAAAATTGTCGAGTTGAACATGCTTAGACATGTTCTTACATTAATTACCAAGTTATATTAATGACAAAACAGGTTGCATAGCTTCTACATTGCTAATTATGCATTAATTTGAAAATAAGCTTTATGTTGACTTTTTGAGATTAACTTTGACCCGACAATTGACCTAGTTAGAGTGGGAATCAGAGGGTGCCCTTTTAAGGGTTTATTGCCCACATAATTACCCACTCATAGGTACTTTCAATTTGGAATTTGACTGGACAAATTAATTTTAATGACGAAGTCAAATCTTAATTACGACGGTTTCACTTTAAGCTAACTAACTAAGCAAAACTGAGTTAAAGAAGGTTAAGGAAGCTTACAAAGGCCCTATGCACGACTAGTGATCACTAGGAAGAGGTCTTGAGCTCCAGGAATCCTCAGAGAGTGAGTTGTGGAGTTTGCAAGTGAATGAGCTCAATGTTGCAACATTGGAGTTCCTTATATACCCATTTTGATGCAACAAGATCATGACAAGGAAGTCTACTGATGTTATGGGATCATTACAGGTGTCCCTAGGCCATAATAAACCATCAAACAAGCCCATAGGATCAAAAACAAGCTCCATAAGTCGGTTAAACCGGCTGAACAGGCAGCTGTGATGATTTTCTGTACCTGGGCACCTTAGGCGGCCCGCGAAAGGGTCCTTACATACCTTATGCGGCCCGTGTGAGGCTCAGGTCCAGGACAAACAAGTTTCAGCAATTGCATTTTTGGTCCCTGGTCCTTGTATACGTGGTTTTAACTTCATTTCTTGCACTTTTGGCCCTCTAACTTGACTTTCAAGGGCTCTAAGACATAACCAAACTTTGTTAAGTCCTTGGTTAACTTTATGATCTCCCGAAAAGCCTTTAATTTCAACGTTGACGCTTTTAACCCCTCGTATACGAATATTGTCATAACTTTCTCATACTTTAACGAAACCTTGTGAAATTTTTATCACTTATTCTCGTGAGTATAATTAATCATTACAAAGCTTCGGGTTTGCTAAAAGGTCACTCAGAGGTATACTATAAACATGTTGACACATTTAACCCTTGTAGTTTGTAATTCCTCACTTCTTTCACAATTAGCTTCGTATGATCCATGATTTATTCGTTTAAGGGTATAAACCTCATGTGGGGCTATTGAAGGATAGATTTATCCATTGTTGACATTTTGAACCCTTTTATTCACATACTTTCCTTGTTTGTCAGCTTTAGTCCCTCTAAATCACTTCTTTACACGTTTAAAGTCCATGACACGTGTTGATATATTATTGGGCATAAATTTTCGAGGTGTTACATTATCAGATTGTAATATATTTATCTTTTGCTTCTGCTGTGCATTTGAATTGTGTTGTTTGACTATGATGATATCAACTACGTCACGATACTCCCCACCGGGCCCACCGGTAATACGTGGAAATATCGGGGTGTGACATGACTCTTGGGTTCCCAAGTGAATTCAGCGCCGCGTTTACCTTCCCATCGAACCTTGACAATAGGAATTTTATTGCGCCTCAATAACTTGACTCCTTGATCCATGATTTCGACGGGTTTTTCCACAAAATGAAGGGTCTCATTGACTTGAAGGTCCTAGAGTGGAACTTGAAGCCCTTCGTCAGCTAGACACTTCTTTAAGTTGGACACGTGGAAGACATGATGTACATTGTTGAGTTCTTCAGGCAGGTCCAGTCTATACGCAACCTTGCCAATCCTTTCGAGAATCTTGAAAGGACCAACGTAGCGAGGTGCGAGTTTACCTTTCTTACCAAATCGAACCACACCCTTCCAAGGGGATACTTTGAGGATTACCAAGTCACCTGTCTCGAATTCCAAGGGTTTGCGACGCTTGTCAGCGTAAATCTTTTGTCGGCTCCTGGCTTTCAGTAAGTTATCTCGAACCTGTAAAATCTTGTCCGTTGCTTCTTGTATAAGCTTTAGACCAGTGAATTGAGATTCACCAATCTCGTGCCAACAAATAGGCGAATGACACTTGCGACCATACAATTCTTCGAAAGGTGCCATTTGAATACTCGTATGATAACTGTTATTGTACGAGAATTCGATCAAAGGCAAGTATGAATCCCAGTTACCACCAAAATCTATTACGCACGAACGAAGCATATCCTCTAATGTTTGGATAGTACGCTCGGTTTGACCATCTGATTGAGGGTGAAAAGCAGTGCTAAGGTTAAGAACAGTACCCATAGTAGATTGAAAAGTTTGCCAAAGACGGGACGTAAAACGAGCATCACGATCGGAAATGATGTCAATGGGGATAACATGACGACAAATGGTCTCATCAGTGTAGATTTTAGCCAATTTCTCGACTTTGAAATCTTCACGAATGGGAAGAAAATGAGTTGATTTGGTCAATCGATCAACGATCACCCAAATACTGTCATGACCAAAAGAAGTACGAGGAAGTTTAGTGATAAAGTCCATGGCAACGCTCTCCCATTTCCAGATAGGGATTTCTGGCTGTTCAAGCAAGCCAGATGGACGTTGATGTTCGGCTTTGACCTTCGAACAAATGAGACATTTTGCGACGTAGGAGGCGATATCCCGCTTCATCCCAGGCTACCAATAGGACGTACGCATATCGTGGTACATCTTATCAGCACCAGGATGAACAAAGTATTTCGATTTGTGTGCCTCCTTCATCAGAAAGTCTCGAAGGTTTTCACGATTAAGGATCTAGATACGATTGAGATAGTATAGAATACCATCGGATTTAGGCACGAGTTCATGTTCCTTAGCACCTCGTATCTCAACAGAGAGATTGCCTTCATTAATAGAGGCATATTGAGCTTCGCGAATGCGACATTGAAGATCGTGAACGAGTTGAAGACAACGAATACTCTTCACATGAGTTTTATGACTCAGAGCGTCGACTACTACATTCGCCTTACCTGGATGGTATTTGATTTCGCAGTCGTAGTCGTTTAACAGTTCCACCCAATGACGTTGATGCATGTTCAGTTCCTTTTGGTCGAAGATATGTTGAAGGCTCCTATGGTCGGTGAAGACCACATACTTAGTACCATAAAGGTAGTGTCGCCAAATCTTCAACGCAAAAACAACTGCACCAAGTTCAAGGTTGTGAGTAGTATAGTTTTTCTCATGTACTTTGAGCTGCCTTGACGCATAAGCCGATGACCTTGTCTCGTTGCATAAGCACACAACCAAGACCAAGGTGTGAAACATCGCAATATACGACGAAGTCGTCGTTATCATCAGGAAGCCTGAGGATAGGAGCATTACAGAACATCTCCTTGAGCGTTTGAAAAGATTCCACTTGTTCAGGACCCCAAACAAAAGGTTTCTCTTTTTGAGTCAAAGAAGTCACAGGAACAGCGATCTTCGAGAAGTTAGAGATAAAACAACGATAATAACCAGCAAGACCATGAAACGAACGAATTTCAGACGGAGACTTAGGTGCGATCCAGTTCTTCACAGCTTCGATTTTAGCGGGGTCAATGTGAATGCCAAGTTCGTTGACAGTATGACCAAGGAATTGAACCTCTTTTAACCAAAATTCATACTTGGAGAATTTGGCGTATAGACGTTCAATACGAAGAAGTTCAAGGATAAGACGCAAGTGTCGCTCATGCTCTTCTTGTGTCTTGGAATAGATAAGAATATCGTCGATGAAGACGATCACGAAACGATCCAAGTACGCTTCGCACACGCGATTCATCAAATCCATGAAAACAGCAGGTGCGTTGGTCAAACCAAAGGGCAGACCACGAACTCGTAATGACCATAACGCGTACGAAAGGCGGTTTTAGGTATGTCTTCTTCAAGGACTCGAAGTTGATGGTACCCAGAACGAAGATCGATTTTGGAAAAGCAGGTTGCACCTTGCAATTGATCGAAAAGGTCATCGATGCGAGGAAGAGGGTATTGATTTTTGATAGTGAGTTTGTTGAGCTCACGATAGTCAATACACATGCGGAATGACCCATCTTTCTTTTTAACGAACAAAACGGGAGCGCCTCAAGGAGAAGTACTAGGGCGTATAAAGCCTTTATCAAGAAGCTCTTGAAGTTGACTCGAGAGCTCTTGCATCTCAGAGGGTGCTAAACGGTAGGGAGACTTAGTGACAGGCGTAGTTCCAGGCACTAAATCGATGCGAAAGTCGACAGAACGAGCAGGAGGCAGACCAGGAAGATCATTAGGAATCACGTTAGGAAAATCACGTACAACGGGAACGTCACTTATGCTTGGGCCTTTGTCCTTCTTTTCCACAATATGGGCGAGAAAGGCGAAGGTACCCTTGCGTAAGCACTTGTTCGCTTGAATGCATGCCATGAGTTTGAGACCTTGAGAAGGTTTCTCGCCATAGACATGCAAGGAATCACCATTGGGTAAAGGGAGACGAATAAACTTTTCAGAACAGACAACTTCAGCAGGAACTCGCCTAAGCCAGTCCATACCTACTATGACGTCGAAACTACCTATTTGCATAGGTATAAGATTGATTGAGAATGTATGATCATTAAGGATCAAAGAACAATTGGAAAGGATGGAGTTGACAGCGACGGTTTTACCATCAGCGACTTCGACAGCGAAAGATCTTGGCAACTTAGAGCGTTTACACTTAAGCAAGGATTCGAATTATAACGACACAAAACTTTTATCGGCGCCAGTATCAAACAGACAAGAAGCATAAACATGGTTCACAAGGAACGTACCAGTAATGAAGTCGTTCGCGTTTTGGGCTTGAGCAGTGGTGAGGAGAAAGGCTCTGCCTCGAGCGGGTTGTTGAGCCTGTTGCTGCTGTTGTGGTGGTTGTTGTTGCTGGTTTCATTGAGAACAGACGTTAGCCATATGATTGACATCACCACACTTAAAACACGCTCGCACAGAAGCGACTTGGTTCTGAGCTTGATTGGGGGCAGGGTTTTGAGTTACAATAGCTTGGTTTTGATCGGCCTTCAGGTTGTAGCGACAATGATTGGCAAAATGCCCCAGCTTGTTACATGTGGCACATTTGCGACATGGAGTGCCAGTAGGATGATGGTACGAGCATTGGTTGCACTTGGGCCATGACCCAACGTAGTTTCTTTCTTGAGGCCCAAGGGTTGTGGGGGTAACAGCAGTTACAGATTGTAAAGGTTATGGGTTTGGCGAAGTGACGACCGCACAGTTTTGACTCGAAGCCTTCCGCTTCTTGCCTTGGTTTTTCTTGGTGGATGAGGTGGGTTCAATAGTGGCTTGATGGGCGGTTTTCCGTGGGGTTTTCGTGGCATTTCTACGCATGACATGGTTACTGTACAAAAGGGCAGCTAAACGAATAGTATCCTCAATAGTGGCTGGGCAAGCAGCTTCCATAAGGTTCATGAAGGAATCAGGGCAGCAGTGAATGTATTTGTTGATGGCTTTTTCAGGTGTATCAACTTGGCTAGGACACAAGATGCTAAGTTGTTTGAAATGGAGGGTTAACCCATCATTGTCGTCATCCACCTGCTTTAGGTGCCAAAACTCACTCTCTAGTTTCCTTATCTCGTGCGGCGGGCAAAATTCCTCCTTCATAATCTATTTCAATTCAGCCCATGGCAATGCGTGGGCGGTGTCCTCACCTCTTGTGCCTCGTTCAGAGGTCCACCAATCAAGAGCCCTTGATCAGAACACCCCTGTGGCATTTTGGGTGCGTAGGTCGTCAGGACAACCACTTCTGACGAAAGGTGATCTCCATGGCATCAAACCAAGAGAGTAGTGCAGTAGCACCATCTTTTCCAGTAAATTCCAATGGTTTGCAAGCCATGAATTGTTTGAAGAGAAAAAGTGTCTTTGGTTTATCCACCTTGGAGTCCACCAGCCATGAGGGGAATCGGTGTTGGTTTGAATGCGGCAAACAATGTCGGGTATAACTCGAGCCATTTGGTCAGCCATTTATTCAGCAATGAGCCCAACTAGCTCTTGTTTGGAGATTGATTCACTGTTGGAACCTTTCTTTGACTTGGTCTTCTTTGATGAGCTTGGAGATGCCATCTAGAAGTTCGAAAGAAGAGGAAAGGATGAGACTTGATCATAAATTTTAAAACAAGGTTTTTGCATGTAAAAGCATGTAAGCGTTCACGTATCATGTAAAATTCATATAAAGCATAAGTTTCCGACATGTATTCAACAAGTATAGCACGTATGAATGCGTAAAAGGAGTATAAATTTAGTTTGTTCACGAGGATTATTATTGTTTTTGATTGCGCGAGACGTGCGAAATGTGTAATGGTTTTGAAATGAACGAGGTAACAAGTATAAAATCACATATAAATTGAATCACATAAAAGAGAGGCTCATAAAACATAGGATTGTTTCTGGTAGAGAAAAGTTGACAATTCCAAAGTGAATCGAAAGTCCTTTCAAATTAGAGAAACGTGCTTTGGCCTATAGGTAAGATACTCTCGTCGAGAAGCGATTAACGGTATCTTACCCTTCCAGTTACTACACGTCTCTAATCAATTGAAACAATCGAAACTTTGGCGAGAACGAAAATCGAGGAATGGGACTCAATCGACAAGGTGCGGGTTTCACCCCTAACTTGACGATTTCGTACCCTAATGTGGTTGGTACTAGTCGGGTCAAAATATAATTTCGACACTATGAAGAGGGTCCAGTAGAGTTTGAATTGGAAATTTACCATTTAGATGTGGATTTCACTCCTAACTAAATGGCGAAATTACGTGCAAAAATAAGAATAAGCGGAATGCGAGTCGTTCACCAAATTGTGGGTTTCACGCCTATTTTGGTAAACTCGTCTCTTTTGTATAAAGAGTGTCTTCAAGTCTTCAAGTGTATTGTGTAAAATGTCTTAGGAAAGACATTATGTAAATATTAAGACCAAAGTAAAGAGGAAGAAGCAAAGTAGGAAGAATAACATTTTAAGCAAGAATCAATAATGGTCAAAATATGGTTCCTACTATAGACTAGGTCGAACATGGCAATTCTACCTAATTCCCTATAGTTATGGCTTTGATACCAATCTGTCACACCCCAACCGATGGCGGAATCATCGGGATCAGACGAAATAGATTGCAAGAGACTTCATAACACTATTTGTGACAATACTTAAATCAACCATTTTCATTTCATAAGTCAAATTGTCAACATTACATAGAAATCTCAAATAACAACATGTTCATAACATAACATAACAAGACAATATTTGATACAACAATTTAAACCTAAGACGTCTAAATGTGTATCTAGGCATCAATGCTACTTCGTTTCATAGCATCATCCTCCTTAACCTGTAACATGTTTAAAATAAAGTTTAATGCAAAAGCAAAGGCGAGTACACAAGGTTTGAATAAGTATAGCATAAGTATAAAAGCATTTTACTCAAATCCACATGGCAATTTGTAAACAAGGTAACTAGCATGCATAACATCACGACTAACCCAAGTGTCCACTAGCATTTAGCATCCCTCGCCACAAAAGTAACGAGACCGTTTAGTATAATGACTTAACAAGTCCCCGACGGGTGGTGTGCTACTCCTATAACGCTATATATGTTAAGTTGAGGGTTTAGCATGGTAATGGCATAAAGCATGTATAATCTAGCATGAACCTAAGTAAACAAGTAGCATGTATAACGGATTGAGTTCGTAAAGCATGTTTAAGTGTGTGAAAGTGTAATTTTGTATGGTAACATGTTACAGCCCAAAAGTGGTTTAAAATGTAAATGGGTCGAGTGTACTCACAGTTTTGCAAGTCTTCTACTTGGTAAATCTGCGAGAGTGTTGCTTTGATTAGGATGTTGGAACACCGTGTCCTTCTACACGAAGAAACAAAGTGTGAGAGTTTTGGGGAAGACGGAAGTGTAAAGGATTAGGAATTTAAAAACACAAGAACATATGTATATGAAAGTATTCATCCTTTAACACAAGTACTTGTTTTTGACACTATGGAACCTCAAGGGTTAATGTTTTCATGAGTAATATACTCATTAGAATCGTAACAAGTCTTATGCCTTAGATGATGTTATTCTAATATTTTGACGAATGAACACAAGTTCACCATCAAGGGTTTGAATAGTATATATATGTATAAGTATTATATGTATTATTATGTCCAATAGTCAAGTAGGAGGTAGAAGATTAGATCTTCATTTAGGTACCTCTAGTATCATGGAAATCATGTAGGAGGTAGGAAGAACAAGCTTCCATTTAGGTACCTCTTATGGTTCACCACTATACTTGATGTAAAAACATACAAGGAGGGTCATGAACTAATGTTAATACAAGAATAACAACAACTACACTATGAGAAATCATCAAGTAATGTGGGGATTCTTTGTTGGACAACCCAAGTTAGTCCATAATCACACCTTCATCAAGCTTGAAGCTTGAACATCACATCTGGGTTAAAAACCCTAAATAAAACAGAAAGTATATGAGGTTTAACCTTTGATTTTTTATGTCTCAGCCGCGTTTTTAAGCTTAACTAACCATAGAAGTGGTTATAAGCATACGGACGTGGGTTTGAGTGAGTTAGACTCAAGTTTAAACAAGTATAAACAAAGTTTGATTCAAAACAAAACGAACAGTGAACTTTAGAGCCTATTTTCCAGAGTTCCAGGGACTTATTCACTGTGAAATACCCATGGAATCGAAGCTAATGTCGATCCAAGTGTTCTGGAAAAAGAATGAGCTCAAAAGGATAAGAAATGAAGAAGTTATGTTCACTTTAGTGGAGCTTAATGATTCTGCTCGAACTTGAACTTCCAACTGCGATTTTGAGTGATTGAGAGAGGTTTAGAGGAGTTTGTAAAGTGATTAGGGCTTGGAGTAGTGTGGGATTTATAGGGGATGAGTTGTGGTTAGGGATTGTGAGTCATAAATGCAAGAAACACAAATAACAATCCAACTAACACACCAAAGTGCCCAATCCCGTAGCTGGAAATGTAAAACTGTGGATTCAATGTCTACGTGGGGCGCGTAGGTGGGCAGGGGGCGCTTTGCGGGCCGCCTGGACTTGTCTGATCCGGGTTTAAGTTTCATTTATTACAATTTGGCCCCCAAAGTTTGTTGTTTTAGGGTTTTAAGGACTTTTAGGGACTATATTTGCCACAAAAGCATAGTATAAGATAAGTTTAAGTATGAGGAACATAAACCAAATATAATTAAGCGTATGAAGGTCGTATTTAAGTATCGTCTACGATCAAAACATGTTTTATGCATAAGTTTCTCATATTTGGAAGTTTAGCACATAGTATCCAAGAATTACGAGTAAGCATCAATTGTTTCACGAATTCGAATGTATGAGCATGTATAAAGTATGTATATCATGTATTTAACAAAATATGAGTTTTATTTATGATCCAAGTCTCGGATTTTACAACGATTGCAAAGAAAGAACGATTACAAGAACACAAGACTTCCAAAAATAGAAACACGAACAAGACTTGCTAAATATGTTAAGTACAAAGAAGCAGGGCGCTACAATATCGTATATATAATATAGGTCTCGTATAGGCCCATAGGTGTACTATAAGTCTCGTATAGGACTATATGTGTAGTTTAGGTCCCGTATAGGCTTATAGGTCTCGTATATGTGTAGTTTAGGTCCCGTATAGGCCTATACTATACTATACACTAAAAGGATTAGGGTTGATATATCAGACATGATTGCCCATGGCATTATAGCCTAGCAACATTTTGGGGTGAGATAAAACTTAGGGACAGAGCCGTTCCTACGTTTTCGGTGGCCCTAATCGAACTACGAAGTGGTGGCCCTTTTGCAAAATTATCATTTTCAACATATTTAGTAACAAAACCCTCCTCCTTCATCCGGGCTTGGGACCGGCAATTATAAACTAAAAAGTTTATAATTGGCGTAGTTAATTTTTTTTTGAAAGTCATATGTTTTCTATAATTATAGTATATGTTTAAATAAAATCTACTTTTCTAGCTTTAACCGAGGCAAATTGTTTGATGAAATTATCGTAATCAAGTTCTTCTAAATATTTGTAGGTGTATCAATATCGTTTGTAGGTTCATTATTTGTAGGCGTATCACTATCGTTTGTAGGTTCATTATTTGTAGGAGTATCACTATCGTTTGTAGGTTGACTTGTTGTAGGTGTACAAAATTTTAGAAGTGCTCCCTTTTGTGATTCGATTAAAGCTTCTTGTTTACGTTTTTTTAGCCTTTTTGAATGATCGGATTCAAAAGTTCGAATTCGATTTGACATTACTAAAATATAAATCTATTTAAGAGATGGATAATGAGCCCTAATTTCCTAAACAACAACTTTATTCAGAAAAATAGCAAATTATGAAAGAAGAATAAGCCCTAATTCCCTAAACAACAACTTGATTCCGGAAAAAAAATCAGATATCTAACCTGTGCGTGCCACTGACTTTCAAGAATCTGAGTGTCTGAGACTCTGTGCCACTGAGTTCCGACTTCCGAGAACAGATAAATAGATAATCCACGTCTGCCACAGTGCCACAAATCAACTAATCAAGAAGACAAGAACTGGCGACGATTCTGTTCCACAAATCAACTAATCCACAGACCACAGTGCCACAAAATCAACTAATCGTATATCAGTAATTCAGTATATGAGAACAGAGAACTGAGGGTTTGTTAATTTGTTTGATGACTGACAAACTCAATCGAGAAGAATCAAGAATATATAAATATAATACGTTAATACCTGTAAATACTCGACGATTCAGCCATTCAGGCGACGATTCAGCCGTCGATCCAGGCGACTACATCGTGAATTCTAACCTGCAACAGCAAAGACGCGTTTCATTGTTTAAGAATGGCGACGATTCTGTTCGTGATTTGTGGGAGACCGAGACAGCTCATCACTCATCAGCAGCGACTTTTCATTGTTACTTTGGGCCTCTTATTTTCTTCTACACGATTCGGGCCTGTATTTGTTTGGGCTTCTTATTTCAGTTAGCATAAAATAAACAAAATGGGCCTAGTATAGAATGAACCATTAAAAATTTTGGAGGCCTTACATTTTGGGTGGCCCTAGGCTTGTGCCTAGGGTTGGAAGCCCATTGGGCCGGCTCTGCTTAGGGACCATTAGGTCCTCAGTTTGCTTCCCACAATGGGGTTTTTCCAGATTAATTGGTTTCCCTCTGAATTGGTGTATAAGCATTATTGCCTGCTGGAGATGGATATGATCAGGTGGTGCCACTGGTGCACGATAATACTCTAATGGTCTGTCAGTGATCCAAATTTGCATATTAAAAAAGACATGGGTGTTTGGCTAAGCCTATTTAACTCAAATGTTTGGCTAAGCTTTTTGAAACAACTTATTGACTTATTGGCTTTTTGAAAAGTCATAAGCTCCTAAATGATGTTTGGCAACCAGGTTGTATGTGAGAGGAAAAGTGACTTTTCCAAAAAGTCACTCCATACTGACTTTTCCAAAAAGCCAATAAGTCAATAAGTTGTTTTCAAAAAGCTTAGCCAAAAGGATTTTTTATTAAAAGAACTTATTGACTTATGACTTTTTGAAAAAGAGGTTTTAAAAAGTGTTTGGATTGGCTTATGTGGTGGGAAAAGACAATAAGTTATTTTTTAAAAAGTGTTTGGCTTAGCTTACTCATGTAAAATGACTAAGGAGATTCAAAAAGCCACAATGTTCTATGAAACGTTATAAGGAGCTTTAAAAAGTCACAATGTTCTAACTTTTCAAAACTGACTTTTCCTTTCTATATAGGTGGTCATTTTAAAAAGGGCTTTTGAGTTTGACAAACACTTTTTCTCCTTATTTACTTTTTATAAAAGTCAATAAGTTATAAGGATGTGTGGAAAAGCTTAGTCAAACATAGAAGTCTTTTTGGTTTATCATTTTGATTGGCTAACCCAACATGAATGCCAGCCTATCCTCAACCGATAAATGGAGACACCATAATTCCATTTTATCGTCACGGAAATGTCATAATGCCATGCATATGAACAAACTCCACATGTAGGGACATGATCGAATGACAGGTACCGGAGTAAAGGAAGACAACCTAGCTACCTAACTACCTAACTAATCAATTACAAGTAATAACGAATGATAGCACAATAATCCTCTAGCATGTTAAAGGTCTCAAGAACAATAATCCTATAGCATGTTAGCACAAGCATAACAATTAGATAACATAATATCCAACTTAAATGAATGTCTAATTAGATTGGTTCCAAGTGTACCGGATGTCAAAATGCTAAGACCACATGTAGTGGACAAAATTTTGGGCGTTTTGTACAAAATAACGCCCACAAACGCCCCTATGACCGCCCCCTGGTCGTTGTTGAGGCAAAATTGGTGGGCAACGTTCTTTAATCCACCCTTTCCTTGTTTTCTTTGGCCAATAGGTTGTTGCCAACATTAGCAACCTTAAAAATGGTTGGATAGATTTTTTTTTCACTTTTAAATATATACTTACCTTACATCCCATTTACCACTACACCCATTTTAAAATAATGCCTCATAAAGTCCTGTTACTGACTGGACCCTCACATGACGCAAAACGCCCAAAAGTCTTCCCTCTCACTAGAAATGGTCTAAAAAGATTTAAAAAATACAAGCTAGGTGTTCTTACTATTGCAAATCCAATTACTAGATATTTATCAAATGTTTACAAGATCATGCATGATATTATTTAATTTATTTTCATTTAGTTAAATGTCATTTTAGTCCCTGTGGTTTGGGTCATTTTATTAGTTTAGTCCAAATGTTTCATTTTTCGCATGTGGGTCCAAAAAGGTTTCACTGTTGTCATTTTAGTCAACTGGGTTAACTTCATCCATTTTTTCTGTTAACGAGAAGGGCAATTCAGTTATTTTATATGTAATTCCATTGTCTAGAACAACTCGGCCATATAAAATGACCGAATTGCTCTTCTCGTTAACAGAAAAAATAGATAAAGTTAACCCAGTTAACTAAAATGGTAACAATGAAACCTTTTTGGACCCACAACGAAAAATAAAACCTTTAGACTAAACTGGCAAAATGGTTCAAACCATAAGGATTAAATTGGCATTTAACTCTTTCATAAAATTTGGAGAAAAATGCCCGGATAGTCCCTGTGGTTTCGCCTTTTTTCACCTATAGTCCCCAACTTTCTAAAACTACCTGAATAGTCCTCAAGTTTTCATTTTTTGTTCCCGGATAGTCCCTGTGTCTAACTTCAGTTTGTTTCTCTGTTAAAATGATGTGAAATGACAAAAATACCCTTTCCTTATAGGCCAAACCATAGGGACTATCTGGGCATCTTCTTCATCTTCTTCAAAACCCTCGCCCCCATTAGTTTTATGTCACAATATACACACACATAACCTGCATAACCAAGAGAGAGAGTGAGATTCGACCGAGAGAGAGAGAGAACCGAGGGAGAGAGAGGCGAGATCGAGACGGGTGGTCTTCGGCCACCTGGTCGCGACGGCAGGGAGGTGGTTCGAGTGGAGGTATGGTGGGTGATTAATACGTGATGACGATGGTGGTGGCACAGTGGCGGAGCAGTGGTGTGTGGTACAGTGGCGGCTGGTTACGGGTGGTGGTGTATCAACAAAAACAACAACGCGTAAGTTTGTCTTTCGGGTTTTTGTTTCGCGTAAGTTTTAGGGTTTTAAACCCTAAAACCCTGAATTCTTTCGAAATCTGTTTATAAATCACTGCAATTTCATGACCCCGGTTCGATTAAACCCTCAATTTTCTGTTCGATCAAGATATTATTCAATTGTTCAATCCCCTGTTTTCAATTTGTGAAATCTTGAAAAAAAATTGAAATAAAACGAAAATTAAACCCTAAAACCCTAAATTCTTTCAAATTTTGTTCATAAAATTACCTCAATTTCATGTACCCAATTCAATCAAACCCCCAATTTCGCGTTCGATCAAGATTTTGTTAATTTTGTTCAGTTGTTCAATCCCCTGTTTTCAATTTCAAAAAATTTGAAAATTGAGAATTTAATGACGAATTTGACACCTGGGGTGCTGTTAAAGCTGCTAGACGGGATGAATTCAGGTGTGAAACCCACAAGTGAATACAGGAATTCCCTTTTACAAGTTGTAGATATCATGCCGGTTGATCTTGATGAGAAAGATCTTTATCCAAAACAGAGGTTTCATTTTGTCATTTCAGATCTGATGTTTTTGTCTTGTTTGTGGTTGTTCTTGGGTGGTTTAGCGACGATGTTATGGCGGTCCTTGTCCGGGGTGCGTTAGGGAGTGGTGGTTATCGGTGCAATGTGGCTGATGAGAAAAGGGGGTGTGCGGCTGATGTTGTTCTGGTATGGAAGATGAAAGGGGAACGAGAGATTGAGAGTGATTGTGGCGGTGATGGTGGAGGGTGGAGGAGGGTGGTGGTGGGTGGAGGTTGAAGATGAAGTGTGGTGGTGGGGTTTTATAAATAAAAATGAAGAAGATGCCCAGATAGTCCCTATGGTTTGGTCTTTTAAGGAAAGGGTATTTTTGTCATTTTACATTATTTTAACAGAGAAAACAAACTGAAGTTAGACCCAGGGACTATCCAGGAACAAAAAATGAAAACTTGGGGACTATTCAGGTAGTTTTAGAAAGTTGGGGACTATAGGTTAAAAAAGGCGAAACCACAGGGACTATCCGGGCATTTTTCTCTAAAATTTGTTCAAAGGTTCAAAATCTCATAAAAATTGTACAGTGCAGAGTCATGCGCTCTAAGACCAAAGGGTATGGGGCTCGGCTCCCCCCGTCCCCTACGTTCCGGATCGTCCCACACCGCCCCCCACCGGTCCGTTGCGTCCCTCACGTCCCCCTCAAGACGGCAGCGACGAGCTGCAATGATGGGGCCCCCTTCATCTCTTCTCTCTCTCTTTTATTTTATATATTAATTTTTTATTATTGGGTAGTCCCCACACCCTTGGGTAGTCGTTGGGTAGTCTCCTTTGGATGGTCCTTCATCAAATGTGATGTGACGCCTACGTAGCGGATAGTTCCCAAAAGGACTACCTAAACCATACCCTATCGTCTAAGGTATCCGATCGGGTCAATTCTAGGTGAGCCACCAGACACTTTCAGGTCCCATTTAAAACTATATTTTATGAAATTTAGCACAACAATGATATCAGATTCCGATTAAATTAACACTGAATGAAAAAATTTCCAAACTAAAAGTTAATGTCATACATAACATAATATATATTAATGTAATTTTATAATCATACTCAGCAGGCTATTTTGAGAGGTCATACAAACATATTCATAATAAAACAAGCAGTCATATTATATCTTCAGGAAGGCAGCCAGATTAGACTCTGCGTTAAGCCTTGCTGAATATGGAGACGCAGACCACGCTCCGGTCAACAACTAGCCGGAGAGTAATATTGTTTCCGCTACCTTTTCAAGGTCATATCAATCCCATGCTTCAGTTGGCAAACATTCTTCACACCCACGGTTTCAAAATTACCATTATACACGCTGAATACAACTCTCCTAACCCTTCCAACAATCCTCACTTCACCTTTAAGTCCATCAAGGACCGCTTTTCTGCAATTGCAGACCAGTTGCCTACTAATCCAGACACTACCTATTATCTCAAGTACTTGAATGAAAGTTGTGTAGATCCGTTTAGGGATTGTCTGGCTGGGTTGTTGGCGGAAGAAAGGGTTGCGTGTGTAATCACGGATGCAGGTTTCTACTTCGCGCAGGCGGTGGCGGATGACCTGAAGATATGTCGGATAGTGCTCCGGACAAGCAGTCTCGGAGGCCTCCTTGCTTGTAAAGTTTTACCATTTTTCTCTAAAAAGGCTAGCTTTTACCTTACAAAAGAAGGTTAGTCAAATACTTCCACATCATTCTAATTCATCCCCACCCCACATGTAAGAACATGCTCAGTACTGAAAATCTGAGAGATAGTGTAGCTACCTAAATAATAATCTCCGAACACATGTGATAATGATTATTACTATACAAGCTTGTTGCATGTTACATGTCTCTAGGTAAAAGTTAAAATAAACATAACATCATATAACATAATATTCTACTGGGTCACATATTCACATCTTACCTGAAAAACATAACTGCATATACAATATCTACACATTCTTTGGATAATTACAAGATCCTATAGGCGTTATTATATTCCAATTGTATTGTTAAGTTTATTACTTAGTTTTTGGTGACTAGACTTTTAAGATTCTTGATTTTTTTTTTCATATATTTTATGTTAAAACTTGTCACAATGTTTGAAATCTCAACTATGTATTACTTAGACGTTGGGGTGTTCATCGGGGACAAGCTCGGGAGCTGAGGTGGAGGGGTCCGCGATCGGGAAACACCCCCCCCCCCATTAGATATCGGTGCCATCGGTGATTTTCTCCTGTTCGACTTCGTCCCGAGCTCCAAAAATTGACCGTTTGGCTTATGACCGTTGCCAACGGTCCAATTTAATAAAAAAAACTTAAATTTATTATTTTTTCCTATTTTTGGTATTAATACCACACATTCCATTTTTCAATTCACAATTTCAAACACTTTCTCATTCTCTCAATCATCCTTCACTCTTTTATCCAAAAAGTCATGGATCCGAGCCGATCGAACCCGCGTCCATTCTTTCCAAACACACCCGCCACTCCCTCGACTCAACCTCCACTCGTATACGTCACGACACCCATGGATCCGTTTTCGTTTAGTGGTTTTAGTCAAGCGCAAAATCCATGGTAAACGCAATACCAACATCAACAACATGTTATGCAAATGCAAATGCAATCACAACCATCTCAAATCCCACCGCCCCAATCGTTTACATTCTTTTATTTTTAATTAATGAAAACTTTTTATATTATTAAAAGAAGAGTTAGTTGTCCGGATAGTCCTTGTGGTTTCACCTTTTTTCACGTTTAGTCCCCACCTTTTAGAAATAGCAGGTATGCTCCCTATGGTTTGTTATTTTGTTACTCGGATAGTCCCCTGAATAAATGTCTGTTAGTTTGGTTAGTTAAGTTGGTAGAAATTACTAAATTGTCCTTACTAAACATAAAAACCTGATTTGATATTTAAGAAGGAATAGACGGGACCCACTATTTTTATTTATAAAATAAAACACCTCTCTTTCTTCCCGTTTTTCTCCTCCACACACCACCACCTCCCCAACCCACCTGCAACTACTCCACCCACCACCACCTCCCCAACCCACAATTTCCGTCCTTCATGTTTGTATCAGATTGCAATGGATAGCCTTTAACTTCAATAATTACAGTCACAATACTTTATTTGTAAAATCCATTACAATCTAACTCCTTGGACCCTAACCAAGTTAAATTTTGTAGTCAAATCAAGTCACATGAATTGCACATGAGGGCAAAGTAGTCCTTTCACCTTTTTAATACTAAAATTAAAAACTAAAATAATACAACACCTAACTTCTCAACCTTACTTAAATTTTCACTCCCCCTCTCCATCAGCTCTCTTTCTCTTTCTTACCATTCTGTCACCACCATAACAGGCAACGCTTACCACCATCACTCCTAACCTACCACCACCACCACTCGTATAATGTACCATCACACCTGTAACGTACCACCTCTACCCGTGACACCGAACTGTGACAACCACCACCACCATCACAAAATCCACCACCACCACCAAGATCTGCCACCGCCACCGCCCCATCACCTTCACCCCCTCCATCTCTTGACCCCGTGACCTAATCACCACCACCACCAGATCTGCCGCCATCACCACCCCATCACCTTCTCCCTCTCCATCTCTTGACCCGTGACCTAACCACCACCACCACCACCACCGGATTTGCCGCCATCACCGCCCCATCACATTCACCCTCTCTATCTTGACCTGCGACCCAACCACAATCACCATAGATCTAACGACCATCACAGAAACAGAACCATCACCGCTGAATTTGTTGAAGAAACTTTTATATGCTTTTTCTAATATTGGTTTTATATAAATACATATGGTAAAAAGACTAATTTACCCTTAGATGGGGTCCACTTGGTTAGATTTAACCATAAAAATTAACTTAGTTAGGGCTAAAGGACATAACTTGTAAGGTTTTGCAAACATCGAGTACGTTTTTTTGCATGTTTTGAAGATAAAGGATATAGTTTGCAATTTGATTGAATATAAAGTGTGATTTTTGTAATTTATAATAGCCATGGGCTCAATTTTAGAACAATGGGCCCGACACACCGAAACAGTGGGCGGACAAGAGATCTGGAATTCCGGACACTGACCCCATTTTGCAAATAATTATTATTACTATCCCTCAATAATTTTACAAATTTGCCTCCCCTCAATATTTACTATTCATTTTTTGTTTTCTGTCTACACAACTACCACACTTCTGATAGATAATTATCATAAATAAGTGTATGGCTTTTCTTTTACTCTATGACTTTTATTATACATTTTAAGTTTTATTTAGAGTATTAACATGAAAATAGAGTACATTGCCTTTTTAGTCCCTAACGTTTGATCAAAATTGGCACTTTAATCCAAATATTTTTTTTCTTGCCATTTTAGTATAAATAGTTTTGTTTTTTGCCATTATAGTCCTTGGCTTTATCATTTTTTTTTGTCATTTTCATCGACCACCACTACCATCTCCCACCACCCACCCCATTACAACATCTATCATCGCCATCACCTGCCTGCACCGTCACCACCCACCTTCTTTAGCGCCACCTTTGGAGCGGTGGTTAATGTCTTGAGCAGCCAATGTGTACAGGCCCCCCTGCTAGGTACACTGAATCTAAGAGAATTTAAAACATAGCGATATTTAAAGTCTAGAGTAATTAAAACACAGTGATATTTAAAAGTCAATGAAACTTTTTAATTGTAGGTCCGGCTAGGGGAGGATCTAGTCGCCTAATCCTTGTCGTCAAAACCAACCCGGTTGTGCGGAATCCAACCGAGATAGCAAACCGAGATCGAGAGAAGGAGATGAACAAGAACACGAGAAGGAGACCAAGACTCAACGATTAACACCAATGTATTAATACTTGAAAAACAGTTACAAACAATGTTTACAAAATAATCTTTGCAAACTCTCAATAGTTCTCTCGGTTCTTCCTTGTGCGATTGATGTGCTCTTGTGTCCACTGCCTTATCTCTACCGAAATCACCTTTGATTTCGGTATATATATATTCTGACTTGTGCGATTGGGTTGAGGATCGGCCCAAGAGGAGAGGCCCAAACATGCTGATTGGACCAAACATCATGTACATGCACGTACATGATATTTCAAATTCACATTTGCCAAGTCTAGCCACTTTATGACATCATCATGACATCATCATGATGATGTCATGATGATGTGGCGACGGGAATAGGTTGCTGCTCTCCGTGCTTCGCGTGTCGAACTCTGGGACGCATGACGGAGGAATGTCGTGGCGTCGGGCTTGAACCGAACCTAACCGGGTCGAATCGAACCAAATCGAACCGAGCCGAGTCGCGTCCACATAATATGTATCAACAAACTCCCCCTTGGACGCTACTCGTGAGGTTCAACTTCCATGTCTTCCATGTCGGAGGATCTTCAAAGTCTTCACGTCTTGAAAGCAGAAAGTGTATCAACAAACTCCCTTTTCATTTAGGTAGTGTGCCAATAAACTCCCCCTTAACATAAGCTCCCCCTTGAGTTATGCTCGTGAACGTCTTGATCTTTACAACTTGAGATCCTTGTGGTGTTGATGATGGTCAGCAGCAACTCGATCATCTTTGTCTTTTGAGTGCCTTTCACGTCGTGTCTTCATTCCGAAGCTTGTCATCGACCATGTTCTCCTTGCCTTTAGAATCTGCACATGCAAGAAATCTAAACGCGTAATGAGAACAACTGCTTGGAATATAGTTAGTATAAACAAATGACACACGTATGACCATATTTAATCAAACACCGTCCGACAGTTTGAAAGTTTAACAAATTTGTCAATTTTAGTCTTTAACTTTCAAAACTTGTAAATTTCGACCGTTTATGAAGATTCAGTCGTTTTGGTTTTCGTTCAGGTTTCAGGCAACGAAGACTCGAGATCCAACATCGTACGATCGAAAATAAGATAGAAATAAAATCTTTTTGGATTTTATAAAGTTTATATTAAAACACACCTAAAATCTTTTTGGAATTTTTGAATATTTGAAATGTAAAGACAGAAAGCAGTAAATAAATATATACAGAGATGCAGAAACTGAAAGCATTAAATAAATATTTACAGACATTCTTTTTGTGAGTTTCGAGGGTAAGAGAATCATATCAGTGTACGGTCATGCCAAAACGCTCTTGTTGTTCTTTTAGTTAACATTAAGATAAGCATCCTATAACAATTATCGGTATTGTTGTCCACATAAGCTCAACTTATCAGATGTAATAATGGCGAGGGGATACGTTAAGATATGATTTATACTTACCGACCGGTGTTCATCCACATCACGACACATTCCCGTATCAAGGTATGCACGAGGGTTCATCTTACCGGAGAGTATACCGATTATCATCTGTTTGACCGTATATGATGTGAGATTCTCACTTATTTTGATTGAAAACAAGCCCTATGTGATAGAATCACTTATTGATGAGGAACTTGATTTTCGATGCATGAGGGCACAGGAGCAAGTCCGTGAACAGGTCAGTACTTTCGTACAGCAGAGAGACGAACTTGACTCCCAGATGAATGTGATATATTATCACTTATTTTGATGGACATGTGATTGTTTATCACTTATTGAGGTCGAATGCAGTATGTACACGTATGTATGGTATCATGGAAGATCTAGACTTGCGTCCCCGTTATTTTTCGGTAAAAGATACAACCATGATACCCAGATGATAAGCAGCATAAAGACCGAATATCTCAGAACCTCGGCAATCTCTCAAACGAAATTTCGGTACTAAGACCATATGCCAATGAGTGGTTCCCACCTGGTCTTCAGTCGATTTAAGATTTATATCACCCTACACATTTTAAAATGATTGAGAGCCTACCGATACATCTTATATAGAGCTGCTTATCGCTTTTCATTTAAGGTTTAAAGAGGTTTAGACAGACCACTGATGTACTATCATTTTCTCTTTTGCTCGCCAGGAAACTCATTTTTGTTTTTCTATTGTTTTTGGGTTTTGAAATTTTTCGATGTTTTTGGTTTTTCAAATTTGGATTTACTCCCCCTAAAATCAACAAACTAAGATAAATTTAAAACACAAAGGTATATACAAAAAACGATTTCCCGATGTTGGTTTTACTCTTGCTTGACCTTAATGCCGTTTACCAATAATAAAAAGTCAAATCTTGATTTATCAAATGCTTTGGTAAAAAGGTCGGCACGTTGGTCATCGGTGTGGACCATGACAACATTGATGAGTTTCATATTGAAACAATCACGTGTGAAGTGATATTCGAGATCAATGTGTCTGGCCAAAGAGTGCTGTATGAGATGATAATAATTCATCAAGCAGCTTAAATATCGACAAGTATAGGAGAGATTAGATATTTAAAACCGTATCCTGCAACTGCTTCGAGCATTGCCAGGAATGTGAGTGCTCTCCAAAACTGGATATCCACCCGGTGTGGATTTCTAGGTCGATTTTTGTAGCTACTTCACTTAATCCGAGAAAAGTCTTCACAGCAACAAGATCATAAACCTCCGGGTCCGGCTGGTCTTCCACATTGTACCAGCAAAGGTCTTTGTCTTTCTCTTTGAGAAGTAGTGTGCGGTTGTTCAATCCACGCCAAGGCATCCGCACACCCGGTTGGTTTGTTCAACAAACACATTTTCTTCAATCACACCGTAGAGAAAAGTACCCTACACGTTCATCTTGTGGACTTTGAACTGCTTGTGGAAGAAAAATCCATGAATCTTCGAAAAGCTTCAGACATGCTACAGGCGCGTACTTTTCGTTGGAATCTTTCCTGAGGACCCGATCAAAAACCATAACAACCACATTTTGGCACATATCTCATCATGTCGAATTTTTCAACTTCATTCAACCACATTCTTTCATCAGACATTTTTTTCTTCTTTTCTCCTCTCTCCATCAAAGGCAACAAAATTCTCCTTGGTTACAACAATATTTCGGAGCCTTATGTCGCCGATCTTGTGTATGGACGCTCCACTATCAACAATCCTAAGACTATCAATAGTTCCTCCTGGAACATCCTACACACTCATTCATAGATTAGTTGGAGAGGGGGACCCAAGCCATTGTGGTCTTGGGTCTTCCATTTTCATCAACAACAATAACTTCTATTCTTTGATGATTTGTAAATTGTGATGATCCCCCTGAATTTGTGGTCATTTTAGGTTTCCATATCTGTTGAGTTTTTCCAGTTTGATTGTTTGACAAATTAACTTCGTGATTATTTGAAGTTTTTGAAAATTTTGAACTTTCTGGTTTAACTGAAACAGATGTTTTGTTAACCACATCGGTTTTAATTGCCTTTTCAATTTTCTTGACTTGTTGGCGTTTTTGTTTCTTTTCCCTTTCTTTTACAAGACGGGGATCTTGTTTTACAGAAACAGATCGCTTGCGGTCAGTTTGGTCACGGGCATCATCAACTTTGCATTTTTGTTTATGAAGATATGGACAATTTCGAATTATATGTCCAATTGTACCACATTCAAAACATGATCTTCGTTCAACAAACCCCGAAGTATCATGTGATCGTCTTGCCGATGATGATGAACTTTGTGATCTCGAGGTACTAGGTTTCGAACAGTTTGGTTCATTTCTTTTCAACACTGTTGCTTGTTTAACAAAATCTAAGTTAGATTTGTTTTCAAACGTTTCAATTTTGTCCGTTCCCTTTGATTTCACAAAGTTCACATTCTTGTTCTTTTTCTGATTTGGCTTCCTTTGACTTTGAGTCGGTGTCTTTTCTTTTCTTTTGGTTTGTTATGATTTTGCTGTCTTTTCACTGTTGGTAATTTTCGATTGCCATATTGTTTTCGAACTTCGGCCTTTGAGATAGGAGGGCACTGTGTTACCACAACGTGTGATCCTGTCTTTCCCAAAAACTTAGTTGTCGAATTTTCAAAGACTTTACTGATTAAAGATTGATTAACATTCTTAATAGGAAAATCTTTGTCAGAATAAATTTTCTCATCACCAACAAGAGTGTACAGCAAATCCACACTCTCCGACTCTTGTGCAGATGAGGACTCGATTGCAACAGTCTTAGCGGGTTTTGCAGGAGGATCACATAGAATATGATTCTCAAGAGGTATGTCCTCTTCTTTGATTGCCGCATCAGACTTTGCTGGGTTAGTATCATCGGATTCATCATCAGAAGAATCAGCATCCTCAATCACAACTGGAGGATCCTGATTCGGTTCAGCAGAAGACACACATGTATCTGCTGACACATCCGATTCTGATGATACTTCCTTCTTGTATCCGAGTCCTGTTGCAAATTCCTCAACGTCCAAAGGAACAGATGGATACTCCTCATCAGGCATGGCATCATAATTGTATCTCACAGGTGGTGGACATTTCTTGTAACCTATGCATGTGACATCTCGTTTCTCTTTCTGTACGTCAATGATGTGATCCAACACATAGCTAGAGCTCAAATAACTGTCTAGCTTAAGTTGGATCGCCTCACTTTCAGTTTTGACACAAGCCATCTCCTATTGCTTTATCTCAAGACGTGTAATATACAAATTTATGTCAGTTTGTTTTCTGGAAACCATTTTTGTCAGCTCTGTTTTATCTTTCTTTAATGTTTCAATCATCGATTTAAATTCCTTTTCATGGTTTTCATAAAACATGTTGGCTTCTGTGCACTTGGAAAGATCCACGGTCAACTTCTGGTTGTGAATGAATGTCACATCATATTTCTCTTGCAAAGCCTCGTGTTTGCTTTGCAATTCACAACACTTATCATTCAAAGAAACATGTTTGTCTTGCAAGTCAAACAAACTAGCTTGTAAAGCATCATGTTTGCCTTGCAACTCAGACATGTTTGCCTCTAAATCACCACACTTAACACTCAATCTATCACAATTATCACAAATAACATCAGTGGGTTCATCGACACATACCTGACTTGATGAACTGTCGACATTAGCCATAAAGGCTGAATGGAGAGAAGACGAAGAATAAGCAGCTTGATCCACCAAAATAGATCTTCTATCAGTTCCTGCTGCAGCTTCCTCCAAAAGCTCATCAACATTTGCATCAACTGACGCACTTGATGTGTCATCCAAATGATCATCGCCTGAACTCGAGGATTCTTCATCCGAACTTCTACTATAACCAGAAGACTCTTCATCCTCAGAAGATTCACCACCATTGGCGGAAGATTCTCCACCACTGGCGTGATTTAAATCCTTCACAACCTCAGCAAAACAAGCGGTTACAGTAGATGGCCGATAGACTTGCTGTTGTGAAGCTGGTTGTAGAGGATTTCCATACAAGTCTGTTGTTGGAGCTGGCTTTACTGGAACTTGTATTGGATTGCCATATAGATCAGTTGTCACAGGAGGCCTTTGGGTTTGCTGTTGAGGCACTGGTTGAGGAACTGGTTGAAGCGGATTTCCGTACAGATCTGTTGGTCCGGTAGATCGAACAGGTAATGGATTTCCGAACATATCAGTTGCTTTGATAGGTCGTTGGCTTTGAATACTTGGTGCGGGAGATTCGGCCCACGAAGAAGACAAACTTGTGTTTCTATACTTTCCGCTATCCGGAGACGGAATACCATAATACATATCTGTATTTACCGGAGTACCCCAAATCGGATTCATTTTTGATCAAGAAAAATGAATACCTGAAAAACACACCTCAAACAAACAGTTAACAAAGAAATAAAAATCTCCTGTTAGAAAAAAAATGAGTGATTTCTTTGAGATGGACAATAAGTAATTTCGGCTATAAGAACTGATTTCGGTGTGTAGGTCCGACGAAACTGAAGCCCAAATAGAAATAGAATTTAAATAATGGTCAGCCTTAAATAATCAGAAGCCCAATTAAAAGCCCACTATCTTGTGCGACTTATAAGAAGTGTGTCTTGTGCGATCCCAAATCAGCAGCCCAAACAGGAAATGTTGTAATCAGAAGCCCACTATAGAAGCCCAAATCTTGTTTGACTATCCAGATCTTGTGCGATGTAATTATGAATATCTTGTGCGTTCCAGCTGCCTTGTGCGACTCAAAGTTTATGTTATCCAACTATCTTGTGCGACTTGGAGCCCAAACAAAGGTTCAACAGAAGCCCAATTGAAGCCCAATCCTTGTGCGATCCAACTGTCTTGTACGTTCCAACTTTCTTGTGTGATTATCCAATTGTTGTGCGAATGGTACAAGTTGACTTGTTAACCTCCTAACACAATTCAGACTTACTTTCGGCTCACCATTCCTTAAATTACCAACCACATGATGATGAATAATATAATAATCCAATTTCAATTTTCAAGACACTAACACTTTTAAAAATAATTGAACAAGATCAAAAGATGTAAAACTTTGAAGAACACTTGAAGCTTTGTTGAAGATATGATGAACACAACCCAGAAAATTTGAATTTTCCAGTAAACCGACAACTTTCCGAAACGCGGTTTTGCTCGAAACTTCAATAAGAACCAAGGTTTAACATGTGAACATGAAGAATAGGATGGTTTTTATAAGAACTTCCAGCAAAACATGCAGATTTTTGAAGATATAACCAGATTTTTCGGAAAATATAAGAACTTCAAACACCCGGAAAACAACCCGAAAACGCTCGGTTTTAACAAGGAGAAGAGCCAAGGCTCTGATACCACTTGTAGGTCCGGCTAGGGGAGGATCTAGTCGCCTAATCCTTGTCGTCAAAACCAACCCGGTTGTGCGGAATCCAACCGAGATAGCAAACCGAGATCGAGAGAAGGAGATGAACAAGAACACGAGAAGGAGACCAAGACTCAACGATTAACACCAATGTATTAATACTTGAAAAACAGTTACAAACAATGTTTACAAAATAATCTTTGCAAACTCTCAATAGTTCTCTCGGTTCTTCCTTGTGCGATTGATGTGCTCTTGTGTCCACTGCCTTATCTCTACCGAAATCACCTTTGATTTCGGTATATATATATTCTGACTTGTGCGATTGGGTTGAGGATCGGCCCAAGAGGAGAGGCCCAAACATGCTGATTGGACCAAACATCATGTACACGCACGTACATGATATTTCAAATTCACATTTGCCAAGTCTAGCCACTTTATGACATCATCATGACATCATCATGATGATGTAATGATGATGTGGCGACGGGAATAGGTTGGGGCTCTCCGTGCTTCGCGTGTCGAACTCTGGGACGCATGACGGAGGAATGTCGTGGCGTCGGGCTTGAACCGAACCTAACCGGGTCGAATCGAACCAAATCGAACCGAGCCGAGTCGCGTCCACATAATATGTATACTCGGCACTCCTATTTTGACATTTTGACCATTCGTTTTATATGTGGAGGAAAATAGATTTAATAGTCAATTGTCAAATTTAATTTGTATACATGGACTTGCACATGGTATAAAAGGTCAAAAGAAAGCACATTAGTCTGTCCAAACCAATTCATTCTTCTTGGCTTTACTTTGAGCCTTGCTGAATATGGTGGCCAATGGAAGCGTTAGCACTCTCCAGAGCCGGAGAATAATATTGTTTCCGCTACCCTTCCAGGGTCATATCAATCCCATGCTTCAGTTGGCAAATATTCTTGACACCCGCGGTTTTAACATCACCGTTATACACGCTGAATACAACTCTCCTAATCCTTCCAACTATCCTCGCTTCACCTTTATCCCCATCAAGGACCGCTTTTGCGAGATCGCTGACCAGTTGCCTACGAACCCGGATCCTAGCTACTTTCTCAAGTACCTAAATAAAAGCTGTGAACAACCATTTAGGGATTGTCTGGCTGGGCTGTTGGCTGAACCCGGTGAAGAAAGGTTTGCTTGTGTGATTACAGATGCGGTTTTCTACTTTACACAGGCTGTGGCGGATGACCTGAAGCTACCTCGGATAGCTCTTCGGACAAGCTGTATTGGTTGCGTCATTACGTTTGACGCTTTACCATTTTACTCTAAAAAGGCTTGCTTTAAACTTACAAAACAAGGTCTGTTAAATATTTTATACATTCATTTGTTCAATATTAAATAACAGGATTGTTTTTTGTCAATATCCTTCTAACAGCAATTATATATATTTAGGTGTTTCTAGTTTATAAATTCATTTGTTCTAAATGTTGGGTTGATGTTTCCAGATCCAGATTATGAAGCATCAGTTCCGGAATATCCACTTTTGAAATTTAAAGACATAGCAAAGATCACAATCAACCCACAAGGTACGGGGGACTATACCACCAACATGCTTAGCCAAATGAGGGCATCATCAGGAATCATATGGAACACCTTCAAAGAACTCGAAGAATCTGATCTAGAAACTCTCTCCCGAGATTTTCCGGTTCCAAGCTTCACATTAGGTCCATTCCACAAGTATTTCCCAGCGTCTTCAAGCAGCTTGATCGAACAAGACCGAACTATTCTCTCATGGCTAGACAAACAACCTCTCAAGTCAGTAGTGTATGTTAGTTTTGGAAGTGTTGCACATATAACCGGGTCAGAATTTCAAGAAGTGGCGCATGGGTTGGCTAATACTGGTTTGCCATTTTTGTGGGTGGTTCGACCAGGGATGGTTGTTGGTTCAGAATGGTTGGAGTCGTTGCCTGAAAATTTCCTAGAAAGAATGGGCGATATGGGACGCATAGTGAAATGGTCTCCTCAACAAGAAGTACTAGCTCATCCGGCAACAGGGTGTTTTTGGACTCATAATGGATGGAATTCAACATTGGAGAGCATATGTGAAGGAGTTCCCATGATTTGTTCCCCATGTTTTGTCGACCAACCAATAAATGCAAGATATGTGAGTGACGTTTGGAAGATTGGCGTTATGTTGGAGGATGGGTTCGAAAGGGTGGGAATCGAGATGGCGATTAAACGAGTAATGATGGATAAAGAAGGAGAAGAAATGCGTGAAAGAGTAACTTCTCTTAAGGAGAAGGTAAACCTCTCCCTTACCGAAGGTGGCTCATCTTGTCAGTCATTAAACAACTTAGTCGATTATATTTCGTCGTTGTGAGTAAAAAGAAAAAAAAAAGTTGCAACACTCCATACATTCAGGAAAAAAAGCACAGGAAATGGTTATACCATGTAATACTTTGTTTTTCATTTATTTCAAATTATTTTAATATTATTTCATTTTCAAATAATAAACCTCTGGTGACTTGCTTCTTAATCCGTTCTTGTATATTTTGTGCTTTTGGTCGAGATAAAAGCTTGATGTTGCGTTGAATTCTTGCTCAATTCATTAACACGAAATTATACATGTATTAAAATTAGCTAATGAATACTAATTTTAATATTATCCTTTGGTGTCGGACGGCGGTGGTTCGCGGCTGCTGATGACGTGCTGTTGTGGTTGCTGTAGTGTTCGATGATCGCTGGCAGGAGACGACCCAAGAGAGGGAGGGCGGGAGGAATTCTAAGGGACTATTGGGCTTATTTTAATTATTATAGTTTGAACTTAGGTTGAGTTTGATTAATGGGCTAGTAATTAGTGGGCTAATTATGTTTAATGAAATAGTGGGTTAAGGTATTGGGTATTTGGGTTAAGTTGGGTAGTATAAGTTTATATAATTTAGGTAGTTTTTTTAATTAGAGTTTACTAAAAAAATTTAAAATATAAATCGATAACACTTTTTACCTAAGGTGTGTGGACGAAAAATTCCAAGGGGTGCGGACGAAAAAATCCAAGGGGTGCGGACGGGATTTTCAACGGAAAATAGCACTAATTTTTTTTTCCCGGGGGTGCGCCCGCCCACCTTGGGCTTGGGGTAAGTCCGCCCCTGACCCCAACCCCACCCACTCCCCACCTTTCTCTCTGTTTCCCCCACCATTAACCACCACCCAGCTTCGCCGATGTTCCGCCATTAAAACATACTGCACAGTCGTTCATAAGAAGAAATTTTGGAGTTTTTGGTGGGTCGGTGGAAGGTGGAGGATCTAACCGGGCTTTCAGGTAAAGGGCTTAAAGCCCAAGACTATGTGTGTGGGCTGCCGTCAATAATTATAAGGCTTGAGGAGAGGGCTGCCGCAAGGGCAAAAGAAGGCCCTAGTATTCCGTTCAGTTGGATAGTTGGATCTTTGATAGAGAAGTGAAGCTCTGAAAAACAAGTTTTAAGGTTCTGTTGCTTTCTATGGATAGAGGTTAAAAAATCCTATGTTAGGGGTTTGTTTCGTGTAGTGATTATGTGTTTTGTTCTTGAATTTGGAATGTGTTACTAGTTTGAACTTGTTTGGATGTTGGACATATTATAGAACTTGTTATGCCAGTTTTGATGATGATGGTGGTTATCGTCTGTATCGTGTTGTGTTGTTGAGGCGTGGTGGCTATGGTTGTTTTTTGAAAGGGTTCGCCATCACCCTCCCGTTTTCGAGGTCACAGATCATGAACTGTGCAGTGTGTTTTAATGGCGGAGCAGCGGCGGATCTGGGTGGTGGTTGTTGGTTAATGGTGGGGGGAAACAAAAAGAAAGGTGGGGGTGGGTGGGGTGGGGTGGGGTTGTTTTGTTTTTATAGAGTGGAGAAGATGAAGGGTAAATTTGTCATTTCACATTTACTTAACGGAGAAGATTAACCGTCATCCACTCCAGGGACTAACCGAGTAACAAACTATCAAACCACAGGGAGCACCGGTGTAAATTCCAAAAGTTAGGGACTATAGGTGTGATTTTGCAAAACCACAGGGACTATCCGTGCATTTTACTCTTAATATTATAACAATAGTTATTTTCTTTACTTTTTAACTTTAATCATTTTTTTTAATATCACGGGTTGGGATAAACTTGGTGTCAACTGGTATCAAGCTAGTACTGGTATCGAAAATGCCGGTACAGTTCTGTTCGGTATCGATACATGAAGGTAAAAACGGGCACTAGTACAGAAAACGACAAAAGTTGGTACCGAATTGATATTGGAAATCTTTTGGTTTAGGAAATTCAGTGCTGCTCCCTGGTACAATTTGCTCATCCCTGATCACGAGTACCATACAAACAATGGTATCGTACAACTTTTTTTTGTTGATTTTTTTCAACTTTTAATTTTTTTTTCTTTTTTTAGTTTCAGGGGTAGGGATGAGCTCGGTTCCAACCGATACAGAATCAGTACTGATATCGAGAATACCAGTTATGATACCGGTATATGAAGGTAAAAAACGATAGTGAACCGGTACCAGGAACGCCAAAAGTCGGTACCGAATTGGTACTTAAGATCTTTCTATTCGGCAAATTTGGTACCGGTACCTAGAACCATTTGCTCATCTCTGACCACGGGTTTCATACGAACAACATCGTTACCATACAATTTTTTTGGTTGATTTACTTTCGGTTATCTTTTAGTTTTTTTTTTCTACATTTTCTTTTTAATTTTGTCAGCACTTCCGTTCGTAACGCGCCCGTAGTGATTTCAAAACACATGTAAACACAGACTAAATAACAAAAGAAATTCGCCGTAACGCGGCAAACTTCTTTAAACCTAGTTTATTTAAAAGTTATATTGTAAGCCATCAGCCCCCCCCCCCCCCCCCCCCCCCCCCCCCTTAGGGGGTGTTTGGCCTAACTTTTTTAAGAAAGCTTATAGCTTTTTTAGTTTTTTTTTTTATAAAATAAGCTTAACTTGGTGTTTGGTTTAACTTTTTAAGCTTATGCTTACTAGCTTATATAAGCTTATGCTTATTAGCTTATATAAGCTAATTTGAAGAAGCTTACTTAAAGATGGTTTTTTAGCTTATTTGAAGAAGCTTCTTTGTGTAAGAACAAATAATAGAAAATAAGCTATAAACTACTTTAAAATATAACCATAAGCCAAAAATAAAAGGTAGGCCAAACACCCCTTTAGCCTCCTTTTCAGCCATGAATAAAGAGGCCCCTCATGACTAATTTTTCAATTCCTTATTTACTACTGCCACAGACCCACACCAACTCGGCCTGACCAAGACAGGTGCTGACCCGCAACGTCTCGACGGGACCGCCGCCGACCATACCATCTCCACACAACCTCCACTGACTCAAACCCTCGAACACCATTCACCACACCTTGCTACCCCTAAATTATAAAAAAAAAAAAAAAAAAAAAAAACTAATTACTTACTAGCCTCCATTTTGTTTTGACATAATATAAGCACTATAGTTTTTCAATTTGAAGGACTAAGAAGTATTAACTTATACAATCCAATACGATATATCCTTAAATAGATTTTACAAATTTGAAATTAAAGGTTAAACATCATAATTCTTAGTCTGTATAAATCCATTTTTTCCAACCATTAAACATACCAAAAACACAAGCATTGTCAATTGTTGGCTCAACTAGGTTTTATAATAGTTGTGCTATTAAAGAAAGAAAAATATGAAAGGCTATTTATCTTTTCATAACCGATTCACTTTGGCCCGACCCATTTTTACCCTCGTAACAAAAGTTTCTAGGTCCGAACTGCGACCCTGTTTAGTCTATTTATCTAAATCGTTTATATTACATTTCATTGTTATGAGATAATATATTAATTTTCATTAGATAAGTTTAGATATTTATAATGTTACAAACCTTTGACATGCGACGGAAGTAGTAAAGGAGACCCGGAGGGAGGGCCGAGGCGTGACAAGACTCGCAGAGGTGCAACAGGACTTTCGGCATGCGCTAACTGCTTGCGTTCAAGAAAGGGAGATCCAACAGCAGTGGCGGACTTATAGTGTGAGTTGGGGTAGCACGGGCTACCCCTCAACCCCGTCTCCGTAGTGTAAAAATACCACTTAACTTCATTTCCGTAGTTTAAAAATACCTCTCAACTCCGTTTCCGTTATATAAAGGATACCCCTGATCCTTAAAAAAAATAAAATAGGATACCCCTAACTTTTTGGGCTAGTTCCGCCACTGTCCAACAGATTGGGTGGGGTGGGGGCCTGCGCCTGGTGACGCTGGTTATCTTCTACATCATGTATATAACATATTCCTATTT
This sequence comes from Helianthus tuberosus, assembly GCA_030545235.1. Lineage (NCBI taxonomy): Eukaryota > Viridiplantae > Streptophyta > Magnoliopsida > Asterales > Asteraceae > Helianthus > Helianthus tuberosus. The sequence goes on along the minus strand of CM060434.1, from coordinate 143,526,229 downwards.
TGACATGCATACGAAAAAGATTAATGAATTAAAAAGATGGGCTACCATACCATGCTGTGTGTTCGGTGATCAAATTCAATTCGGATACTAGGACTTGCACATGTTACCAACCAGTGGTCCATGAAGGGACGCAATAATGAATGCAAATAAGCGTGTATACAAGCAATTCATTAGGCCTACATTTTTGTTGCATTGCCTTTGAACTTTGTAGAACATGGAGACTCTTGGAAGCGTTAGCACTCTCCGGAGCCGGAGAATAATATTGTTTCCTCTACCTTTTCAGGGTCATATCAATCCCATGCTTCAGCTAGCAAACATTCTTCACACCTGCGGTTTCAAAATTACCATTATACACGCTGAATACAACTCTCCTAATCCTTCTAACTATCCTCACTTCGCCTTTAAGCCCATCAAGGACCGCTTTTCTGAGATCGCTGACCAGTTGGCTACGAACCCAGACGTTACCTATTTTCTTAGGTACTTAAACAAAAGCTGTGTAGATTCGTTTACTGATTGTCTAGCTGGGTTGTTGACGGAACCCGGTGAAGAACGGGTTGCTTGTGTAATCACAGATGCGTGTTTCTACTTCACGCAGGCGGTGGCAGATGACTTGAAGCTACCTCGGATAGTGCTCCGGACTAGCGGTCTCGGTTGCACCCTTGCTTATGACGCTTTACCCTTTTGCTCTAAAAAAGCTTGCTTTTACCTTACAAAACAAGGTCAGTCAAATACTTTCATATCATTCTATTCTCTGACAAAGCACTTTTATAAAAGGAAAATTACGAAAATAGACATTACATTGACGTACCTTTAAAAAAGATATTGACTTTTAAACATTTAAATAGACATTCAAAACTAACTAATCAGTTAACGCCAGATAAGTAGCGTCGGCAAAGCCTTAGCCAGCATATTTTAAATAGACATTCAAAGACAAACCAAAAGTTCCAAGGGTCCACGGAAAGTGCCAATCATATCAGTACATCTGTAAAAGATTGGCTACAATATCGTATATATAATATAGGTCTCGTATAGGCCCATAGGTGTACTATAAGTCTCGTATAGGACTATATGTGTAGTTTAGGTCCCGTATAGGCTTATAGGTCTCGTATATGTGTAGTTTAGGTCCTGTATAGGCCTATACTATACTATATTATACTATACTATATTGTACTGTACTGTATTGTACTGTACTATACACTATACGATATGATACTATACTATACACTAAAAGGATTAGGGTTGATATATCAGACATGATTGCCCATGGCATTATAGCCTAGCAACATTTTGGGGTGAGATAAAACTTAGGGACAGAGCCGTTCCTACGTTTTCGGAGGCCCTAATCGAACTACGAAGTGGTGGCCCTTTTGCAAAATTATCATTTTCAACATATTTAGTAACAAAACCCTCCTCCTTCATCCGGGCTTGGGACTGGCGTAGTTAATTTTTTTTTTGAAAGTCATATGTTTTCTATAATTATAGTATATGTTTAAATAAAATCTACTTTTCTAGCTTTAACCGAGGCAAATTGTTTGATGAAATTATCGTAATCAAGTTCTTCTAAATATTTGTAGGCGTATCAATATCGTTTGTAGGTTCATTATTTGTAGGCGTATCACTATCGTTTGTAGGTTGACTTGTTGTAGGTGTACAAAATTTTAGAAGTGCTCCCTTTTGTGATTCGATTAAAGCTTCTTGTTTACGTTTTTTTAGCCTTTTTGAATGACCGGATTCAAAAGTTCGAATTCGATTTGACATTACTAAAATATAAATCTATTTAAGAGATGGATAATGAGCCCTAATTTCCTAAACAACAACTTTATTCAGAAAAATAGCAAATTATGAAAGAAGAATAAGCCCTAATTCCCTAAACAACAACTTGATTCCGGAAAAAAATCAGATATCTAACCTGTGCGTGCCACTGACTTTCAAGAAACTTGTAACACCCTAGTTATTTTATATGTAAATACCCACAATTAGATGTGTAGTTAAGACTACACATGCTATAAAAATACGGGTTTATTAAAACTTTTACAAATCATAGGTTATTCTACAAAACGTGATCGAATTCGTTGATTAAAATCTACAACGTTGCAATGTGCGGAAGCGTGTATCTTTATCGTGTTCGGTTCTTCGCTGAGCTTGATCGTCTTCCGGCATCCCAGAAAGTACCTACATTTCATAAACATGAAATGCTTTAGTCATACGGTATTTAAAACGCATCTAAACGAGTCCGGAAAACAAAACTGATCAAAAATACATTTTTGTACAGGGTCCACCGTAAATTACGGTGGACACCGTAATTTACGGTAGTCCTTGTTTTGATTTGTTTCCACCGTAAATCAGGAGTGTTTCACCGTAAGCCACTTCAGGTCCACCGTAAATTACGGTGGACACCGTAATTTACGGTGGCACCTGCATCCCACCTTTCCATTTTGCCGTAAATTGACACGAAATCTTTCGTATCTTTCAAACCGCTTATCCGTTTGACCTACCGTTTCTTCCTACATGTTTGTAATTTGATTCTCCATCATATGGAGTTAAAATCCGACATCCGGCTTGATAAAATTCAAGACTTCTAAGTCTTCGGCTTATTACCCTTTATACCAAACTTTGACCCGGTTATGCATTTTATCAGACAAACGTATTTATTTGATTCCTATATTTCATACACTTCATCAAATAATTGTGATATACCATATTAGGTTCTAATCATAGGTTTATTACACAAATTAAACCCGTTTTCACTAGTATGCTTATTTTGACCCGTTAAGGATATTTTAAGCACTTTTAAGCTCAATTTCGCTTTCATTCTAATCTAGCGTTGTAACCTATATCTCTTATCTAGTACTCTTCCATCACAACCTAAATGTGTGTTGGATTTAAAGTAGATATCTATGTGTTCCGAATTTATACTTCTTGAACTATCATTTTACGGCAAAGACTCATATGGAGTCTTTTGGCCCAAGAATTACGTCTTTCACTACCCGTACTCGTTCTAAACTTTTGTTTAATCATAAGACTCCTTTCCAAACAACCTCTAAGAGTTTATTGTTCAATTTAGCCTACAAGGGCGTTTTGGTCGATTTTGGTCCTTCTTTTACAATGAAGGGATATCACCAATTATTCGACCAAATTAGCACTTCTACATACATCATAAATAAGCGTACCTGGCTCTGATCAACAAATAGACCCGATTTTAATACCTTGCTTTATATTCGCTAATTAAGAACGATGCGAATATCCATTGGATATCTATTCCTGTAAGCATATGACTCGACAAAAGAATCATTAGTCTATATAGTCAAAAGGTGTTGTCTACACCTTTTGACCCGTTTGGCCGAAATGACCATTTAACTTTGCGAAATGATATTCATTATCATCTCCTCTACATGACTCTTCCCGTTTAACACCGTACGGGAATTTTAAATATAAACCGTGTAATTCTTTCGACATAATATGACCAATTTATCGATTTACTTCTTTTTAACCATTATTATGGTTTCTATCATCTTTGATTTTCTTGTTCCGTTCGACTACACGACGGAACATCATATTTCAATTGTTTAGATATCTCATTCATAATTTATATGACAAGAAAACATTCCACAATTTAAGACTAGTGTAAGCTATACTTACCTTGCATCCGAATTATGCTTTTCCGCCATTCTTGCTTCGTTTGACCCGCTTCCTTTCCAAGCCTCCACCTAGCTTGTCAAGCGTCAAACTATCATCATAATTCGTAAGACGGTTATATTAGTCATCATTAATTATGACTATTCCATCTTACATATTTTCTATCACAAATACCATTCGATCTTATTAATGGTCGGTTTGACTATTTAAAAGTCAAATCACCAATTAACACATATGATTGCACTATCAAGTTCACAAGACTCAATTAGGCACATTATCAACACTTAGTTCTCATTTAGGCATTATAACAAACACCTAATGGGCATGATTCTACACATTTGCTAACTAGTTCATAATTAGTCATTTTTACCAAGATTAACATCAAGATTCAACCATTATCATGTATGATCAAATACTCAAACTTGCAATTTGTTCAAGTATCTTGCATCTACTATCACTTATGATGAATTCTAACACAACTATATTATCATCTTTTCTACATAATCAAAACCCACTTGACACATGAGTGTATGATTATGAATTCACAACAATGAACATCAATTCAACAATTACATGGCTAGGGTTTACTACTAGACATAGTTTCATCCCTAATTTCATCCAAACAACGTACATGCAAGCTTAGATTCGAATTCTCTAGGTTTGCTCAGAATTTCAACTAGAGATTTTCCAAGAAATTTACATACCTCGTGACTCCTTTTTCAATGGAGATCACTAATTCATACTCGGATTTTGATTTGGACTTGATTTACCCCTTCAATTTGATGAAATTGTGTTGATTAGGGTTTGAGCTCTCTAAGAGCTTCTCCTGGCCATTCTCACGCACGCACACACTCTTGTGTGTGTGTTTTTGTGTTTTATTTTTAAGTTTATAATTCCCATTTCAAGTTACCCGGCTTTGGTCCCTCGTGTTTGGTTAGTTATTAATTAGATCATAACCTGATTATTTTCAATAATATTCCCACTTATTAACTAGGTTTAATATTCCTAGTTAACTTAGCGGGTCCAGGAATATTTATGACTAAGTTTATTTTAGGTCCCGTTAACTCGGGCCTTCTAAGCTTCTATTTCTTAAAAGCTTTTATTCACTTTTTATTTATTATTAGGATTAATTATTTAAAATCCTAATATTTACCGGGTAAATTTTACCACTAACGGTATTTTACCCGTCTTTACTATTAACGTGGTTTGATTACCAAAGCCGTTTTCGGGGTGTTACAAATCTGAGTGTCTGAGACTCTGTGCCACTTAGTTCCGACTTCCGAGAACAGATAAATAGATAATCCACGTCTGCCACAGTGCCACAAATCAACTAATCAAGAAGACAAGAACTGGCGACTATTCTGTTCCACAAATCAGCTAATCCACAGACCACAGTGCCACAAAATCAACTAATCGTATATCAGTAATTCAGTATATGAGAACAGAGAACTGAGGGTTTGTTAATTTGTTTGATGACTGACAAACTCAATCGAGAAGAATCAAGAATATATAAATGTAATACGTTAATACCTGTAAATACTCGACGATTCAGCCATTCAGGCGACGATTCAGCCATCGATCCAGGCGACTACATCGTGAATTCCAACCTGCAACAGCAAAGACGCGTTTCATTGTTTAAGAATGGCGACGATTCTGTTCGTGATTTGTGGGAGACCGAGACAGCTCATCACTCATCAACAACGACTTTTCATTGTTACTTTGGGCCTCTTATTTTCTTCTACACGATTCGGGCATGTATTTGTTTGGGCTTCTTATTTCAGTTAGCATAAAATAAACAAAATGGGCCTAGTATATGTCACACCCCGATTTCCACGTGTCACCGGTGGGCCCGGTGGGGAGTATCGTGACGTGGTTGGCAACGTAATAGTCAAACAACACAATATAATAATGCACAGCGGAAGCAAATTTAAAATATAATACAACCGAATTTATTTATTGTAATCAAAGTCACAATATCCGGTGTTTATCCACAGTAGGATCGAAACAAAATAACACTTAATGGTTCAACAGACTTCAGGCATCTTAAGCTTGCGAGACTTCTAATGATGCTTAGGAGAAATCCCAGCCAATTTCGCTTAGTACCTGCATTTAATCTTTTTGGGAAAATACGTCAGTTTACACTGGTAAATACATTCAACTGACTCATTTTGAAAAATGATTGAAAATTGGTTTGGATGCACATGGCATAAACATTTTTATAACTTGGGAGAATTATTTAATATTATAATCTTGTGAACGAATTACATGTTACTTATGCGTTCAGTAGCCCGGATCTAGTCCGGGTTAAAGATCAATAGACACACCACATAATTGAGTTATACACGACAGGTGTACGCCTACACCCCGTGCTCAGGTCGTGGCCATCTCGTAAGATAATGCCAAGGATATCCGGGACATGGTCATTAACCCCCCAAAGGCTGTAAAGTAAACAAGACTGTTTAAATGAGCCGATCAAATTATTCAACTACCCACTAAGCGTGGAGATTTGATGCCCGATCAAGCGGTATGCTATATACCGTAACCCAAGCCCGTATAGGGAAAATAAGTTAAAAGTATTTACCTGATGCAAGTATAAATCACAATAAGCAAAATGCACGTAGCTTTTACTGGTTCTCCTAATCTGGAATGAAGGTTTAATATAACCTATTAGAATACTAACGGGTCTTTAATTAAGCTTAAGCTTAGACCGGCTAGTTTCAAAGATATGGTTCGTACGCACGATTAAGCGAAGACCGGATAGAATGTGATTTAGACCCGACAAGTTTGAAGACTTGTTTAATATGGGTTTATTATTCACATTCTGGATTTTGAGATAAAACCGTTAAGGTTTGACGCGTTTCGGCTAATTTATGTAAACTTGTTACATAAACCGAACCGAACGCGAAATAAGCGTAACGGGTATCCGTAAGAGCCATATACAGGTTTCCTAGGTTAATATGCTTCAAATATGTTGTGACATAAGTAAGATGTCTTTCGTTATGCCCCGGAATAATTTAAACACAAACTATGCCCCGTAGGGGTAGTTTGGTCATTTTAAAGGTTGTAAAAGAGTTTAGATGTTTAACTGAGTTACAGGTCTGTTAGGATCGGAGGCTCTCATGATAGTGTTTGTTTGTTTGAAATGAATGATCAATGAATATGAAAACATGTTAAGTGCAGCGGAAATGAAAACAAACTTTGTAAACACAATCAAAGGAGAAAATAGTTTGATAAACAATTGCTTTTCATAGAGTCGAATGATTTACAAATCAAAGCAAAAGATTACAGATAAGCTTACAAACTATACTCCCCCTCAGCCTGATGCCCCAAGGTTGGTTGCACACAAGATGAAAGGATTAGACATGAGGAGAAGAACCCGCTCAGTCAATCAAATGTAACAGTACAGGGTACTGTTACATTTATAGGCAAACCAAACCACTGAGGAATCTCAGCTGACGTCACCATGAAAGCGACGTCTAACAGCCTAACAAACTATATCTACTGTCCTTACACCAACTACTGATGTCTAACAACTGATTGTAATAATAATACAAAACATGAGGAAACGACTGCTTCACGTTCCACTGTTGTAGCCTAAGCACTGATGCTTAACAACAACATCAGTGCTTTCTTCAAAGGTGATCAGTCCTTGAATGAGCAGTGTTTGTGTCTTCAGCAGCACTTAAGAGACAGCAGTAGATAGAGCAAAAGAGTTTGTCTTCAGCAGTCTTTAGGATCATATCAGCAGTTGAAAGGGCACAGCAGTTGATTATGAGCAGCAGTTAGAGACCATCAGATGTTATAGCTCACTTTCAAGGGGAGAGCAAAGTATAAACTACTGTTTATTGTGAATCCTCTGTTGTGACCTGGTTTTGGCTTTACATTATCTGTTCCTCTGATAGGGTTCAATCCCAACAATCTCCCCCTGGAACAGATAATGCCAAAACCTTTCATTATTCAGGACCTTTATTACTCATCAAGAGTTCCTTAGCTTGTTCTTTGAATTCAGCTTCAAATTCCTTTGCACTCTGGTCATCCTCATCCCTACACAGTGAAAGCCCAAGGAGATCCTGCAAATCTTGAACACTAAGGCCTAGTGCTTCTTTCCTTGATATGTGCTTCACATCGCCATTGGCTCTGACCAAGGTCAATACGTGAGTCTTTTGATCAGACATCCACTTTAGTATTTTTAAGCCAAGTGGGTTTCTTGGGAGAGACTTATTTGAAGATGAGTTGAGGGATAATGGCCTTGAAAACAACTGCAGACTTTCAGACATTCTTTTGAAAGCTTCTTCAAAGACTTTGTCAGCTGCAGCTATATCTTCTGAAGTTTCTTGTTCAATAAGTTCTTGTCGTTCAGCTTCTGTCTTGTCTTCAGTAGTGTTTGGAGTCGCAGGTTTGTTTAACGCCTTAAAAAGGCTTTGAAGCTTTGTTGAGGTTTCTTCTTTTAGACCCATTTTTGTGATGGTATCTTTGAAGTACTCTGCTTCATTTTCTCTTACCTCTTCTTCAGTCAACTGTTCTTCCTCATCTTGATTTGTTGCAAAAGTAGACCGGAACAGTGTGTCGAGGTTTCCTATCTTCTGTTCAAGCTTCATCATTTGTTCTTGCTTTTTAGAAGTGCCTGAAACAGTTGTCTTTCTTTTCTTCAGCCTTTTATAGGCTTCATCAGTCTGCTGTCTTGACCACTTTGATATGGCTTCAGCAGAGTCTATTTTTGCATCCACCAGCTCCTCTTTCTTTCTTTTATACTCAGCAGTGAAATCAGCAATGAGCTTTTTGAATTTGTTCCAGTTTGGAGGATTTTTCTTCTTTGTGGAATCATTCTTGATTCTGTCAATCCTCTCAGCCTCATGCTTTAGAGCGATTATTGGCCATTCTTCAAACTGTTTTTCTTCAGCAGGATAGAATTTTTCTTTCATAATGTAGGCTAGATATTGTTTTCTTAGCTTTTTGCGTTGTTCAGCCTTTTCTTTGATTAGTTCCTGTGCAAATTCTTCTATCTGCTTTACTTTTGTTAAGTAGAACTCCAGTCTTTCAGCAATGCCATCTTCGCTTAACTTTTCTTTTTCACTGTCAACATTTGCTTGTACTTTGGCCTGCCTTGCCTTGAGTTTGAGGTAATCATTCATATCCTCTGGTGGCATGTAGCCTATGAGTGAGGAGAATCTTCTTTTTGACGGATCCTCTTCTGTATAGAATTGCCTCATCTCATTTTTGATAGCTTCAAGTTCCAGTGGATATTTTGCAGCATTAGGATCATGCATACCCTCATCGACAGAGATTGGCTTTCTTATTCTTTTGAAGAGCTTTGGTTGTGATGTAGAAAGAATGAGAGCAGTGATGGATGCCTGACAAACATCTGTTGAAACAACTGGTGTCTCAACATCTGTTGTCATTACAACTGCTGATATGTCAGCAGTTGTCTTCTGCTTTTGAGCAGGGGATGGAAGTGGTGATGTTGGTGGTGATGGTGGTGAATCATCATCTGATATGAGATTTCTTCTCCTTTTTAATGAAGAAGAAGCAAATGATGTTTTGGGTGGATCAGTGGTGGTAGATTGGATAGCAGTGGTTTGTGGCAGTGATTGACTGACAGTGGTTGAAACAACTTGTGTTTCAATCACTGTTGTCATTACAACAGATGTTGTAACATCTGTTGTCTTCTGTTTTATGACAGGAGGCAGTGGTGATGGTATGATTGTAGATAATGATGGTGGAGCAGTATTTGTAGTGGTGTGTGGTAGAGTGGTGTGTGTTGAAGATGTTGATGACATAGCAGCTGTTTGGCTACTGACAGCAGTTTTTGTAACTGCTGCTGCAGCAGTTTTTTTAACTGCTGCTGTATCAGCTGTTTGACTAACAGGTTTTGAGACCTGCTTTTCTTTTGCTTTTTCAGGCTCAACATGGAGGCCATGTTCTATTCCCCTCCTATTCAAATTTCCCAACAGCTTGTTATTCTCCCCCTTTTTGGCATTATCTGAGGGGGGATTTACAAGAAATGGTATGGAAGAAGGAACTTTGCCAGAAGCATTTTGAATGCTAGCCTTTATAGCCTTGATATCTGCTTGAGTATCTTTAAATCTTGATTCAACCATGTTGGTCAGCATTTGTACTTGAATAGCATGCTTTTTATCAGCCATTTGTTGCTGTGCTTCAAGCATGGGTTGAAATATATTCCATAGCTCATTTGCAGCAAATGCCTGTTGTGCAGGTGCTTGAGCAGGAACAGCAGATTGTGATGGGGCAGCAGTGGATTGTGCTTTTTGATCTTTTAAAATCTCTTGCACCATCTCCTTTATTTCAGCAACTGATTCTTCAAGTTTGTCAACTCTGCCCGTCAATTCCTGATATCGTGAATCATCACCTACTTTAGTAGGATCATCTGAATCCCCACTAGCAGTGGTTATATCAATGTTTGACTTAGGAACTGAGTCCCAAAAGTCATCCATTGATGCCCCTTGTTCTTGGTACTGGGGACTTCTTTCTTCAGCACTTGATAAACCTTTGATGGTGCCAGTGGTTTGATCCAACTCACTGGTGGTTATCGAAGTTGCCATGGAAGAAATTGCCTTCAAGGGAGTCTGATTTATGAAACAACTGGCCAACTGGAGACCTGTTGGTCCACCAGTTGTAGTTGTTGCTCCACTTGAACTACTAACAGAAGTTACTTGTAACTCCTGTAGTGTAACCTCCTCAACTGTTGCTGGGATAGCAGAGGTATAAGCATCAGACCCAGTCACTTGTGGAAGTATACTCTCAGTGATAGGTGATAGAGAGGAACTGGTTTGTGTCTATGCAATAGCAGCTGCATGCAACAGAGATAGCATGGATTGTGGCATTATTATTGGTGAGGGGATGGGGGTTGAAAGAGACATGTCCTTGGGATCAGGACTGAGGAAGATGGATCCGAGTGGATTCAGAGCTTCATATTGTGGTGTCCCTGTGCTTACAACCTGATCCTTTTGTGAGGATGCAGGAGGAGTTTCGGTTATGGGTTGAGATCTTTCTTCCAACTGCTGTGAGGAAGTAGCAGCAGTGGTTTGTGGTGACTTTTGTGTTGTTACAGGCATTTCCTCTGGGATCTCATCTTCCAGAGTTGCCTTTGTTTTGGGTTTGGTGGGTTTTCTGGTAATTTTCTTTTTGGTCTTTTTAGTGGTGGCAGGTGTGGGTTTCAACGCAGTGGGAGTGCTGCTATGATCACCTGGAGCAGTGGGCTCAGCAGCTGATACCTGAGGAGCAGTTATAACTGCTAAAGTCTGCTCAGGTACCCCTGCTTTTGTTTTTATTGGTGCCATCATCCTTGAAAATGTTTCTTTTGTTATGCTTTTTATTTGACAATGAACACCTTGTTTGAGCAAATTTACATCTTTCTTTTCAAATTTTTGTTCAAAATAATAACTCAAAAATCTTGGAAAAAGTAAAAATGCTTTATTTTCAACGTTTTTCACCATGTCATTGAAAATCTCCTGGGAGTAGTTATAGTCTTTATTATTCAAAATAGCGTAACCCAGGCTTTGAATTTTCAGTGGTATTTCGTTGAAAGATGTTGTTTTATTTGAAGCACACATCAAAAGTGTGTGAAATAAAAACCTGGGTGCAGATGGAAAATAACCCTTTTGTAGGGTATCTACCTTTGGTTCTTCTGCATAACCCCTTTTCATGAAATCAGTTTTCATCTCGACTTTTTCAAATGAGAGTTTACCTTCCTGATCGTTGAGATTAAAGACTTCTGAGATCGACCGAGGGGTTATTTGAACTGCTTTATCCTGTATCGAGGAGTTTATGGCTATGACTTTTCCGTCTTGTTTTTCAAGCGTCGCCTTTTTCCAAAACTCTCTCTGGGTTTGCAGATATATGGGAGCATTCACTGTCAACAAAGTTTTGTACTTTGATCCATTTATTGCATCAATGATGGTGTCAAAGGTGTGATTATCGGTAGGTTTTGTGAATAAACCCAGATAGTTATGAGATTGTTTGAATGGTATTTCGATGGGTTCTTCGGTCGTTTGAGCGACCTCAGTTGAAGGTGATGGTGATGTAGGTTTTGATTTTGATTTTCCTTTTGACTTCGTCATTTTGATGAAGAAGAATCGGAGAATGATTTTGAGGGTTTTGAGAAGAAGGGTTGAAAACTGCTATGAGAAGAGAATTTTTTGGAATTCAATTCGACAGTGTAAAACCCTGTTTGGGGGTTTAGGGCAGGGTTTTATTTAAAATATGATCGCTGATGTGGCAGCGGTTATTTCGATCTGAGGGCTAAAAACTGACCACGTGTCAAACACTGATGAGACGGATGGAGTATAGAGAACAGTTGTTTTAAAAGCCACTGACATATCAAGTATCAGTGATTACAACGGTAAAAATCTTGGGCAGTGAATGATTTTTACTATCAGTAGATAGCATATCAGTGGATAAGACACTGATTTTGAGCATCAGTGCTTACAAGAAAATGAGGGATCAGTGGTTAACTTTCAGCAGTGGACAGTGTTTAGAGATCAGATGTTGGAACAAGGCAGTGGTTAGGGTAAATGGTAAATATCTGAAAGACAGATGTTACAGCAACAATTTTGAGGATTTTCATTCAAGGTTTTGCCACATGTCAATTTTGAAGGACAGTGGTTTAGTACCCCAGATGATGAAAACTTTTTGCTAAGGCAACTCATTTTCGTTTAATATTCAATTAAAACATGAGTACCCTAGTATTTTAAGCACAGTTTGCAATCAACCTTTGATAAAAATTTAGGAGCAAACCTGAGTATGATATGATCATGACATATGTACCATATTCTTTTGACCCATGTAAGAGGACACTAATACCATAAAAATGAGGTATTACATCCTGACAGGAGCTGAAACTATTGCCAACAAAAACAAGCATAAGTTCCATATATATTATTCAAAAAAAATGAATAATATATCCTGATTATTTGAGAAAATCCTTTGAACAACAAAAAAATAGTTAAAGGATTTTTCTGAGAATAGTATCAAAAAGGATCTGGTGTAATTTCAATAGAGTATATAATCATATCATACATAAGTTTTGAAAATGGTCAGTGGTCACCAGTGGAAAGAACTTTTGGATACATTTTGACCACTGTTTGGAACCATTTTCTTTGACAATTGATTGCAAACTTGAGGACATATGGAGAAAATTTTTTGAACATTTGTCTAGTCCTCTTTGGAGTTCATTTACTGGAATCAAAACCTATTTCTGAACAGATAAATGCACATAGTTGCTCAATTACCATTATTACCCTAAACTTTGACTCATAAGTGTTTTATGTTTATACTCTTTTCTTTTGACTTCAAAAGTTTTGAGATAAACACACTTCTGAGTATTTGTGAATATTAGTCCAAAATCATTCTACAGTAATGTTTTGAGAGACTTGATCATGTTTTCACAAGTTTTTCATCCAATCTCACATTACATATGATGCGGACTATGTTGACCCTTGTTTTCTTAATGTATTTGAACATAGTTGATTTTGTCCTTTTTAGGAACTCAACCTGTTTTCAACACATAAGATCTAAATAACTAAAGTTTTAATTTCCCTTTATTAGTGTTAACAAAACAACAATGCTTTTATGAACATAGGTTTTGTTAATCTGAGGTTTGTACTTCAGTATTTAATGAAAACATCACAAATATCAAGACAACAGTTGAAATCAATATTGAAAAGTATAAAACGATCCCATAATTTGACAAATATGTTCACAGATCTGAAAGCTATGGGTGACTTTTGCATGATATCACCTGTTGTGTAAAATTTGTGTGTTATATGACATCTTGGTTGATTTACAGAGATTTTGAATAACCATTTTGAACATGATTTAATTGATACTCTGTTTTTCAACAAAATACAACCAACCTTAGTATCAATGAATTTTGAGCCGAACTGTTATGTCAAATTGATTGTTAGATCGAATTTTGACTGTCCGAGCTCTGATACCAATTGTTAGGATCGGAGGCTCTCATGATAGTGTTTGTTTGTTTGAAATGAATGATCAATGAATATGAAAACATGTTAAGTGCAGCGGAAATGAAAACAAACTTTGTAAACACAATCAAAGGAGAAAATAGTTTGATAAACAATTGCTTTTCATAGAGTCGAATGATTTACAAATCAAAGCAAAAGATTACAGATAAGCTTACAAACTATACTCCCCCTCAGCCTGATGCCCCAAGGTTGGTTGCACACAAGATGAAAGGATTAGACATGAGGAGAAGAACCCGCTCAGTCAATCAAATGTAACAGTACAGGGTACTGTTACATTTATAGGCAAACCAAACCACTGAGGAATCTCAGCTGACGTCACCATGAAAGCGACGTCTAACAGCCTAACAAACTATATCTACTGTCCTTACACCAACTACTGATGTCTAACAACTGATTGTAATAATAATACAAAACATGAGGAAACGACTGCTTCACGTTCCACTGTTGTAGCCTAAGCACTGATGCTTAACAACAACATCAGTGCTTTCTTCAAAGGTGATCAGTCCTTGAATGAGCAGTGTTTGTGTCTTCAGCAGCACTTAAGAGACAGCAGTAGATAGAGCAAAAGAGTTTGTCTTCAGCAGTCTTTAGGATCATATCAGCAGTTGAAAGGGCACAGCAGTTGATTATGAGCAGCAGTTAGAGACCATCAGATGTTATAGCTCACTTTCAAGGGGAGAGCAAAGTATAAACTACTGTTTATTGTGAATCCTCTGTTGTGACCTGGTTTTGGCTTTACATTATCTGTTCCTCTGATAGGGTTCAATCCCAACAAGGTCTGATGTAAACAGCAAACATACTCAATTTGATGAGTTATAACAGTAGGCTAAGGCATATATGTGAAATTTATCATCTTTAACCAAACTATGCCCCGTAGGGGTATTTTGGTAATTTCACATAAGCCGAAATGCTCAAAAACGAGGTCTGAGTTAATCAACCTTTGCTTACTGTTAAAATATCATAATTTGCCTCATATATCAGTAGGTATCAACCCGGGTATGTCCAATATGATTTTAAGACATACTATGCGTTAAAAATGCTAATTATGGCGATTAAAGGCCATTTCCGGGTTCGATACTTAAATCTGATATTTTTATATTTCCAGAGGGCTTAAAATAATTTATTTAACATATGAGATCAGTAGAAAAAGGTTTGGAGTCGTTTAGATATGTAAAACTCATTTTATGGCCCGTAAGGGCAAAACCGACATTTACCGGATTAAGCCTACGACTACTAGTTATGCTCAGCCTAAAATTAATTAAAAATCTTTAAAAATCCTAAAATAATATATTACATCAGTGGGTAAAAGATTTGATACCAAAAAGTATGTTTAACTAGGCTATACGCTAATTACGCCATTTTATTAACATAAAGCATTAATTTTGCGATAATGAGCATAACTCTTAATCTACAAGTCAAACTGATGTCAAATTTTGCATACAAGTCTATATATCAGTAATAAAGGTTTCTACACTTTTACATTTTCATAAATCACGTTTTGAGGTAGTAAGGGCATAACGGTCAACATATGAGCAATTAACGGAAATATGCATATTAATTGGATAACTAGTGAACCAAGGTGTATAATCACAGAGGGTTGTTCTAACATGTATCCTAATCCAATTTAAGCTCTGAGGCATTTCTAAAACATGCTTAAACGGGTCAGAACTGAAAGTCAAAGTGAAAGTCAAACTATGTGACTTTCGGTCCCGAACCGGGTCTACACAGGAAATAGTCGGGTTGAACATGTTTGGACATGTTCTTACACTAATTACTAAGTTATAACAATGATCAAACAGGTTATATATGTTCTAGATAGCTAATTATGCATAAATGACATTTTAAGCATCCTGTTGACTCTTTAATTATATGTTTGACCCGACATTTGACCTGGTTAGGATGGTGATCAGGGGAAACCCTTTTGGGGTTTTATTATCCACATAAATACCATCCTATAACTACTTTTAATTCGAGATATGACTGAGCCATTATTGACTAATCTCGTAGTCAAACCGTAATTACGCCGGTTTGACTTTTAGCTAATTAACCAAGCTAAACTCAAACAAAGAAGAACTAGAAGACTTACAAGAGTCCTATGCACGACTTAAGATCAAATGGACCTGCTTGAGAGCTCCAGGAATGATCAAACAATGCAGATGAAGTGTGAAGAGTTGTGTTGCAACTAATGGCATTTTTATAGCAAAATTCTCACCATAAATCCTTGACAACAAGGTCTAGTACCCACCACAAGCTCCCAACATGTGTCCTATATGCTTAGGGGGTGTTTTAGGGGCCAGGAGATGTGAAAAATCGGGTAAAGGTCGCGCACAAAGCTCATGGCAGACATCAGCCATGTTTCACGGCACTGGGAGTCGGACGCGGCCCGCTTCGCGATTAACCAGACTTAATGCGGGCCGCCTGGGACTGTGTTTCTGATTTTTATTTTTCATTTGTTTTACCACTTGACCTTTGGCTTAATTGAAAGGGTAATTAAGCTTTAACTTGCAATTTGACCCCTTGTAATATACCCACAAGGACTTTAGGACTTATACCCACTTTGCCAAGTCCCTGAACACTTCCGGTTAACCCGAAAAGCCTTAACTTTCAACGTTAACACTTTAACCCCTCGCACACGAATTTGATCATAACTTTCTCATACGATATCGAAACTTTATGAAATTTTAGTCGTGCATTCAAGCGAGCAAAATTTATATTTACAAAGCTTCGGGCTTGTCAAAAGGTAACTCAGAGGTATATCTTTAACATGTTGACACATTTAACCCCTGTAGTTTGTAATCTCTCACTTTTAGCTTCGTATGATCCATGATTTATTCGTTTGATGTTATGAACATCATGTAGGGTTATTATGAAGTATATTTATTCACTGTTGACACTTAGAATCCGTATAATCACATACTTTCCATGTTTGTCAACTTTAGTCCTTTTATAACATTCTTTCATACGTTCAAACTTTATGACACGTGTCAACACATTATAGGACGTGAATTTTCGAGGTGTTACATCCTCACCCCCTTAAAATAAATCTCGACCCGAGATTTACTGAAATAAGTAAGGGTACTTTTCTTTCATCGTGGCTTCAACCTCCCACGTGTATTCGGGACCTCTACGGGCATCCCATTTGACCTTAACAATAGGTATATGCTTTCTCCGAAGCTTCTTTACCCGTCGATCTTCAATCGACACAGGTTTTTCCACAAAATTTAAGCTCTCATCTATATGCACATCTGTATACGGTATAACCAGTGATTCGTCAGCGAAACACTTCTTCAGATTGCAGATGTAGAACACATTGTGAATTCCACTGAGCTCTTCAGGTAAGTTCAACTTGTAGGCAACTGACCCGACAGGTTCGATAACCTCGAAAGGTCCTATGTATCTCGGGCTTAGCTTGCCTTTCTTACCAAACCGCATCACTCCCTTCCAGGGTGACACTTTAAGTAGGACTTTGTCACCTTCTTCGAAGTGAAAATCCTTACGCTTAGGGTCAGCGTAACTTTTCTGCCTATCTCGGGCAGCTTTGAGACGGTCTCGAATTTGGACAATCTTGTCCGTCGTTTCAAACACAATCTCTGGTCCTGATAACTGGACATCCCCAACTTCCGCTCAACAGACAGGCGATCTACACTTTCTACCGTATAATGCCTCGAAAGGCGCAGCCTTAATGCTGGTATGGTAGCTATTGTTGTAGGAGAATTCTATTAATGGTAGGTTCTTATCCCAACTACCACCCAAATCGATCGCACATGCACGTAGCATGTCTTCCAACGTTTGAATAGTACGCTCACTCTGACCGTCTGTCTGAGGATGGTAAGCCGTACTAAAGTTCAGACGTGTGCCCAAAGACTGTTGGAAACTCTTCCAAACATGTGACGTGTACCTAGTATCTCTATCCGAGATAATAGCTACAGGTATGCCATGTAGGGCTACAATCTTATCCACGTATAACTGGGCTAACATGTCGGAGCTATAAGTCTCCTTGATGGGTAGGAAATGAGCTGACTTAGTCAGTCTGTCAACTATAACCCATATTGTATCATTCCCTTTCCTCGTCTTAGGTAACTTGGTGATAAAATCCATGGTTACCATTTCCCACTTCCACGTAGGAAGCTCAGGCTGTTGTAGCAAGCCAGACGGCTTTTGATGCTCGGCTTTGACTTGCGCACAAGTCAAGCATTTAGCTATATGAGTGGCTACAGACTTCTTCAAGCCTATCCACCAATAATTTGCCTTCAGATCCTGGTACATCTTATCAGCTCTAGGATGAACGGAGTATTTGGAACTATGGGCTTCCTGGAGAATGACATCACGAAGTCCTCTAAAAATTGGAACCCATATTCGTCCATTTAACTTCAGAAGTCCGTCCTTGCTAAGAGTCAACTGCTCCTCAGTTACTCCTAACTTTTCATTAGGACAGTTAGCTTCCAACACAGCTTCTTTTTGTGCAGCTAACAACCTTTCCATCAGACTGTTCTTTATCTCCATACGCTTGGCGTTAATTCGGATGGGTTTAACCCTTTCCTTCCGACTCAAGGCATCGGCGACTAAATTCGCCTTGCCGGGATGGTATTTGATTTCACAATCATAATCATTCAAGGTTTCCATCCAACAGCGTTGCCTCATATTCAATTCCTTCTGATTAAACAGATGTTGGAGGCTCTTGTGATCAGAATAGATCACACATTTGACACCATAGAGATAGTGCCTCCAAAGCTTCAGTGCGAATACAACGGCACCCAGCTCCAAGTCATGGGTGGTGTAATTCTTTTCATGCACTTTCAATTGCCTTGAAGCGTAGGCAATAACTTTGCCTTTCTGCATAAGCACACACCCCATGCCAGTGTGCGAAGCATCACAATAAACCACAAAGTCTTCAATTCCATCTGGCAATGTCAGTACTGGGGCGTTGCTCAACTTTTGCTTCAGAATATCAAAGGATTCTTGCTGCTTAGGGCCCCAAATAAACTTAACCTTCTTCTTAGTTAAGGAGGTTAGGGGTGCAGCAATCCTTGAAAAATTTTCAATGAAACACCTGTAATATCCTGCCAATCCCAGGAAGCTACGAATCTCGGTAGGCGTCTTTGGCTCTTGCCAGCTCATTACGGCTTCAACTTTGGCGGGATCCACCTGGATACCACGCTCACTGACCATATGTCCAAGAAATTGGACTTCTCGTAGCCAAAATTCACACTTGGAGAATTTGGCATAGAGTTTCTCTTGTTGTAGTAGTTTGAGAATACAACGAAGGTGTTTCTCATGGTCAGTTTGATTCTTAGAATAAATGAGAATGTCGTCGATGAAAACGATGACGAATTTATCTAAGTATGGCTTGCAGACGCGATTCATGAGATCCATGAACACGGCTGGTGCATTCGTGAGCCCAAAAGGCATCACTAGGAACTCGTAGTGACCATAACGAGTCCTAAATGCAGTCTTGTGCACGTCTTCATCTTTGACCCTCAATTGATGGTAGCTTGACCTCAAATAAATCTTCGAGAAGTAACTTGCCCCTTGAAGCTGATCGAACAAATCGTCGATTCTGGGCAGAGGATACCTATTCTTGATCGTGACTTTATTAAGCTCGCGATAGTCGATGCACAGACGCATCGACCCATCCTTCTTCTTGACAAACAGGATTGGCGCTCCCCAAGGAGATGGACTAGGTCTAATGAAACCTTTAGCCAGAAGTTCATCTAGCTGCGTCCGCAACTCCTTCATTTCTGTGGGTGCCAATCTGTATGGTGCTCTAGCAACTGGTGCCGCTCCGGGGATGATATCGATCCTGAATTCCACTTGTCTATCTGGGGGTAGGCCAGGTAGATCCTCAGGAAACACCTCTGGGTATTCAGAAATGACAGGGATGTCTTCTATCTTCGGTTTAGGCTCATCAATTATCACTTGCGCCATGTAGATGACACACCCCTTTTTCAGACACTTGGAAGCCTTGAGCATAGTCACCTGCTCAGGCAGCCCATACTGGGTATCTCCCCGAATGGTAAGTGATTCACCAGACGGAGTCTTTATTACCACTTGTTTCTGGTTACAGACAATTTGGGCCTGGTTATGAGATAACCAGTCCATTCCCAGAACTATGTCAAAACCAGCCAACTTAAAAGGAAGTAGAGACAGAGGAAAAGAATGGTTCTTAATGGATATAACACATCCATCTAACACAGTAGAGACGGTTTCTATGGTACCATCTGCTAATTCTACCTCATAGTTCACTTTTAGGGTTTTGACAGGTAAATTTAACAATTTACAAAATTTATGATCTACGAAAGACTTATCTGTGCCTAAATCAAAAAGTACTCTTGCAAAGACATCATTTACAAGGAAAATACCTGTTATGACATTATCGTCTTGCACAGCCTCTTTCGCGTCCATCCTGAAGACTCTGGCATTAGTCTTCTTAGCCTCCTCAGGCTTCTTGTTGTACTTAGGGCAGTTGGTCTTGATGTGCCCCTTTTCATTGCAACGGTAGCACGTTGCATCCTTTATCTTCTTGCAATCCAGGGTTTTGTGATCCGTGGACTTGCAAATACCACAAGCAAAGGGTTTTGACTGAGTCTGAGAGCTCGACTCCAGTCTGCACTTTCCATAGTGCTGCTTCTTGCAAATTTTACACTTGGGCTTTTCATCAGACTTATGCCCATCCTTCCTCGACTCAGATCCCTTCTTGTTATCACCGTTCCCACGGTGTTTCTTGTTCGACTTTCGTGAACCATCATCTTCACGCTTCCTCTTCTCGGCCTCCTTATTCCTCAGCGATCTCTGCCTGACCGCATCCAGAGTGAGGGATAAGGAAAGGTCAGTTACAGACCTGAAGGTAACTGGCCGAGAAGCTTTTACACTGGCCTTGATTTCCGGAGCTAAACCACCTATAAAGCGAGCGATTCTTTTTGGCTCCGGGGTTACCAGGTAAGGTACCAACCGGGATAGCGTATTGAAGCTTGTCAGATAAGCTTGGCAGTCGAGGTTCGTCATCACCAACGATAGAAAGTCAGATTCTATCTTTTCCACCTCATGTTGAGGGCAGAAATTCTCCTTGATCAGGGCGATAAATTGATCCCATGACATATTGTACAATGGGATTTTACCGGTGGCTTGAACTAAAGATCTCCACCATGCTAATGCTTCACCCTTGAAGGATTGTGACGCAAACTTAACTACATCCCTTTCAGCGCACCCGCTGATATCTACCACCGTCTCCATCTCGTCAAGCCATGTCATACAATCGACGGCTCCTTTCTCCCCATTAAAATCCCGGGGCTTGCAAGACACGAAGTACTTGTAGGAGCAACCCTTGTTACGGGACTCTTGATGAAGCACTATCTGTCGAGAGGGGACACTTTGATGGTTAGTAGACTGACGGTCATCACCATCTTTCGTGGGTCCATTCTTTTTGGGAGGAGGCTTGCTATGAGCCTCGTAATGTGTCCTGGGCTTTGAATGTGATGCAGAGTGGGTCCTACTTCGAGTACCACTATATTCATCATACTGCCGCTCCAGAGCCTGTGTAACAGCTCCGTCTATGATTGCTTTTAATTCAGCACCCGTTAACGTAATCTGGGCGTTCTCATTTTGCTCCACAGGATGGCTATTTATTTCATTTGAGTCAGCCATTTGAATTGAACTGTTGCAGAAAACAAGGACAATATTTTATTTGGGAGTTTATTATGGAATTACCCTTTAGGGTAACTCGTTAACCATGGTGAACAGAGACCATATTTGGTTAACTTATTAATCGTATTAATTTAGGATTTCAATTAAAATTCATCCTAATTATAAACAATAACAATATATATTAGCACATAAGGCTTAGTCACATTGACAATTTAAATTATAAGCTATGATTTCAGAGAATCAAGGCTTTTAAGGTTTAAATATATTTTATTACCTTTTTCAGACAGTGATTCAAAGCTACAACTGTCTTTTGGCTCATGTGGAAATGAGCAAGGCCCGTAGGCATTATATTACCAACGTATGGTAAAATAGGATCATCTTAATTGATGATCTTAACCCATGATTCAGAGATCATATAATTGGGTTGGAATCTTCTAAAGAATCCTTATACATATAAAATGACATGTGATTGTAACGAATCACGTCTGCCAGGAGTGTTAACATGTTTTAAGATGTTAACAGGAATTTGAATCTTTTAAACAGGTCTTACCATCTTGGCCCGGTCTTATATTTGACACTAGGCTAGGTTTCACACTTTAAGATTCTTTAATTTATAATTACATAGGCAGATTATTTTTAAAAGGAATGATTTTTATTTATTTATTTCATTTATAAATTATATATATGCACAAATAGCAAACATGAAATTTATGAAAACAAACATTCCATTTATTTATTCAAAATATTACATGTTGCCCTAAACGAGTCTTTTAATTAACAAACTACCAACGCAGGGGTCAAACAAGTACTTACCCTCGCAGGGGCTTAATAACACACATGCCCACGCAGGGGCTAAATATCACACATGTCCACACAGGGACTACATAATATAATAGTCCACGCTGGGACTCACACTAACAATACACCCACGTAGGGGTTAAAACAAATAATCATGCCCACGCAGGGGCTCAATAGTAAATACAGGAGAAATTAACTGTGGAAGGATTCAACGATCCTTCTTGTTCTTCCCCTTAATCAAGCTAGCCAACCCTTGGAAGAACGTCTGTCTTTCCCTACGTTCCTCGTGAGCTTCCCGTTCAACTCGCTCCAACCTATGAAGAATTTCCTCCCTTTCTGGGGGAGAAAACCGTGGTGGCTGCGATTGCGTCCGGATGATGGGTCTAGGAGGTATCGGGTATCCCTGAGTCGGGTAACTCACCCCCCATGGATCCCCAAAGGGTCCTTGGTTGTTGTAGTTCGCTGCTACCATGTACGGATCAGCCTCCCCGTAACCATAGTCGTGATGCGTTGGGGGTTCAAACGGGTTGTATGCCATGCCACCCGTATACGCCGGGATTGGGTTATCAAATCCCATCGGCGGTGGCTGTAGTACAGCAGGGTTGGAGGGTCCACCCATTTGCGGGTCCTCCTGGTGCGGTGGGTAGTGGCTGGCACTTGACTGACGTGGGGAACTGAAATTAAAGCCCCCCGGTCGTACAGACATGCGGGCACCGGTTCTCCTACGCCTCGGCGGTTGAGGAGGTGCCGGCTGAACTGGTGGCGGTGGAGGTGGTGGTGTTACTGCCATAAATCGGTGATCCTCCGATGAATCTTGATGATGCGGCTGTGGCTCCTGCTGCTGTTGCTGCCCATGAGAAGACGAGTGGTGAGAAGGTGTATAGTACCACTCGTGCTGAGTAAACATGGCCTGGAAACTGTCTGGACCACCGTAGGGTGATCCGTGGAAGGACGATCCGTCGGAGATCTCGATAGGATGGTTTGGGGTGCCACTTGCAGGCATGACGGTGTCCGTATCCTCGTCCATGTCCTCCGCATTATCACCGGAGAAGTGATCGTCTGGCCCCAGTGGGTTGAAACCCACGGGTTCTGGTATGAATCCTACCGGGTTAAACTGTCCCCGGAAAGCAGGTGTAGGGTCTCCATAGGAATGATGGGACAAAGACCTCTGCAGCGGTATGTAGGAAGGCAGAGGGTTGTTGGGCTCGTCTTCCGAATGTGGTCCGTATGAATTATGGACCGGAGGTGTTGAGCTGTGGGAAATAGACCGTCTAGCCGGTTGAAAGAGGTTTCTCCGGTTTTGCCGGGGATCTTCGCTCTCAGTCGTAGGTGGAGCTCGTACATTCGAGGGTCCAGCTTCATGGTCATTGGGGGCAGTTACTGGCCCCTTTCCACGCCCTCTTCTTCGGAAAAATCTCGGAGGCATTTTGATATTCCTGTCAATAAAGCATAAGATAACAATAACTAAATATAAAATTTAAAGGACAAAACAAAACCCGAATAAGGTGGAATTTGTCCTAGGTTATAAGTCTAGACTCGAAGGTTTAGATATGTGCAATTGTGTAACTGAGATTAAACACAAAATGCTAGTGTTTAATTCACTCAGTGTTGGCTCTGATACCAACCTGTCACACCCCGATTTCCACGTGTCACCGGTGGGCCCGGTGGGGGAGTATCGTGACGTGGTTGGCAACGTAATAGTCAAACAACACAATATAATAATGCACAGCGGAAGCAAATTTAAAATATAATACAACCGAATTTATTTATTGTAATCAAAGTCACAATATCCGGTGTTTATCCACAGTAGGATCGAAACAAAATAATATTTAATGGTTCAACAGACTTCAGGCATCTTAAGCTTGCGAGACTTCTAATGATGCTTAGGAGAAATCCCAGCCAATTTCGCTTAGTACCTGCATTTAATCTTTTTGGGAAAATACGTCAGTTTACACTGGTAAATACATTCAACTGACTCATTTTGGAAAATGATTGAAAATTGGTTTGGATGCACATGGCATAAACATTTTTATAACTTGGGAGAATTATTTAATATTATAATCTTGTGAACGAATTACATGTTACTTATGCGTTCAGTAGCCCGGATCTAGTCCGGTTAAAGATCAATAGACACACCACATAATTGAGTTATACACGACAGGTGTACGCCTACACCCCGTGCTCAGGTCGTGGCCATCTCGTAAGATAATGCCAAGGATATCCGGGACATGGTCATTAACCCCCCAAAAGCTGTAAAGTAAACAAGACTGTTTAAACGAGCCGATCAAATTATTCAACTACCCACTAAGCGTGGAGATTTGATGCCCGATCAAGCGGTATGCTATATACCGTAACCCAAGCCCGTATAGGGAAAATAAGTTAAA
Source organism: Helianthus tuberosus (assembly GCA_030545235.1). Taxonomy (NCBI): domain Eukaryota; kingdom Viridiplantae; phylum Streptophyta; class Magnoliopsida; order Asterales; family Asteraceae; genus Helianthus; species Helianthus tuberosus. Next base: position 143,501,769 of record CM060434.1, on the reverse strand, counting down.
AGTATTTACCTGATGCAAGTATAATTCACAACAAGCAAAATGCACGTAGCTTTTACTGGTTCTCCTAATCTGGAACGAAGGTTTAATATAACCTATTAGAATACTAACGGGTCTTTAATTAAGCTTAAGCTTAGACCGGCTAGTTTCAAAGATACGGTTCGTACGCACGATTAAGCGAAGACCGGATAGAATGTGATTTAGACCCGACAAGTTTGAAGACTTGTTTAATATGGGTTTATTATTCACATTCTGGATTTTGAGATAAAACCGTTAAGGTTTGACCCGTTTCGGCTAATTTATGTAAACTTGTTACATAAACCGAACCGAACGCGAAATAAGCGTAACGGGTATCCGTAAGAGCCATATACAGGTTTCCTAGGTTAATATGCTTCAAATATGTTGTGACATCAGTAAGATGTCTTTCGTTATGCCCCAAAATAATTTAAACACAAACTATGCCCCGTAGGGGTAGTTTGGTCATTTTAAAGGTTGTAAAAGAGTTTAGATGTTTAACTGAGTTACAGGTCTGATGTAAACAGCAAACATACTCAATTTGATGAGTTATAACAGTAGGCTAAGGCATATATGTGAAATTTATCATCTTTAACCAAACTATGCCCCGTAGGGGTATTTTGGTAATTTCACATAAGCCGAAATGCTCAAAAACGAGGTCTGAGTTAATCAACCTTTGCTTACTGTTAAAATATCATAATTTGCCTCATATATCAGTAGGTATCAACCCGGGTATGTCCAATATGATTTTAAGACATACTATGCGTTAAAAATGCTAATTATGGCGATTAAAGGCCATTTCCGGGTTCGATACTTAAATCTGATATTTTTATATTTCCAGAGGGCTTAAAATAATTTCTTTAACATATGAGATCAGTAGAAAAAGGTTTGGAGTCGTTTAGATATGTAAAACTCATTTTATGGCCCGTAAGGGCAAAACCGACATTTACCGGATTAAGCCTACGACTACTAGTTATGCTCAGCCTAAAATTAATTAAAAATCTTTAAAAATCCTAAAATAATATATTACATCAGTGGGTAAAAGATTTGATACCAAAAAGTATGTTTAACTAGGCTATACGCTAATTACGCCATTTTATTAACATAAAGCATTAATTTTGCGATAATGAGCATAACTCTTAATCTACAAGTCAAACTGATGTCAAATTTTGCATACAAGTCTATATATCAGTAATAAAGGTTTCTACACTTTTACATTTTCATAAATCACGTTTTGAGGTAGTAAGGGCATAACGGTCAACATATGAGCAATTAACGGAAATATGCATATTAATTGGATAACTAGTGAACCAAGGTGTATAATCACAGAGGGTTGTTCTAACATGTATCCTAATCCAATTTAAGCTCTGAGGCGTTTCTAAAACATGCTTAAACGGGTCAGAACTGAAAGTCAAAGTGAAAGTCAAACTATGTGACTTTCGGTCCCGAACCGGGTCTACACAATAAATAGTCGGGTTGAACATGTTTGGACATGTTCTTACACTAATTACTAAGTTATAACAATGATCAAACAGGTTATATATGTTCTAGATAGCTAATTATGCATAAATGACATTTTAAGCATCCTGTTGACTTTTTAATTATATGTTTGACCCGACATTTGACCTGGTTAGGATGGTGATCAGGGGAAACCCTTTTGGGGTTTTATTATCCACATAAATACCATCATATAACTACTTTTAATTCGAGATATAACTGAGACATTATTGACTAATCTCGTAGTCAAACCGTAATTACGACGGTTTGACTTTTAGCTAATTAACCAAGCTAAACTCAAACAAAGAAGAACTAGAAGACTTACAAGAGTCCTATGCACGACTTAAGATCAAATGGACCTGCTTGAGAGCTCCAGGAATGATCAAACAATGCAGATGAAGTATGAAGAGTTGTGTTGCAACTAATGGCCTTTTTATAGCAAAATTCTCACCATAAATCCTTGACAACAAGGTCTAGTACCCACCACAAGCTCCCAACATGTGTCCTATATGCTTAGGGGGTGTTTTAGGGGCCAGGAGATGTGAAAAATCGGGTAAAGGTCGCGCACAAAGCTCATGGCAGACATCAGCCATGTTTCACGGCACTGGGGGTCGGGCCCGGCCCGCTTCGCGATTAACCAGACTTAATGCGGGCCGCCTGGGACTGTGTTTCTGATTTTTATTTTTCATTTGTTTTACCACTTGACCTTTGGCTTAATTGAAAGGGTAATTAAGCTTTAACTTGCAATTTGACCACTTGTAATATACCCACAAGGACTTTAGGACTTATACCCACTTTGCCAAGTCCCTGAACACTTCCGGTTAACCCGAAAAGCCTTAACTTTCAACGTTAACACTTTAACCCCTCGCACACGAATTTGATCATAACTTTCTCATACGATATCGAAACTTTATGAAATTTTAGTCGTGCATTCAAGCGAGCATAATTTATATTTACAAAGCTTCGGGTTTGTCAAAAGGTCACTCAGAGGTATATCTTTAACATGTTGACACATTTAACCCCTGTAGTTTGTAATCTCTCACTTTTAGCTTCGTATGATCAATGATTTATTCGTTTGATGTTATGAACATCATGTAGGGTTATTATGAAGTATATTTATTCACTGTTGACACTTAGAATCCGTATAATCACATACTTTCCATGTTTGTCAACTTTAGTCCTTTTATAACATTCTTTCATACGTTCAAACTTTATGACACGTGTCAACACATTATAGGACGTGAATTTTCGAGGTGTTACAGTATAGAATGAACCATTAAAAATTTTGGAGGCCTTACATTTTGGGTGGCCCTAGGCTTGTGCCTAGGGTTGGAAGCCCATTGGGCCGGCTCTGCTTAGGGACCATTAGGTCCTCAGTTTGCTTCCCACAATTGGTTTTTTCCAGATTAATTGGTTTCCCTCTGAATTGGTGTTAAAGCATTATTGCCTGCTGGAGATGGATATGATCAGGTGGTCCCACCGGTGACACGATAATACTCTAATGGTCTGTCAGTGATCCAAATTTGCCTATTAAAAAAGACATGGGTGTTTGGCTAAGCCTATTTAACTCAAATGTTTGGCTAAGCTTTTTGAAACAACTTATTGACTTATTGGCTTTTTGAAAAGTCATAAGCTCCTAAATGATGTTTGGCAACCGGGTTGTATGTGAGACGAAAAGTGACTTTTCCAAAAAGTCACTCCATACTGACTTTTCCAAAAAGCCAATAAGTCAATAAGTTGTTTTCAAAAAGCTTAGCCAAACATGCCCAAAAAGGACTTTTTATTAAAAGAACTTATTGACTTATGACTTTTTGAAAAAGAGGTTTTAAAAGGTGTTTGGATTGGCTTATGTGGTGGGAAAAGACAATAAGTTATTTTTTTAAAAGTGTTTGGCTTAGCTTACTCATGTAAAATGACTAAGGAGATTAAAAAAGCCACAATGTTCTATGAAACGTTATAAGGAGCTTTAAAAAGTCACAATGTTCTAACTTTTCAAAACTGATTTTTCCTTTCTATACAGGTGGTCATTTTAAAAAGGTCTTTTGAGTTTGACAAACACTTTTTCTCCTTATTTACTTTTTATAAAACTCAATAAGTTATAAGGAGGTGTGGAAAAGTTTAGTCAAACATAGAAGTCTTTTTGGTTTATCATTTTGATTGGCTAACCCAACATGAATGCCAGCCTATCCTCAACCGATAAATGGAGACACCACAATTCCATTTTATCGTCACGGAAATGTCATAATGACATGCATATGAACAAACTCCACATGTAGGGACATGATCGAATGACAGGTACCGGAGTAAAGGAAGACAACCTAGCTACCTAACTAATCAATTACAAGTAATAACGAATGATAGCACAATAATCCTCTAGCATGTTAAAGGTCTCAAGAACAATAATCCTATAGCATGTTAGCACAAGCATAACAATTAGATAACATAATATCCAACTTAAATAAATGTCTAATTAGATTGGTTCCAAGTGTACCGGATGTCAAAATGCTAAGACCACATGTAGTGGACAAAATTTTGGGCGTTTTGTACAAAATAACGCCCCCAAACGCCTCTATGACCGCCCCCTGGTCGTTGTTGAGGCAAAATTGGTGGGCAACGTTCTTTAATCCACCCTCTCCTTGTTTTCTTTAGCCAATAGGTTGTTGCCAACATTAGCAACCTTAAAAATGGTTGGATAGATTTTTTTTCACTTTTAAATATATACTTACCTTACATCCCATTTACCACTACACCCATTTTAAGATAATGCCTCATAAAGCCCCGTTACTGACTGGACCCTCACATGACGCAAAACGCCCAAAAGTCTTCCCCTCCCACTAGACATGGTCTAAAAAGATTTAAAAAATACAAGCCAGACGTTCTTACTATTGCAAATCCAATTACTAGATATTTATCAAATGTTTACAAGATCATGCATGATATTATTTAATTTATTTTCATTTAGTTAAATGCCATTTTAGTCTCTGTGGTTTGGGTCATTTTATTAGTTTAGTCCAAATGTTTCATTTTTTGCATGTGAGTCAAAAAAGGTTTCACTGTTGCCATTTTAGTTCACTGGGTTAACTTAATCCATTTTTTCTGTTAACGAGAAGGGCAATTCAGTTATTTTATATGTAATTCCATTGTCTAGAACAACTCAGCCATATAAAATGACCGAATTGCTCTTCTCGTTAACAGAAAAAATAGATAAAGTTAACCCAGTTAACTAAATGGCAACAATGAAACCTTTTTGGACCTACAACGAAAAATAAAACCTTTAGACTAAACTGACAAAATGGTTCAAACTATAAGGACTAAAATGGCATTTAACTCTTTCATAAAATTTGTTCAAAGGTTCAAAATCTCATAAAAATTGTACTATGCAGAGTCATGCGCTCTAAGACCAAAGGGTATGGGGCTCGGCTCCCCCCGTCCCCTACGTTCCTTTGGATGGTCCTTCATCAAATGTGATGTGGCGCCTACGTAGCGGATAGTTCCCAAAAGGACTACCCAAACCATACCCTATCGTCTAAGGTATCCGATCGGGTCATTTAACACTATACAATGATATCAGATTCCGATTAAATTAACACTGAATGAAAAAAAATTCCAAACTAAAAGTTAATGTCATACATAACATAATATATATTAATGTAATTTTATAATCATACTCCGCAGGCTATTTTGAGAGGTCATACAAACATATTCATAATAAAACAAGCAGTCATATTATATCTTCAGGAAGGCAGCCAGATTAGACTCTGCGTTAAGCCTTGCTGAATATGGAGACGCAGACCACGCTCCGGTCAACAACTAGCCGGAGAGTAATATTGTTTCCGCTACCTTTTCAAGGTCATATCAATCCCATGCTTCAGTTGGCAAACATTCTTCACACCCATGGTTTCAAAATTACCATTATACACGCTGAATACAACTCTCCTAACCCTTCCAACAATCCTCACTTCACCTTTAAGTCCATCAAGGACCGCTTTTCTGCGATTGCAGACCAGTTGCCTACTAATCCAGACACTACCTATTATCTCAAGTACTTGAATGAAAGTTGTGTAGATCCGTTTAGGGATTGTCTGGCTGGGTTGTTGGCGGAAGAAAGGGTTGCGTGTGTAATCACGGATGCAGGTTTCTACTTCGCGCAGGCGGTGGCGGATGACCTGAAGATATGTCGGATAGTGCTCCGGACAAGCAGTCTCGGTGGCCTCCTTGCTTGTAAAGTTTTACCATTTTTCTCTAAAAAGGCTAGCTTTTACCTTACAAAAGAAGGTTAGTCAAATACTTCCACATCATTCTAATTCATCCCCACCCCACATGTAAGAACATGCTTAGATAATAGAGTACTGAAAATCTGAGAGATAGTGTAGCTACCTAACTAATAATCTCCGAACACATGTGATAATGATTATTACTATACAAGCTTGTTGCATGTTACATGTCTCTAGGTAAAAGTTAAAATAAAAATAACATCATATAACATAATATTCTACTGGGTCACATATTCACATCTTATCTGAAAAACATAACTGCATATACAATATCTACACATTCTCTGGATAATTACAAGATCCTATAGGCGTTATTATATTCCAATTGTATTGTTAAGTTTATTACTTAGTTTTTGGTGACTAGACTTTTTAGGATTCTTGATTTTTATTTTTTTATTTTTCATATATTTTATGTTAAAACTTGTCACAATGTTTGAAATCTCAACTATGTATTACTTAGACGTTGGGGTGTTCATCGGGGACAAGCTCGGGAGCTGAGGTGGAGGGGTCCGCGATCGGGAAACACCCCCCCCCCATTAGATATCGGTGCCATCGGTGATTTTCTCCTGTTCGACTTCGTCCCGAGCTCCAAAAATTGACCGTTTGGCTTATGACCGTTGCCAACGGTCCAATTTAATAAAAAAAAAACTTAAATTTATTATTTTTTCCTATTTTTGGTATTAATACCACACATTCCATTTTTCAATTCACAATTTCAAACACTTTCTCATTCTCTCAATCATCCTTCACTCTTTTATCCAAAAAGTCATGGATCCGAGCCAATCGAACCCGCGTCCATTCTTTCCAAACACACCCGCCACTCCCTCGACTCAACCTCCACTCGTATACGTCACGACACCCATGGATCCGTTTTCGTTTAGTGGTTTTAGTCAAGCGCAAAATCCTTGGTAAACGCAATACCAACATCAACAACATGTTATGCAAATGCAAATGCAATCACAACCATCTCAAATCCCACCGCCCCAATCGTTTACATTCTTTTATTTTTAATTAATGAAAACTTTTTATATTATAAAAAGAAGAGTTAGTTGCCCGGATAGTCCTTGTGGTTTCACCTTTTTTCACGTTTAGTCCCCACCTTTTAGAAATAGCAGGTATGCTCCCTATGGTTTGTTATTTTGTTACTGGATAGTCCCCTGAGTAAATGTCTGTTAGTTTGGTTAGTTAAGTTGGTAGAAATTACTAAATTGTCCTTACTAAACATAAAAACCTGATTTGATATTTAAGAAGGAATAGACGGGACCCACTATTTTTATTTATAAAATAAAACACCTCTCTTTCTTCCCGTTTTTCTCCTCCACACACCACCACCTCCCCAACCCACCTGCAACTACTCCACCCACCACCACCTCCCCAACCCACAATTTCCGTCCTTCATGTTTGTATCAGATTGCAATGGATAGCCTTTAACTTCAATAATTACAGTCACAATACTTTATTTGTAAAATCCATTACAATCTAAGTCCTTGGACCCTAACCAAGTTAAATTTTGTAGTCAAATCAAGTCACATGAATCGCACATGAGGGCAAAGTAGTCCTTTCACCTTTTTAATACTAAAATTAAAAAATAAAATAATACAACACCTAACTTCTCAACCTTACTTAAATTTTCACTCCCCCTCTCCATCAGCTCTCTTTCTCTTTCTTACCATTCTGTCACCACCATAACAGGCAACGCTTACCACCATCACTCCTAACCTACCACCACCACCACTCCTATAATGTACCATCACACCTGTAACGTACCACCTCTACCCGTGACACCGAACTGTGACAACCACCACCACCATCACAAAATCCACCACCACCACCAAGATCTGCCACCGCCACCGCCCCATCACCTTCACCCCCTCCATCTTTTGACCCCGTGACCTAATCACCACCACCACCAGATCTGCCGCCATCACCACCCCATCACCTTCACCCTCTCCATCTCTTGACCCGTGACCTAACCACCACCACCACCACCGGATTTGCCGCCATCACCGCCCCATCACATTCACCCTCTCTATCTTGACCTGCGACCCAACCACAATCACCATAGATCTAACGACCATCACAGAAACAGAACCATCACCGCTGAATTTGTTGAAGAAACTTTTATATGCTTTTTCTAATATTGGTTTATATAAATACATATGGTAAAAAGACTAATTTACCCTTAGATGGGGTCCACTTGGTTAGATTTAACCATAAAAATTAACTTAGTTAAGGCTAAAGGACATAACTTGTAAGGTTTTGCAAACATCGAGTACGCTTTTTTGCATGTTTTGAAGATAAAGGATATAGTTTGCAATTTGATTGAATATAAAGTGTGATTTTTGTAATTTATAATAGCCATGGGCTCAATTTTAGAACAATCGGCCCGACACACCGAAACAGTGGGCGGACAAGAGATCTGGAATTCCGGACACTGACCCCATTTTGCAAATAATTATTATTACTATCCCTCAATAATTTTACAAATTTGCCTCCCCTCAATATTTACTATTCATTTTTTGTTTCCTGTCTACACAACTACCACACTTCTGATGGATAATTATCATAAATAAGTGTATGGCTTTTCTTTTACTCTATGACTTTTATTATACATTTTAAGTTTTATTTAGAGTATTAACATGAAAATAGAGTACATTGCCTTTTTAGTCCCTAACGTTTGATCAAAATTGGCATTTTAATCCAAATATTTTTTTTCTTGCCATTTTAGTATAAATAGTTTTGTTTTTTGCCATTATAGTCCTTGGCTTTATCATTTTTTTTTTGTCATTTTCATCGACCACCACTACCATCTCCCACCACCCACCCCATTACAACATCTATCATCGCCATCACCTGCCTGCACCGTCACCACCCACCTTCTTTAGCGCCACCTTTGGAGCGGTGGTTAATGTCTTGAGCAGCCAATGTGTACAGGCCCCCCTGCTAGGTACACTTAATCTAAGAGAATTTAAAACATAGCGATATTTAAAGTCTAGAGTAATTAAAACACAGTGATATTTAAAAGTCAATGAAACTTTTTAATCATACTCGGCACTCCTATTTTGACATTTTGACCATTCGTTTTATATGTGGAGGAAAATAGATTTAATAGTCAATTGTCAAATTTAATTTGTATACATGGACTTGCACATGGTATAAAAGGTCAAAAGAAAGCACATTAGTCTGTCCAAACCAATTCATTCTTCTTGGCTTTACTTTGAGCCTTGCTGAATATGGTGGCCAATGGAAGCGTTAGCACTCTCCAGAGCCGGAGAATAATATTGTTTCCGCTACCCTTCCAGGGTCATATCAATCCCATGCTTCAGTTGGCAAATATTCTTGACACCCGCGGTTTTAACATCACCGTTATACACGCTGAATACAACTCTCCTAATCCTTCCAACTATCCTCGCTTCACCTTTATCCCCATCAAGGACCGCTTTTGCGAGATCGCTGACCAGTTGCCTACGAACCCGGATCCTAGCTACTTTCTCAAGTACCTAAATAAAAGCTGTGAACAACCATTTAGGGATTGTCTGGCTGGGCTGTTGGCTGAACCCGGTGAAGAAAGGTTTGCTTGTGTGATTACAGATGCGGTTTTCTACTTTACACAGGCTGTGGCGGATGACCTGAAGCTACCTCGGATAGCTCTTCGGACAAGCTGTATTGGTTGCGTCATTACGTTTGACGCTTTACCATTTTACTCTAAAAAGGCTTGCTTTAAACTTACAAAACAAGGTCTGTTAAATATTTTATACATTCATTTGTTCAATATTAAATAACAGGATTGTTTTTTGTCAATATCCTTCTAACAGCAATTATATATATTTAGGTGTTTCTAGTTTATAAATTCATTTGTTCTAAATGTTGGGTTGATGTTTCCAGATCCAGATTATGAAGCATCAGTTCCGGAATATCCACTTTTGAAATTTAAAGACATAGCAAAGATCACAATCAACCCACAAGGTACGGGGGACTATACCACCAACATGCTTAGCCAAATGAGGGCATCATCAGGAATCATATGGAACACCTTCAAAGAACTCGAAGAATCTGATCTAGAAACTCTCTCCCGAGATTTTCCGGTTCCAAGCTTCACATTAGGTCCATTCCACAAGTATTTCCCAGCGTCTTCAAGCAGCTTGATCGAACAAGACCGAACTATTCTCTCATGGCTAGACAAACAACCTCTCAAGTCAGTAGTGTATGTTAGTTTTGGAAGTGTTGCACATATAACCGGGTCAGAATTTCAAGAAGTGGCGCATGGGTTGGCTAATACTGGTTTGCCATTTTTGTGGGTGGTTCGACCAGGGATGGTTGTTGGTTCAGAATGGTTGGAGTCGTTGCCTGAAAATTTCCTAGAAAGAATGGGCGATATGGGACGCATAGTGAAATGGTCTCCTCAACAAGAAGTACTAGCTCATCCGGCAACAGGGTGTTTTTGGACTCATAATGGATGGAATTCAACATTGGAGAGCATATGTGAAGGAGTTCCCATGATTTGTTCCCCATGTTTTGTCGACCAACCAATAAATGCAAGATATGTGAGTGACGTTTGGAAGATTGGCGTTATGTTGGAGGATGGGTTCCAAAGGGTGGGAATCGAGATGGCGATTAAACGAGTAATGATGGATAAAGAAGGAGAAGAAATGCGTGAAAGAGTAACTTCTCTTAAGGAGAAGGTAAACCTCTCCCTTACCGAAGGTGGCTCATCTTGTCAGTCATTAAACAACTTAGTCGATTATATTTCGTCGTTGTGAGTAAAAAGAAAAAAAAAAAAAAGTTGCAACACTCCATACATTCAGGAAAAAAAGCACAGGAAATGGTTATACCATGTAATACTTTGTTTTTCATTTATTTCAAATTATTTTAATATTATTTCATTTTCAAATAATAAACCTCTGGTGACTTGCTTCTTAATCCGTTCTTGTATATTTTGTGCTTTTGGTCGAGATAAAAGCTTGATGTTGCGTTGAATTCTTGCTCAATTCATTAACACGAAATTATACATGTATTAAAATTAGCTAATGAATACTAATTTTAATATTATAATAATATATAATTTTTTAATACTTTATTATTTTAATATTAGAGTAAAATGCATGGATAGTCCCTATGGTTTTGCAAAATAATACCTATAGTCCCCAACTTTTAGAAATTACACCGGTGCTCCCTGTGGTTTGACAGTTTGTTACTCAGATAGTTTCTAGAGTGGATGACGGTTAGTTTTCTCCGTTAAGTGGATGTGAAATGACAAATTCACCCTTCATCTTCTCCCCTCAATAAAAACAAAACAAAACAACCCCACCCCAACCAGTGGCGGACCAATGAATTTTTCCATGGGAGTGCGAAATATTTTTAAAAATTTTAGGTTCCTAGGTATATAGGTAAAAAAAAATCGGTTCGTATTGGGTCGGTTCGGGTCGTGTCGGGTCGGGTCATGTAAAACAAAAGAAATCGTGACATAACGTCCATACTCATGGTACCTATCACAAACAAATTGATCCATAAGTTCATCGTTCCATAACATAATGTTTCAATTTTAATTTTCAACCTTGGAAATCGTGTGTAATCACCCTAAAAATCATCTAAACAACATAATCACCCTAAAAATCATCTAAACGTCAAACACATGAAATTTCAAACCTATTTAAGAATTTTGTTATCTTTTGGTGTCGGACGGCGGTGGTTCGCGGCTGCTGATGACGTGCTGTTGTGGTTGCTGTAGTGTTCGATGATCGCTGGCAGGAGACGACCCAAGAGAGGGAGGGCGGGAGGAATTCTAAGGGACTATTGGGCTTATTTTAATTATTATAGTTTGAACTTAGGTTGAGTTTGATTAATGGGCTAGTAATTAGTGGGCTAATTATGTTTAATGAAATAGTGGGTTAAGGTATTGGGTATTTGGGTTAAGTTGGGTAGTATAAGTTTATATAATTTAGGTAGTTTTTTTAATTAGAGTTTACTAAAAAAATTTAAAATATAAATCGATAACACTTTTTACCTAAGGTGTGTGGACGAAAAATTCCAAGGGGTGCGGACGAAAAAATCCAAGGGGTGCGGACGGGATTTTCAACGGAAAATAGCACTAATTTTTTTTTCCCGGGGGTGCGCCCGCCCACCTTGGGCTTGGGGTAAGTCCGCCCCTGACCCCAACCCCACCCACTCCCCACCTTTCTCTCTGTTTCCCCCACCATTAACCACCACCCAGCTTCGCCGCTGTTCCGCCATTAAAACATACTGCACAGTCGTTCATAAGAAGAAATTTTGGAGTTTTTGGTGGGTCGGTGGAAGGTGGAGGATCTAACCGGGCTTTCAGGTAAAGGGCTTAAAGCCCAAGACTATGTGTGTGGGCTGCCGTCAATAATTATAAGGCTTGAGGAGAGGGCTGCCGCAAGGGCAAAAGAAGGCCCTAGTATTCCGTTCAGTTGGATAGTTGGATCTTTGATAGAGAAGTGAAGCTCTGAAAAACAAGTTTTAAGGTTCTGTTGCTTTCTATGGATAGAGGTTAAAAAATCCTATGTTAGGGGTTTGTTTCGTGTAGTGATTATGTGTTTTGTTCTTGAATTTGGAATGTGTTACTAGTTTGAATTTGTTTGGATGTTGGACATATTATAGAACTTGTTATGCCAGTTTTGATGATGATGGTGGTTATCGTCTGTATCGTGTTGTGTTGTTGAGGCGTGGTGGCTATGGTTGTTTTTTGAAAGGGTTCGCCATCACCCTCCCGTTTTCGAGGTCACAGATCATGAACTGTGCAGTGTGTTTTAATGGCGGAGCAGCGGCGGATCTGGGTGGTGGTTGTTGGTTAATGGTGGGGGGAAACAAAAAGAAAGGTGGGGGTGGGTGGGGTGGGGTGGGGTTGTTTTGTTTTTATAGAGTGGAGAAGATGAAGGGTAAATTTGTCATTTCACATTTACTTAACGGAGAAGATTAACCGTCATCCACTCCAGGGACTAACCGAGTAACAAACTATCAAACCACAGGGAGCACCGGTGTAAATTCCAAAAGTTAGGGACTATAGGTGTGATTTTGCAAAACCACAGGGACTATCCGTGCATTTTACTCTTAATATTATAACAATAGTTATTTTCTTTACTTTTTAACTTTAATCGTTTTTTTTAATATCACGGGTTGGGATAAACTTGGTGTCAACTGGTATCAAGCTAGTACTGGTATCGAAAATGCCGGTACAGTTCTGTTCGGTATCGATACATGAAGGTAAAAACGGGCACTAGTACAGAAAACGACAAAAGTTGGTACCGAATTGATATTGGAAATCTTTTGGTTTAGGAAATTCAGTGCTGCTCCCTGGTACAATTTGCTCATCCCTGATCACGAGTACCATACAAACAATGGTATCGTACAACTTTTTTTTGTTGATTTTTTTCAACTTTTAATTTTTTTTTTCTTTTTTTAGTTTCAGGGGTAGGGATGAGCTCGGTTCCAACCGATACAGAATCAGTACTGATATCGAGAATACCAGTTATGATACCGGTATATGAAGGTAAAAAACGATAGTGAACCGGTACCAGGAACGCCAAAAGTCGGTACCGAATTGGTACTTAAGATCTTTCTATTCGGCAAATTTGGTACCGGTACCTAGAACCATTTGCTCATCTCTGACCACGGGTTTCATACGAACAACATCGTTACCATACAATTTTTTTGGTTGATTTACTTTCGGTTATCTTTTAGTTTTTTTTTTCTACATTTTCTTTTTAATTTTGTCAGCACTTCCATTCGTAACGCGCCCGTAGTGATTTCAAAACACATGTAAACACAGACTAAATAACAAAAGAAATTCGCCGTAACGCGGCAAACTTCTTTAAACCTAGTTTATTTAAAAGTTATATTGTAAGCCATCAGCCCCCCCCCCCCCCCCCCTTAGGGGGTGTTTGGCCTAACTTTTTTAAGAAAGCTTATAGCTTTTTTAGTTTTTTTTTTTTATAAAATAAGCTTAACTTGGTGTTTGGTTTAACTTTTTAAGCTTATGCTTACTAGCTTATATAAGCTTATGCTTATTAGCTTATATAAGCTAATTTGAAGAAGCTTACTTAAAGATGGTTTTTTAGCTTATTTGAAGAAGCTTCTTTGTGTAAGAACAAATAATAGAAAATAAGCTATAAACTACTTTAAAATATAACCATAAGCCAAAAATAAAAGGTAGGCCAAACACCCCTTTAGCCTCCTTTTCAGCCATGAATAAAGAGGCCCCTCATGACTAATTTTTCAATTCCTTATTTACTACTGCCACAGACCCACACCAACTCGGCCTGACCAAGACAGGTGCTGACCCGCAACGTCTCGACGGGACCGCCGCCGACCATACCATCTCCACACAACCTCCACTGACTCAAACCCTCGAACACCATTCACCACACCTTGCTACCCCTAAATTATAAAAAAAAAACTAATTACTTACTAGCCTCCATTTTGTTTTGACATAATATAAGCACTATAGTTTTTCAATTTGAAGGACTAAGAAGTATTAACTTATACAATCCAATACGATATATCCTTAAATAGATTTTACAAATTTGAAATTAAAGGTTAAACATCATAATTCTTAGTCTGTATAAATCCATTTTTTTCAACCATTAAACATACCAAAAACACAAGCATTGTCAATTGTTGGCTCAACTAGGTTTTATAATAGTTGTGCTATTAAAGAAAGAAAAATATGAAAGGCTATTTATCTTTTCATAACCGATTCACTTTGGCCCGACCCATTGTTACCCTCGTAACAAAAGTTTCTAGGTCCGAACTGCGACCCTGTTTAGTCTATTTATCTAAATCGTTTATATTACATTTCATTGTTATGAGATAATATATTAATTTATGGGGTGTTATAGGTCTTTGGTTTTTGCATTTTTTTTTTTTTTTGCGTTTTTGCATTGTCTGTCTACTAGATGTCGTGTCATGATGTATAGTAGACTAGGTTATGGGGTGTTATAGGTCTTTGGTTTTTGTTTGATTTACATATATGGGGCATGTCCTGTATATGAACTAGTGTGGAACACATCCTCACTACTTGTACTTATTTGCGGTTGCATTTTAATAGATTCACCGGGGTAACCCTTTACCCAAAAAAAAAAGATAATATATTAATTTTCATTAGATAAGTTTAGATATTTATAATGTTACAAACCTTTGACATGCGACGGAAGTAGTAAAGGAGACCCGGAGGGAGGGCCGAGGCGTGACAAGACTCGCAGAGGTGCAACAGGACTTTCGGCATGCGCTAACTGCTTGCGTTCAAGAAAGGGAGATCCAACAGCAGTGGCAGACTTATAGTGTGAGTAGGGGTAGCACGGGCTACCCCTCAACCCCCGTCTCCGTAGTGTAAAAATACCACTTAACTTCATTTCCGTAGTTTAAAAATACCTCTCAACTCCGTTTCCGTTATATAAAGGATACCCCTGATCCTTAAAAAAAATAAAATAGGATACCCCTAACTTTTTGGGCTAGTTCCGCCACTGTCCAACAGATTGGGTGGGGTGGGGGCCTGCGCCTGGTGACGCTGGTTATCTTCTACATCATGTATATAACATATTCCTATTTTGACATGCATACGAAAAAGATTAATGAATTAAAAAGATGGGCTACCATACCATGCTGTGTGTTCGGTGATCAAATTCAATTCGGATACTAGGACTTGCACATGTTACCAACCAGTGGTCCATGAAGGGACGCAATAATGAATGCAAATAAGCGTGTATACAAGCAATTCATTAGGCCTACATTTTTGTTGCATTGCCTTTGAACTTTGTAGAACATGGAGACTCTTGGAAGCGTTAGCACTCTCCGGAGCCGGAGAATAATATTGTTTCCTCTACCTTTTCAGGGTCATATCAATCCCATGCTTCAGCTAGCAAACATTCTTCACACCTGCGGTTTCAAAATTACCATTATACACGCTGAATACAACTCTCCTAATCCTTCTAACTATCCTCACTTCGCCTTTAAGCCCATCAAGGACCGCTTTTCTGAGATCGCTGACCAGTTGGCTACGAACCCAGACGTTACCTATTTTCTTAGGTACTTAAACAAAAGCTGTGTAGATTCGTTTACTGATTGTCTAGCTGGGTTGTTGACGGAACCCGGTGAAGAACGGGTTGCTTGTGTAATCACAGATGCGTGTTTCTACTTCACGCAGGCGGTGGCAGATGACTTGAAGCTACCTCGGATAGTGCTCCGGACTAGCGGTCTCGGTTGCACCCTTGCTTATGACGCTTTACCCTTTTGCTCTAAAAAAGCTTGCTTTTACCTTACAAAACAAGGTCAGTCAAATACTTTCATATCATTCTATTCTCTGACAAAGCACTTTTATAAAAGGAAAATTACGAAAATAGACATTACATTGACGTACCTTTAAAAAAGATATTGACTTTTAAACATTTAAATAGACATTCAAAACTAACTAATCACTTAACGCCAGATAAGTAGCGTCGGCAAAGCCTTAGCCAGCACATTTTAAATAGACATTCAAAGACAAACCAAAAGTTCCAAGGGTCCACGGAAAGTGCCAATCATATCAGTACATCTGTAAAAGATTGGCTACAATATCGTATATATAATATAGGTCTCGTATAGGCCCATAGGTGTACTATAAGTCTCGTATAGGACTATATGTGTAGTTTAGGTCCCGTATAGGCTTATAGGTCTCGTATATGTGTAGTTTAGGTCCCGTATAGGCCTATACTATAATATATTATACTATACTATATTGTACTGTACTGTATTGTACTGTACTATACACTATACGATATGATACTATACTATACACTAAAAGGATTAGGGTTGATATATCAGACATGATTGCCCATGGCATTATAGCCTAGCAACATTTTGGGGTGATATAAAACTTAGGGACAGAGCCGTTCCTACGTTTTCGGAGGCCCTAATCGAACTACGAAGTGGTGGCCCTTTTGCAAAATTATCATTTTCAACATATTTAGTAACAAAACCCTCCTCCTTCATCCGGGCTTGGGACTGGCGTAGTTAATTTTTTTTTTGAAAGTCATATGTTTTCTATAATTATAGTATATGTTTAAATAAAATCTACTTTTCTAGCTTTAACCGAGGCAAATTGTTTGATGAAATTATCGTAATCAAGTTCTTCTAAATATTTGTAGGCGTATCAATATCGTTTGTAGGTTCATTATTTGTAGGCGTATCACTATCGTTTGTAGGTTCATTATTTGTAGGCGTATCACTATCGTTTGTAGGTTGACTTGTTGTAGGTGTACAAAATTTTAGAAGTGCTCCCTTTTGTGATTCGATTAAAGCTTCTTGTTTATGTTTTTTTAGCCTTTTTGAATGACCGGATTCAAAAGTTCGAATTCGATTTGACATTACTAAAATATAAATCTATTTAAGAGATGGATAATGAGCCCTAATTTCCTAAACAACAACTTTATTCAGAAAAATAGCAAATTATGAAAGAAGAATAAGCCCTAATTCCCTAAACAACAACTTGATTCCGGAAAAAAATCAGATATCTAACCTGTGCGTGCCACTGACTTTCAAGAAACTTGTAACACCCTAGTTATTTTATATGTAAATACCCACAATTAGATGTGTAGTTAAGACTACACATGCTATAAAAATACGAGTTTATTAAAACTTTTACAAATCATAGGTTATTCTACAAAACGTGATCGAATTCGTTGATTAAAATCTACAACGTTGCAATGTGCGGAAGCGTGTATCTTTATAGTGTTCGGTTCTTCGCTGAGCTTGATCGTCTTCCGGCATCCCAGAAAGTACCTACATTTCATAAACATGAAATGCTTTAGTCATACGGTATTTAAAACGCATCTAAACGAGTCCGGAAAACAAAACTGATCAAAAATACATTTTTGTACAGGGTCCACCGTAAATTACGGTGGACACCGTAATTTACGGTAGTCCTTGTTTTGATTTGTTTCCACCGTAAATCAGGAGTGTTTCACCATAAGCCATTTCAGGTCCACCGTAAATTACGGTGGACACCGTAATTTACGGTGGCACCTGCATCCCACCTTTCCATTTTGCCGTAAATTGACACGAAATCTTTCGTATCTTTCAAACCGCTTATCCGTTTGACCTACCGTTTTTCCTACATGTTTGTAATTTGATTCTCCATCATATGGAGTTAAAATCCGACATCCGGCTTGATAAAATTCAAGACTTCTAAGTCTTCGGCTTATTACCCTTTATACCAAACTTTGACCCGGTTATGCATTTTATCAGACAAACGTATTTATTTGATTCCTATATTTCATACACTTCATCAAATAATTGTGATATACCATATTAGGTTCTAATCATAGGTTTATTACACAAATTAAACCCGTTTTCACTAGTATGCTTATTTTGACCCGTTAAGGATATTTTAAGCACTTTTAAGCTCAATTTCGCTTTCATTCTAATCTAGCGTTGTAACCTATATCTCTTATCTAGTACTCTTCCATCACAACCTAAATGTGTGTTGGATTTAAAGTAGATATCTATGTGTTCTGAATTTATACTTCTTGAACTATCATTTTACGGCAAAGACTCATATGGAGTCTTTTGGCCCAAGAATTACGTCTTTCACTACCCGTACTCGTTCTAAAATTTTGTTTAATCATAAGACTCCTTTCCAAACAACCTCTAAGAGTTGTTTGTTCAATTTAGCCTACAAGGGCGTTTTGGTCGATTTTGGTCCTACTTTTACAATGAAGGGATATCACCAATTATTCGACCAAATTAGCACTTCTACATACATCATAAATAAGCGTACCTGGCTCGGATCAACAAATAGACCCGATTTTAATACCTTGCTTTATATTCGCTAATTAAGAACGATGCGAATATCCATTAGATATCTATTCCTGTAAGCATATGACTCGACAAAAGAATCATTAGTCTATATAGTCAAAAGGTGTTGTCTACACCTTTTGACCCGTTTGGCCGAAATGACCATTTAACTTTGCGAAATGATATTCATTATCATCTCCTCTACATGACTCTTCCCGTTTAACACCGTACGGGAATTTTAAATATAAACCGTGTAATTCTTTCGACATAATATGACCAATTTATCGATTTACTTCTTTTTAACCATTATTATGGTTTCTATCATCTTTGATTTTCTTGTTCCGTTCGACTACACGACGGAACATCATATTTCAATTGTTTAGATATCTCATTCATAATTTATATGACAAGAAAACATTCCACAATTTAAGACTAGTGTAAGCTATACTTACCTTGCATCCGAATTATGCTTTTCCGCCATTCTTGCTTCGTTTGACCCGCTTCCTTTCCAAGCCTCCACCTAGCTTGTCAAGCGTCAAACTATCATCATAATTCGTAAGACGGTTATATTAGTCATCATTAATTATGACTATTCCATCTTACATATTTTCTATCACAAATACCATTCGATCTTATTAATGGTCGGTTTGACTATTTAAAAGTCAAATCACCAATTAACACATATGATTGCACTATCAAGTTCACAAGACTCAATTAGGCACATTATCAACACTTAGTTCTCATTTAGGCATTATAACAAACACCTAATGGGCATGATTCTACACATTTGCTAACTAGTTCATAATTAGTCATTTTTACCAACATTAACATCAAGATTCAACCATTATCATGTATGATCAAATACTCAAACTTGCAATTTGTTCAAGTATCTTGCATCTACTATCACTTATGATGAATTCTAACACAACTATATTATCATCTTTTCTACATAATCAAAACCCACTTGACACATGAGTGTATGATTATGAATTCACAACAATGAACATCAATTCAACAATTACATGGCTAGGGTTTACTACTAGACATAGTTTCATCCCTAATTTCATCCAAACAACGTACATGCAAGCTTAGATTCGAATTCTCTAGGTTTGCTCAGAATTTCAACTAGAGATTTTCCAAGAAATTTACATACCTCGTGACTCCTTTTTCAATGGAGATCACTAATTCATACTCGGATTTTGATTTGGACTTGATTTACCCCTTCAATTTGATGAAATTGTGTTGATTAGGGTTTGAGCTCTCTAAGAGCTTCTCCTGGCCATTCTCACGCACGCACACACTCTTGTGTGTGTGTTTTTGTGTTTTATTTTTAAGTTTATAATTCCCATTTCAAGTTACCCGGCTTTGGTCCCTCGTGTTTGGTTAGTTATTAATTAGATCACAACCTGATTATTTTCAATAATATTCCCACTTATTAACTAGGTTTAATATTCCTAGTTAACTTAGCGGGTTCAGGAATATTTATGACTAAGTTTATTTTAGGTCCCGTTAACTCGGGCCTTCTAAGCTTCTATTTCTTAAAAGCTTTTATTCACTTTTTATTTATTATTAGGATTAATTATTTAAATCCTAATATTTACCGGGTAAATTTTACCACTAACGGTATTTTACCCGTCTTTACTATTAACGTGGTTTGATTACCAAAGCCGTTTTCGGGGTGTTACAAGTCTACCCCCCTTAAAGAGGTTTCGTCCTCGAAACCTTTTCTTACTTAATTTATCGAGTTCAGCTCCATGCATTTGCTCTCGATAATCAATTAAGCATTTCTCATATCTTAACCGATTGTTAGTATTACCAGAAAAGTATGGTAATATTCTTTTGGTTATTAATCATCTACGTATCTTACATGACATAATGCGACTTGAAATAACGTAATCTCGTTATTTCCACTAGTTTAATTAACTTAGCGATATTCCTCGCTTTCATATACTATCGAATTCTTTATGAATCCATTACTTTGACCCGTTTAAAGGTCTCTAGTGAAATCTTTCACTCTAGCAACAATTCTTTTTTTTTTCAAATTTATTTATTCGGTTTAGTTATACCGAATTTACCGTTTACAAGCGAACCAAATTTCTTAACTTGAATTGCTGACTTTAACCGGTTTCACTAACTAGACTCATTTGTCCAGTTCCTTTTTAACGCTTGCTTGGTTATAATGTGATTCTACTTCACATTACATTTCTTGACCGTGATTGTGTTACATCATGTTTAATTTATATCAACCTTTCATTTTCGAAAATATCTCACTTTTCGAATATATTGTCTTGCGCCTATCAGTGTCAAGACTTGTATCTTTCATACTTATTATTTAAATTCCTATCAGAATTTATGTTTGTAAAAACATTATTTCTTACTAAAACCGAAGTTTTAGTTTTAGGATCTTCTCTGTAACTTTTGTCAATTATCCATACCAGGATATTGACAATCCATAATTTATTCTTATTTAGTTATATTCCATTACCGGCTCATTATTCTCTTGCATTTAACGCTACTTTTATCTGGCTGGCGCTCATTTGTACCATTCGGCGTTATATTGTATTCAACATGTTTGACCTATTAATGTGAAATCCATCATTTTTAAACAATCAACTTTATTCTTTATTCAACCCATTCGACTTCGAATAGTTGAACATGTTTACTCAAAATTTCTATATACGAGATTTTATAGTCACAACTCGTAATCCAAGTTACTTTGATTTTTCAACCCGCGTTCACGTCTCTTGGTTTACGCATGTGTTTTAATTCTTACCCATCCACCGGGTGTTTTTACCGAAGTCGTTATTATTGCAACCCTCCCGGTATGCATTAAGACCTCGCTTCATTTTTATATTCCGACTTTGTCTTTAAGTTTGACGTTTTACAAAAACGACCCGTTAAGGGACATATTTGCATTTTCCAGGTTCGAGTGTAAGTACACTCCCTCCCAATGCTTGTCTAAATCATTTTACATGCTTGCGTTTTCTGGGTTCGAGTGTAAGTACACTCCCTCCCAATACTTGTCTAAATCATTTTTCACGCTTGCGTTTTCTGGGTTCGAGTGTAAGTACACTCCCTCCCAATACTTGTCTAAATCATTTTACTTGCTTGCGTTTTATGGGTTCGAGTGTAAGTACACTCCCTCCCAATACTTGTCTAAATCATTTTACTTGCTTGCGTTTTTTGGGTTCGAGTGTAAGTACACTCCTTCCCAATACTTGTCTAAATCATTTTACATGCTTGCGTTTTATGGGTTCGAGTGTAAGTACACTCCTTCCCAATACTTGTCTAAATCATTTTACATGCTTGCGTTTTATGGGTTCGAGTGTAAGTACACTCCTTCCCAATACTTGTCTAAATCATTTTACATGCTTGCGTTTTATGGGTTCGAGTGTAAGTACACTCCCTCCCAATACTTGTCTAAATCATTTTACTTGCTTGCGTTTTATGGGTTCGAGTGTAAGTACACTCCCTCCCAATACTTGTCTAAATCATTTTACTTGCTTGCATTTTATGGGTTCGAGTGTAAGTACACTCCCTCCCAATACTTGTCTAAATCATTTTACTTGCTTGCGTTTTATGGGTTCGAGTGTAAGTACACTCCCTCCCAATACTTGTCTAAATCATTTTACTTGCTTGCGTTTTATGGGTTCGAGTGTAAGTACACTCCCTGCCAATACTTGTCTAAATCATTTTACTTGCTTGCGTTTTATGGGTTCGAGTGTAAGTACACTCCTTCCCAATACTTGTCTAAATCATTTTACATGCTTCTTTGTCCCTTCGCTCGGGCTCATTATCCTGATGTAATACGCTTCAGTCACTCGGTTGTGCGTTTACATTATTATCAAATATTTTGCTTATCTGATTCATTTGGGTACTTTTTAATTAGTCCCATTTACTCCGCCCTTACTACATCGGATGTAAATGTGTCCGCTATAAGAAACTCGTGGTATCATATGCCACTACTTACTTGGCCAGAGTAAGCGATTTAACACATGACGTACACGACCTTTTTATAGTTTTCACATCACGCCCTATGTAAGTAACGCCTCTATTCAGTTTTCTTGGAAATTATATCCTGTATATGTATTCCTTTTCAGGCTTTCCAAGTTTCTAATTTACCCATGCAACGATCATTCTCTACGTGTTTGTTGCATATTGCTAATTGTGCGATTATTTAAAATGTGCACCTTGTAATGTTTGCCCCTACGGGCGTTCCTTGCTATTAACCTTGTTCGCGACCGTTACGCGATTTTGGTCCTTGATGAGTATGCTCTTCCTGTCATACCTCGTACCGTTCCATCATCATATCCATAATTCGTTCAACTCCCGTCATCTTCAGACGCGAGTGTCCTTCAATTAAAACATTCACAAGAGTTAGTAATGTCAACTTCAATAATCGCCCGTATTATAATACAAGGCTTTTTTTTTCTACTATACGCGTCAACGCGCGTATTTTCGTCAACCATATCAATCATTTAAATTGGGGTAACATTTACCACACGATAGCTCTATGTGTTGTTTACAACACTTTAGCATACTAACTATTCACGTACTTGTACTTACCGGATTTGCGATCAAGCCTTGAACCGAACACTATTCTTTGTCAAGAGCATAAGGTTTAAGTCCAAGCATGGTTCCTCCCCACCATACTCGAATCTCTTAAACCAAGGCTCTGATACCAACTTGTAACACCCTAGTTATTTTATATGTAAATACCCACAATTAGATGTGTAGTTAAGACTACACATGCTATAAAAATACGGGTTTATTAAAACTTTTACAAATCATAGGTTATTCTACAAAACGTGATCGAATTCGTTGATTAAAATCTACAACGTTGCAATGTGCGGAAGCGTGTATCTTTATCGTGTTCGGTTCTTCGCTGAGCTTGATCGTCTTCCGGCATCCCAGAAAGTACCTACATTTCATAAACATGAAATGCTTTAGTCATACGGTATTTAAAACGCATCTAAACGAGTCCGGAAAACAAAACTGATCAAAAATACATTTTTGTACAGGGTCCACCGTAAATTACGGTGGACACCGTAATTTACGGTAGTCCTTGTTTTGATTTGTTTCCACCGTAAATCAGGAGTGTTTCACCGTAAGCCATTTCAGGTCCACCGTAAATTACGGTGGACACCGTAATTTACGGTGGCACCTGCATCCCACCTTTCCATTTTGCCGTAAATTGACACGAAATCTTTCGTATCTTTCAAACCGCTTATCCGTTTGACCTACCGTTTCTTCCTACATGTTTGTAATTTGATTCTCCATCATATGGAGTTAAAATCCGACATCCGGCTTGATAAAATTCAAGACTTCTAAGTCTTCGGCTTATTACCCTTTATACCAAACTTTGACCCGGTTATGCATTTTATCAGACAAACGTATTTATTTGATTCCTATATTTCATACACTTCATCAAATAATTGTGATATACCATATTAGGTTCTAATCATAGGTTTTTTACACAAATTAAACCCGTTTTCACTAGTATGCTTATTTTGACCCGTTAAGGATATTTTAAGCACTTTTAAGCTCAATTTCGCTTTCATTCTAATCTAGCGTTGTAACCTATATCTCTTATCTAGTACTCTTCCATCACAACCTAAATGTGTGTTGGATTTAAAGTAGATATCTATGTGTTCCGAATTTATACTTCTTGAACTATCATTTTACGGCAAAGACTCATAAGGAGTCTTTTGGCCCAAGAATTACGTCTTTCACTACCCGTACTCGTTCTAAAATTTTGTTTAATCATAAGACTCCTTTCCAAACAACCTCTAAGAGTTGTTTGTTCAATTTAGCCTACAAGGGCGTTTTGGTCGATTTTGGTCCTACTTTTACAATGAAGGGATATCACCAATTATTCGACCAAATTAGCACTTCTACATACATCATAAATAAGCGTACCTGGCTCGGATCAACAAATAGACCCGATTTTAATACCTTGCTTTATATTCGCTAATTAAGAACGATGCGAATATCCATTAGATATCTATTCCTGTAAGCATATGACTCGACAAAAGAATCATTAGTCTATATAGTCAAAAGGTGTTGTCTACACCTTTTGACCCGTTTGGCCGAAATGACCATTTAACTTTGCGAAATGATATTCATTATCATCTCCTCTACATGACTCTTCCCGTTTAACACCGTACGGGAATTTTAAATATAAACCGTGTAATTCTTTCGACATAATATGACCAATTTATCGATTTACTTCTTTTTAACCATTATTATGGTTTCTATCATCTTTGATTTTCTTGTTCCGTTCGACTACACGACGGAACATCATATTTCAATTGTTTAGATATCTCATTCATAATTTATATGACAAGAAAACATTCCACAATTTAAGACTAGTGTAAGCTATACTTACCTTGCATCCGAATTATGCTTTTCCGCCATTCTTGCTTCGTTTGACCCGCTTCCTTTCCAAGCCTCCACCTAGCTTGTCAAGCGTCAAACTATCATCATAATTCGTAAGACGGTTATATTAGTCATCATTAATTATGACTATTCCATCTTACATATTTTCTATCACAAATACCATTCGATCTTATTAATGGTCGGTTTGACTATTTAAAAGTCAAATCACCAATTAACACATATGATTGCACTATCAAGTTCACAAGACTCAATTAGGCACATTATCAACACTTAGTTCTCATTTAGGCATTATAACAAACACCTAATGGGCATGATTCTACACATTTGCTAACTAGTTCATAATTAGTCATTTTTACCAACATTAACATCAAGATTCAACCATTATCATGTATGATCAAATACTCAAACTTGCAATTTGTTCAAGTATCTTGCATCTACTATCACTTATGATGAATTCTAACACAACTATATTATCATCTTTTCTACATAATCAAAACCCACTTGACACATGAGTGTATGATTATGAATTCACAACAATGAACATCAATTCAACAATTACATGGCTAGGGTTTACTACTAGACATAGTTTCATCCCTAATTTCATCCAAACAACGTACATGCAAGCTTAGATTCGAATTCTCTAGGTTTGCTCAGAATTTTAACTAGAGATTTTTCAAGAAATTTACATACCTCGTGACTCCTTTTTCAATGGAGATCACTAATTCATACTCGGATTTTGATTTGGACTTGATTTACCCCTTCAATTTGATGAAATTGTGTTGATTAGGGTTTGAGCTCTCTAAGAGCTTCTCCTGGCCATTCTCACGCACGCACACACTCTTGTGTGTGTGTTTTTGTGTTTTATTTTTAAGTTTATAATTCCCATTTCAAGTTACCCGGCTTTGGTCCCTCGTGTTTGGTTAGTTATTAATTAGATCACAACCTGATTATTTTCAATAATATTCCCACTTATTAACTAGGTTTAATATTCCTAGTTAACTTAGCGGGTCCAGGAATATTTATGACTAAGTTTATTTTAGGTCCCGTTAACTCGGGCCTTCTAAGCTTCTATTTCTTAAAAGCTTTTATTCACTTTTTATTTATTATTAGGATTAATTATTTAAAATCCTAATATTTACCGGGTAAATTTTACCACTAACGGTATTTTACCCGTCTTTACTATTAACGTGGTTTGATTACCAAAGCCGTTTTCGGGGTGTTACAAATCTGAGTGTCTGAGACTCTGTGCCACTGAGTTCCGACTTCCGAGAACAGATAAATAGATAATCCACGTCTGCCACAGTGCCACAAATCAACTAATCAAGAAGACAAGAACTGGCGACGATTCTGTTCCACAAATCAGCTAATCCACAGACCACAGTGCCACAAAATCAACTAATCGTATATCAGTAATTCAGTATATGAGAGCACAGAACTGAGGGTTTGTTAATTTGTTTGATGACTGACAAACTCAATCGAGAAGAATCAAGAATATATAAACGTAAT
This sequence comes from Helianthus tuberosus, assembly GCA_030545235.1. NCBI lineage: Eukaryota > Viridiplantae > Streptophyta > Magnoliopsida > Asterales > Asteraceae > Helianthus > Helianthus tuberosus. The sequence continues at coordinate 143,475,295 of CM060434.1, read as the reverse complement.
ACGTTAATACCTGTAAATACTCGACGATTCAGCCATTCAGGCGACGATTCAACCGTCGATCCAGGCGACTACATCGTGAATTCCAACCTGCAACAGCAAAGACGCGTTTCATTGTTTAAGAATGGCGACGATTCTGTTCGTGATTTGTGGGAGACCGAGACAGCTCATCACTCATCAGCAACGACTTTTCATTGTTACTTTGGGCCTCTTATTTTCTTCTACACGATTCGGGCATGTATTTGTTTGGGCTTCTTATTTCAGTTAGCATAAAATAAACAAAATGGGCCTAGTATATGTCACACCCCGATTTCCACGTGTCACCGGTGGGCCCGGTGGGGGAGTATCGTGACGTGGTTGGCAACGTAATAGTCAAACAACACAATATAATAATGCACAGCGGAAGCAAATTTAAAATATAATACAACCGAATTTATTTATTGTAATCAAAGTCACAATATCCGGTGTTTATCCACAGTAGGATCGAAACAAAATAACACTTAATGGTTCAACAGACTTCAGGCATCTTAAGCTTGCGAGACTTCTAATGATGCTTAGGAGAAATCCCAGCCAATTTCGCTTAGTACCTGCATTTAATCTTTTTGGGAAAATACGTCAGTTTACACTGGTAAATACATTCAACTGACTCATTTTGGAAAATGATTGAAAATTGGTTTGGATGCACATGGCATAAACATTTTTATAACTTGGGAGAATTATTTAATATTATAATCTTGTGAACGAATTACATGTTACTTATGCGTTCAGTAGCCCGGATCTAGTCCGGGTTAAAGATCAATAGACACACCACATAATTGAGTTATACACGACAGGTGTACGCCTACACCCCGTGCTCAGGTCGTGGCCATCTCGTAAGATAATGCCAAGGATATCCGGGACATGGTCATTAACCCCCCAAAGGCTGTAAAGTAAACAAGACTGTTTAAACGAGCCGATCAAATTATTCAACTACCCACTAAGCGTGGAGATTTGATGCCCGATCAAGCGGTATGCTATATACCGTAACCCAAGACCGTATAGGGAAAATAAGTTAAAAGTATTTACCTGATGCAAGTATAAATCACAATAAGCAAAATGCACGTAGCTTTTACTGGTTCTCCTAATCTGGAACGAAGGTTTAATATAACATATTAGAATACTAACGGGTCTTTAATTAAGCTTAAGCTTATACCGGCTAGTTTCAAAGATATGGTTCGTACGCACGATTAAGCGAAGACCGGATAGAATGTGATTTAGACCCGACAAGTTTGAAGACTTGTTTAATATGGGTTTATTATTCACATTCTGGATTTTGAGATAAAACCGTTAAGGTTTGACCCGTTTCGGCTAATTTATGTAAACTTGTTACATAAACCGAACCGAACGCGAAATAAGCGTAACGGGTATCCGTAAGAGCCATATACAGGTTTCCTAGGTTAATATGCTTCAAATATGTTGTGACATCAGTAAGATGTCTTTCGTTATGCCCCGAAATAATTTAAACACAAACTATGCCCCGTAGGGGTAGTTTGGTCATTTTAAAGGTTGTAAAAGAGTTTAGATGTTTAACTGAGTTACAGGTCTGATGTAAACAGCAAACATACTCAATTTGATGAGTTATAACAGTAGGCTAAGGCATATATGTGAAATTTATCATCTTTAACCAAACTATGCCCCGTAGGGGTATTTTGGTAATTTCACATAAGCCGAAATGCTCAAAAACGAGGTCTGAGTTAATCAACCTTTGCTTACTGTTAAAATATCATAATTTGCCTCATATATCAGTAGGTATCAACCCGGGTATGTCCAATATGATTTTAAGACATACTATGCGTTAAAAATGCTAATTATGGCGATTAAAGGCCATTTCCGGGTTTGATACTTAAATCTGATATTTTTATATTTCCAGAGGGCTTCAAATAATTTCTTTAACATATGAGATCAGTAGAAAAAGGTTTGGAGTCGTTTAGATATGTAAAACTCATTTTATGGCCCGTAAGGGCAAAACCGACATTTACCGGATTAAGCCTACGACTACTAGTTATGCTCAGCCTAAAATTAATTAAAAATCTTTAAAAATCCTAAAATAATATATTACATCAGTGGGTAAAAGATTTGATACCAAAAAGTATGTTTAACTAGGCTATACGCTAATTACGCCATTTTATTAACATAAAGCATTAATTTTGCGATAATGAGCATAACTCTTAATCTACAAGTCAAACTGATGTCAAATTTTGCATACAAGTCTATATATCAGTAATAAAGGTTTCTACACTTTTACATTTTCATAAATCACGTTTTGAGGTAGTAAGGGCATAACGGTCAACATATGAGCAATTAACGGAAATATGCATATTAATTGGATAACTAGTGAACCAAGGTGTATAATCACAGAGGGTTGTTCTAACATGTATCCTAATCCAATTTAAGCTCTGAGGCGTTTCTAAAACATGCTTAAACGGGTCAGAACTGAAAGTCAAAGTGAAAGTCAAACTATGTGACTTTCGGTCCCGAACCGGGTCTACACAGGAAATAGTCGGGTTGAACATGTTTGGACATGTTCTTACACTAATTACTAAGTTATAACAATGATCAAACAGGTTATATATGTTCTAGATAGCTAATTATGCATAAATGACATTTTAAGCATCCTGTTGACTCTTTAATTATATGTTTGACCCGACATTTGACCTGGTTAGGATGGTGATCAGGGGAAACCCTTTTGGGGTTTTATTATCCACATAAATACCATCCTATAACTACTTTTAATTCGAGATATGACTGAGCCATTATTGACTAATCTCGTAGTCAAACCGTAATTACGCCGGTTTGACTTTTAGCTAATTAACCAAGCTAAACTCAAACAAAGAAGAACTAGAAGACTTACAAGAGTCCTATGCACGACTTAAGATCAAATGGACCTGCTTGAGAGCTCCAGGAATGATCAAACAATGCAGATGAAGTGTGAAGAGTTGTGTTGCAACTAATGGCATTTTTATAGCAAAATTCTCACCATAAATCCTTGACAACAAGGTCTAGTACCCACCACAAGCTCCCAACATGTGTCCTATATGCTTAGGGGGTGTTTTAGGGGCCAGGAGATGTGAAAAATCGGGTAAAGGTCGCGCACAAAGCTCATGGCAGACATCAGCCATGTTTCACGGCACTGGGAGTCGGACGCGGCCCGCTTCGCGATTAACCAGACTTAATGCGGGCCGCCTGGGACTGTGTTTCTGATTTTTATTTTTCATTTGTTTTACCACTTGACCTTTGGCTTAATTGAAAGGGTAATTAAGCTTTAACTTGCAATTTGACCCCTTGTAATATACCCACAAGGACTTTAGGACTTATACCCACTTTGCCAAGTCCCTGAACACTTCCGGTTAACCCGAAAAGCCTTAACTTTCAACGTTAACACTTTAACCCCTCGCACACGAATTTGATCATAACTTTCTCATACGATATCGAAACTTTATGAAATTTTAGTCGTGCATTCAAGCGAGCAAAATTTATATTTACAAAGCTTCGGGCTTGTCAAAAGGTAACTCAGAGGTATATCTTTAACATGTTGACACATTTAACCCCTGTAGTTTGTAATCTCTCACTTTTAGCTTCGTATGATCCATGATTTATTCGTTTGATGTTATGAACATCATGTAGGGTTATTATGAAGTATATTTATTCACTGTTGACACTTAGAATCCGTATAATCACATACTTTCCATGTTTGTCAACTTTAGTCCTTTTATAACATTCTTTCATACGTTCAAACTTTATGACACGTGTCAACACATTATAGGACGTGAATTTTCGAGGTGTTACATCCTCACCCCCTTAAAATAAATCTCGACCCGAGATTTACTGAAATAAGTAAGGGTACTTTTCTTTCATCGTGGCTTCAACCTCCCACGTGTATTCGGGACCTCTACGGGCATCCCATTTGACCTTAACAATAGGTATATGCTTTCTCCGAAGCTTCTTTACCCGCCGATCTTCAATCGACACAGGTTTTTCCACAAAATTTAAGCTCTCATCTATATGCACATCTGTATACGGTATAACCAGTGATTCGTCAGCGAAACACTTCTTCAGATTGCAGATGTGGAACACATTGTGAATTCCACTGAGCTCTTCAGGTAAGTTCAACTTGTAGGCAACTGACCCGACACGTTCGATAACCTCGAAAGGTCCTATGTATCTCGGGCTTAGCTTGCCTTTCTTACCAAACCGCATCACTCCCTTCTAGGGTGACACTTTAAGTAGGACTTTGTCACCTACTTCGAAGTGAAAATCCTTACGCTTAGGGTCAGCGTAACTTTTCTGCCTATCTCGGGCAGCTTTGAGACGGTCTCGAATTTGGACAATCTTGTCCGTCGTTTCAAACACAATCTCTGGTCCTGATAACTGGACATCCCCAACTTCCGCTCAACAGACAGGCGATCTACACTTTCTACCGTATAATGCCTCGAAAGGCGCAGCCTTAATGCTGGTATGGTAGCTATTGTTGTAGGAGAATTCTGTTAATGGTAGGTTCTTATCCCAACTACCACCCAAATCGATCGCACATGCACGTAGCATGTCTTCCAACGTTTGAATAGTACGCTCACTCTGACCGTCTGTCTGAGGATGGTAAGCCGTACTAAAGTTCAGACGTGTGCCCAAAGATTGTTGGAAACTCTTCCAAACATGTGACGTGTACCTAGTATCTCTATCCGAGATAATAGCTACAGGTATGCCATGTAGGGCTACAATCTTATCCACGTATAACTGGGCTAACATGTCGGAGCTATAAGTCTCCTTGATGGGTAGGAAATGAGCTGACTTAGTCAGTCTGTCAACTATAACCCATATTGTATCATTGCCTTTCCTCGTCTTAGGTAACTTGGTGATAAAATCCATGGTTACCATTTCCCACTTCCACGTAGGAAGCTCAGGCTGTTGTAGCAAGCCAGACGGCTTTTGATGCTCGGCTTTGACTTGCGCACAAGTCAAGCATTTAGCTACATGAGTGGCTACAGACTTCTTCAAGCCTATCCACCAATAATTTGCCTTCAGATCCTGGTACATCTTATCAGCTCTAGGATGAACGGAGTATTTGGAACTATGGGCTTCCTGGAGAATGACATCACGAAGTCCTCCAAAAATTGGAACCCATATTCGTCCATTTAACTTCAGAAGTCCGTCCTTGCTAAGAGTCAACTGCTCCTCATTTACTCCTAACTTTTCATTAGGATAGTTAGCTTCCAACACAGCTTCTTTTTGTGCAGCTAACAACCTTTCCATCAGACTGTTCTTTATCTCCATACGCTTGGCGTTAATTCGGATGGGTTTAACCCTTTCCTTCCGACTCAAGGCATCGGCGACTAAATTCGCCTTGCCGGGATGGTATTTGATTTCACAATCATAATCATTCAAGGTTTCCATCCAACGGCGTTGCCTCATATTCAATTCCTTCTGATTAAACAGATGTTGGAGGCTCTTGTGATCAGAATAGATCACACATTTGACACCATAGAGATAGTGCCTCCAAAGCTTCAGTGCGAATACAACGGCACCCAGCTCCAAGTCATGGGTGGTGTAATTCTTTTCATGCACTTTCAATTGCCTTGAAGCGTAGGCAATAACTTTGCCTTTCTGCATAAGCACACACCCCATGCCAGTGTGCGAAGCATCACAATAAACCACAAAGTCTTCAATTCCATCTGGCAATGTCAGTACTGGGGCGTTGCTCAACTTTTGCTTCAGAATATCAAAGGATTCTTGCTGCTTAGGGCCCCAAATAAACTTAACCTTCTTCTTAGTTAAGGAGGTTAGGGGTGCAGCAATCCTTGAAATTTTTTCAATGAAACGCCTGTAATATCCTGCCAATCCCAGGAAGCCACGAATCTCGGTAGGCGTCTTTGGCTCTTGCCAGTTCATTACGGCTTCAACTTTGGCGGGATCCACCTGGATACCACGCTCACTAACCACATGTCCAAGAAATTGGACTTCTCGTAGCCAAAATTCACACTTGGAGAATTTGGCATAGAGTTTCTTGTCACACCCTGGCTTTGCGGAAGCGTGGTTAATTTTGGTGTGACTTCTTAATACCATAGCTTAATCATAACAAAGCTATATGAAATAAAATCATGCAAGATCATCCGTTTAATTTAGTTTTAAAACCAGAGTAACATACCATTGTCTTAAAAACTTACAACATTATAACATAAAACATTGTCTTAAACATCAACATGAGATAAACGCAGTTTAAGATTTGTGACTTGTCCAGGAAAGAGTCACATTTCCTAAACTGGGATGACCTTGGAACCCAATATGCAGCGGGAAAACACGTCATACCGTGCCAGATCCTGTTAATTTCCTGAAATACATGTAAGTTGAAAAATCAACAATAATGTTGAGCGAGTTCATGTGCAAGTGAGTATGTAAAACACTTGTAAGTATAAAAGTTCCCTGGTATGTAGCAGTGTAAGGAAAAGAGATCACCAATGGTTTGCAAGGCCATTAGCATGTTGTGAAATGCAAGTAGGAAGACTCAACCTAGCCGATTTATGCGTCGGGCACAAAGTCACTCAAGGTCCGTTCTGTTGGTCCTCTTAGAGGTCCGTTCTGTTGGGCCTAGAGTTGGGCTCGCTACACCCAGATAGATCTACCGCTACTGTCCCTCGGTGTTCTGCCTACCCATTCACATGATCTAAGTAGTAAACCTCCTTACGTTAACATACCGTGTATAATAGTACTTGTAAACAAAGTAACATGTATTTCACCCCCGCAGTTAAGAAAACTGAAAACCGTTAGAGAAAAGGGGGACATGAACTCACAGTGAAGCGTCTCTACCAAGTATCTCCAAATCAGAAAGCTGCGCGACGACCTACAAGTGCTAATTCTATTAGACGGACGGCCGTGCCTTAGCTTTATAGTTTTAAGTCTTTGGGAAATAGTTAGACAACTATTTCGTGTTTACGTTCTGTATATACTTGGTAGTTAATCTCCTTCCCAAGGATGGGGGATTCAATACATGTGCGTTCAAATTATATCATTAAGTCTCACTTAATATATATACCTTTCCAATTCCAAAATATAAGTATTTTTCTCAAAAATATTATATTTTCATTTCACATAATTTTTCTCCAATAATACGTTGTTAAAATACGCGTTCATAAATATTTCTGTAAGTGCGTAAGTTACGTTTTAACAATCGAGTGGTAAAATACTTACCGGTGTAACTTATATGCTTATGGTGAAAGCGTTCGTATTATTTTGGATTCGTTAACGTTCGTAAATATTATTTTTACTCTAAAAATAATATTTATGTATTTCACAAAATAATCATAAACAGTGTGTGAAAAATATATATATTTATCACGTTAAATTTTGTGAAAATCCCACCTCCGAATATTTAGTAAATAAAGTCATGGCGAAATTTATGTTTTGAAAACATGTCAAACATGATCCTAACACTTGTAGTGTAAGTAGTTTTAAGTGTTAGATTTTTAGAAAAATTTCGCCAGAGTTTCCTCTGTAACTGGAGGTGGCCACGCTTTCAAGCGTATCATTTTCTTTAACAAATCAAATCAACCAATGTTCTCAACATTATCAAACAACTCTTCAACATTTTAACTAGTCAAAGATAGACAAAATCGCAAAAATATACGAACTTGTGGTTTGTCTAAAAATGCGTAGTAAATCTCTTTACTTTTAATGGATCTTTTTTGTAAATAATCCGATTTTGTAAAAACCTCGTTTTTAGAGAAAATCCATCTTTACAACTTCTAGTAACATTTGACAAAACTAGTTCTTTGTCGGATCTTTTCATTTCACAAGTGCTTACACACTTGTGGTTTATAAAAATCATGCTTGTTAGTGTAAGGTCCATCTTTTAAAATACATGATTTTCTTGATGCGTGGTTCTTTGAAAATACCGGTTGTAGATACGTAGATCTACTAGTTTTAATCACTATTGTACAAGTCAAAACACTTTTACACAAGTTCGTGTTTCATGTGTGGTAGAGTTTCATCTTTTAACCCTCGTATCATTTAAAACAAGCTTATGTTAAGATCCACGATCTTACCAAACCGGGTTAAACGATGATCCGAGCTACCACAACATAGATCGGGTCTAAATAATCACACATTTCAAATACTACATCATTTACACAACATATGTGCTATTAACCACCATTTCAAGTGTTTTTAGTAGACTTTTGTGCATCGTTTTGCATTTTAACGAGATTTAACCGATACAAATCCTTTTAACCACTTTAGATTAGCTCAAGATAGAGATTTAAACATTATACCTCTAGCTCAAGGCTAGGGAAGGATCTTGACGAAAATGGCGTGGATAAAAGCTAAAGAAAGAGGTCCTTCGTGTTCCGCTTGCTCCAAGCTTCCTAATACGAGACCCTTGATGCTTGAATGATCTTGGAATGGCAAGAACTAAACTCGAAAATGGGTGTATGTAGGAGAGGGGGTTCGGCCGAGAGTGAAAGGGAGAGGGAGAGAGAGTTGTGGAGTGTGTTGTGTGTATGTTATGTTCTCATGTGTTTAACTTTGATCTTATAGACAATTAGGGTGATTATTATCCAATGGTCCCAATGTCTAATTGATATTAGACAAGAAGATTTAAATAATCAAGCAAGTACCAAGTGTGTCCCATTCTAGTTTGGGGCCGGTTAGGGGGGGGGGGGTAAGCTAGTTCGATTCCAACCATTAGTTAGGTTAAACCAAGTTAGTTAAGTGCTTAACCCGGTTACTAATGTATTGTGCTTTATGGCGGGTGTTAGGGTATTCAAGGACCCTAACTGGCTCAGAAAAAGATATATAATATTTTTAGCAATATTTTCATGTTCCGGGTAAAGTCCGGTTGTTCGGTTGGATAGAAATCCGTTAAAGCGTTAACAAAGCTTTAAAGTGTCGTTATATTATTTTTGTGACACAATTTGTTTTCCTGACACTTTAGAAAGTGTCTAGTGTTATTTTCCCCATGTTTTGGCACTTTACTAGTCAGCTAGAAGCTGGATTATTTATCAAAGTGCTGTGTTTTGTGCTTAGAGTACGTTTTAGGCACATCCAGTCATTGTAACTTATTCCTAGAGACGCAGTTCCACAACCCTTATATCCCTACACTCACTGCTAGTGTAGCAAAACATCTCAGGCTCTTACAGGCCTTAGAGGCAGTGTTTGCCTGATGCTGGCTTTATCAGCATGTTCAGTAGGTTATCCGTGATAGTGCTACTGTGCTTTTTGTGCATCATGTTTGTCACTAGGGTTTAGCATGTAAATAATGTAGTGACGATAAGCAAAGTATGATGCAAGTAAGTACATGTATCAGATATCAAGTGGCAGTTCATCAGCTAGTTCAATCAAGCACAGTAATTAAGCAGTAATTAATCATTAATTAAGTCGTACGGATACCTGGTTTAGTGCGGGTTGTCACATTCTCCCCCCGTTAAATAAATTTCGTCCCGAAATTTAAGTTCTGCTACTAGATGCAGAGTTCTTAGGAAAAAGGTGGGGGTATTTCTCTTTCATCCGGTCCTCACGTTCCCAGGTGAATTCAGGACCGTGTCTGGCATTCCAACGAACTTTGATGAGTTTGACACTGCTCCGGCGGGTCTTGTTCACTTTCCAATCCGTGACCTCAACAGGTTCTTCAACGAAGTGGAGCGTGCCGTCAACATGAATCTCGTCGATGGGAATGGTAACGTCAACTTGAGTTGGACTTTTCTTTAGATTGGATACATGAAATGTATCGTGAACACCATTCAGTTCAGCAGGTAGGTCCAACTTGTATGCTACTAGTCCTATCCTTTCCAGAATCCTGAAGGGACCAATGTAGCGCGGATTTAGCTTCCCACGCTTCCCAAAGCGTGCCACCCCCTTCCAGGGTGATACCTTTAATAAAACCATTTCTCCAACTTGGAAATCCACATGTTTCCGGTTTGGATCCGCATAGGCCTTCTGTCTGTGGCGAGCTGCTTCGATGTGTTTAAGAATCTGCGCGATCTTGTCTGTCGTCTCTTGGACGATCTCGGGACCAGCGAGTTGCCTATCACCTGCGTCAGCCCAACATAGAGGTGATCGGCCCTTGCGTCCGTAAAGGGCTTCGAATGGCGCGACACCAATACTGGTGTGGTAGCTGTTGTTGTATGAAAATTCGACCAAAGGCAAATGCTTATCCCAGCTACCGCCCAAATCCATAACACATGCCCTCAGCATGTCTTCCAAAGTCTGTATCGTTTGCTCGCTCTGGCCGTCAGTTTGCAGATGAAACGCAATGCTCAGATTCAATTGTGAGCCAAAGGCTTCTTGGAAGGATTGCCATATCCTTGACACAAACCTTCCGTCTCTATCAGAGATGATTAAGAGAGGTACTCCATGGCGTGCGACAATCTCTCTCATATAAATTTCCGCAAGTTTACTAGTACTGTCTTTCTCTTTGATTGGCAGAAAGTGTGCGGACTTTGTTAGGCGGTCAACTATCACCCAAATCATATCATGGCCTCTTGGCGTTCTTGGCAACTTCGTAATAAAATCCATGGAGATTTGTTCCCATTTCCACTTGGGAATTTCAGGCTGTTGCAGAAGTCCTGAAGGCTTCTGGTATTCGGCTTTAACCTTAGCGCACGTTAAACATTTGCTCACGTAAACAGCAACATCGCCTTTCATCCTAGGCCACCAATAATAATCTTTGAGATCCTGGTACATCTTATCCGATCCAGGGTGGATAGAGTACCGTGACTTGTGAGCTTCGTCAAAAATAACTTTCCTTAAATCACCACACAGAGGAACCCAAATCCTTTTCTCAAAACATAACGTTCCTTCTACGTTTGGTACCAAAAGCTTCTCCATCCCACGGAGATATTCTTCTTCGAGGTTTCCTTCCTTGAGAGCTTCTTTCTGTGCGGCACGAATGCGCAAGGAAAGATCGGTTCGGACAATCATTTCCAAAGCCCTAACCCTTATGGGCTTGATTCTCTCTTTACGACTTAGGGCATCGGCGACCACATTCGCCTTCCCTGGATGATACTTTATCTCGCAGTCGTAGTCGTTCAACAATTCAACCCATCGTCTTTGCCTCATATTCAACTCCTTCTGGTTGAATATATGCTGTAGGCTCTTGTGATCTGTAAAGATTGTACACTTTGTACCATAAAGGTAGTGTCTCCAGATCTTTAAAGCAAAAACCACTGCGCCGAGCTCTAAATCGTGTGTGGTATAGTTCTTTTCGTGCACTTTCAGTTGACGCGATGCGTAAGCAATAACCTTTTGGCGTTGCATCAACACGCAACCCAATCCTTGGCGCGATGCATCGCAGTATACCACAAAATCATCTGTACCTTCTGGTAGAGCTAAGATAGGCGCGTTGCAGAGCTTATCCTTCAATATCTGGAAGGCTTCCTCCTGTTTGATTCCCCAATCAAACGTCTTATCCTTCTGGGTGAGGAGCGTCAAAGGTTGAGCGATTTTTGAAAAATCCTCAATGAACCTTCGGTAATAGCCAGCCAAACCCAAGAATTGCCGAATCTCGGTTGGCGTCTTTGGCGTTTCCCAATCCTTGATCGCCTCGATCTTGGTTGGATCCACGTGGATTCCATCTCCATTTACCACGTGCCCAAGGAATTGCACCTCTCGTAGCCAAAACTCGCACTTAGAGAATTTGGCATACAGCTGTTCCTTCTTCAGCAGCTCTAGAATGGCTCTAAGATGCTGCTCGTGTTCAGCCTTCGTCTTTGAATAAATTAAAATGTCATCAATGAATACAATCACGAACTTATCCAAGTACGGCTTGCCAACTCTATTCATTAGATCCATGAATACCGCAGGTGCGTTTGTCAAACCAAATGGCATAACGAGGAACTCGTAGTGTCCATAACGAGTTCTGAAGGCTGTCTTCGGAATGCTTTCCTCTTGTATCCTTAACTGATGGTATCCAGATCGAAGATCGATCTTTGAATAAAAGCTTAAACCTTGCAGTTGGTCAAACAGATCATCAATTCTTGGCAGAGGGTATCTATTCTTGATCGTCAGCTTGTTCAGCTCCCGGTAGTCGATGCACATACGGAAACTACCGTCCTTCTTTTTGACAAACAGGACCGGAGCTCCCCAAGGCGAGAAGCTTGGTCGTATAAATCCCTTGTCTAACAACTCTTGAAGTTGCGTCGACAATTCTTGCATCTCAGACGGAGCAAGTCTATAGGGTGCCTTAGCCACAGGCGCGGCGCCTGGAACTAAGTCAATGTGAAACTCTACTTGTCTCTGAGGTGGCAGTCCAGGCAAGTCTTCTGGGAAGACTTCTGGATACTCCCTTACGACAGGGATGTCTTCGATTCTTGGCTCAGCAGCCTTCTTATCCACAATGTGTGCCAGGAAGGCAACACATCCTTTCTGCAAACACTTCCTTGCCTTCAAGCAGCTGATAATCCTCAACGGCGTCTCACGCTTCTCTCCATGAACAACAATGGTCTCACCATCATCGATTGGGATACGAACAACCTTCTCATGACAAACTATCTCTGCTTTGTTGCCTGATAACCAATCCATTCCTACCACCACATCGAAGCTTCCCAACTGGACTGGTAGTAGATCTAGAGCGAACTCACGCTCTCCTAATTCGATCACACAACCTCTAATAACTTCATTGGCTTCTACTAACTTTCCATTGGCCAATTCGATCGAGTAGGGAATATCTAACTTATTAGCGGCTAGACCAAGCATATTCTTAAATTCTAGCGACACGAAGCTATAATCGGCACCAGTATCAAATAAAACAGATGCATAGCATTGGTTCACAGGGAACGTACCAGTAACGCCATTGGGGTCCTGGCGCGCTTCCCTAGCTTCAAGTTGAAACACTCTTCCACGGGCTTGGTTTAAATCTGGGCAGTTCTTCTTAAAATGCCCGATATCACCGCAGTGAAAACACCCAAGTCTTTGCCCGTTTCCACCAGCTTGATCATTCCTTTGATTACGATTCACGGCGCCCGCTTGGTTAGCATTGTTGCCTCGATTCTCGTTACCTCCATAGTTTCCTTGTGAGCGATTACCACCACGATTATTATTCCTATTCCCAAATCCTCCCTGGCCTCCCTGACCAGCAGTGGCCCAACAAGTGTCCTTTGAGTGGCCACGTTTCCCACATGCTTCGCATACTTTTGGCCCGCAATGACCAGAATGGTGGCGCTGGCAAGTGTTGCATTTGGGCTGGGTGCCCATGTATCCCTTTCCTTTCTTCCCTCTACCAGCTGTAACCTGAGCTGGCGAGTCTGATCCTCCTTTCTTAACCGCCACACTGGCGCCCTGCTTAAAGTTCGAGAACTTCCGTTTGTTACCTCCTGATGACTCGACATGAGTCTCTGCCTTCTTCGTCTTGATCTCATCAAACTTGTTCAAATGAATAGCCTCCTTAGTGAGAGCTACGCTCAAATCAATCGCCTCAGTAATGGTCGCAGGCTTAGATGAGGTTACCATGCTTATGATTTGAGGAGCTAGTCCCCAAATGAAGCGTTCAATTCTCTTGAACTCAGGAGTGACCATGTAGGGTACCACATGCGATAAGTCATGGAACCGTTGAACGTATTCTGCTATCTTTGGACCGTCCATTTTCAAGTGCCAGAACTCGGTCTCCAATCGCTGGATCTCTGCGCGGGAACAGTACTTCTTGCGCAGAAGTTCCTTTAGTTCGGTCCAGGTCAGCGCGTAGGCAGCAGCTTCGCCTAGTGTCTGTACTTGTAGATTCCACCAAGATAGGGCTCCATCTAGAAATAGCCATGAGATATAGGTGACTTGCTGATCCAGCGCGCACTTGCTCACGCGAAGAACATATTCGGTTTTCTCAGCCCAACGAACGAAGGCGACAGCACCTCCAGTGCCATCAAAGTTGACCGGTTTGCAGTCTAAAAACTGCTTGTAGGTGCACCCATGAGGTGGATTATTGTTGCCATTGTTATTCATGCTGCTTCCGCTGGGTCCTCCTTGTGAAGCGGCGTATTGTGCGATGGCAGCAGTGATAATTTGCTGGAGTTCTACTTCATTGGTAGGCATGCGTGTCTCACGTCTCGGCGGCATCTTCTAAAAGATGGTTTACGTTGGTCAGGTCATAGTAAGTAGAGTGTACGTAAGTATACAACAATATCAACACATAACATCTCATGTTATCAATCACATAACATCTCATGTTATAAATAAATCACCCATATTGATAGCCTCTGCAATGGTTGAGGGCTTCGAGGTAGTAACCATACCCCTGATCTGGGTGCAAGTGTCCAATGAATCGTTCAATCCTTTTGAACTCTGGTTTGACTAAGTAGGGGGCGACCCTAGATAAGTCGTGCGATCGCTGGACAAGTTCAGGAATCTCTGGTTCGTCCATTTTCAAATTCCTGAACTCCACCTTGAGCTTCTAAATTCCAGTCCTAAAACAACATTTCTTCTCAATCGTTTCCTTGAGCTCATCCCAGCTCAATGCATAAGCAGCGTCTGTGCCAAGGGTCTGAACCTGGAGGTTCCATTAAGAGAGTGTGCCATCTAGAAATATCCCCGAGATATAGGTAACACTCTGTTGGGGTGAACAGTTACTCATTCTTAGAATGGAGTCGGTCTTTTCGGACCAACGAACAAATGCAACGGCGCCTCCTGTTCCGTCAAAGTTCAAAGGCTTGCAGTTCAGGAATTGTTTATAGGTGCAGCCAGTTGGAGGGTTATTTCCAGTAATACCATCGTTGTACTTAGAGCGGAGGGCTTCATGTCGTGCATTTATCTGTGAGATGCGTTCTTGCAGCTCGGGTTCTGTCCTTGGCAACGTACTGGTGTTTGTGTCACACCTGGGTGACACTTCCTTTTGTCGAAGTGGTGTGAAGCGGGTTAGACAACGTTTCAATTGTCTATGAGGTGTATATAACAACATAAGCCATCATGTAATCACCCAATTTCACACGCAAATATACTCACTGTATGAGTGGGGAAGTAAATTTCTGAGCCTTCACATAGGCTTGCCAATTTGACTTGTTGCTCGTAATAGAATGAACTCGAGGCTTCATCGCCTTGGTCATTCGCGTTTAAGTTATTTCCTGCTGCATTGGTTATCATTAGCTTGACCCGCGGAGTCCACCAGGATTCCTGTGCACTACAAATCGTTATTACGTGGGCCCCCGTAATAATAAATTGTCTTGCACAGTTACCCCAAATTTTCTCTCGTCCAAGCAGATGATCAATCAAGGAGCCATAGTAGGTGCATTGGCATGAACAGGGTCATGCTCCAATGCGGGGTCAGGAGCAGCGCCTGGCTCAGGGGCCACAGCTGGCTCCGGATCAAAAACTCCATCTCAAGATCAGCTGGATCAATAAACACAGGGGGTTACAGGATCCTCCAAGGGCTGGTCTAAGTGTATGAACTCAAGGTCATGGTCTGGATCAAAACCAGGTGGAAAAGCAGGATCAACCTCAAGATCGTGATCAAACTCAAAGCTGTGGGCGGGATCCGGTGCAGCTGATGATGTCATATCAGGGTCGGCGTCGTGTGAGTGGTGCTGCATTCCCTGTATGTGCGAAGATGCGGATGCCAGAAACTCAAATGAGTCTGGGATAGGGGAATGGACATGAGTTTCCCCTACAGGAGCGTCCGCATGCAGTAGTCTAATACCAGCAGCAATAGGGCCCTGCCCTCGAATGGGTCCTCCTCAAGTAGATCGTTATTGTCGTCAGAGGCCACGTCGGGAGGGCATATCATCAACAGGATAAGCGGCAAGGGGGTAAATTCCCAACAAGATGGCCATCAGTAGGCTCTGCTTACGACTTCAGGCAGTGCAAAAGGGCTGAAAGTCGTCATTGTCTGTGCCGGTAGTATCGGAAATGTACACCTCGTGCTTCGATGAAACTATGTCGTCTGATACTATGGCCATGGGATTCGTAGTGCCCATCTTTCTAGTACATGATGAAAGCATGGCGTTTGTAACACAAACACATGTAAATAATCAATCATATAATCATATAAACATGTTAGTCAATCAAATAATTCTCCTAGTCCCACTAGCCTCCCAGTCTCCTAGACTGCTCTATCAACTACCTCGACCTCTCAGATCGAGCCTCGGTCTCCAATACCGAGCCTCAGCCTCCAAACTGAGCCTACTCTTCCTAGTCCAACTAGCCAACCACCTCGATCTCTCAGACCGAGCCTCGGCCTCTCAGACCGAGCCTCAGCCTTTCTAGACTGAGCCTACTCTTCCTAGTCTCACTAGCCAACTACCTCGATCTCTCAGACCGAGCCTCGGCCTCTCAGACCGAGCCTCAGCCTTTCTAGACTGAGCCTATAAATAATAAAATGTGCTCAACATTTGTTTGTAAAAAGTTTTGGATCTGGACTTAAGTGGTATGCAGAAAAATGTTTTCGTGAGAGCCCTAGTGATCATAGTCTAGACTCGAGAAAGAATCCTAGTTCGCTATGATCAGAGCTCTGATACCAAGCTGTCACACCCTGGCTTTGCGGAAGCGTGGTTAATTTTGGTGTGACTTCTTAATACCATAGCTTAATCATAACAAAGCTATATGAAATAAAATCATGCAAGATCATCCGTTTAATTTAGTTTTAAAACCATAGTAACATACCATTGTCTTAAAAACTTACAACATTATAACATAAAACATTGTCTTAAACATCAACATGAGATAAACGCAGTTTAAGATTTGTGACTTGTCCAGGAAAGAGTCACATTTCCTAAACTGGGATGACCTTGGAACCCAATATGCAGCGGGAAAACACGTCATACCGTGCCAGATCCTGTTAATTTCCTGAAATACATGTAAGTTGAAAAATCAACAATAATGTTGAGCGAGTTCATGTGCAAGTGAGTATGTAAAACACTTGTAAGTATAAAAGTTCCCTGGTATGTAGCAGTGTAAGGAAAAGAGATCACCAATGGTTTGCAAGGCCATTAGCATGTTGTGAAATGCAAGTAGGAAGACTCAACTTAGCCGATTTATGCGTCGGGCACAAAGTCACTCAAGGTCCGTTCTGTTGGTCCTCTTAGAGGTCCGTTCTGTTGGGCCTAGAGTTGGGCTCGCTACACCCAGATAGATCTACCGCTACTGTCCCTCGGTGTTCTGCCTACCCATTCACATGATCTAAGTAGTAAACCTCCTTACGTTAACATACCGTGTATAATAGTACTTGTAAACAAAGTAACATGTATTTCACCCCCGCAGTTAAGAAAACTGAAAACCGTTAGAGAAAAGGGGGACATGAACTCACAGTGAAGCGTCTCTACCAAGTATCTCCAAATCAGAAAGTTGCGCGACGACCTACAAGTGCTAATTCTATTAGACAGACGGCCGTGCCTTAGCTTTATAGTTTTAAGTCTTTGGGAAATAGTTAGACAACTATTTCGTGTTTACGTTCTGTATATACTTGGTAGTTAATCTCCTTCCCAAGGATGGGGGATTCAATACATGTGCGTTCAAATTATATCATTAAGTCTCACTTAATATATATACCTTTCCAATTCCAAAATATAAGTATTTTTCTCAAAAATATTATATTTTCATTTCACATAATTTTTCTCCAATAATACGTTGTTAAAATACGCGTTCATAAATATTTCTGTAAGTGCGTAAGTTACGTTTTAACAATCGAGTGGTAAAATACTTACCGGTGTAACTTATATGCTTATGGTGAAAGCGTTCGTATTATTTTGGATTCGTTAACGTTCGTAAATATTATTTTTACTCTAAAAATAATATTTATGTATTTCACAAAATAATCATAAACAGTGTGTGAAAAATATATATATTTATCACGTTAAATTTTGTG
The DNA here is from genome assembly GCA_030545235.1 of Helianthus tuberosus. Taxonomy (NCBI): domain Eukaryota; kingdom Viridiplantae; phylum Streptophyta; class Magnoliopsida; order Asterales; family Asteraceae; genus Helianthus; species Helianthus tuberosus. The sequence continues at coordinate 143,457,495 of CM060434.1, read as the reverse complement.
AAAATCCCACCTCCGAATATTTAGTAAATAAAGTCATGGCGAAATTTATGTTTTGAAAACATGTCAAACATGATCCTAACACTTGTAGTGTAAGTAGTTTTAAGTGTTAGATTTTTAGAAAAATTTCGCCAGAGTTTCCTCTGTAACTGGAGGTGGCCACGCTTTCAAGCGTATCATTTTCTTTAACAAATCAAATCAACCAATGTTCTCAACATTATCAAACAACTCTTCAACATTTTAACTAGTCAAAGATAGACAAAATCGCAAAAATATACGAACTTGTGGTTTGTCTAAAAATGCGTAGTAAATCTCTTTACTTTTAATGGATCTTTTGTGTAAATAATCCGATTTTGTAAAAACCTCGTTTTTAGAGAAAATCCATCTTTACAACTTCTAGTAACATTTGACAAAACTAGTTCTTTGTCGGATCTTTTCATTTCACAAGTGCTTACACACTTGTGGTTTATAAAAATCATGCTTGTTAGTGTAAGGTCCATCTTTTAAAATACATGATTTTCTTGATGCGTGGTTCTTTGAAAATACCGGTTGTAGATACGTAGATCTACTAGTTTTAATCACTATTGTACAAGTCAAAACACTTTTACACAAGTTCGTGTTTCATGTGTGGTAGAGTTTCATCTTTTAACCCTCGTATCATTTAAAACAAGCTTATGTTAAGATCCACGATCTTACCAAACCGGGTTAAACGATGATCCGAGCTACCACAACATAGATCGGGTCTAAATAATCACACATTTCAAATACTACATCATTTACACAACATATGTGCTATTAACCACCATTTCAAGTGTTTTTAGTAGACTTTTGTGCATCGTTTTGCATTTTAACGAGATTTAACCGATACAAATCCTTTTAACCACTTTAGATTAGCTCAAGATAGAGATTTAAACATTATACCTCTAGCTCAAGGCTAGGGAAGGATCTTGACGAAAATGGCGTGGATAAAAGCTAAAGAAAGAGGTCCTTCGTGTTCCGCTTGCTCCAAGCTTCCTAATACGAGACCCTTGATGCTTGAATGATCTTGGAATGGCAAGAACTAAACTCGAAAATGGGTGTATGTAGGAGAGGGGGTTCGGCCGAGAGTGAAAGGGAGAGGGAGAGAGAGTTGTGGAGTGTGTTGTGTGTATGTTATGTTCTCATGTGTTTAACTTTGATCTTATAGACAATTAGGGTGATTATTATCCAATGGTCCCAATGTCTAATTGATATTAGACAAGAAGATTTAAATAATCAAGCAAGTACCAAGTGTGTCCCATTCTAGTTTGGGGCCGGTTAGGGGGGGGGGGGGTAAGCTAGTTCGATTCCAACCATTAGTTAGGTAATTAGTTAGGTTAAACCAAGTTAGTTAAGTGCTTAACCCGGTTACTAATGTATTGTGCTTTATGGCGGGTGTTAGGGTATTCAAGGACCCTAACTGGCTCAGAAAAAGATATATAATATTTTTAGCAATATTTTCATGTTCCGGGTAAAGTCCGGTTGTTCGGTTGGATAGAAATTCGTTAAAGCGTTAACAAAACTTTAAAGTGTCGTTATATTATTTTTGTGACACAATTTGTTTTCCTGACACTTTAGAAAGTGTCTAGTGTTATTTTCCCCATGTTTTGGCACTTTACTAGTCAGCTAGAAGCTGGATTATTTATCAAAGTGCTGTGTTTTGTGCTTAGAGTACGTTTTAGGCACATCCAGTCATTGTAACTTATTCCTAGAGACGCAGTTCCACAACCCTTATATCCCTACACTCACTGCTAGTGTAGCAAAACATCTCAGGCTCTTACAGGCCTTAGAGGCAGTGTTTGCCTGATGCTGGCTTTATCAGCATGTTCAGTAGGTTATCCGTGATAGTGCTACTGTGCTTTTTGTGCATCATGTTTGTCACTAGGGTTTAGCATGTAAATAATGTAGTGACGATAAGCAAAGTATGATGCAAGTAAGTACATGTATCAGATATCAAGTGGCAGTTCATCAGCTTGTTCAATCAAGCACAGTAATTAAGCAGTAATTAATCATTAATTAAGTCGTACGGATACCTGGTTTAGTGCGGGTTGTCACATTTCTCTTGTTGTAGTAGTTTGAGAATACAACGAAGGTGTTTCTCATGGTCAGCTTGATTCTTAGAATAAATGAGAATGTCGTCGATGAAAACGATGACGAATTTATCTAAGTATGGCTTGCAGACGCGATTCATGAGATCCATGAACGCGGCTGGTGCATTAGTGAGCCCAAAAGGCATCACTAGGAACTCGTAGTGACCATAACGAGTCGTAAATGCAGTCTTGTGCACGTCTTCATCTTTGACCCTCAATTGATGGTAGCCTGACCTCAAATAAATCTTCGAGAAGTAACTTGCCCCTTGAAGCTGATCGAACAAATCGTCGATTCTGGGCAGAGGATACCTATTCTTGATCGTGACTTTATTAAGCTCGCGATAGTCGATGCACAGACGCATCGACCCATCCTTCTTCTTGACAAACAGGATTGGCGCTCCTCAAGGAGATGGACTAGGTCTAATGAAACCTTTAGCCAGCAGTTCATCTAGCTGCGTCCGCAACTCCTTCATTTCTGTGGGTGCCAATCTGTATGGTGCTCTAGAAACTGGTGCCGCTCCGGGGATGATATCGATCCTGAATTCCACTTGTCTATCTGGGGGTAGGCCAGGTAGATCCTCAGGAAACACCTCTGGGTATTCAGAAATGACAGGGATGTCTTCTATCTTCGGTTTAGGCTCATCAATTATCACTTGCGCCATGTAGATGACACACCCCTTTTTCAGACACTTGGAAGCCTTGAGCATAGTCACCTGCTCAGGCAGCCCATACTGGGTATCTCCCCGAATGGTAAGTGATTCACCAGACGGAGTCTTTATTACCACTTGTTTCTGGTTACAGACAATTTGGGCCTGGTTATGAGATAACCAGTCCATTCCCAGAACTATGTCAAAACCAGCCAACTTAAAAGGAAGTAGAGACAGAGGAAAAGAATGGTTCTTAATGGATATAACACATCCATCTAACACATTAGAGACGGTTTCTATGGTACCATCTGCTAATTCTACCTCATAGTTCACTTTTAGGGTTTTGACAGGTAAATTTAACAATTTACAAAATTTATGATCTACGAAAGACTTATCTGTGCCTGAATCAAAAAGTACTCTTGCAAAGACATCATTTACAAGGAAAGTACCTGTTATGACATTATCGTCTTGCACAGCCTCTTTCGCGTCCATCCTGAAGACTCTGGCATTAGTCTTCTTAGCCTCCTCAGGCTTCTTGTTGTACTTAGGGCAGTTGGTCTTGATGTGCCCCTTTTCATTGCAACGGTAGCACGTTGCATCCTTTATCTTCTTGCAATCCAGGGTTTTGTGATCCGTGGACTTGCAAATACCACAAGCAAAGGGTTTTGACTGAGTCTGAGAGCTCGACTCCAGTCTGCACTTTCGATAGTGCTGCTTCTTGCAAATTTTACACTTGGGCTTTTCATCAGACTTATGCCCATCCTTCCTCGACTCAGATCCCTTCTTGTTATCACCATTCCCACGGTGTTTCTTGTTCGACTTTCGTGAACCATCATCTTCAAGCTTCCTCTTCTCGGCCTCCTTATTCCTCAGCGATCTCTGCCTGACCGCATCCAGAGTGAGGGATAAGGAAAGGTCAGTTACAGACCTGAAGGTAACTGGCCGAGAAGCTTTTACACTGGCCTTGATTTCCGGAGCTAAACCACCTATAAAGCGAGCGATTCTTTTTGGCTCCGTGGTTACCAGGTAAGGTTCCAACCGGGATAGCGTATTGAAGCTTGTCAGATAAGCTTGGCAATCGAGGTTCGTCATCACCAACGATAGAAAGTCAGATTCTATCTTTTCCACCTCATGTTGAGGGCAGAAATTCTCCTTGATCAGGGCGACAAATTGATCCCATGACATATTGTACAATGGGATTTTACCGGTGGCTTGAACTAAAGATCTCCACCATGCTAATGCTTCACCCTTGAAGGATTGTGACGCAAACTTAACTACATCCCTTTCAGCGCACCCGCTGATATCTACCACCGTCTCCATCTCGTCAAGCCATGTCATACAATCGACGGCTCCTTTCTCCCCATTAAAATCCTGAAGCTTGCAAGACACGAAGTACTTGTAGGAGCAACCCTTGTTACGGGACTCTTGATGAAGCACTATCTGTCGAGAGGGGACACTTTGATGGTTAGTAGACTGACGGTCATCACCATCTTTCGTGGGTCCATTCTTTTTGGGAGGAGGCTTGCTATGAGCCTCATAATGTGTCCTGGGCTTTGAATGTGATGCAGAGTGGGTCCTACTTCGAGTACCACTATATTCATCATACTGCCGCTCCAGAGCCTGTGTAACAGCTCCGTCTATGATTGCTTTTAATTCAGCACCCGTTAACGTAATCTGGGCGTTCTCATTTTGCTCCACAGGATGGCTATTTATTTCATTTGAGTCAACCATTTGAATTGAACTGTTGCAGAAAACAAGGACAATATTTTATTTGGGAGTTTATTATGGAATTACCCTTTAGGGTAACTCGTTAACCATGGTGAACAGAGACCATATTTGGTTAACTTATTAATCGTATTAATTTAGGATTTCAATTAAAATTCATCCTAATTATAAACAATAACAATATATATTAGCACATAAGGCTTAGTCACATGGACAATTTAAATTATAAGCTATGATTTCAGAGAATCAAGGCTTTTAAGGTTTAAATATATTTTATTACCTTTTTCAGACAGTGATTCAAAGCTACAACTGTCTTTTGGCTCATGTGGAAATGAGCAAGGCCCGTAGGCATTATATTACCAACGTATGGTAAAATAGGATCATCTTAATTGATGATCTTAACCCATGATTCAGAGATCATATAATTGGGTTGGAATCTTCTAAAGAATCCTTATACATATAAAATGACATGTGATTGTAACGAATCACGTCTGCCAGGAGTGTTAACGTGTTTTAAGATGTTAACAGGAATTTGAATCTTTTAAACAGGTCTTACCATCTTGGCCCGGTCTTATATTTGACACTAGGCTAGGTTTCACACTTTAAGATTCTTTAATTTATAATTACATAGGCAGATTATTTTTAAAAGGAATGATTTTTATTTATTTATTTCATTTATAAATTATATATATGCACAAATAGCAAACATGAAATTTATGAAAACAAACATTCCATTTATTTATACAAAATATTACATGTTTCCCTAAACGAGTCTTTTAATTAACAAACTACCAACGCAGGGGTCAAACAAGTACTTACCCTCGCAGGGGCTTAATAACACACATGCCCACGCAGGGGCTAAATATCACACATGTCCACGCAGGGACTACATAATATAATAGTCCACGCAGGGACTCACACTAACAATACACCCACGTAGGGGTTAAAACAAATAATCATGCCCACGCAGGGGCTCAATAGTAAATACAGGAGAAATTAACTGTGGAAGGATTCAACGATCCTTCTTGTTCTTCCCCTTGATCAAGCTAGCCAACCCTTGGAAGAACGTCTGTCTTTCCCTACGTTCCTCGTGAGCTTCCCGTTCAACTCGCTCCAACCTATGAAGAATTTCCTCCCTTTCTGGGGGAGAAAACCGTGGTGGCTGCGATTGCGTCCGGATGATGGGTCTAGGAGGTATCGGGTATCCCTGAGTCGGGTAACTCACCCCCCATGGATCCCCAAAGGGTCCTTGGTTGTTGTAGTTCGCTGCTACCATGTACGGATCAGCCTCCCCTTAACCATAGTCGTGATGCGTTGGGGGTTCAAACGGGTTGTATGCCATGCCACCCGTATACGCCGGGATTGGGTTATCAAATCCCATCGGCGGTGGCTGTAGTACAGCAGGGTTGGAGGGTCCACCCATTTGCGGGTCCTCCTGGTGCGGTGGGTAGTGGCTGGCACTTGACTGACGTGGGGAACTGAAATTAAAGCCCCCCGGTTGTACAGACATGCGGGCACCGGTTCTCCTACGCCTCGGCGGTTGAGGAGGTGCCGGCTGAACTGGTGGCGGTGGAGGTGGTGGCGTTACTGCCACAAATCGGTGATCCTCCGATGAATCTTGATGATGCGGCTGCGGCTGTGGCTCCTGCTGCTGTTGCTGCCCATGAGAAGACGAGTGGTGAGAAGGTGTATAGTACCACTCGTGCTGAGTAAACATGGCCTGGAAACTGTCTGGACCACCGTAGGGTGATCCGTGGAAGGACGATCCGTCGGAGATCTCGATAGGATGGTTTGGGGTGCCACTTGCAGGCATGACGGGGTCCGTATCCTCGTCCATGTCCTCCGCATTATCACCGGAGAAGTGATCGTCTGGCCCCAGTGGGTTGAAACCCACGGGTTCTGGTATGAATCCTACCGGGTTAAACTGTCCCCGGAAAGCAGGTGTAGGGTCTCCATAGGAATGATGGGACAAAGACCTCTGCAGCGGTATGTAGGAAGGCAGAGGGTTGTTGGGCTCGTCTTCCGAATGTGGTCCGTATGAATTGTGGACCGGAGGTGTTGAGCTGTGGGAAATAGAACGTCTAGCCGGTTGAAAGAGGTTTCTCCGGTTTTGCCGGGGATCTTCGCTCTCAGTCGTAGGTGGAGCTCGTACATTCGAGGGTCCAGCTTCATGGTCATTGGGGGCAGTTACTGGCCCCTTTCCACGCCCTCTTCTTCGGAAAAATCTCGGAGGCATTTTGATATTCCTGTCAATAAAGCATAAGATAACAATAACAAAATATAAAATTTAAAGGACAAAACAAAACCCGAATAAGGTGGAATTTGTCCTAGGTTATAAGTCTGGACTCGAAGGTTTAGATATGTGCAATTGTGTAACTGAGATTAAACACAAAATGCTAGTGTTTAATTCACTCAGTGTTGGCTCTGATACCAACCTGTCACACCCCGATTTCCACGTGTCACCGGTGGGCCCGGTGGGGGAGTATCGTGACGTGGTTGGCAACGTAATAGTCAAACAACACAATATAATAATGCACAGCGGAAGCAAATTTAAAATATAATACAACCGAATTTATTTATTGTAATCAAAGTCACAATATCCGGTGTTTATCCACAGTAGGATCGAAACAAAATAATATTTAATGGTTCAACAGACTTCAGGCATCTTAAGCTTGCGAGACTTCTAATGATGCTTAGGAGAAATCCCAGCCAATTTCGCTTAGTACCTGCATTTAATCTTTTTGGGAAAATACGTCAGTTTACACTGGTAAATACATTCAACTGACTCATTTTGGAAAATGATTGAAAATTGGTTTGGATGCACATGGCATAAACATTTTTATAACTTGGGAGAATTATTTAATATTATAATCTTGTGAACGAATTACATGTTACTTATGCGTTCAGTAGCCCGGATCTAGTCCGGGTTAAAGATCAATAGACACACCACATAATTGAGTTATACACGACAGATGTACGCCTACACCCCGTGCTTAGGTCGTGGCCATCTCGTAAGATAATGCCAAGGATATCCGGGACATGGTCATTAACCCCCCAAAGGCTGTAAAGTAAACAAGACTGTTTAAATGAGCCGATCAAATTATTCAACTACCCACTAAGCGTGGAGATTTGATGCCCGATCAAGCGGTATGCTATATACCGTAACCCAAGCCCGTATAGGGAAAATAAGTTAAAAGTATTTACCTGATGCAAGTATAAATCACAATAAGCAAAATGCACGTAGCTTTTACTGGTTCTCCTAATCTGGAACGAAGGTTTAATATAACCTATTAGAATACTAACGGGTCTTTAATTAAGCTTAAGCTTAAACCGGCTAGTTTCAAAGATACGGTTCGTACGCACGATTAAGCGAAGACCGGATAGAATGTGATTTAGACCCGACAAGTTTGAACACTTGTTTAATATGGGTTTATTATTCACATTCTGGATTTTGAGATAAAACCGTTAAGGTTTGACCTGTTTCGGCTAATTTATGTAAACTTGTTACATAAACCGAACCGAACGCGAAATAAGCGTAACGGGTATCCGTAAGAGCCATATACAGGTTTCCTAGGTTAATATGCTTCAAATATGTTGTGACATCAGTAAGATGTCTTTCGTTATGCCCCGAAATAATTTAAACACAAACTATGCCCCGTAGGGGTAGTTTGGTCATTTTAAAGGTTGTAAAAGAGTTTAGATGTTTAACTGAGTTACAGGTCTAATGTAAACAGCAAACATACTCAATTTGATGAGTTATAACAGTAGGCTAAGGCATATATGTGAAATTTATCATCTTTAACCAAACTATGCCCCGTAGGGGTATTTTGGTAATTTCACATAAGCCGAAATGCTCAAAAACGAGGTCTGAGTTAATCAACCTTTGCTTACTGTTAAAATATCATAATTTGCCTCATATATCAGTAGGTATCAACCCGGGTATGTCCAATATGATTTTAAGACATACTATGCGTTAAAAATGCTAATTATGGCAATTAAAGGCCATTTCCGGGTTCGATACTTAAATCTGATATTTTTATATTTCCAGAGGGCTTAAAATAATTTATTTAACATATGAGATCAGTATAAAAAGGTTTGGAGTCGTTTAGATATGTAAAACTCATTTTATGGCCCGTAAGGGCAAAACCGACATTTACCGGATTAAGCCTACGACTACTAGTTATGCTCAGCCTAAAATTAATTAAAAATCTTTAAAAATCCTAAAATAATATATTACATCAGTGGGTAAAAGATTTGATACCAAAAATTATGTTTAACTAGGCTATACGCTAATTACGCCATTTTATTAACATAAAGCATTAATTTTGCGATAATGAGCATAACTCTTAATCTACAAGTCAAACTGATGTCAAATTTTGCATACAAGTCTATATATCAGTAATAAAGGTTTCTACACTTTTAAATTTTCATAAATCACGTTTTGAGGTAGTAAGGGCATAACGGTCAACATATGAGCAATTAACGGAAATATGCATATTAATTGGATAACTAGTGAACCAAGGTGTATAATCACAGAGGGTTGTTCTAACATGTATCCTAATCCAATTTAAGCTCTGAGGCGTTTCTAAAACATGCTTAAACGGGTCAGAACTGAAAGTCAAAGTGAAAGTCAAACTATGTGACTTTCGGTCCCGAACCGGGTCTACACAGGAAATAGTCGGGTTGAACATGTTTGGACATGTTCTTACACTAATTACTAAGTTATAACAATGATCAAACATGTTATATATGTTCTAGATAGCTAATTATGCATAAATGACATTTTAAGCATCCTGTTGACTTTTTAATTATATGTTTGACCCGACATTTGACCTGGTTAGGATGGTGATCAGGGGAAACCCTTTTGGGGTTTTATTATCCACATAAATACCATCCTATAACTACTTTTAATTCGAGATATAACTGAGCCATTATTGACTAATCTCGTAGTCAAACCGTAATTACGACGGTTTGACTTTTAGCTAATTAACCAAGCTAAACTCAAACAAAGAAGAACTAGAAGACTTACAAGAGTCCTATGCACGACTTAAGATCAAATGGACCTGCTTGAGAGCTCCAGGAATGATCAAACAATGCAGATGAAGTGTGAAGAGTTGTGTTGCAACTAATGGCCTTTTTATAGCAAAATTCTCACCATAAATCCTTGACAACAAGGTCTAGTACCCACCACAAGCTCCCAACATGTGTCCTATATGCTTAGGGGGTGTTTTAGGGGCCAGGAGATGTGAAAAATCGGGTAAAGGTCGCGCACAAAGCTCATGGCAGACATCAGCCATGTTTCACGGCACTGGGGGTCGGACGCGGCCCGCTTCGCGATTAACCAGACTTAATGCGGGCCGCCTGGGACTGTGTTTCTGATTTTTATTTTTCATTTGTTTTACCACTTGACCTTTGGCTTAATTGAAAGGGTAATTAAGCTTTAACTTGCAATTTGACCCCTTGTAATATACCCACAAGGACTTTAGGACTTATACCCACTTTGCCAAGTCCCTGAACACTTCCGGTTAACCCGAAAAGCCTTAACTTTCAACGTTAACACTTTAACCCCTCGCACACGAATTTGATCATAACTTTCTCATACGATATCGAAACTTTATGAAATTTTAGTCGTGCATTCAAGCGAGCATAATTTATATTTACAAAGCTTCGGGTTTGTCAAAAGGTCACTTAGAGGTATATCTTTAACATGTTGACACATTTAACCCCTGTAGTTTGTAATCTCTCACTTTTAGCTTCGTATGATCAATGATTTATTCGTTTGATGTTTTGAACATCATGTAGGGTTATTATGAAGTATATTTATTCACTGTTGACACTTAGAATCCGTATAATCACATACTTTCCATGTTTGTCAACTTTAGTCCTTTTATAACATTCTTTCATACGTTCAAACTTTATGACACGTGTCAACACATTATAGGACGTGAATTTTCGAGGTGTTACAGTATAGAATGAACCATTAAAAATTTTGGAGGCCTTACATTTTGGGTGGCCCTAGGCTTGTGCCTAGGGTTGGAAGCCCATTGGGCCGGCTCTGCTTAGGGACCATTAGGTCCTCAGTTTGCTTCCCACAATTGGTTTTTTCCAGATTAATTGGTTTCCCTCTGAATTGGTGTTAAAGCATTATTGTCTGCTGGAAATGGATATGATCAGGTGGTCCCACTGGTGACACGATAATACTCTAATGGTCTGTCAGTGATCCAAATTTGCCTATTAAAAAAGACATGGGTGTTTGGCTAAGCCTATTTAACTCAAATGTTTGGCTAAGCTTTTTGAAACAACTTATTGACTTATTGGCTTTTTGAAAAGTCATAAGCTCCTAAATGATGTTTGGCAACCGGGTTGTATGTGAGAGGAAAAGTGACAAAGTCACTCCATACTGACTTTTCCAAAAAGCCAATAAGTCAATAAGTTGTTTTCAAAAAGCTTAGCCAAACATGCCCAAAAAGGACTTTTTATTAAAAGAACTTATTGACTTATGACTTTTTGAAAAAGAGGTTTTAAAAAGTGTTTGGATTGGCTTATGTGGTGGGAAAAGACAATAAGTTATTTTTTTAAAAGTGTTTGGCTTAGCTTACTCATGTAAAATGACTAAGGAGATTCAAAAAGCCACAATGTTCTATGAAACGTTATAAGGAGCTTTAAAAAGTCACAATGTTCTAACTTTTCAAAACTGATTTTTCCTTTCTATACAGGTGGTCATTTTAAAAAGGTCTTTTGAGTTTGACAAACACTTTTTCTCCTTATTTACTTTTTATAAAAGTCAATAAGTTATAAGGAGGTGTGGAAAAGCTTAGGGGCTGTTTGGTAGCCTCTTAATCCATTCAGAGGCTGTCTCTTAATGAAATCATTTGTGGCCCTTATGTCTGAATGAATAAGAGGTAACCTTATGTCTGACTGGATAAGAGGTAACATCTGAATGGTAAACCATCACATGTCACATTCTTCTACATTATCTTTGTTAAACTCTTAAATGATTTCATTAAGAGGTAGTCTCTTAATGTCATTCAGATGCTACCAAACAGCCACATAGAAGTCTTTTTGGTTTATCATTTTGATTGGCTAACCCAACATGAATGCTAGCCTATCCTCAACCGATAAATGGAGACACCACAATTCCATTTTATCATCACGGAAATGTCATAATGACATGCATATGAACAAACTCCACATGTAGGGACATGATCGAATGACAGGTACCAGAGTAAAGGAAGACAACCTAGCTACCTAACTAATCAATTACAAGTAATAACGAATGATAGCACAATAATCCTCTAGCATGTTAAAGGTCTCAAGAACAATAATCCTATAGCATGTTAGCACAAGCATAACAATTAGATAACATAATATCCAACTTAAATAAATGTCTAATTAGATTGGTTCCAAGTGTACCGGATGTCAAAATGCTAAGACCACATGTAGTGGACAAAATTTTGGGCGTTTTGTACAAAATAACGCCCCCAAACGCCTCTATGACCGCCCCCTGGTCGTTGTTGAGGCAAAATTGGTGGGCAACGTTCTTTAATCCACCCTCTCCTTGTTTTCTTTGGCCAATAGGTTGTTGCCAACATTAGCAACCTTAAAAATGGTTGGATAGATTTTTTTTCACTTTTAAATATATACTTACCTTACATCCCATTTACCACTACACCCATTTTAAGATAATGCCTCATAAAGCCCCGTTACTGACTGGACCCTCACATGACGCAAAACGCCCAAAAGTCTTCCCCTCCCACTAGACATGGTCTAAAAAGATTTAAAAAATACAAGCTAGACGTTCTTACTATTGCAAATCCAATTACTAGATATTTATCAAATGTTTACAAGATCATGCATGATATTATTTAATTTATTTTCATTTAGTTAAATGCCATTTTAGTCTCTGTGGTTTGGGTCATTTTATTAGTTTAGTCCAAATGTTTCATTTTTTGCATGTGAGTCAAAAAAGGTTTCACTGTTGCCATTTTAGTCCACTGGGTTAACTTCATCCATTTTTTCTGTTAACGAGAAGGGCAATTCAGTTATTTTATATGTAATTCCATTGTCTAGAACAACTCAGCCATATAAAATGACCGAATTGCTCTTCTCGTTAACAGAAAAAATAGATAAAGTTAACCCAGTTAACTAAAATGGCAACAATGAAACCTTTTTGGACCCACAACGAAAAATAAAACCTTTAGACTAAACTGACAAAATGGTTCAAACTATAAGGACTAAAATGGCATTTAACTCTTTCATAAAATTTGTTCAAAGGTTCAAAATCTCATAAAAATTGTACTGTGCAGAGTCATGCGCTCTAAGTTCCTTTGGATGGTCCTTCATCAAATGTGATGTGGCGCCTACGTAGCGGATAGTTCCCAAAAGGACTACCCAAACCATACCCTATCGTCTAAGGTATCCGATCGGGTCATTTAACACTATACAATGATATCAGATTCCGATTAAATTAACACTGAATGAAAAAAATTCCAAACTAAAAGTTAATGTCATACATAACATAATATATATTAATGTAATTTTATAATCATACTCCGCAGGCTATTTTGAGAGGTCATACAAACATATTCATAATAAAACAAGCAGTCATATTATATCTTCAGGAAGGCAGCCAGATTAGACTCTGCGTTAAGCCTTGCTGAATATGGAGACGCAGACCACGCTCCGGTCAACAACTAGCCGGAGAGTAATATTGTTTCCGCTACCTTTTCAAGGTCATATCAATCCCATGCTTCAGTTGGCAAACATTCTTCACACCCATGGTTTCAAAATTACCATTATACACGCTGAATACAACTCTCCTAACCCTTCCAACAATCCTCACTTCACCTTTAAGTCCATCAAGGACCGCTTTTCTGCGATTGCAGACCAGTTGCCTACTAATCCAGACACTACCTATTATCTCAAGTACTTGAATGAAAGTTGTGTAGATCCGTTTAGGGATTGTCTGGCTGGGTTGTTGGCGGAAGAAAGGGTTGCGTGTGTAATCACGGATGCAGGTTTCTACTTCGCGCAGGCGGTGGCGGATGACCTGAAGATATGTCGGATAGTGCTCCGGACAAGCAGTCTCGGTGGCCTCCTTGCTTGTAAAGTTTTACCATTTTTCTCTAAAAAGGCTAGCTTTTACCTTACAAAAGAAGGTTAGTCAAATACTTCCACATCATTCTAATTCATCCCCACCCCACATGTAAGAACATGCTTAGATAATAGAGTACTGAAAATCTGAGAGATAGTGTAGCTACCTAACTAATAATCTCCGAACACATGTGATAACGATTATTACTATACAAGCTTGTTGCATGTTACATGTCTCTAGGTAAAAGTTAAAATAAAAATAACATCATATAACATAATATTCTACTGGGTCACATATTCACATCTTTATCTGAAAAACATAACTGCATATACAATATCTACACATTCTCTGGATAATTACAAGATCCTATAGGCGTTATTATATTCCAATTGTATTGTTAAGTTTATTACTTAGTTTTTGGTGACTAGACTTTTTAGGATTCTTGATTTTTATTTTTTTATTTTTCATATATTTTATGTTAAAACTTGTCACAATATTTGAAATCTCAACTATGTATTACTTAGACGTTGGGGTGTTCATCGGGGACAAGCTCGGGAGCTGAGGTGGAGGGGTCCGCGATCGGGAAACCCCCCCCCCCCCATTAGATATCGGTGCCATCGGTGATTTTCTCCTGTTCGACTTCGTCCCGAGCTCCAAAAATTGACCGTTTGGCTTATGACCGTTGCCAAGGGTCCAATTTAATAAAAAAAAAACTTAAATTTATTATTTTTCCTATTTTTGGTATTAATACCACACATTCCATTTTTCAATTCACAATTTCAAACACTTTCTCATTCTCTCAATCATCCTTCACTCTTTTATCCAAAAAGTCATGGATCCGAGCCAATCGAACCCGCGTCCATTCTTTCCAAACACACCCGCCACTCCCTCGACTCAACCTCCACTCGTATACGTCACGACACCCATGGATCCGTTTTCGTTTAGTGGTTTTAGTCAAGCGCAAAATCCTTGGTAAACGCAATACCAACATCAACAACATGTTATGCAAATGCAAATGCAATCACAACCATCTCAAATCCCACCGCCCCAATCGTTTACATTCTTTTATTTTTAATTAATGAAAACTTTTTATATTATAAAAAGAAGAGTTAGTTGCCCGGATAGTCCTTGTGGTTTCACCTTTTTTCACGTTTAGTCTCCACCTTTTAGAAATAGCAGGTATGCTCCCTATGGTTTGTTATTTTGTTACTCGGATAGTCCCCCTGAGTAAATGTCTGTTAGTTTGGTTAGTTAAGTTGGTAGAAATTACTAAATTGTCCTTACTAAACATAAAAACCTGATTTGATATTTAAGAAGGAATAGACGGGACCCACTATTTTTATTTATAAAATAAAACACCTCTCTTTCTTCCCGTTTTTCTCCTCCACACACCACCACCTCCCCAACCCACAATTTCCGTCCTTCATGTTTGTATCAGATTGCAATGGATAGCCTTTAACTTCAATAATTACAGTCACAATACTTTATTTGTAAAATCCATTACAATCTAAGTCCTTGGACCCTAACCAAGTTAAATTTTGTAGTCAAATCAAGTCACATGAATCGCACATGAGGGCAAAGTAGTCCTTTCACCTTTTTAATACTAAAATTAAAAAATAAAATAATACAACACCTAACTTCTCAACCTTACTTAAATTTTCACTCCCCCTCTCCATCAGCTCTCTTTCTCTTTCTTACCATTCTGTCACCACCATAACAGGCAACGCTTACCACCATCACTCCTAACCTACCACCACCACCACTCCTATAATGTACCATCACACCTGTAACGTACCACCTCTACCCGTGACACCGAACTGTGACAACCACCACCACCATCACAAAATCCACCACCACCACCAAGATCTGCCACCGCCACCGCCCCATCACCTTCACCCCCTCCATCTCTTGACCCCGTGACCTAATCACCACCACCACCAGATCTGCCGCCATCACCACCCCATCACCTTCACCCTCTCCATCTCTTGACCCGTGACCTAACCACCACCACCACCACCGGATTTGCCGCCATCACCGCCCCATCACATTCACCCTCTCTATCTTGACCTGCGACCCAACCACAATCACCATAGATCTAACGACCATCACAGAAACAGAACCATCACCGCTGAATTTGTTGAAGAAACTTTTATATGCTTTTTCTAATATTGGTTTATATAAATACATATGGTAAAAAGACTAATTTACCCTTAGATGGGGTCCACTTGGTTAGATTTAACCATAAAAATTAACTTAGTTAGGGCTAAAGGACATAACTTGTAAGGTTTTGCAAACATCGAGTACGTTTTTTTGCATGTTTTGAAGATAAAGGATATAGTTTGCAATTTGATTGAATATAAAGTGTGATTTTTGTAATTTAAAATAGCCATGGGCTCAATTTTAGAACAATGGGCCCGACACACCGAAACAGTGGGCGGACAAGAGATCTGGAATTCCGGACACTGACCCCATTTTGCAAATAATTATTATTACTATCCCTCAATAATTTTACAAATTTGCCTCCCCTCAATATTTACTATTCATTTTTTGTTTCCTGTCTACACAACTACCACACTTCTGATGGATAATTATCATAAATAAGTGTATGGCTTTTCTTTTACTCTATGACTTTTATTATACATTTTAAGTTTTATTTAGAGTATTAACATGAAAATAGAGTACATTGCCTTTTTAGTCCCTAACGTTTGATCAAAATTGGCACTTTAATCCAAATATTTTTTTTCTTGCCATTTTAGTATAAATAGTTTTGTTTTTTGCCATTATAGTCCTTGGCTTTATCATTTTTTTTTTGTCATTTTCATCGACCACCACTACCATCTCCCACCACCCACCCCATTACAACATCTATCATCGCCATCACCTGCCTGCACCGTCACCACCCACCTTCTTTAGCGCCACCTTTGGAGCGGTGGTTAATGTCTTGAGCAGCCAATGTGTACAGGCCCCCCTGCTAGGTACACTTAATCTAAGAGAATTTAAAACATAGCGATATTTAAAGTCTAGAGTAATTAAAACACAGTGATATTTAAAAGTCAATGAAACTTTTTAATCATACTCGGCACTCCTATTTTGACCATTCGTTTTATATGTGGAGGAAAATAGATTTAATAGTCAATTGTCAAATTTAATTTGTATACATGGACTTGCACATGGTATAAAAGGTCAAAAGAAAGCACATTAGTCTGTCCAAACCAATTCATTCTTCTTGGCTTTACTTTGAGCCTTGCTGAATATGGTGGCCAATGGAAGCGTTAGCACTCTCCAGAGCCGGAGAATAATATTGTTTCCGCTACCCTTCCAGGGTCATATCAATCCCATGCTTCAGTTGGCAAATATTCTTGACACCCGCGGTTTTAACATCACCGTTATACACGCTGAATACAACTCTCCTAATCCTTCCAACTATCCTCGCTTCACCTTTATCCCCATCAAGGACCGCTTTTGCGAGATCGCTGACCAGTTGCCTACGAACCCGGATCCTAGCTACTTTCTCAAGTACCTAAATAAAAGCTGTGAACAACCATTTAGGGATTGTCTGGCTGGGCTGTTGGCTGAACCCGGTGAAGAAAGGTTTGCTTGTGTGATTACAGATGCGGTTTTCTACTTTACACAGGCTGTGGCGGATGACCTGAAGCTACCTCGGATAGCTCTTCGGACAAGCTGTATTGGTTGCGTCATTACGTTTGACGCTTTACCATTTTACTCTAAAAAGGCTTGCTTTAAACTTACAAAACAAGGTCTGTTAAATATTTTATACATTCATTTGTTCAATATTAAATAACAGGATTGTTTTTTGTCAATATCCTTCTAACAGCAATTATATATATTTAGGTGTTTCTAGTTTATAAATTCATTTGTTCTAAATGTTGGGTTGATGTTTCCAGATCCAGATTATGAAGCATCAGTTCCGGAATATCCACTTTTGAAATTTAAAGACATAGCAAAGATCACAATCAACCCACAAGGTACGGGGGACTATACCACCAACATGCTTAGCCAAATGAGGGCATCATCAGGAATCATATGGAACACCTTCAAAGAACTCGAAGAATCTGATCTAGAAACTCTCTCCCGAGATTTTCCGGTTCCAAGCTTCACATTAGGTCCATTCCACAAGTATTTCCCAGCGTCTTCAAGCAGCTTGATCGAACAAGACCGAACTATTCTCTCATGGCTAGACAAACAACCTCTCAAGTCAGTAGTGTATGTTAGTTTTGGAAGTGTTGCACATATAACCGGGTCAGAATTTCAAGAAGTGGCGCATGGGTTGGCTAATACTGGTTTGCCATTTTTGTGGGTGGTTCGACCAGGGATGGTTGTTGGTTCAGAATGGTTGGAGTCGTTGCCTGAAAATTTCCTAGAAAGAATGGGCGATATGGGACGCATAGTGAAATGGTCTCCTCAACAAGAAGTACTAGCTCATCCGGCAACAGGGTGTTTTTGGACTCATAATGGATGGAATTCAACATTGGAGAGCATATGTGAAGGAGTTCCCATGATTTGTTCCCCATGTTTTGTCGACCAACCAATAAATGCAAGATATGTGAGTGACGTTTGGAAGATTGGCGTTATGTTGGAGGATGGGTTCCAAAGGGTGGGAATCGAGATGGCGATTAAACGAGTAATGATGGATAAAGAAGGAGAAGAAATGCGTGAAAGAGTAACTTCTCTTAAGGAGAAGGTAAACCTCTCCCTTACCGAAGGTGGCTCATCTTGTCAGTCATTAAACAACTTAGTCGATTATATTTCGTCGTTGTGAGTAAAAAGAAAAAAAAAAAAAAGTTGCAACACTCCATACATTCAGGAAAAAAAGCACAGGAAATGGTTATACCATGTAATACTTTGTTTTTCATTTATTTCAAATTATTTTAATATTATTTCATTTTCAAATAATAAACCTCTGGTGACTTGCTTCTTAATCCGTTCTTGTATATTTTGTGCTTTTGTTCGAGATAAAAGCTTGATGTTGCGTTGAATTCTTGCTCAATTCATTAACACGAAATTATACATGTATTAAAATTAGCTAATGAATACTAATTTTAATATTATAATGGTAAAGGTTTCTGTAAAAAACATCAAAAGTGTGAGAAGGATAAGAAATAATCTACACCATTAGATCTTTGATCTAATGGTTTAGATTAATAAGGACCAAATTGTAAAAAATTTTTATTTTTTTGGACTGAATTGAAAATTATAGGGGTAATAAAGTCTTTATATCCATTCAAAATAGGAAACTGTAAATCAAAATCACTACAATTTTGATCTCTCTCTCCAATCGCTCGAACAGATGTTCTCTCTCTCTACAATTTCGATCTATCTCTCTACATCGCACTGGAGCGGCGACGGCGAGCGGCAGCGGCAGTGGTGGTGCGGATCGGCAGTGGTGGTGCCGGAAGTGGCAGTGGTGGTGGTCATGCGATCTCTCTCTCTACATCGAACGGCCAGATGATCTCTCTCTCTCTACACGACAGCGGCGGCGGAGCGGCAGTGGTGGTGCCGGAAGTGGAGAAGATGATACAGAGGTGTTATATTCTTTACTGAATGGTGTTATATTCTTTACTGAATGGTGTTATATTTCTTTACTGAATGGTGTTATATTCTTTACTGAATGGTGTTATATTCTTTACTGAATAGTGTTATATTCTTCTACTGAATGGTGTTATATTCTTTACTGAATGGTGTTATATTCTTAGTGAATGGTGTTATATACTTACTGAATTGTGTTATATACTTGCTGAATGGTGTTATATAATTATTGAATGGTGTTATATATGTGCTGAATGGTGGTTGCAGTGTTATTCATAGTGTTTTTTTAGAGATCTTTTAAAAAAATCTTTTTCCTATAATTAAGGTGGCGGTTATGGTAAGTTTTGAATTAATTGTATTAATTATAAAATTACTTGTTTACACTTTTGAATTAATTTAGATGGAGGACACATGTCATCTCCACAATATTTCTCACATTTCTCACACTTTTAACCTTTTTTACAATAACCTTACCCATATTATAATAATATATAGTTTTTTAATACTTTATTATTTTAATATTAGAGTAAAATGCATGGATAGTCTCTATGGTTTTGCAAAATAACACCTATAGTCCCCAACTTTTAGAAATTACACCGGTGCTCCTTGTGGTTTGACAGTTTGTTACTCAGATAGTTTCTAGAGTGGATGACGGTTAGTTTTCTCCGTTAAGTGGATGTGAAATGACAAATTCACCCTTCATCTTCTCCCCTCAATAAAAACAAAACAAAACAACCCCACACCAACCAGTGTCGGACCCATGAATTTTTCCATGGGGGTGCGAAACATTTTTAAAAATTTTAGGCCCCTAGGTATATAAGTAAAAAAATCGGTTCCTATTGGGTCGGTTCGGGTCGGGTCGGGTCGGGTCGTGTCATGAAAACAAAAAAATCGCGACATAACGTCCCTACTCATGGTTCCTATCACAAACAAATTGATCCATAAGTTCATCGTTCCATAACATAATGTTTCAATTTTAATTTTCAACCTTGGAAATCGTGTGTAATCACCCTAAAAATCATCTAAACAACATAAACACCCTAAAAATCATCTAAACGTCAAACGCATGAAATTTCAAACCTATTTAAAAATTTTGTTATCCTTTGGTGTCGGACGGCGGTGGTTCGCGGCTGCTGATGAAGTGCTGTTGTGGTTGCTGTAGTGTTCGATGATCGCTCGCAGGAGACGACCCAAGAGAGGGAGGGCGGGAGGAATTCTAAGGGACTATTGGGCTTATTTTAATTATTATAGTTTGAACTTAGGTTGAGTTTGATTAATGGGCTAATTATGTTTAATGAAATAGTGGGTTAAGGTATTGGGTATTTGGGTTAAGTTGGGTAGTATAAGTTTATATAATTTAGGTAGTTTTTTTAATTAGAGTTTACTAAAAAAATTTAAAATATAAATCGATAACACTTTTTGTAACAACCCTCGGAAAAAACCAAAACTCTCATAATATTTCTGACACCCTATTATATCTTAAAATATCCTTATATGTCTGTAAATACACCCCGTATGTGAAAACCAAGTCTGGAATACGTTATAGTATTTAAATAAAATATAAAAGTTTAAATTTAGGGCTGAGGCGGGCCGCGTGAACCCACCTCAAACCCTTACGCGGGCGGTATGAAGGCTAGAATCAGAAATCGTTGATTTCTTTAGTTCAAGCGGGCCGCGTAAGACCCCGTTTAAGTTAACGCGGACCGCGAGAGACCCAAAATGTGGCGCAGACCGGTGATGACACGTGTCATCATCGTGTCGAAGCTAGGTGGTGATCCGGACAAGCTATACGTTGACCATATGTTGACGCGGGCTGCATAGCCCTATGGCTACGCTTACGCGGGCCGCGTGAGAGTCGAATTCAGCAACTATATAAGCAGGACATCGGGTTTCACTTTCCGTCGCTCACATCTTTCTTTCTAAACGAATTTCTGAAGTTATAAGCATTATAGTCTGGTATTATACCCCTAATTAGCGAGGTTCTGCTCCGTTGTAAGTATTATAACCCTAGTTTCGTAATAGTTACGCTGCCCGATTGATTTAGGGTTTCGTAACAACTGTCGTGGTTCTGCCCGACGTAGTTGTTGGAATGCCGTCTCGGGGAGGGTATCATTAATATTTTCAAAGGGTTATGATACTAACCAATGTACATTTGTATAAATTATAGATTATATCCAGGAAACCCTTACAAGAAATCTAAGATAGCAATGTGAGTAATCCTTCTTTTTGTGTAAACTTTTTTGTGAGTTTGTCCTCTTTTTGTTAATCTTTTTGGTAATGTTTTACCAAACCTTAAATGTTTTACTATGAAATTTAGCAGTGATTGAGTCTTTGTAGTTCTTCAATTACTGCCGGTATGTTGGGCTTTTGTATACAAAATGTACTACACTGTGAGTAGTAAGTCGAGGATGACAATACGTTACCATTGGACAATGAGTTAGCCAATGGGTAATATGACCCACAAGTCAGGGTTGACAGTACTAATGGATTAATTGTGTAGACATAAACAATGTGATCGCTCTCAATACTGTTCACTGTGACTTTTATTTAAACTTGATTAAACTGGGATTCACTCACCAGTATTTCCGACTGACAAATGTTTTTAAAACACGTTTCAGGTAACCCAATGTGACAGCCAGTTAGTAAAAAGCCAGCTGGAGAGCACTGAAGGCTTGGGAAAATGTGGCTATAAAAGTTACCAAATAAACGATGTTTTAAAATTCAATAAAATAGGGTTTATCCCTATAAATGTATTGTACTAAAAAACTTGGGTTTTACCCATGTGATTATTAATATTAAATGAGGTGGTTTTACTCTGATAAACATTTCCTAACTACGGTCCTGATGTAAATTCCGCTGCAAGATTAAATAACTGATACCACCGAAACTCTAAGATCGCGTCCGGCCGTTTCCGGGAAACAGGAATCGGGGGTTGCGACAGAAGGTGGTATCAGAGCCTAGCCACTGATCTAAGCCAAAGAAGTGTTCTGCTGACACTTAAATTCGAAATTTTGTGTTAGGCAATAAATTTCAGAAATAAGTGCATAACTGTAATTATTTGTTATGTGTTATTTGACTATTTGTTAGTTTACAGTATGAGTGATCAAGGACCCTCAGACATGAGTCGTCAGTTGTCTGATTCCCCTAGGAGTGAAGGTACCTCATCACAGCCTGCCCTTTCTGGGTATTCTGCTGATCAAGAAGAATGAGTGTTTGCTTTTAGAGCTCAGTCAGAAGAGCCATTCCCTCATAAGAAACGAGGATGGTTCAGTAAGAAAGCTTTTGCTCGTAGAAAGAGAATGCGAAAGTTGCAACAGCAAAGAGTTTTAGCAGCTGCTAAGCGAAAAACCAATGCCCATACACAAGATATGCTTAATAGAAGCCTAGCTAATTTTCATATCTTAGCTACAACTGCTGCTGACCCAAGTTTGGAACAATTAGTAGCCCCACAACCACAAAACCCAGACCAACCTATGGAGATAGAAAACCCGGAAAACCAAGTGGAAATGCATGACATTAATCCAGAAGAAATTCCTAGGATACCTGCACCAAATCCCCTAGATCCAAATTACGACCCTTGGTGGGACGATAATAGGGACTTTGTGCAACGTTACCCTATCCAGGAATACCCACCCATACAGAACATAGAAGCCTACCCAGGTATGGACCCTTTAGATCCCTATTACCAAGATGATTATATTAGGGAAATCTTAGAAGATCCTTACCGATTTCAGGCACTGTCACCCCCATATCAGGAACCCGCACCCTAGATTCCAAACCCAGTCCGAGAACCTGCACCCCCAATGAGTGCAGAAAACGTTCAAGAACTTAGGACTTTTGCGGAGGAAATTTTAGAAAGCAGTGAGAGAATGCGTCAGGTGGGAGAGAGTCTCGTATGGAAATACGATGAGCGCAATATGGATTTTTGGATAAATCCATATCCGTGAATGTGAGAATGGAGGAAACAGTAGTAATAATAATAATAAAATATAATAAAATAAAATATGTGTGTACGGATGCATATTACTATTAGTGTGATTCTATTTTTGTTGGTATTGTAATATTATTTCAGTACTAGTGTGTAATAGACGCATAATAGTATATGAAAAGAGTATAGTCGCAATGATCGACGCTTTTGGCAAAAATGCGTGTCATGTGATTAACTATATTAAGATATTATTTGTGATATTAATATGGGGTAATTGTTTAAAATTCAGATGGCCGACGAAGGAAACCAAGGAAATCTGAATAATGATAACCAGAGTAACATTAACGTGGTTAATGAGAATCCAAGCATCAATAACAATAACAATCAAGTGGATAATAGTGCTATCCAACACATAGTAGCACAAGGAATTATAGATGCAATGCCATTTATTCTTCAAACTGTTAAGGATGCTGATAATAAAAGTAAGCATAGCAGTAAGCGACCAAGTGAACCAGAGCATAGCGTGAACAATGGACCAATAATTCAATTGCCTATTCCCAAAAGAAGAAGAACCGTGCCTTATGGTTGTTCTTATAAAGAATTCTGGTCTTGTAAACCAATGGAATTCTCAAGCAATGAAGGTGCCATTGCAACCCTACGCTGGATAGAGAAAACTGAGGCAGTCTTAAGGATAAGTAAGTGTGCTGAAGAAGATAAGATACTGTTTGCTTCTAATCTGTTTAAGAATTCAGCGCTAGAATGGTGGAACACTATCCTCCAAACAAAAGGAAGTGATAGAACTTATAATATGGAATGAGAAAAGTTTAAGGACAAGGTAGAAAGGAAATTCTGCCCTCCTAATGAAAAGGAACAGATAGCAAACAAATTCTTAAACCTTAGGATGACTGGTGTGGATAGTAAGGGATATACTAAAATATTCTTCGAATATGCTAGAATAGTGCCAACTCTTGCTTCACCAGAACCAGTGTTAATCTCCCGTTATATTTGGGGAGATAAGACACGTAGTCAAGGCAACTAGACCTCAAACCATAGAAGAAGTAGTAGAACTAGCAAATACCTTGACAGATGAATTAGTTCATACTAGAGAAGAAGATCAGAGGAGAAACTTAACCCAAAGGCTTACACAAGAATTCCGTTCTGGAAATTACAATCGTAGGAATATGGGTTCTACCTCTGCACCATACTGCAAGGTCTGCAAGAAAAAGCATTCGGGAAAATGCTCTATTCTCTGCAATTATTGCAAGATGCCAGGACACAATGAAGAAAATTGCTGGAAGAAATCCAGTAATGGATTGTGCTACAACTGCGGGGAAAAAGGTCATATCAGGCCAAACTGTCCAAAATTGACCCCAGCTGCAAACAACAAGAATACCAAAAATACTAGAGCATTTGTTCTGACTGTAGAGGAAGCCAAGATAATCCCAGATGTTATAGCTGGTATGTTTTTAGTTAATGATATATTTGCTAAAGTATTATTTGACTCTGGTGCGAACCAAAGTTTTATCAATACTTCGTTTTGCAAAATTCTAAATCAGTCATTAACTAAACTAACACAAGAATGTCTAGTAGAGACCGCTAATGGAGAAACTATTAGGATTTCTGAAATCTTGCAGGGAGCAAGAATAGAAATTTTTAATCAGAAATTTATAGCAAACCTATATCCCATGAATCTGGCAGGATTTGATGTTGTTTTAGGAATGGATTGGTTAATAGCCAATAAAGCCAGTATTTTATGTGATCAAAAGTCAATTCAAATAAATTCACCAAAAAGTAAAATGATCACAATTAAAGGAGATAAATCCTCTAGGTCCACAAAATTCATCTCTGTGATGAAAACTGCAAGTTCTATAAGAAAAGGTTCTATAGTGTATTTGATTTCTATAATCACTAACACTAAAGGAAAAGAACTAAAAGATATTCCAGTAGTATGTCTTTCCAGAAGAATTACCAGGACTACCTCTAGACAGAGAAGTTGAATTCAGGATTCATTTAATACTAGGAACATCACCGATTGCCAAAGCACCTTATCGGTTGGCACCTGCAGAAATGCAAGAATTGAAGAAACAATTAGATGAATTGTTAGAGAAAGGATTCATACAACCGAGTTCGTCGCCATGTGGAGCGCCGATATTGTTTGTTAAAAAGAAGGACGGATCAATGCGTATGTGCATTGATTACCGTGAATTAAACAAAGTCACGATTAAGAATCGTTACCCATTACCGAGAATCGATGATCTGTTTGATCAACTGCAAGGAGCTCGATTTTTCTCAAAAATCGATTTAAGGCCAGGATATCATCAATTAAAGGTACAGGAAGAGGACATTCCTAAGACCGCATTTAGAACAAGGTATGGTCATTATGAATTTACTGTCATGCCATTTGGTTTAACCAATGCCCCAGCTGCATTTATGGACATGATGAACCGAATATGTAAGCCATATTTGGATAAATTCATAATTGTCTTCATAGATGATATTCTAATTTACTCTAAGAATAAAGAGGACCATGCAAAACATTTGCACGCACTTTTAAGTTTGTTAAGAAAGGAAAAGTTTTATGCTAAGTTTTCAAAGTGCGAATTTTGGTTAGAACAGGTACAATTCCTTGGACATTTAGTTAATCATGAAAGAATTCATGTAGATCCAACAAAGATTGAGGCAATTACTAAATGGAAAACCCCTGAGTCACCAACCGAGGTTAGAAGTTTCTTAGGATTGGTCGGGTATTATAGAAGATTTATTCAATATTTTTCTAGAATAGCCATTCCTTTAACTAAGTTAACCTGTAAATCTGTTAAGTTTGAATGGGGAGTAAAACAAGAAGAAGCTTTTAAAATTCTTAAGCATAGATTAACCCATACACCCATATTAGCGTTACCAGAAGGAACTGAAGATTTTGTAGTCTACTGTGATGCTTCTAAATTAGGTTATGGATGTGTATTGATGCAACGCCAAAATGTTATAGCCTATGCATCTAGACAACTTAAGAATCATGAAGAGAATTATTCAACCCATGATTTAGAGTTAGGAGCTATAATTTTTGCTCTTAAGATTTGGAGACATTACCTTTATGGTAGTAAGTTTACCATATTCACTGATCATAAGAGTTTAAGGTATATTTTCAAACAAAAGGAGTTGAATATGAGACAAAGACGTTGGATGGAAATGCTTAGTGATTATGATTGTGATATCCAGTATCATGAAGGAAAAGCAAATGTAGTGGCAGATGCTTTAAGCCGAAAGTATCATGAAAAGTCAAGAAGGGTACGTTCTCTTAAATTAAATCTGCAAGTAGATTTAAATGATCAGATAAGAGAAGTACAAGAATCAGTAATCAAGGATGATTCTGAAAAATTAAAAGGTATGCCAAAAGAATTAAAACTGTCACACCCCGAATTTCCACGTGTCACCGGTGGGCCCGGTGGGGAGTATCGTGACGTAGTTGATATCATCATAGTCAAACAACACAATCTTTAAATGCACAGCAGAAGAAAGAGATAAATACATTACAAACCGATATAAAGTAATATCCAAGTATTACAAGAGGAATGTAAAAGATCCACAGGCGGATCATAAATAAAGGAAACATAGTTCATCAGACTTAAATGCATCCAAGCTTGCGAGACTCTTATTGATGCTAAGGAGAGGCCAGCCTATTACGAGTACTACCTGCACTTAACCTTTTTGGGAAAATACGTCAGTTTACACTGGTAAATACAATTAACTGACTCATTTTGAAAAGGTTTAATAAAATTGATTTGAATGCACGTGGCATAAATATTTTTATAACTTGGGATAATTATTTGAATATAATACTTGTAAACGAATTACATGTTCCTTATGCGTTCAGTAGCCCGATCAGTAGACCGAGTTAAAGATCAATAGACACACCACATTATTGAGTTATACACTGAAAGATGTACGCCTACATCCCATGCTAAGGTCGTGGCCATCTCGTAAGATGATGCCAAGGATATCCGGGACATGGTCATTAACCCCCAAAGGCTTTAAGCAAACAAAACATTTCAAAACAAGGCATATCAATGATTTAACCTCTAATCGATTAAAGATTCAATGCCGGACCAAGCGGTATTTTATATACCGTACCCCAAGCCCGTATAGGGAAAATAAGTTAAAAGTATTTACCTGAGCTAAATATAAATTCAATCCCAGCCGTATCAAATCAGCAAGTACAGATAGCTTTTACTGGGCTCCTAAATCTGTAACGAAGGTTTTTAATAACCTTTTATATTTCTAACGGGTCTTTATTTAAGCCTAAGCTTAGACCGGTTAGTTTTAAAGGAAGATATGGTTCAAAACACATGGTTAAGCGAGAACCGGATTAGAATGTGGTTTAGACCCTACAAGCTTGTATACTTGTATAATAAGGATAAACTAAACACATTCTGGATTTTGAGACATAAACGATATGATTTGACCCGTTTCGGCTAATACATGCAAACTAGTTACATAAGCCGATCCGAACGCGACAAGTGCGTAACGAGTAATCAAATGAGTCATCTTCAAGTTTCCTAAGTTAATATGCCTTAATTATGTTGTGACATCAGAAAGATATCTTCTATTATGCCCAAAACGGATTTAGACACAAATTACGCCCCGTAGGGGTATTTTGGTCATTTAAAAGGTTATAAAAGAGTTTAAATATAAACCTGAGTTTCGGGTCTGATGTAATCGTTAAAAATACTTAATTTACTAGGTTATATCAGTAGGGTATCATATATATATGTGAAATCTATCCTTTATAACCAAGCTATGCCTCTTAGGGTATTTTGGTAATTTCACATAGGCTTAAAAAGTCAAAACTGAAACCTGAGTTTAAAAATTTAGCTTACTGTAAAAATATAATAATTTACTTAAAATATCAGTAGGTATCAAACCTTATGTGCTCAACATAATCTTAATACATACTATGCGTCAAAAATGCCTAAAAGGCGATTTGGAGCCATTTTCGGGTTTTTAAAAGAAAGCTGATATTTTTACAATTCCAGGGGGTTACACTAGTATGAAACCAAGTTGTGTGACCTCAGGGGGTTACACTAGTATGAAACCTGGTCCAATTAAGGCTCTAAGGCATTTCTAAACAATGCTTAAACGGTTCAGAACTGAAAATCAAAGCAGAGGTCAAACTATGCGACTTTCGGTTCCAAATCGAGCCTAAACTGAAAATTGTCGAGTTGAACATGTTCGGACATGTTCCTACATTAATTACCAAGTTATAGTAATGATCAAACGGTTGCAAGTATCCTACATTGCTAATTATGCTTTAATTTGAAAATAAACATTCTGTTGACTTTTTAAAGTAAGCTTTGACTCGACAATTAACATAGTTAGAGTGGGAATCTAAAAGTACCCTTTTAAGGGTTTATTACCCACATAAATACCTACTTAAAGGTACTTTTAATTCGTGATTAGACTGAGCACATATTAATTAATCACGAAGTCAAACCTTAATTACGACGGTTTGACTTTTAGCTAATTAACTAAGCTAAAACGAATTTAGAAAGGTTAAGTATACTTACAAGGGTCCTAATTATAATTAGGGATCACTAGGAAGGTTGCTTGCTGACCAGAGAGCTCCAGAAAGTAAGTTGTGAATGTTGCAAATGCAAATACCCAAATGTTGCAACTTTGCATCTCTTATATAGGCTTTTAAATTCAAGTAGATCATGCCATGTAACTCTAGTGATGTTATAAGATCATCCCAGGTGGCCTAGGATGCTAAAAACCAGATATAGGAGCCCCTGAATTCGAAAACCACCCAAATAAGGCGGTGTAACCGTTTTAACAGGCAGCTGGAAGTTTTTCTGCATCTGGGACCTGCTTGCGCACCGTAACGTTATTGGTGTTGAGGTGCACAAGGATCATGCCAGCACAAAGAATCTTTCAAATGTTGACAATTTTGACCCCTGGACTTCCAAACTTGATTTTACCTTTATTTCTTGCACATTGGGCCCTCTAAATTGAATTCTAAGGGCTTCAAGACTTATACCAACTTTGTTAAGTCCTTGGTTAACTTTTGATCACCCGAAAAGTCATAGATTTCAGCGTTGACGCTTTTAACCCCTCGCACACGAATTTTATCATAACTTTCTCATACGATAACGAAACTTGGTGAAATTTTTATCACGCATTCTAGTGAGCATAATTAATCGTTACAAAGCTTCGGGTTTGCTAAAAGGTCACTCAGAGGTATACTTTAAACATGTTGACACATTTAACCCCTGCAGTTTGTAATCTCTCACCTTCTTTCATAATTAGCTTCGTATGGTCCATGATTTATTTGTTTAAGGTTATAAACATCATGTAGGGTTATTATAAAGTATATTTATCCATTGTTTGACATTTTGAACCCTTATATTCACATACTTTCCATGTTTGTCAACTTTAGTCCCTCTAGAGTATACTTTCGCACGTTCAAGCTTGTGACACGTGTCAATACATTATAGGACGTGAATTTTCGAGGTGTTACATCCTCACCCCCTTAAAATAAATCTCGACCTAGAGATTTGCTAAAATTATGGAAGTACTTTTTGTCGCATAATGGACTTAACCTCAATAGCATACCTGGAGCTTTTCCAAGCTCCCAAGTTGACCTTTATAATGGGTACATGTATCCTTTTGGAGCTTCTTCACCTGTCGATCCTTAATCGACATAGGTTGCTCATTATATCATAAATCTGCATATCATTATGTGATAATGCTTCTCTACATATTGGAGAAACATATCCTTAAATCCTTAATGTGTAATGCATTGCAAGATCCGTTAAGCCCCTTAAATAGGTTTTAGCTTTTAAGCTATTTGATCTTGCTACATTCGATTCCTTCGAATGATTCTATATATTCCGAGCTTAATTAGCCTGATCATTTAACAAACTGGCACACCCTTTCAAGGTGATATCTTTTGTTGAACCTTATTCTTTAACAAGAACTTAGGAGGGTTGCCACTTTCATTAATCCTTGATTTTCTACCGAATACTGGCAACTTACAATCGATTATGGATTTGTATGATCTTATTTGTTGTTTCCTAGGCAACTTTCAGATCCTGATAATTGGACTTACCAATTCTCTATCTAACAATAGATGTTTAACATTCCATCTATACAAGGTCTCCAAAGGAGCAACCTTGATACTTATATATCAACTATTATAGAAAAGCTTAATTTAAGGTGAGATGATTATTCCAACCATTGCTTAAAACTAATCTTAAGGAATTAGCTAATCCTTGCCGTTAGTCGAACAAATCGACGATCCTGGGCAGCTGATGGAAATTCTTAGTTGTTGCCTAATTTGGGTTGCGGTAATCAATGCATAAGCAAAATGAACCGTCTTTCTTAATTAACAATACCGAATTCTTAGAATATAGGGTTAGGCTATATGAATTATTTATTTCAAAACTTATTTAATTAGGGTTTTGATTCTTCCAATAATGGCACTAGCCGTCTTGGAGATTTCATAATGATACCGCCCTAAATGGGATATAAATCTTAATTCTACCTGCCTTTCAGGGGTAAACAGGGTAATCTTAGGAGAAGATAATCAAGTTATAAGGAGGTTACAGAGGTTTTCCAAATCTCAGGCTCCAATTCATCTATCATAGTTTGTGTCAGGTAGGTGACATATTTATGTTACGAGTCCATGAATTCTTTAATCGAAGACATTTACCTGGACAATTCCATTCTGGATATCTTCTTTGAATACCTTTAGCTGATTTTAGTACCATATGACCATCGGAATATCCTTGTGGTTCCATGCATTTAACCTCCATACTGATCAGGCATGGAAGCAATCTATGGAACATATTAAGATACACCAATCCTCATGTGGCGCTTTTATCATACCATCTGGCATTCGCAATCTATAGAGATCAAAGAGATATCAACTATACATGCTGACGCACTTCTTCTAGAGAGAGGGTACTTCTAGAATTCCATGATTAGAGATTTCTAACAAGAACAGAAGAAATGGTTCTTATGATTTCGCCTGTAAGTCTTACCTTACACTTAACATCTGGGGTTCTTACGGAAAGTTTCTAAAAGTTTGCTAAGCTTATGGTCTTATGAGAGACTTAGCAGTACCTGTAACTAAACATAACTCTTAGCAATGAAATCACAATAAGGGATTTATCTAGTGTCATTATTAATGTGAATTGCCTCTAATCATGCATCAGGAGGGTTTAACGCCTCCATTCTTAATCCTTTTAAACTTAGCTGTAAAATCTTTGACAAACTTTAGGGCAGTCTCAGCTTTGACTGTTCATTTCTTAATCTATAAAATGCGAGTAGCTGAGGCAGATCCATGATGGATTTATAATGAGCAGGCCTTGAAACCTTAATGTGCCCTCTTATTGTCGACGCTAAATCATAATATTTATATAGTGCATTATGCTTAAATTCTAGATTAACCGAATAAGGGCACTATTTCAAACAATGAGCCAAGGTTTGCAACACACTGCCGATAGTTTATAACTCTTATGGGGGGAGTCGGAAAATTCTTATTCCATCTTTTTCCATTTCGTGAAGCGACTAATAAGTTTTCTAATAAGGTCCTTAAAATTTGGACCATCCCATAATGTATAAGAGCATCTTTCTTGTGGACTCCATTAATGTCCTTACTAATCAATGGTATTGCCATCAAATGACTGTGACGTATACCTCACCGTGTCCTTTCCAGCATAACTGCTGACATACCTAATGATTTCTATTTCATTTAACAGTTCCCTGAAATCGATGGTCCCTTTTTACTATTGAAGTCTCTTGACTTCCAAGAGACGAGGTACTTTTAAGTAAAACCTAAAAAGAATGGACTCCTTGCCACATATGATTTTATTTGGATTATTCTTCGCATATGAAGTATGAATAAAGCTCTTATCATGAGTAGCGACATGTGTTTTTGAGCAAACACCATTTGGCTTCTTGAACCTTTTCATGACTTTTCTCAAAGCCTTCCTGACAGTTGCGTTAATTACAGTTTTGGAGATTAACTCCATAAATATTGAGATCCGTATGTGATGCACCCTTAACATTTGTCGCATTTCTAGCATCGCGACCGTTGTTGTCTCTTCTGAGTTTTCCATACTCAAAGCTTTGGTGTTAAATACCAAATTCAACAGGTGCTTAGGCAATCCATACCCGGTGTCTCCTTACAGATGACACATCCCCCGGTCTGATCATAGAAACATTTTCCAAAGTGCTTCTTCCCGCAGGTTCCACATTCGGGTTTTGCTTCCCTTAGCTTGGACTGGTCATAGCTTGGACCGGTCTTACCCTTTTTGTACCCCTTATTTGGGGTATTACTGCATTTTCGCTTATGATCCTTCAATACACGGTCCACGGCATTGTTTACGGCTGTATCCAACATAGCCTGTAACTCGGTGCCCGTGATATTCAGTCTTGCATTATCATTCTGATCAACTGGATGCTTTTGAGCTTCAGAGGAATCAGCAATGGTGAAGCTTTGAAGGCTACAAACCAAGTAGTAATAATTGGTTTAATTATATGGTGAATTGTCGAATTTGTTGATTTAATAGCCATGGTACTAATAAGCCATATAGGCGAATAGATAGTATTAAATTTATTTGATTATGTTTTTGCCTTGGTTTTTAAATAAACCACCCTTGGCGTGTAAACGGAATATAATCCTTCATATTTATTAGACATGGGACATAAATCACGACTGTCAATGTCGTACCGACATTTTATATAGCACAAGATTTTGTTCCCAAGGACTCTTGATGGCACAGGGCCTAGTCACTTAGGGAAAAATCTAAAACATAATCGATGTTTCCTTTGGATCGGAAAATTTCATAGTTCATTGTCTTGTCAAGAATTTATGAAATAAAACTATCTTTTCATGTATACACCTGTGCTCGTAGGTATACATCCCAAATGGATGTTTTGATGCATACATCATGTTCGACGTTCACTAGCCATGATTCCTATTGATCATTTACGCTAAATAAGGGATTTGGAAAATTCCTAATATAAGGATGACAAGTGTGATTTTATCGCATCACTGTTGTCGGGAGTGTTAACACATTTTCAGATGTTAACAAGGATCTGAATCTCTTTTTAAACAGGTTTTACCATCTTAGCTAGGTCTTTAATGACATTCAAGCTAGGTCAAACTCTTTAAGATTTTCTTTTAATATTTATACTGGCAGGAAAGGAATGATATTTATTTTTATTCAGGATTTTTATTATAACTATCCTGGATTTAAAATATAACTATAGCACATCAAGTCAAGTCACAAGGGCAACTTTAAATTATAAACCATGATTTTGTAGAATCAAGGTATTTAGGCTTGAACGTGTTCATGCCTTTTCTTGACAGGGAGTTGTAGGCTACGACTGCCTTTAGTCTCAGAGGACGTTAATTATAGCCCGTAGGCATTATATCCCTAATGGATGTTTAAATCACAAAATAAGAAAGGATTTAGGGAGAATCCAGTATAAGGATGATTTATGTGATTTTATAGAACCACGTCTGCCAGAAAGTTAATATGTTACAGATGTTAACAAGGATGTGAATCTCTTGAATAGGTCCTACCATCTTGGCCTCGTCATATAGGCTAGGTTTACCTTTAAGATCCCTTTTTAATAATTAACGCAGAACAATCCTAACTCGGGATGTTAATAAGGATCTGAACCTAAATTGAGGAACTGCTATCTTGGCCGGGTCTTAATAATGACACGAGGCTAGGTCTTGTCCTTTTTAGATTTTGCCATTCTATTATAATGGTAGATCTTACAAAATGAATGTTAATAAGGATCTGAATCTAAATTGAGGAACTACCATCTTGGCCGGGTCTTAATAATGACCCGAGACTAGGTCTTGTCCTTTTTAGATTTTGCCATTTTATTATAATGGTAGATCTTATAAAAGGAAAATATAATCATTCCATTAAAATTTAAACAAGTATATGGTTGCCCTAAACGGGACTTGAAAGGAATAATGTTGTCCTCGAAGGGACTAAAAGATAAATATCGTTATAAAGACTTTTTAAGGAAACGATCTTCAGCAAAAGGAGTTTCTTCTTCATTTTATTTCTGAATGCTTTCTCCTTGGTTGCACGTTTCATCCTAGCCGCTGTACGAAGGTCAGCAATTCAAGGCTCCGGGTGTGGAGAATTCCTATTACGGTTTCTTCGCTTCGCGACGTATCCAATATATAAAAATCGGAAGCAAAAAATTTCCAGATGAGGATTGAGAATATTCCTATGTTAAGTCTAGACTCAGAAGGTCAAGGAATGTGCTAATATGTCATTGAGATTAAACACAAAAAGCTAGTGTTTAATTCACTCAATGTTGGCTCTGATACCAACCTGTCACACCCCGAATTTCCACGTGTCACCGGTGGGCCCGGTGGGGAGTATCGTGACGTAGTTGATATCACACAATCTTTATATGCACAGCGGAAGCAAGAGATAAATACATTACAAACCGATATAAAGTAATATCCAAGTATTACAAGCGGAATGTAAAAGATCCACAGGCGGATCATAAATAAAGGAAACATAGTTCATCAGATTTAAATGCATCCAAGCTTGCGAGACTCTTATTGATGCTAAGGAGAGGCCAGCCTATTACGAGTAGTACCTGCACTTAACCTTTTTGGGAAAATACGTCAGTTTACACTGGTAAATACAATTAACTGACTCATTTTGAAAAAGGTTTAATAAAATTGATTTGAATGCACGTGGCACAAATATTTTTATAACGTGGGATAATTATTTGAATATAATACTTGTAAACGAATTACATGTTCCTTATGCGTTTAGTATCCCGATCCGTAGACCGGGTTAAAGATCAATAGACACACCACATTATTGAGTTATACACTGAAAGATGTACGCCTACATCCCGTGCTCAGGTCGTGGCCATCTCGTAAGATGATGCCAAGGATATCCGGGACATGGTCATTAACCCCCAAAGGCTTTAAGCAAACAAAACATTTCAAAACAAGGCATATCAATGATTTAACCTCCAATCGATTAAAGATTCAATGTCGGACCAAGCGGTATTTTATATACCGTACCCCAAGCTCGTATAGGGAAAATAAGTTAAAAGTATTTACCTGAGCTAAATATAAATTCAATCCTAGCCGTATCAAATCAGCAAGTACAGATAGCTTTTACTGGGCTCCTAAATCTGGAATGAAGGTTTTTAATAACCTTTTAGATTTCTAACGGGTCTTTATTTAAGCCTAAGCTTAGACCGGTTAGTTTTAATGGAAGATATGGTTCAAAACGCATGGTTAAGCGAGAACCGGATTAGAATGTGGTTTAGACCCGACAAGCTTGTATACTTGTATAATAAGGATAAACTAAACACATTCTGGATTTTGAGACATAAACGATATGATTTGACCCGTTTCGGCTAATACATGCAAACTAGTTACATAAGCCGATCTGAACGCGACAAGTGCGTAACGAATAATCAAATGAGTCATATGCAAGTTTCCTAAGTTAATATGCCTTAATTATGTTGTGACATCAGAAAGAAATCTTCTATTATGCCCAAAACAGATTTAGACACAAATTACGCCCCGTGGGGGTATTTTGGTCATTTAAAAGGTTATAAAAGAGTTTAAATATAAACCTGAGTTTTGGGCCTGATGTAATCAGTAAAAATACTTAATTTACTAGCTTATATCAGTAGGGTATCATATATATGTGAAATCTATCGTTTATAACCAAACTATGCCTCTTAGGGGTATTTTGGTAATTTCACATAGGCTTAAAAAGTCAAAACTGAAACCTGAGTTTAAAACTTTAGCTTACTGTAAAAATATAATAATTTACTTAAAATATCAGTAGGTATCAAACCTTATGTGCTCAACATAATCTTAATACATACTATGCGTCAAAAATGCCTAAAAAGGCGATTCGGAGCCATTTCCGGGTTTTTAAAAGAAAGCTGATATTTTTACAATTCCAGAAGGCTCAAAATATTTTATTTGTCAAATAAAATCAGTAGAAAAAGGTTTGGGGTCAAAAGGATTTGTAAAACTCGTTTTATGGCTTAAAAGGGCAAAACCGTCATTAACCGAATCAAACTTAAAGACCTATGTTATGATCAGCCAAAAATTAAATAAAAATATTCATAAACCACAAAATATTATATTATATTAGTGGGTAAAAAGTTTGATATCAAAAAGTGGGTTAACTAGGCTATACGCTAATTATGTCGTTTAATTAACAAAAGGCTTTCAATTTACGCTAATGAGCATATCTCTTAGTCTAGACCTCAAACTGATGTCAAATTTTAGGTGCAAGTTTATAAATCAGTAACTAAGGTTTCTACTCTTTTACTTTTTCAAAAATCACGTTTTATAGTCAAAAGGGCATAATAGTCAATAATTAAGCGTTTAACGTAAACATGCATATGAATCGGATAACTAATGAACCAAGTTGTGTGACCTCAGGGGGTTACACTAGTATGAAACCTGGTCCAATTAAGGCTCTAAGGCATTTCTAAACAATGCTTAAACGGTTCAGAACTGAAAGTCAAAGCAGAGGTCAAACTATGCGACTTTCGGTTCCAAATCGAGCCTAAACTGAAAATTGTCGAGTTGAACATGTTGGGACATGTTCCTACATTAATTACCAAGTTATAGTAATGATCAAACGGTTGCAAGTATCCTACATTGCTAATTATGCTTTAATTTGAAAATAAACATTCTGTTGACTTTTTAAAGTAAGCTTTGACTCGACAATTAACATAGTTAGAGTGGGAATCTGAAAGTACCCTTTTAAGGGTTTATTACCCACATAAATACCTACTTAAAGGTACTTTTAATTCGTGATTAGACTGAGCACATATTAATTAATCACGAAGTCAAACCTTAATTACGACAGTTTGACTTTTAGCTAATTAACTAAGCTAAAACGAATTTAGAAAGGTTAAGTATACTTACAAGGGTCCTAATTATAATTAGGGATCACTAGGAAGGTTGCTTGCTGACCAGAGAGCTCCAGAAAGTAAGTTGTGAATGTTTCAAATGCAAATACCCAAATGTTGCAACTTTGCATATCTTATATAGGCTTTTAAATTCAAGTAGATCATGCCATGTAACTCTAGTGATGTTATAAGATCATCCCAGGTGGCCTAGGATGCTAAAAACCAGATATAGGAGCCCCTGAATTCGAAAACCACCCAAATAAGGCGGTGTAACTGTTTTAACAGGCAGCTGGAAGTTTTTCTGCATCTGGGACCTGCTTGCGCACCGTAACGTTATTGGTGTTGAGGTGCGCAAGGATCATGCCAGCACAAAGAATCTTTCAAATGTTGACAATTTTGACCCCTGGACTTCCAAACTTGATTTTACCTTTATTTCTTGCACATTGGGCCCTCTAAATTGAATTCTAAGGGCTTCAAGACTTATACCAACTTTGTTAAGTCCTTGGTTAACTTTTGATCACCCGAAAACTCATAGATTTCAGCGTTGACGCTTTTAACCCCTCGCACACGAATTTTATTATAACTTTCTCATACGATAACGAAACTTTGTGAAATTTTTATCACGCATTCTAGTGAGCATAATTAATCGTTACAAAGCTTCGGGTTTGCTAAAAGGTCACTCAGAGGTATACTTTAAACATGTCGACACATTTAACCCCTGCAGTTTGTAATCTCTCACCTTCTTTCACAATTAGCTTCGTATGGTCCATGATTTATTCGTTTCAGGTTATAAACATCATGTAGGGTTATTGTAAAGTATATTTATCCATTGTTTGACATTTTGGACCCTTATATTCACATACTTTCCATGTTTGTCAACTTTAGTCCCTCTAGAGTATACTTTCGCACGTTCAAGCTTGTGACACGTGTCAATACATTATAGGACGTGAATTTTCGAGGTGTTACAAAAACAAGGAACAGATGGAATTTGGAGATTCCATGAAAACAGAATGTGGATACCTAAATTAGGAAACCTACGTCATCATATATTAGAAGAAGCCCATAAGTCTAAATATACGATGCATCCAGGAAGTGATAAAATGTACCAGGATTTAAGAAAAAATTTATGGTGGATAGGAATGAAAAAGGACATAGCAGTCTATGTTTCTAAATGTTTAACTTGTTTACAAGTTAAGGCTGAACATCAGAAACCCTCAGGTTTGTTACAACAATTAGAAATGCCGGTGTGGAAATGGGAATTTATAACAATGGATTTTGTTACTAAATTACCTAAAACCAAGAAAGGAAATGATACAATCTGGGTGATTGTAGATAGACTAACCAAGTCAGCTCATTTCCTACCAATGAAGGAAACTTTCAGTATGGAACAATTAGCTAAACTATATGTAAATGAAATTGTTTCTTTACATGGTATTCCTTTATCAATTGTTTCTGATAGAGATAGTCGATTTACCTCTCATTTTTTGTCAGGTTTCCAAAAGGCAATGGGAACTAAGTTAAAGCTAAGTACGGCTTATCATCCACAAACAGACGGACAAAGCGAAAGGACAATTCAGACAACGGAAGACATGCTTAGAGCTTGTGTAATTGATTTCGGAGGTAATTGGGATGATCACTTACCTTTAATAGAATTTTCTTATAATAATAGTTATCACACAAGTATCAATGCTGCACCATTCGAAGCACTTTATGGACGAAAGTGCCGAACCCCAGTCTGTTGGGCAGAAATTGGGGAAAAGCAACTATCTGGACCAGAAATAGTGCAGGAAACAACTGACAAAATTATTCAAGTCAAGGAACGACTGAAAGCAGCACGTGATAGATAGAAAAGTTATGTTGATAACAGGCGAAAACCATTGGAGTTTCAAGTAGGAGATAAAGTATTATTGAAAGTCTCTCCTTGGAAGGGAATAGTAAGATTCATCAAACGGGGAAAGCTAAGTCCCAGGTATATTGGACCTTTTGAGATTATTTGAAGAATAGGACCTGTAGCCTATCAGCTACAACTGCCAGAGGAGATGGCAGGAATACATGATGTATTTCATGTATCTAATCTCAAAAAGTGTTTAGCTGATGAATCACTAATAGTACCTCTTAAAGATATAGAGGTAAATGAACAACTCAAGTTTGTAGAAAGGCCTCTACAGATTGAAGACAGGAAAATCAAAAATCTCAAGCATAAGAGACCAGTTTTAGTCAAAGTAAAGTGGGATTCCAAAAGAGGACCTGAGTATACATGGGAGCTTGAATCTGAAATGCAAAGGAAATATCCGCACTTGTTCCAGTAGATCTCGAGGACGAGTTCTAAAACAAGGTGGGGATAATGTAACAACCCTCCGTAAAAACCAACACTCTCATAATATTTCTGACACCCTATTATATCTTAAAATATCTTTATATGTCTGTAAATACACCCCGTATGTGAAAACCAAGCCCGTAATACGTTATAGTATTTAAATAAAATATAAAAGTTTAAATTTAGGGCTGAGGCGGGCCGCGTGAACCCACCTCAAACCCTTACGTGCGAGGTATGAAGGCTAGAATCAGAAATCGTTGATTTCTTTAGATCAAGCGGGCCGCGTAAGACCCCGTTTAAGTTAACGCGGGCCGCGAGAGACCCAAAATGTGGCGCAGACCGGTGATGACACGTGTCATCATCGTGTCGAAGCTAGGTGGTGATCCGGACAAGCTATACGTTGACCATATGTTGACGCGGGCCGCGTAGCCCTATGGCTACGCTTACGCGGGCCGCGTGAGAGTCGAATTCAGCAACTATATAAGCAGGCCATCGGGTTTCACTTTCCGTCGCTCACATCTTTCTTTCTAAACGAATTTCTGAAGTTATAAGCATTATAGTCTGGTATTATACCCCTAATTAGCGAGGTTCTGCTCCGTTGTAAGTATTATAACCCTAGTTTCGTAATAGTTACGCTGCCCGATTGATTTAGGGTTCCGTAACAACTGTCGTGCTTCTGCCCGACGTAGTTGTTGGAATGCCGTCTCGGGGAGGGTATCATTAATATTTTCAAAGGGTTATGATGCTAACCAATGTACATTTGTATAAATTATAGATTATATCCAGGAAACCCTTACAAGCAATCTAAGATAGCAATGTGAGTAATCCTTCTTTTTGTGTAAAGCTTTTTTTTAGTTTATCCTCTTTTTGTTAATCTTTTTGGTAATGTTTTACCAAACCTTAAATGTTTTACTATGAAATTTAGCAGTGATTGAGTCTTTGTAGTTCTTCAATTACTGCCGGTATGTTGGGCTTTTGTATACAAAATGTACTACACTGTGAGTAGTAAGTCGAGGATGACAATACGTTACCATTGGACAATGAGTTAGCCAATGGGTAATATGACCCACAAGTCAGGGTTGACAGTACTAATGGAGTAATTGTGTAGACATAAACAATGTGATCGCTCTCAATACTGTTCATTGTGACTTTTATTTAAACCTGATTAAACTGGGATTCACTCACCAGTATTTCCGACTGACAAATGTTTTTAAAACACGTTTCAGGTAACCCAATGTGACAGCCAGTTAGTAAAAAGCCAGCTGGAGAGCACTAAAGGCTTGGGAAAATGTGGCTATAAAAGTTACCAAATAAACGATGTTTTAAAATTCAATAAAATAGGGTTTATCCCTATAAATGTATTGTACTAAGAAACTTGGGTTTTACCCATGTGATTATTAATATTAAATGAGGTGGTTTTACTCTGATAAACATTTCCTAACTACGGTCCTGATGTAAATTCTGTTGCAAGATTAAATAACTGATACCACCAAAACTCTGAGATCGCGTCCGCCCGTTTCCGGGAAACAGGAATCAGGGGTTGCGACACTTTTTACCTAAGGTGTGTGGACGAAAAATTCCAAGGGGTTCGGATGAAAAAATTCAAGGGGTGCGGACGAAAAAATCCAAGGGGTGCGGACGGGATTTTCAACGGAAAATAGCACTAAATTTTTTTTTCCCGGGAGTGCGCCCGCCCACCTTGGGCTAGGGGTAAGTCCGCCCCTGACCCCAGCCCCACCCACTCCCCACCTTTCTCTCTGTTTCCCCACCATCAACCACCACCCAGCTCCGCCACTGTTCCGCCATTAAAACATACTGCACAGTCGTTCATAAGAAGAAATTTTGGAGTTTTTGGTGGGTTGGTGGAAGGTGGAGGATTTAACCGGGCTTTCAGGTGAAGGGCTTAAAGCCCAAGACTATGTGTGTGGGCTGCTGTCAATAATTATAAGGCTTGAGGAGAGGGCTGCCGCAAGGGCAAAAGAAGGCCCGAGTATTCCGTTTAGTTGGATCTTTGATAGAGAATTGAAGCTCTGAAAAACAAGTTTTAAGGTTATGTTGCTTTCTATGGATAGAGGTTAAAAAAACCTATGTTAGGGGTTTGTTTTGTGTAGTGATTATGTGTTTTGTTCTTGAATTTGGAATGTGTTACTAGTTTAAACTTGTTTGGATGTTGGACATATTATAGAACTTGTTATGCCAGTTTTGATGATGATGGTGGTTATCGTCTGTATCGTGTTGTGTTGTTGAGGCGTGGTGGCTATGGTTGTTTTTTGAAAGGGTTCGCCATCAACCTCCCGTTTTCGATGTCACAGATCATGAACTGTGCAGTGTGTTTTAATGGCGGAGCAGCGGCAGATCTGGGTGGTGGTTGTTGGTTAATGGTGGGGGGAAACAAAAAGAAAGGTGGGGGTGGGTGGGGTGGGGTTGTTTTGTTTTTATAGAGTGGAGAAGATGAAGGGTAAATTTGTCATTTCACATTTACTTAACGGAGAAAATTAACCGTCATCCACTCCAGGGACTAACCGAGTAACAAACTATCAAACCACAGGGAGCACCGATGTAAATTCCAAAAGTTATGGACTATAGGTGTGATTTTGCAAAACCACAGGGATTATCCGTGCATTTCACTCTTAATATTATAACAATAGTTATTTTCTTTACTTTTTAACTTTAATCATTTTTTAATATCACGGGTTGGGATAAACTTGGTGTCAACTGGTATCAAGCTAGTACTGGTATCGAAAATGCCTGTACAGTTCTGTTCGGTATCGGTACATGAAGGTAAAAACCGGCACTAGTACAGAAAACGGCAAAAGTTGGTACCGAATTGATATTGGAAATCTTTTGGTTTAGGAAATTCAGTGCTGCTCCCGGGTACCATTTGCTCATCCCTGATCACGAGTACCATACGAACAATGGTATCGTACAACTTTTTTTTGTTGATTTTTTTCAACTTTTAATTTTTTTTTCTTTTTTTAGTTTCAGGGGTAGGGATGAGCTCGTTTCCAACCGATACAGAATCAGTACTGATATCAAAAATACCAGTTATTATACCGGTATATGAATGTAAAAAACGGTAGTGAACCGGTACAAGGAACGGAAAAGTCGGTACCGAATTGGTACTTAAGATCTTTCTATTCGGCAAATTTGGTACCGGTACCTAGAACCATTTGCTCATCTCTGACCACGGGTTTCATACGAACAACATCGTTACCATACAATTTTTTTGGTTGATTTACTTTCGGTTATCTTTTAGTTTTTTTTTCTACATTTTCTTTTTAATTTTGTCAGCACTTTCGTTCGTAACGCGCCCGTGGTGATTTCAAAACACATGTAAACATACACTAAATAACAAAAGAAATTCGCCGCAACGCAGCAAACTTCTTTAAACCTAGTTTATTTAAAAGTTATATTGTAAGCCATCACCCCCCCCCCCCCCCTAGGGGGTGTTTGGCCTAACTTTTTTAACAAAGCTTATAGCTTTTTTTTTTTTTTTATAAAATAAGCTTAACTTGGTGTTTGGTTTAGCTTTTTAAGCTTATGCTTATTAGCTTATATAAGCTAATTTGAAGAAGCTTATTTGAAGATGGTTTTTTAGCTTATTTGAAGAAGCTTCTTTGTGTAAGAGCAAATGATAGAAAAAAAATGCTATAAACTACTTTAAAATATAACCATAAGCCAAAAATAAAAGGTAGGCCAAACACCCCCTTAGCCTCCTTTTCAGCCATGAATAAAGAGGCCCCTCACGACTAATTTTTCAATTCCTTATTTACTACTGCCACAGACCCACACCACTTCGGCCTGACCAAGACAGGTGCTGACCCGCAACGTCTCGACCGGACTGCCGCCGACCATACAATCTCCACACGACCTCCACTGACTCAAACCCTCGAATACCATTCACCACACCTTGCTACCCCTAAATTATAAAAAAAAAACTAATTACTTACTAGCCTCCATTTTGTTTTGACATAATATAAGAACTATAGTTTTTCAATTTGAAGGACTAAGAAGTATTAACTTATACAATCCAATACGATATTATTAGCGCATATATATTGTATATATTTTGTATAGTCTATGGGTATGTTTGGCAAAAGTAGCTAGTGGCTGCTAGCTGGAAGCTGTAAGCTGGTAGCTGGTGGCTGGAAGCTGTTAGCTGTAGCTGTTAGTTAGTAGCTGTAGCTTTTTAGATATATTTGATGTTTGGTAGAGTAGCTGGAGCTTTTAATAAAATGTATAAAATGACCAAAATGGACATAACTAAAAATTTAGAAAGTTGATGCATTAAAAAGTTTCCTAATTTTAGAGGTTAAAATAGTCATTTTTTTCCCTAAAAGCTTGTAGCTCCTTCTAAACGCTACTAGTAGTAGCGTTCAACCAAAAGCTTCAAGCTCCTAACCTAAAAGCTTAAAGCTCCTTCAACCAAACAAGACTTTTTATTTAGTAGGAGCTTTTTCTTAAAACCTTAAAGCTAGAAGCTCCTAAAAGCTCCATGCCAAACATACCCTATATTTGATATAGTTTCCATACTTAGCGCATTGTATTGTATTATATATTGTACCCCCTTTTCTAATAAATGATCAAGAGATTACATTCCTGTATGGTATCATACCATTCGATCATGCCCTAACCCTAAACTGCCGTCGCTCCCTCCTCCTCTCCTTCTTCTTCTTGGTGCCATCGCACAACCATCCCCTCTCTTCTCATGGAC
The DNA here is from genome assembly GCA_030545235.1 of Helianthus tuberosus. Classification (NCBI taxonomy): domain Eukaryota; kingdom Viridiplantae; phylum Streptophyta; class Magnoliopsida; order Asterales; family Asteraceae; genus Helianthus; species Helianthus tuberosus. Next base: position 143,413,477 of record CM060434.1, on the reverse strand, counting down.
ACTAAGATTCATCCGACCATGACGGTCAACAACATCAAAAACATGATACCCATCACCCTTGAAGTCGAAACATCTGATTACACCACCTGGACCGCTCTCTTTGAGGTCCACTGCAACGCCTACCAGGTTCTTGACCATCTCAAACCGAAACAACCTGCTGCCGCCCCTGCTCCCGCCGCTGGCTCTCCCGAAGCCACTGCCCTGGTCGAGTCGGAGGCTCTCTGGAAGCGCCTTGACTCCATCGTCCTGCAGTGGATTTATGGCACCATCTCTACAGAACTTCTCCGCATCATTCTTACCCCATGCCAAACTGCATGCGCAGCTTGGACTGCGGTTGCTGATCACTTCAGCGACAATAAAAAGTGCTCGTCAGGTCCAACTTCAACAACAATTTTCCAACATCGACCTTGATGCTTTCCCTTCCATGTCTGCCTACTGCCAACAGGTCAAGCATCTGGCAGACCAACTGAAAAACGTCGGGGCACCGGTTGACAACCAACGTCTGGTCACCCAGCTTTTGAGTGGCCTGACCGACACCTATGACAGCATCTCCACGGTGCTACAACACCGGGATCCCTTACCCGAATTTAGTGAATGCCGCTCCCGCCTTACCATGGAAGAAACCAAAAAGAAAGCTCAAGCCACTCGGGCAGCCCCCACTGCCCTCACTGCCGTGGCCAGCCCCTCCTCACCCGCTGATCAGCCCGCTACCCACTCCTACACTGCCTCACGTGGCAACTCACGCGGCCGAGGACGCTCCCGTGGCCGAGGCCGTTCTGGCTCCAGGGGTGGCGGTCGTGGTTACGGGGGTCAACCCCAGCATCCATACATCGTGTTTCCCAACTCCTGGACGGCTCAGCAATGGGGTTCTCTCATCAACAACACCGCTCAACCCTACGGTGCACCACCTTGCCCGTATCCGACCAACCCGCGGCCCAATAACCCCTCTGCCGGCATCTTAGGGCCTTATCCTGATCAAGCCCACACGGCTGCTGCATTTGCTCCTACGGACATTCAACATGCCCTCTACACTCTCGCTCTCAATCAACCTGACCCGCAGAGCATCATGGATACAGGCGCCACAGGTCATATGACCACTCCCCAAGGTAACATCTCTCCGTCTGTTTTTAATACTTGCACTAACAAAGTTATTAGAGTCGGTAATGGCATGACCATTCCTGTTATCGGACAAGGCAACTTTACCCTCCCCCCTCCTTACCCCCCACTTAAATTAAACAATGTCATGATTGCCCCACATCTTATTAAGAACCTTATTTCTGTTCGAAAACTTACCACCGACAATTTACTTTCTATTGAATTTGACCCTTTCGGTTTTACTGTGAAGGACCTCAAGACCAAGGCTCCCATCCTTCGATGCAATAGCTCGGGCGACCTCTACCCGCTGACTGTCCCTCTTCCTTCCGTCTCTAACACCTCTACTGCTTTTGTTGCTACCTCTCAAGATCGTTGGCATCAACGACTCGGGCACCCGGGCGCTTCTTTATTGCATTCGTTATCTTTACCTATTTTGTCTACATTTGATAAACATAATAAGACTTTATGCGAACCTTGCATTTTTGGCAAAAGTACTAAATTTCCGTTTTATGATTCCCCTAATTCTACTACTTTACCCTTTGATATTATTCACAGTGACCTATGGACCTCGCCCGTGCCTAGCACCGGGGGACATCGATATTATATTTTGTTTCTTGATGATTTCACCAATTTTTTATGGACATACCCAATTGCAAACAAATCACATGTATTCTCCATTTTTTCTCAATTCAACAATCTAATCAACACCCAATTTGAGAAGAAAATAAAACAATTTCAATGTGACAACGGGAAGGAATACTCCAACTCCTCCTTCCAAACATTTAGCAAACAACACGACATGCATTTCCGTTTTTCCTGTCCCTACACCTCTTCTCAAAACGGCAAAGCTGAACGTAAAATTCGAACCATTAATAACATGATACGTTCTCTCCTTGCCTAGTCCTCCCTTCCAGGAAGATTTTTGGCACCACGCTCTTGAAACAACCACCTACTTACTCAACATCATCCCCAATAAACACCATAAATTTCTCTCTCCTACCACCCGTCTTTACAACCATGACCCAATCTACGATCACCTTCGCGTGTTCGGTAGTCTATGTTACCCCATTCTTCCATCCACCACTATACACAAACTCGCCAACCGATCAAAACCTAGTGTTTTCCTCAGCTATCCACCTAACCATCGTGGCTACCGCTGCCTCGATCTCTCCACCAATACCTTTTACATCTCCCGTCACGTTCATTTTGAGGAGACGGGGTTTCCCTTCGCCTCCACCATGCCACCCGCCCCACGAGCACACGACTTCTTGTCTGATGTTTTTCATCCCCATCGGCCCAAACCACCAATTCGGCCCAACCCAACCCTTCGGCCCAAACAAACACTTCGGCCCAACCCAACCCTTCCGACCCACCATCACACCCGGCCCCTCCCCTCATTGCTTCCACTGTTCCTTCTACCTCCCAAACCACCGCCACTCCTCTTGGACAGCTTTCTATCAACCCCACCAGTTCAGCCAACCCAATCTCGTCCACTTATCCCATCCGGACTATGCGCACACGCGCAATGGATGGTATCGTTAAACCTAAACATCCATTCAACCTTCATACTTCCTCTATCGTCCCCATACCCAAGAACCCACAAGTTGCTTTGTCCATACCCGAGTGGTTCAATGCCATGTCTGACGAGTTTAGTGCACTTATTAAAAACGAGACCTGGGAGTTAGTTCCTCGTTCACCCGACATGAATATCATACACAGCATGTGGCTATTTAAGCATAAGTTCAAGTCCGATGGGAGTTTGGAGCGTTACAAGGCTAGACTGGTTTGTGACGGTCGAAGTCAACAGGTTGGTATTGATTGTGGTGAAACATTCAGCCCGGTGGTGAAATCGGCTACTATTCGCTTGGTTCTGTCTCTGGCCCTCTCTCAGGCTTGGCCTATTCATCAACTAGATGTCACCAACGCCTTCCTTCATGGCAACTTGGCAGAAACGGTCTACATGCATCAACCCATGGGGTTTCGCAGTCGGGATTTTCCAGATTATGTTTGCCGTTTGCGCAAATCTCTCTATGGCCTCAAGCAAGCACCTCGAGCCTGGTACCAACGTTTTACTGACTTTGTCTTGTTACAGGGATTCACACAAAGTAAATCAGATCACTCTTTGTTCATCTATCGGCATGGTCGTGACACTGCATATCTCCTAATTTATGTCGACGATATTATCTTGACCACCTCGTCGGATGATATAAGACGACGTTTAATGTCTGTTCTCGCTAGCGAATTCGCTATGAAGGATCTCGGTCCGCTTACTTATTTTTTGGGCATCTCGGTTACACGGTCTGGCAATACCATGTTTCTTTCTCAGAAGGCATACACTAGAGACATTATACATCGTGCCGCTATGGATTCTTGTAAACCGGTCGCAACCCCTGTTGACACAAATTGGAAACTCAGCAGTGCCTCTTCTACTCCGTTTGCTGACTCCACTACTTATCGTAGTCTTGCTGGTGCTCTTCAATATCTTACTTTCACCAGACCGGACATCTCCTACGGTGTCCAGCAAATCTGCATGCACATGCACTCACCTACTGAAGATCACTGGAATGCACTGAAACGTATTGTTCGTTATTTACAGGGCACATCGGAGTACGGGCTTCACCTAAGTCCTGCTCCTGATTTATCTCTACGTGCGTATACCGATGCTGATTGGGCTGGATGTCCTGACACTCGTCGCTCCACTTCTGGATACTGTGTTTATTTGGGTGACAATCTCCTTTTATGGTCTTCTAAGCGGCAAGCCACAGTTTCTCGGTCCAGTGCTGAAGCTGAATACAGGGGTGTAGCCAATGTCGTTGCGGAAATTTGTTGGATCAGAAACCTGCTGCTTGAGCTTCATCGCCCATTATCTCGCGCCACTTTGGTATACTGTGACAATGTTAGTGCTATTTATCTGTCCGGTAACCCCGTCCAACATCAGCGGACGAAACATATTGAGTTGGATATTCATTTTGTTAGAGAGCAGGTGCAACGGGGGTGTGTTCGTATTTTGCATATGCCGTCGCGTTACCAGATCGCTGACATATTTACTAAAGGGCTTCCTCGTGCCCTGTTTGACGATTTTCGCTCCAGTCTCAACGTCCGGAAGCCTCACGATTCGACTGCGGGGGTGTATTAGCGCATATATATTGTATATATTTTGTATAGTCTATATTTGATATTGTTTCCATACTTAGCGCATTGTATTGTATTATATATTGTACCCCCTTTTCTAATGAATGATCAAGAGATTACATTCCTGTAGATATATCCTTAAAAAGATTTTACAAATTTGAAATTAAAGGTTTACATCATAATTCATAGTCTGTATAAATCCATTTTTTCCAACCATTAAACATACCAAAAACACAAGCATTGTCAATTGTTGGCTCAACTAGGTTTTATAATAGTTGTGCTTTTAAAGAAATAAAAATATGAAAGGCTATTTATCTTTTCATAACCGATTCACTTTGGCCCGACCCATTTTTATCCTCGTAACAAAAGTTTCTAGGTTCGAACTGCGAGCCTGTTTAGTCTATTTATCTAAATCGTTTATGTTACATTTCATTGTTATGAGGTAATATATTTATTTTCATTAGATAAGTTTAGATATTTATAATGTTACAAACCTTTGACATGCGACGGAAGCAGTAGTCATGTGGCGCATTCGGTGGCTACATGAAGAGAGAAGCAGTAAAGGAGACCCTGAGGGAGGGCTGAGAAGTGACAAGACTCGCAGAGGTGCAACAGGACTTTCGGCATGAGCTAACTGTAGGAATCCGTTCGTGTAAAATAAAATAAAAATAATTTATTAACTTGAATAACAGAAAAATTACAGAATGTAAATTGAAGTACAATACAAATACAACTGAAAAATTAGAAATACAAGAACAGAAAACACGAACAGATGAAACAGTTCTAGGCTGAGGATCGTGTTAGACACGGGTCCCTTAAAACAAATTTCGTGTCTCCCAGGAGAACACGTTTGTTTCAAGGATACAACAGCCGCAAGCAGTTGCACTGCCGGTCTTGACTTCAACCCGAAGGTATACCTTGAATGCTTGAAGAAGAGAAGAATTTCAGAGAGGAGATTATAGAATTGCTGGTAAATTCGGTGTCTTGGTCTTCAATAGGATGCACCTATTTATACTAGCTAGACTTGAAGAAACTGAAAAACAAATTTAATGGGAGAATTAAACTGCATTAAACGTCTTCAATGCACCTTAATTCGTCATTAAATTCTCAGTCAACCGCATTAACTATGTCAGTTTCGAATGCTGAAAACGTAACTGCGCTGCAGTAACTGCTGCTGGAAGCTTCTACGCGCGCGCGTGCCCATGCGCGGTGCAGCCTCTTGGCTCACAGCCGTGCGTCCATGCGCGGTGCGGCCTCTTGGCTCACAGCCGTGCGCGGTGTGCCCATGCGCGGTGCGGCCTCTTGGCTCACAGCCGTGCGCGCGTGTGCCACGTCACCATGCGCGGTGCGTCCTCTTGGCTCAAGTCCACGCGCGCGTGCACCACGTCACCTGTGAGCCTATACGAGCACGCCACACAGTCGTGCTGTATTGACTCACTCTGGTGCGCCGCGCACGACACAGCAGGACCCATGCACCATGCGTGCACCCGCGCATGACTGCCACGTCATGCGTCGCATCACCTACCACTTGGTCCTTGCAACCCTTGTCCTCCACCACGCGCACGTGGTCAAAAATACAAAGGCGGCTCTCAAGCGGCTCGCGGCGATGCGAGCGTGCGAAGTGCGCCATCAAAGCGCCACATTGCGCCTCATCGCCCACGCCACGCGCGCACGAGCGTGTGCGAGTGCGAGTGCGAGTGCGAGTTAGGGTGCTCCGCACCCTTCGCGAGGACACTAGTGTGTGCTTCCATGAAACAATAAGGATGGAGAGATCCTACTTAAATACCCCTTTAAGTTCCATCTCTCATCCGATGTGGGACAAGGTGCTACTTTCCCACATTTTCAGCATTTCAAGTTTAAACACCAAACTTTGAGCATCGATATCTCATTCATCTTAGCTCCGTTTTGGACGTGGTTTAGTTCGTTGCGAAGCTCTTCCGACATAGAACACAAACCCACAAATAAATATATAAAACCCGCTCATTTTATTATATTTATTTCTAGTCCAAAATAGGAAAAAATCATTTTCCTATATTTGTGAAAAATGCTATTTTCACAAAATTTCCAACAATCCCCCACATGAATAGAAATCGATCTATCAAGTTTCAACGATACACGTTCAACAGTTGAGTATTGCAAGATAGGTAGGTGTAACCTTTGAACCTCCTTTTGTGAAGCATACTTAGCCTCCTAGGGTCTTGTAGACGCGGTGTCCTTGAACAATCCCCCATTTATGTAGGCGACAATATACATTCACGCAATACTCTCCCTAGTCGAGTTAAGACCTCATGGTTGTGTCCGTTCATGGTCATGGAACACGTTCCTGGTTCTGCGAGAGCTCTAGGATTTGCGCCTCCCCACAAATCCATTCGAAGCGACCCCACTTCTCTCTAACATAGGTGATTCCTCTGAATCATTAAAAGCATCATGGTTAATTCGGATTTCCTCAAAATCCTTAACCTCAACATGCTTAACCTTTCCTTCATGTCACTGATTGGAATGGACTAGGAAGTATACAACTCCCTTTATTGATTTTGGGGCACCCCCCACAGTGACTCCCTTTGGGTTTATGATTAAGTTTGCCTATTGAACCTAGATCTTGGGATCTCCAGTCAACTAGGTTAGGTTTCCCTCATATTCCCTTCATCTATGGGCTTTAGTCCCATTCCTCTTGACAACCTATACACCTTATCTGTGCTTAAGCCTTTCGTTAACGGGTCCGCAATGTTCTCATTTGACCTCACATAGTCAACTGAGATAACACCCGTTGAGATAAGTTGTCGTACCGTGTTGTGTCTACGTCGAATGTGCCTTGATCTGCCATTGTACATCATGTTTTGTGCTCTAGCAAGAGCAGACTGATTGTCACAATGTATGCAGATCGCCGTAAACGGCTTTGGCCATCTTGGAATATCTTCCACAAATTGACGTAGCCACTCCGCCTCTTCCCCGCTTTTATCTAAAGCGACGAATTCGGATTCCATCGTAGATCTAGCTATAACCGTTTGCTTGGAAGACTTCCAAGCTATAGCTGCGCCAGCAAGTGTAAACACATATCCACTTGTCGATCTATGATCTTTTATATCCGATATCCAGTTCGCATCAGTGAATCCTTCGATCACTGCTGGATCACGGGTATAATGCAATCCATAGTCTCTCGTGTATCTTATGTATCTAAGCACCCTCGTGATAGCTTTCCAATGATCCTCGCTCGGATTACTGGTGTATCTACTTAGCCTGCTCACAGCGTACGCTAAGTCGGGTCTAGTACATGTCATTAGATACATGAGACTACCAATGATCCTTGAGTATTCTAACTGAGAAACACTCTCGCCTCTATTTTTCCTTAGGCGTTGGGTATTATCAATTGGAGATCGAGCTATACTCGTATCGTCCGAATTGAATTTCCCAAGGATCTTGTCCACGTAGTGAGATTGACTCAACACAAGACCATTTTGGGTTCTAGTGATTTTTACTCCAGAATCACATCCGCGAGACCCATGTCTTTCATGTCAAACCTCGCTTTCAACATGTCTTTCGTTGAGTTGATCATTTTATCATCACTCCCAATGATAAGCATATCATCTACATAAAGACATAGAATCACATAACCTCTTGGTGTGTCTTTAAAATAAACACACTTGTCGCACTCATTTATTTTGAAACCATTGTCAATCATGACATGATCAAAATTTTGGTGCCATTGTTTTGGAGCTTGCTTCAAGCCATACAAAGACTTGACCAATTTACATACTTTGCCCTTGTTTCCAGGGGCGGAAAAACCCTCAGGTTGTTCCATGTAAATTTCTTCTTCTAAATCGCCATTTAGAAATGCAGTCTTTACATCCATTTGGTGAACTTCCAAATTTCTTAGAGCCGCAATTGCAAGAACCAATCGAATAGAGGTTATTCGCGTTACAGGCGAGTAAGTATCAAAGTAGTCTAGACCCTCCTTTTGTCTAAATCCTTTGATCACTAACCTTGCCTTGTATTTATCAATACTTCCGTCGGCTTTCATCTTCCTTTTGAATATCCAACGATATCCAAGTGGTTTACAACCAGGTGGAAGATCTACTAACTCCCAAGTATGATTTTGCAATATAGAATCAATCTCATTCTTAATTGCTTCTTGCCATTGAGGTCCTTCCGCGGAGGTAACCGCTTCGCGGTAGGTATTGGGCTCACCCTCAACCATATAGCTCATGAAGTCTGGACCAAAAGATTTTTCAACCCTTTGTCGTTTACTTCGTCTAAGCTCACCCTCCTCGACCTCGGGGCGTTCATGTGTTTCATCTATCCTCGTAGATGAACTTGGTCCTGGTTCATCTAACCATGTAGACGAACTTGGACCTTCTTCATCAACCGCTCTTGATGAAGGCGCATGTGTTTGTCCTAACATAGGAAACACATTCTCAAAATATGAGACAATATTAGGGTTTGCCTCCATGATAGTGTGTTTGTGTACATCGGGATTCTTGGATTCATATACAAGAAAACGATGCGCACTACTTTGATGTGCATATCCAATGAAAACAATCAACAGTTTTGGGTCCTATCCTAAGAGCCTTAGGAGGTGGTACAATCACCTTGGCTAGGCACCCCCACACTTTCAAGTATTTGTACGAAGGCTTCCTTTTTCTCCATAACTCATATGGAGTTTCGTCCCTATTTTTCAAAGGTATCTTGTTCAAAAGATAGTTTGCTGAGAGAATGGCGTCCCCCCACATTTCTCGGTTCACTCCCGAGCTTATCAACATGGCGTTCATCATTTCTTTCAATGTGCGGTTTTTACGTTCCGCAACGCCATTTGATTGTGGAGAATAAGGTGGTGTACACTCATGTACAATGCCACTTTTTGCGCATAAATCCGCAAAAGGTGCAACATATTCACCTCCTCGATCGCTTCTCAAAGCTTTTATCTTCTTTTTAAGTTGATTCTCAACTTCGTTTTTGTACAAGATAAACTTCTCTATTGCTTCGTCTTTACTTTTAAGTAAATACACGTAGCAATATTTCGTACAATCATCAATAAACGTGATGAAGTACTTATTTCCTCCATGCGTGGGAACCGCTTTTAAATCACACACATCGGTATGAATTAAATCAAGGGGTTCGGTTATTCGTTCAACCGATTTAAACGATGATCTCGTAAGTTTGGATTCAACACATGTCTCGCATTTGTGATTGGACTCGATATGGAATGTTGGTATCAAGTTTAATTTAATTAAACGTCGTAATGAATTAAAATTTACATGTCCTAGTCTACCATGCCAAACATTAGAAGACTCAACCATGTAAGTAGAAGTAGAAATTTCATTCAAACTTTTGTTTTGGTTTACAACCATTACATTCATTTTAAACATTCCATTTAGGGCATAGCCCTTTCCAACAAACATTCCACGTCTAGACAAGACAAAATTGTCCGATTCAAATACTAGACGAAATCCAAACTTGTTGAGCATCCATCCCGACACGAGATTCTTCCGTATCTCTGGAACATAAAGCACGTTTGTCAAGGTAAGCTCCTTGCCCGAAGTCATCTTCAAGACGACCGTGCCTTCCCCCTTGATGCTTGCGGTAGCTTTATTCCCCATATAAAGCTTTTCTTCACCCGACGCTTCCTTGAATGTAGAGAAAAGAGCCTTGTCTCCACAAACATGGCGGGTTGCACCCGTGTCAACGAACCATCCTTTTGGGTTTTCACCCATTGCGTTGACTTCTTCAATCATAGCCGCTTCCTCGGTTATCATTGCAATGAGAGGCATACCATCCTCATCAACCATGTGCGCACGCTCACGCTTAGGTTTCTTGCATTGGTTAGCACGGTGCCCCATCTCGTTACAATTGTAACAAGTACCTTGGAAAAGCGCAGGCTTCTTTTTCACAGCCCCCTTTTTAGGTCCAAGGTTGCTAACCTTTGCTTTCCCTTTGTTGTCCTTTTTACCCTTGCCTTTCTTGCCCTTTGAGGACTCCCCAACTTCCACCATGTTTGCTTTAGCCGAAGCTTGCAAAATGGTGCCTTTTTGGGCCACCCTGTTTTCTTCTTCTATACGAAGACGAAGAACAAGATCCTCGACCGACATTTCCTTTCGCTTGTGTTTAAGATAATTCTTAAAATCCAACCAAGCAGGAGGTAATTTTTCGATCATGGCTGCCACTTGAAAAGTTTCGCTAAGTACCATACCCTCAGCATGGATGTCATTTAGTATAATTTGCAACTCTTGGACTTGGTTCATAACAGACTTGTTATCAACCATTTTAAAGTCCAAGAAACGGGCGACAACAAATTTCTTTGTTCCCGCATCCTCCGTTTTGTACTTTTTCTCTAAAGACTCCCATAATTCTTTGGAAGTCTTGATATTATAGTACACATTATACAATGCATCCGAGAGACCGTTGAGAACATAGCCTCGACATATAAAGTCCGAGTGCTTCCACGCCTCTACCGCGCTCAGAGCCTGAGCATCGGTCTCCCCTTCCGCAGGTTGGGGAACGGTCTCCGTGAAGAACCTCGCAAGGTTCATGGTGGTCAAGTAGAAGAACATCTTCTGTTGCCACCTTTTGAAGTGGAGACCCGAGAACTTCTCGGGTCGTTCAGCATGATTTGCCACTGTGGTCGCTCCCACAGTGTTGGCAGGGGTACCGACAGCAACGTTGACGTTGGTATTTTCAGTCGACATTCTGAAAAATTCCACAAAACCAAGTTAATAAACTGTTAGAATAATAAATGTGCTGATTTATTATTTAACTAACAAACTCGATGAGTAAGAAAATCAGCCTCGTAGCTTCTAAGTCCAACTTTGAAGACTACAAGAGAAGATCTTAGAACCCAAAGACGAAGAAGGAGTAGAAACAGAATTCTGTTTTGACAAAGTCGCTACTTTGAATCAAAACAGAGAAAAACCTTTTAAAACACAACCTGCTGTGAGAAAAAAAAATTGAAATCACAGCAGAGAAGTTTGTGATTCTACACGAATGGTGTTTTAAAATTTGTTTTAAGATTGTAGGAATCCGTTCGTGTAAAATAAAATAAAAATAATTTATTAACTTGAATAACAGAAAAATTACAGAATGTAAATTGAAGTACAATACAAATACAACTGAAAAATTAGAAATACAAGAACAGAAAACACGAACAGATGAAACAGTTCTAGGCTGAGGATCGTGTTAGACACGGGTCCCTTAAAACAAATTTCGTGTCTCCCAGGAGAACACGTTTGTTTCCAGGATACAACAGCCGCAAGCAGTTGCACTGCCGGTCTTGACTTCAACCCGAAGGTATACCTTGAATGCTTGAAGAAGAGAAGAATTTCAGAGAGGAGATTATAGAATTGCTGGTAAATTCGGTGTCTTGGTCTTCAATAGGATGCACCTATTTATACTAGCTAGACTTGAAGAAACTGAAAAACAAATTTAATGGGAGAATTAAACTGCATTAAACGTCTTCAATGCACCTTAATTCGTCATTAAATTCTCAGTCAACCGCATTAACTATGTCAGTTTCGAATGCTGAAAACGTAACTGCACTGCAGTAACTGCTGCTGGAAGCTTCTGCGCGCGCGCGTGCCCATGCGCGGTGCAGCCTCTTGGCTCACAGCCGTGCGTCCATGCGCGGTGCGGCCTCTTGGCTCACAGCCGTGCGCGGTGTGCCCATGCGCGGTGCGGCCTCTTGGCTCACAGCCGTGCGCCGCGCGCCCATGCGCGGTGCGGCCTCTTGGCTCACAGCCGTGCGCGCGTGTGCCACGTCACCATGCGCGGTGCGTCCTCTTGGCTCAAGTCCACATGCGCGTGCGCCACGTCACCTGTGAGCCTATACGAGCGCGCCACACAGTCGCGCCGTATTGACTCACTCTGGTGCGCCGCGCACGACACAGCAGGACCCATGCACCATGCGTGCACCCGCGCATGACTGCCACGTCATGCGCCGCATCACCTACCACTTGGTCCTTGCAACCCTTGTCCTCCACCACGCGCACGTGGTCAAAAATACAAAGGCGGCTCTCAAGCGGCTCGCGGCGATGCGAGCGTGCGAAGTGCGCCATCAAAGCGCCACATTGCGCCTCATCGCCCACGCCACGCGCGCGCGAGCGTGTGCGAGTGCGAGTTAGGGTGCTCCGCACCCTTCGCGAGGACACTAGTGTGTGCTTCCATGAAACAATAAGGATGGAGAGATCCTACTTAAATACCCCTTTAAGTTCCATCTCTCATCCGATGTGGGACAAGGTGCTACTTTCCCACATTTTCAGCATTTCAAGTTTAAACACCAAACTTTGAGCATCGATATCTCATTCATCTTAGCTCCGTTTTGGACGTGGTTTAGTTCGTTGCGAAGCTCTTCCGACATAGAACACAAACCCACAAATAAATATATAAAACCCGCTCATTTTATTATATTTATTTCTAGTCCAAAATAGGAAAAAATCATTTTCCTATATTTGTGAAAAATGCTATTTTCACAAAATTTCCAACACTAACTGCTTGCGTTCAAGAAGGGGAGATCCAACAGATTGGGTGGGGTGGGGGCCTGGGCCTGGTGATGCTGGTTATCGTCTACATCATGTATATAACATATTCCTATTTTGACATGCATACGGAAAAGATTAATGAATTAAAAAGATGGGCTACCATACCATGCTGTGTGTTCGGTGATCAAATTCAATTCGGATACTAGGACTTGCACATGTTACCAACCAGTGGTCCATGAAGGGACGCAATAATGAAGGTAAATTAGCATGTATACAAGCAATTCATTAGGCCTACATTTTTATTGCATTGGCTTTGAACTTTGTAGAACATGGAGACTCTTGGAAGCGTTAGCACTCTCCGGAGCCGGAGAATAATATTGTTTCCTCTACCTTTTCAGGGTCATATCAATCCCATGCTTCAGCTAGCAAACATTCTTCACACCTGCGGTTTCAAAATTACCATTATACACGCTGAATACAACTCTCCTAATCCTTCTAACTATCCTCACTTCGCCTTTAAGCCCATCAAGGACTGCTTTTCTGAGATCGCTAGCAAACATTCTTCACACCTGCTTTGACGGATCCATTCTGCCCGCTTTTCACGCACTACGCCTGTCTCCTCTTATCACGAACAATCCGATCAAGGTAACCGTTCATAACACTTCCGCTGTTGTCACTGGTTGTACACCCGCTGCGCAAACCCGCAACCATCAACCAAAACAGCCACGTTCTTCCTCCTTTCATCACAACTAACAGCCACGGAACACAAGTGTTTATCACCGGTCACCCCCGTCGTCTTAACTGGTACGTCTACCACAACAACGGCCTACCGAAACACCATAACGCCTCCGATTACAGCTGCTAAACAGACCAGAAACAACGCCTGCTGTCCCGACCCTTCTTTTACGCCTGCCCTCCACCGACCGACACACCCGCTGGCGGCGGAGGCTTCCCCGATACGAGCCCTAGGCTCTGATACCAAATGTTGGTTACAGGCCCCACTCCACACACTTAAACTCTCACGTAAGTATGTGAAATATGCAAAAGAAAGAAACCTACTGTATTATAAAAAAAAAAGGGTTACAATATTCACAAAACAAAGACTAATTTATAGCCATACAAAACAAACGTGGAAGCATGTAAAACGAATATTCTGATCCTCCCAAAGAACCGGTAAATCCTTCTGAACCACTCTTCCAAACATTACCAACGTACATATCTTCAATGTATATTTTTCAACCGTTTGTTTCCAGCAATCTCGGTCAACATTGACCAGCTTCTTCAGCCCCTTTAGACTCAGTTTACTGCTGACCCGAACTTGACCCATACAACCCGATAACGTGCCGACCGATGTGACCCGTAAAACAAACCGAATAACCCAACAATCACCCCCTTATTCGGTGTTTGTTTACGCCTTCACCGCAGCACCGAATTACCTCGGTTTCGAACCACTACGACATCTAACAGACACCCGATCTTCACCTCGATCACGCCCAATGTCTCGGTTCAACCCGAATAAAAAACACCACGCCCGTAACATATAACATGGCATAACGTTGGAACACCGTTCATTAACATCACGACTCATCACTGATCAACGACCCACCCGGTCACATCCGAGTCACCCGATTTGAACTCCAACACCATAATGTTAACACCGTGTTTTTTCTTTCTTTACCTTTTTACGATCACCCTTGTTCAAGAGGCCACTCCACCGACAAAGAAAACAAGCCACCCGCTTCTTCCGTTTTCTCACCTTGCCAAACGAGACGAATCCAAAGCCACCTGCTTTGACGGATCCATTCTGCCCGCTTTTCACGCACTACGCCGGTCTCCTCTTATCACGAACAATCCGATCAAGGTAACCGTTCATAACACTTCCGCTGTTGTCACTGGTTGTACACCCGCTGCGCAAACCCGCAACCATCAACCAAAACAGCCACGTTCTTCCTCCTTTCATCACAACTAACAGCCACGGAACACAAGTGTTTATCACCGGTCACCCCCGTCGTCTTAACTGGTACGTCTACCACAACAACGGCCTACCGAAACACCATAACGCCTCCGATTACAGCTGCTAAACAGACCAGAAACAACGCCTGCTGTCCCGACCCTTCTTTTACGCCTGCCCTCCACCGACCGACACACCCGCTGGCGGCGGAGGCTTCCCCGATACGAGCCCTAGGCTCTGATACCAAATGTTGGTTACAGGCCCCACTCCACACACTTAAACTCTCACGTAAGTATGTGAAATATGCAAAAGAAAGAAACCTACTGTATTATAAAAAAAAGGGTTACAATATTCACAAAACAAAGACTAATTTATAGCCATACAAAACAAACGTGGAAGCATGTAAAACGAATATTCTGATCCTCCCAAAGAACCGGTAAATCCTTCTGAACCACTCTTCCAAACATTACCAACGTACATATCTTCAATGTATATTTTTCAACCGTTTGTTTCCAGCAATCTCGGTCAACATTGACCAGCTTCTTCAGCCCCTTTAGACTCAGTTTACTGCTGACCCGAACTTGACCCATACAACCCGATAACGTGCCGACCGATGTGACCCGTAAAACAAACCGAATAACCCAACAACTTGAAGCTACCTCGGATAGTGCTCCGGACTAGCGGTCTCGGTTGCACCCTTGCTTATGACGCTTTACCCTTTTGCTCTAAAAAAGCTTGCTTTTACCTTACAAAACAAGGTCAGTCAAATACTTTCATATCATTCTATTCTCTGACAAAGCACTTTTATAAAAGGAAAATTACGAAAATAGACATTACATTGACGTACCTATAAAAAAAGATATTGACTTTTAAACATTTTAAATAGACATTCAAAACAAACTAATCAGTTAACGCCAGATAAGTAGCGTCGGCAAAGCCTTAGCCAACACATTTTAAATAGACATTCAAAGACAAACCAAAAGTTCTAAGGGTCCACGGAAAGTGCCAATCATATCAGTACATCTGTAAAAGATCGGCTAAAATTTATCCGACGGCTATGGCTTGGTCCCTGCTTTTAGCCATGAGCTAAGGCTTAGCCGTGCTTTTACACATGTTGCATTTGATTGGTTCACTTGTGGTCCCCGGATATGTACTTTACGTAAGTTTCGTGTCTGCTAATTCCAAATCAACCAATTGGGTAACGCTAAACCTGTTTTCGTGTTTACGATGTATACTTTCCAAAATGTTGGATTTATGTTTCCAGATTCAGATTATGAAGCATCAGTGCCAGAATTTCCACTTTTGAAATTTAAAGACATCGCAAATATCACAATCAACCCACAAGGTATGGGGGACTTAACCTCCAACATGCTTAACCAGATGAGGGCATCATCAGGGATCATATGGAACACCTTCAAAGAACTCGAAGAATCTGATCTAGAAACTCTCTCCCAAGATTTTCAAGTTCCAAGCTTCACTTTAGGTCCATTCCACAAGTATTTCCCAGCGTCTTCGAGCAGCTTGATTGAACAAGACCGTACTATTCTCTCATGGCTAGACAAACAACCTCCCAAGTCAGTAGTGTATGTAAGTTTTGGAAGTGTTGCACATATAACCGAGTCAGAATTTCAAGAAGTGGCGCATGGGTTGGCTAATACTGGTTTGCCATTTTTGTGGGTGGTTCGACCAGGGATGATTGTTGGTTCAGAATGGTTTGAGTCGTTGCCTGAAAAGTTCCTTGATAGAATGGACGATAGGGGGCGAATAGTGAAATGGTCTCCTCAACAAGATGTACTAGCTCATCCAGCAATAGGGTGTTTTTGGACTCATAATGGATGGAATTCAACACTAGAGAGCATATGTGAAGGTGTTCCCATGATTTGTTCCCCATGTTTGGCCGACCAACCAATAAATGCAAGATATGTGAGTGACGTTTGGAAGATTGGCGTATTGTTGGAAGATGGGTTTGAAAGGGCGGGAATCAAGATGGCGATTAAACATGTAATGATGGATAAAGATGGAGAAGAAATGCGTGAGAGAGCAAGTTCTCTTAAGGAGAAGGTAAACCTCTCCCTCGCTGAAGGTGGCTCTTGTTGTCGGTCATTAAACAACTTAGTTGATTATATTTCGTCGTTATGACTAAAAAAATACTATAAGTTACAACACTCCATATATGCAGGAAAAAATCACAAAGAACTGGTTATATCAAGTAATCCTTTTCTTTTTCATTTAATGGAGAGAGCTGTAAATGAGAGACATGTATCTTCAAATGATTTCAATTTCAAATAATAGACCTCTAGTGACTTGCTTCTTAATCTGTTAGGCGCCCCCTTAAGCAGGGGCTATATTGCCTTCTGCCAATAAAGGCGACGATATGGAATGAAACCCTTCCATCATTACTTTTTTTTTGCTTTTTTTATATTTGTAACATTTTAATAAATAAATAAAAGGCATTAAATAAATTAAAAGTAAAGAACATAAGATTTAAATAACTAAAAAAAATAAATAAATAAAAAACATAACATTTAAATAACTTAGAAATAATAAACATAACACATAAATAAAGCCATAACATTTAAATAAAGCAAACGTAAACCAAGGACGTGTCGCGCCAAGCCTCCCAATCTGGTCTCACAAAATCCTCCAAGCCGCAATGTGATCAAATGGCCTTACGTGTTGTGCTTCAAACTCAGAACGTGCCTCGGCAAGCGTTTCATCCTCGGCTACACCCTCCTCGCGGTTCAACGGAGTGTCGTAGCACCTCTCAAAATGTGTACACTTTATGCCTAGATGCATAAATTTTCCTAGAATTTGTTATCTTCCACGAAAAAAATTCTCACCTAAACATTGGTAGAATGTAGTCCTAATCCTGCTCCAACATTGAGACGAATCAAAAGAGAATCCTAAATCAACCGTATCCACCCGTGACTAACGCAATATCCTCGGCCAAGGTCCAACGTCATGCCTTTGAAAATATAGAGATTGAGAATATAAAAATGTTAACAGTATGGAGAGGTTTGAGCGAAATAAAATAAAAGGGTGTGTATATATAGAGTAGATATTAATTAAATTTGATATTACTTTTTTTTAAGAAAAAAAGTTACCGTTGATTCAATGGTCAAACACAAGAGCCCACCATCTTCCTCTTGTTGTTGGTTGCAGTGGCGAAGCAAGACCCCCCACACACACTCAAAATGGCGTCGACAGTATGGGAAGGGGACGCTATGATGAAAATTGGCTGAGGTGGCTTGGCCTTAACCTCCTTTTTTTTAGCCATGAATATTGAATAAGGAGGCCCCTCACACCTAATTTTTCAATTCCGTATTTTATAGTGCCACTAATGTTAGGGTGCTCTGGGTTTGCAAAATTAAGTGGAATTCAAATGAAATAGAATATGAATTCCATCTCTTGATATGTTTGATACATCGGAATGATTGGAAATGAAATATATTTTATTTTTAATGTGTTTGGTTGGGAAAATAATTGGAATTATATATATATATATATATATAGGACAAAGATCCGTTAGAAACCACCCTTTTATTGCGAGAATCGCGAGAACCAATATTGTAGGTCCCTCTCGAGGATGAGATAAAACCTTATCCTTGTTATATCAAACACACTAGCGAGTGCGGAATCCAAGCTAGCATGCAACCGAGACTTTATACGAGAACAAGCACAAACACAACACGCAAGATTCACCGATTAACACCACTTGTATTAATACGAATGAAGGGTCCGGTTACAAGCTCAATGTTTACAGAAGTATTCTATAAACTCTCAAAGTGTGTGTGTGCTCCTGTCTCTCTCTGTCTTCCTCTTGTGTCTCTAACTGAAGTGAACACAACACACGGGTATTTATACCCGACACAGATCGTCTGGTCGAAGGATCAGACAGACTGATCGAAAGATCATCTGTCGACCAGAAACAGCTCGAAGGATCAACATGTACCACGAAAGATGTGATCTTTCGTGGTCCATCCTTCGAAGGATATCTTTCGAGCTCATCATCATCGAAGGATATAAGTAATCCTTTGTAGGTCCCTCTCGAGGATGAGATAAAACCTTATCCTTGTTATATCAAACACACTAGCGAGTGCGGAATCCAAGCTAGCATGCAACCGAGACTTTATACGAGAACAAGCACAAACACAACACGCAAGATTCACCGATTAACACCACTTGTATTAATACGAATGAAGGGTCCGGTTACAAGCTCAATGTTTACAGAAGTATTCTATAAACTCTCAAAGTGTGTGTGTGCTCCTGTCTCTCTCTGTCTTCCTCTTGTGTCTCTAACTGAAGTGAACACAACACACGGGTATTTATACCCGACACAGATCGTCTGGTCGAAGGATCAGACAGACTGATCGAAAGATCATCTGTCGACCAGAAACAGCTCGAAGGATCAACATGTACCACGAAAGATGTGATCTTTCGTGGTCCATCCTTCGAAGGATATCTTTCGAGCTCATCATCATCGAAGGATATAAGTAATCCTTCGATGACCATCCTTCGACTCAAACATCTTTCAACCATGTGCTAACTGTTTGGTCAAGTCAAACCAGGAGGATGGTTGACTTGGTCAAACTTACATCGAACGCACATAAAAACAAACCTAAGACGTAAATCAGACTAACACAAGACATCGTTTTGAATCATGACGAAATACAGACAAAGTACAGACACAAGTGCACCAACAAACTCCCCCTTGGCTGTAGCTTTGTCTCGATTTTCGTTCTTGTAGGTCTTCGTGTCTTCAAGTCTTTGACTTCTTTTCACGTCTTCAATGTCGGATGATCTTCAAAGTCTTCACGTCTTGAAAGTAGAAAGTGTATCAACAAACTCCCCGTTTCATGTAGAAAGTGTGTTGACAAACTCCCCCTTAGATTGAACTCTCCATTGAGTCATGCTCGTGAATCGTTGACTTGTCAATTCTTCAGATCCTTGTGGTGTTGATGAAGGGACAGCGGCAACTCGATCATTTTATCCTTTGAGTGCCTCCACTTCGTGTCTTCATTCCAAAGCTTTTCATCGAACCTGTTCTCCTCGCCTTTAGCATCTGCACATGCAAGAAAGCAAAACGCATAATGAGAACAACCGCTTGGAATATAGTTAACATTTAAACTAACGACACATATGAGATCAAATCTCAATCAAACACCAACCGACAGCAGTTTGAAAGTTTAGAAAAATATTCATTTTAATCCTTTAACTTTCAAAACTCGTTAACTTCGACTGTTTATGAAGATGCAATTGTTTTCCAGCTTATAATCAGGATCTTGGGAAGGATAGACTCGAGTTCCAACATCAGTCAATCAAAAATAAACTAGAAGCAAAATCTTTTTGGATTTTATAAAGTTTATATTAAAACACACCTAAAATCCTTTTGAAATTTTCATTTTTCAAATGTAAAGATGGAAAGCAATAAATAAATATATACAAAAATGCATAAACAGGAAACATTAAATAAATATTTACAGACATTCTTTTTGCGAGTTTCGAGGGTAAGAGAATCATATCAGTGTACGGTCATGCCAAAACGCTCTTGTTGTTCTTTTAGTTAACATTAAGATAAGCATCCTATAACGATTATCGGTATTGTTGTCCACTTAAGCTCAGCTTATCATTTGTAATCATGGCGAGGGGATACGTTAAGGTATAATTTATACTTACCGACCGGTGTTCATCCACATCACGACACATTCCCGTATCAAGGTATGCACGAGGATTCATCTTACCGGTGAGTATACCGATTATCATCTGTTTGGCCGTATATGATGTGAGATTCTCACTTATTTGATTTGAAAACAAGCCCTATGTGATAGAATCACTTATTGATGAGGAACTTGATTTTCAGATGCATGAGGGCACAAGAGCAAGTCCGTGAACAGGTCAGTACTTTCGTACAGCAGAGAGACAAACTTGACTCCCGGATGAATGTGATATTTAATCACTTATTGGTTTGGACATGTGATTGTTGATCACTTATTGAGGTCGTATGCAGTATGTACACGTATGTATAGTATCATGGAAGATCTAGACTTGCGTCCCCGTTATTTTTCGGTAAAAGATACAACCATGATACCCAGATGATAAGCAGCATAAAGACCGAATATCTCAGAACCTCGGCAATCTCTCAAACGAAATTTCGGTACTAAGACCATATGCCAATGAATGGTTCCCACCTGGTCTTCAGTCGATTTAAGTTTATATCACCCTGCACACTTTAAAATGATTGTGAGCCTACCGATACATCTTATATAGAGCTGCTTATCGTTTTTCATTTAAGGTTTAAAGAGGTTTAGACAGACCACTGATGTACTATCATATTCTCTTTTGCTCGCCAGGAAACTCATTTTTGCTTTTCTATTGTTTTTGTGTTTTTGAAATTTTTCGATGTTTTTGGATTTTCAGATTTTGGATTACTCCCCCTAAAATCAACAAACTAAAAGAAATTTAAAACACAAAGGTATTTACAAAAATGATTTTCCGATGTTGGTTAACTCATGTTTTACCTCAATGCCGTTTACCAAAATTAATTTTGAACGAATTTCGGAAAAAAAAATCAGTTGACATGTCGGTAAGCGGGGCGGACCATGACAGCATTGTCTGGCCAAAGAGTGCTGAACGAGATAATAATTCACAAAGCAGCTTAAATATTGACAAGTATAGGAGAGATTAGAAATTTAAAACCGTATCCTGCAACTGCATCGTGCATTGCAAGGAATCTGAGTGCTCTCCCAAACTGAATATCCACCCGGTGTGGATTTCAAGGTCGATTTGTAGCTACTGAAATCCCTTCACAGCAACAAGATCATAAACCTCCGGGTCCAGCTGGTCTTCCACATTGCACCAGCGAAGGTCTTTGTCTTTCTCTTTCAGAAGTAGTGTGCGGTTGTTCAATCCATGCCAAGGCATCCGCACACCTGGATGGTTTGTTCAACAAACACATTTTCTTCAATCACACCACGAAGAAATGTACACTGCACGTTCATCTTGTAGATTGTTGAACTTCAGACGTGCTGCAGGTGCGTACATTTTGATTTGAATCTATCCCGGGGACCCGATCAAAGCCTTGAACATTCACATTTTGAAATGATTTTCATTTTGTCGAAGCTTCCAATTTCTTTCATCAGACATTTCTTTTTCCCTTTTCTCTTCCTCTCCATCAAAGGCAACAATTTCTTTTGTCGCCTATCTTGTGCAAGGACGCTCCACTATCAACAATCTTACGACTATCGAAAGTTCCTCCTGGAATATCCTACACACTCACTCAGAGATTAGTCGGAGAGGGGGACCCAAGCCTTTGTGGACTTGGGTCGTCCTTGATCATCAAGAAAAGTGATTTCAATCACTTGATGATTAGGAAAAAGAACTTGTTTCGGGGAAAGTGATCGTTTTTGGTAATTGGTTTCTTGGGGAGCACTTGTTTTTGCCTTCAACTTTTGCAGGTATGGGCAGTATCTTACAATATGCCCAATTGTGCCACACTCAAAACACATTCTCCGCTCTACAAACCTCGGAGAAACATGTTGATGATCAGACGGAGAACCAGACAATGAACTTTGTGATCTAGACGTGCTTGGACCTAAATCACATCCGTTGGTGTGTTGGGTGTAATTATTCTGATCATTTCGTTTTAAAATTCTAACTTGTTTTACAAAATCAACGTTAGATTTTTCTTGAAATGTTTCAATTTTATCTGAACCCGTGGATCCAACAAAGTTCATTTTCGGTTCTCGTTTCTTAACAGAAGCTCTTTTGTTCTGCACCTTTTGTTGTTGAACCTTTGGTTGTTCAGTCTTAGCCTGCTGAACTTTAGGTGCTTGAACCTTCTTGTTCTGAGCCTTCTTTCCCTGTACTTTACCTTTTCATGAGCTGACTTGTTGTTTTCGCTCAATTGGTAGTTTTTGGTTTCCGTATTGTTTTCGAATTTGTTCACACGGAATTGGATCACATTGAGTGACGGTAATTTTGCCACTTTTGTTCCCCAAAAACTTATCAGTACATCCTTCAAAAATTTGCTCAATTAAATCTTGATTTACATTTTTAATTGGAAAATCTTTGTTAGAGTAGATTTTGCTATCTCCTTTGAGCGTGTACAACAAGTTATTCTCTTCACTGCTAGATACAAGGGACTCCATTGGTTTTGACATTTCAGTCTTACTCGGTTTCACTGGTGGATCACACAGGATGTGATTCTCGATTGGAATATCTGTTGTAACCGAGTTAGTCTGTTGTTTCACAATTACTTCAGATTCATCATCCGAAGAATCAGCATCCTCAACAATGGGAGGACTCTGTTCCTTAACACATGATGAATCTGTCACATTCTCAGATTCAGATTCAGTTTCAGATTGACCTGAGGATGATGTACCAGTTGTGAACCCGAGGCCTGCTGTAAAATCATCTAGATTGAGTGGCACAGTAGGTTCAAAACGGGGCATATCCTCGTCATCAGGCAATTTGGAGTAATTGTGATTCATTGGGGGAGGACATGATTTGAATCCAATACATTGTTTATCCCCCTTTTTCTTTTGAACATCAATAATGTGATCCAATACATAGCGGGAATTGGAATAGCTTTCCAGTTTCTGCTTAATTGTCTCACATTCACATCGAGCTGTTGCCAACTCTACCATTTGCTTTTCAATTGTGTCAATAAGATTATTGTTAGCATGTTGTTTTCGCAAAACAGCCTTTTGTAATTCTGAAACATCATGTCTTAATGACGCAATTGTTGCTTTAAATTCTTTTTCATTTCTGGTTAAAAACGAGTTAGCTTCAGCTGCTTTAGAAAGATCTACAATCAATTCTTGATTGTGTTTGGATAGGATTTCAAACTGACTTTCCTGTTCAGCATATTTAACATTTAAACTATCACAATTTTCACAGCTAACTACAGTGGGTTCATCGACACATACCTGACCTGATGAACTGTCGACATTAGCCATAAAGGCTGAATGGAGAGAAGACGAATAGTAAGCAGCTTGATCCATCAAATTAGATCTTCTTTCAGTTCCTGCTGCAGCTTCTTCCAAAAGCTCATCAATATCTGCATCGACTGACGCACTTGATGTCTCATCCACATGATCATTTCCTGAAGTGGAGGATTCTTCATCTGAGCTTCCACTATAACCAGAACTGTCTTCATCTCCAGAAGATGCAACACCATTGGTGGAAGATTCTCCACCACTGGCGTGCTTTAAATCCTTTACGACTTCAGCAAAACATGCTGTTCCACCATTTCCTCCTTCTCCAAGCTGAAGCGACCAATCACAACCCTCATCTATTTGAACCACCAGCCCCCGGTTGGCATTTGATGACCCTGTTTGGCCTTGGTTGTTGACAGGTATCAACGTACGAACATTGTTCCCGTTCTGGTTCTGCTGGTTGCCTTGATTTCTGAACGGATTTTGATTTCCATACTGAGCTGGTCTTGTGCATTCCCTTTTGAAATGACCCCGTTCGCCACAGTTAAAGCACTTGACAGCTTGCTTGTCGAACCCATACTTGGTGTCTTTCTTGTTTTCCAAGTTGGTTCTCCCCGTCCTTTCCATAAACTCCTTTGCTCTTCGAATTGCACTAGCAAGAGCCCATTTGATATCCATCATTTCAAACTCTTCTTTATCCACTTGCTGATAATCTTCATTGGTTAGATTGATATTCCCAATCTGACCTGCGATCAATCCACTATAAGCACTAACCAAGGTATTCAACATCTCCATATGCTCCTTGGCTATTTCGACACTGACTTTGGAAAAGTTGGAAGTGTCTAATCTGACTGTGTTTGGATTGGAAGTGGCTTGAAAGTTTGAAGAGCTTCCATAAAACCCTTGCTGTTGCGGTTGTTGCTGCTGAGCTGAAGAAGAAGAAGAATCTGGTCTTGAATACATCATCGTGTATGCTGAAGGATCAAACTGACTTGTTGTGGAAGGACCAGTGTTTGAGATGAAGGCTGTTTGAAGCTTTGCATGTTGAGAGACTGGTTTTTCTCCACTGATACCTCCTGCAATCCCAAAGTACATCTCTGGATTTTGAGGAGTCAATGTTCTTTTTGCCTTAAGCTTTTCTTCTACATCCTTGTTCTCCAATCTTTGAATCAACTCATAAACGGTGATTGTGTCTAGAACACCATTTTCTTTGAGAATTTCAAGATAACTGCTCCACTTTGCTGGTAAGCTGTCAGCGAATCTCTTCACCATTTCTTGTGGAGTGTCAGTGACTTTAAAAGCAAACATCTCACTCAACAAGTGATGGAACCTTGTAGATAAATCTGCCAAAGTCTCATTCTCCATACACGTGAATCCTTCAAACTCTTTCTTCAGTAATTCTTGCTTAATCTTTCTAGATTGAGCATTTCCTTCACATCGTAACGTGAGCATATCCCACAAGCTTTTAGTAGTCGTGCAGTAAACAAATTGGTGGTATATGTCTCTGTGAAGAGCTTGTGTGAGAATCATGAATGCTTTCTTTTCTAGCTCAAATTTCTTCTTATCTTCTTCAGACAAAGTGCTGTAAGTTTCTGGATTAGATCCTGCAACTTCCAAATCATGTTCAAATGCGGTGAAGAAGCACATCCATAGGTCTTGACCTTGCCCCTGAACATAAGTTCTCAGCCTTTTTTTCCACCATCCCCAATCATTGATGTGATTTAGCTTTGGCGGTTTTGTGCTTGTACCAGTTTCACTGTCGTTCTGCATCATAGATTGAATGCTGCTGTTTTGATTTGTGACCAATGCCCATTGATTTGCAGTGATCATTGCAGCTTGAGGTGGGGCAATAGCTTGCATCCATGCAGTTTTGTTGAAATCTGACGCCGATTGCGTAGCTGATGATTGCGTAGCTGATGATTGTGGAGTCAAAGATGTTAGAGTCAACGCGGTTGGATCCCACTGACCGTTTGTTCCCATTTTATGAAAATTAATATATTAAGTGAAAATTGATTTAAAAATTAAAAAAAAAAATTCTCCTTTTAAAAATTTAATTTTCACAAACTATGTTAAAATCTCGAAGGATAACAACCAGCCGAAGGATCAAGAATCGAAAGACCTGAAAAGCACAACCTGTTAAACTTAAAAACAGACAAGGATCGAAAGATTAACACCTGTTCGAAGGATCAACAGTGTTCGAAAGATCACTGTTGAGTTTCGAACAATGTTTTCGAAAGATTCTCCAATCGAAGGATCCTTATCTTTCGAAAATGAGCTGTAGACCGAAAGATGTATGTTTCGAAAATATTCCTTGGAACGAAAGATAAGTCTCAGACTTCGAAGGATGCTCGAAGGATGACTATCTGTCGAACCTCCTTTGGTCGAAAGATGATCTTTCGACTTCGAAGGATATCTTTCGAACAGCTCTGACACGGTTGACAAATGAGTGACGGGTTGGTGAAAAAGGTGATGGGTAGGTGAAATCTTTCGGCAGAAGGTATGTTCAGACCATACTTTCTGCCAAAACCAGATTTGAAACAATAAAATAATGCCCAAAAACAGAAACCGGAGAAAACCTTATCCAGAAACCGGTCACCGGATAAGCCGGAATTTTGGCCGGAAATCACCAAAATTCTTAGAAACAGATTTTTAAGTTACCCAACCCGACCAAAAACACACCCGGTAAGTTTAGAACACGTTTTAACGTCTGGAAATGCGAGAAAATCAGTAAAAACGGGTGCTAAACCAGTGAGTTTTTGTCCAAAAACACTCCAAAAACACTCCAAAAACATGTAAAAACTCGGTTTTTAACAAGGAAAAGAGCCACGGCTCTGATACCACTTGTAGGTCCCTCTCGAGGATGAGATAAAACCTTATCCTTGTTATATCAAACACACTAGCGAGTGCGGAATCCAAGCTAGCATGCAACCGAGACTTTATACGAGAACAAGCACAAACACAACACGCAAGATTCACCGATTAACACCACTTGTATTAATACGAATGAAGGGTCCGGTTACAAGCTCAATGTTTACAGAAGTATTCTATAAACTCTCAAAGTGTGTGTGTGCTCCTGTCTCTCTCTGTCTTCCTCTTGTGTCTCTAACTGAAGTGAACACAACACACGGGTATTTATACCCGACACAGATCGTCTGGTCGAAGGATCAGACAGACTGATCGAAAGATCATCTGTCGACCAGAAACAGCTCGAAGGATCAACATGTACCACGAAAGATGTGATCTTTCGTGGTCCATCCTTCGAAGGATATCTTTCGAGCTCATCATCATCGAAGGATATAAGTAATCCTTCGATGACCATCCTTCGACTCAAACATCTTTCAACCATGTGCTAACTGTTTGGTCAAGTCAAACCAGGAGGATGGTTGACTTGGTCAAACTTACATCGAACGCACATAAAAACAAACCTAAGACGTAAATCAGACTAACACAAGACATCGTTTTGAATCATGACGAAATACAGACAAAGTACAGACACAAGTGCACCAACAAATATGAACACAACCAAAAATGCCTAAAAATAGCTAAAAAAACATAAATATTTTTTTAGTATTTTTTATAAAAAATCGCTACTTTTAGTAGCAAAAAAAAATTAAAAATTTTTTTAGCTACTAAAAGTAGCGATTTTAACATAAAAAATATTAAAAAAAAATTTAGATTTTTTTTATTTTTTTAGATTTTTTTAGGTTTTTTGGGGGTTTTGTTTTTAGCATTTTAGCTTTGGGGGGGGGGGGTTGTTAGGTTTTTGGGGGTGGGGGATGGGGGTTTAGGTTTTTTTTGGGATGGGGGATGGGGGGGGGGGGGGTTTAGGTTTTTTTAGGTTTTTTGGGGGTTTTAGTTTTTAGCATTTAGCTTGGGGGGTTAGGGTTTTTTTTTTTTGCGGGGGGGGGGGGGGGTAGGGTTTTTTTTTTGGGGGGGGGGGGTGGGGGGTTAGCTTTTTTAGGTTTTTTTTAGTTAGTTTAGGTTGTGTTCACATTGGTTCTCGCAATAAAGGTGGTTCGCGCATGAACCTTACCCTATATATATATATATAAATGGGATCAGGAGAGAACGATTTGAAGTGTGAGAATAGTGAGAACGATTTTCAGCCATAGGATCTTTGTGATTTGTAGCTAAGATGATCCGGTGACATTTTTGTAAATAATGGAACCTTATAAGTACTAAGAGGGGTAAAATTGGAAGATCCAAACAAGGGTGCACATGCTAATCACATGCCATTTTCCCCATCATATTTAAACGCCAATAACTTTTTTATACATGATTATTTTTCTAAAAAAATTACACCATAAAACTAAGCGTTTTTTTATCTTTCCAACGAGTATACTATTGATATATTTTTCGAAAAAAATGAAATGGGTTTTATGGCGTTTTTCTAAACTGGGTGTTTTATGACGTTTTAGACTAGTTATTTTTATGCCATTTTTCTGAACTATGTGTTTTTATGGCGTTTTAACTAGGTATTTTCATGACGTTTTCTGAACTGGGTGTTTTATGGCGTTTTAAACTGAGTTTTTCATGGCGTTTTTTCTGAACTAAGGGTTTTATAGAGTTTTAACCGGGTATTTTCATGGCGTTTTTTTTTTCTGAATTTGGTGTTTTTTATGGCGTTTTATTTGAAAACCCAGTTCATGTGTGTGAGTTTTTTTTGACAATATTACCCCTTAGTGTAATTTACCATCAATGCCACATCTCAACTCCAAAATCGTTCTCACCGTTCTCACACACCGTTCTCTCTAAATCCTGACCCTATAGGTCAGGATTTAGAGAGAACGCTGAAAAGTGTGAGAACGGTGAGAACGCTTATGGATCGTCCGATCAAAACAATCCATGGACTAGATTGCGCGGTGACGTTTTTGTAAATAACATGAATTTTATTATGTGGGACGCGCTTCATTAAGGGTAAAAGGGTCTTTTACCGCTCATATTTAAAACGCCATCAAATGATAAAACGCCATACAAAAAAAATAAAACGCCATTAAAAATAAAACGTCAAAAATTAGTAATAAAACGCGTTGAATATTACAGGAAGATGAAACAACACATTAATTGAATTTCAGTTATTAACATTTATTAGAAGAAATTCCCTCCTAAATTACGCGCCAAAAACATCATTATATAAACAAGGTAAAACAAAGCTTCCATAATCACTTCAATCTACCATTTTCTGCAAAAAACATCGTTAACCAAAAACGCCAACATAACCAAAACGCCAAAAATGGCAACAATCGTTTCGTGGAGATACACTATGGGGATCAGGCGATACGTCCTGCTTTTTGACAACAGAAGGAGGGTGTATGTTAAGACGGTCAGGACAATTCTGAAGATGGAAGAAGAGATACAGAGGCGAATCTTATCCATTGGCATCGCTCTAGACAACGAATGCCATGAAACGCATATGCTTATGAAAGCATTAACCAGCAAATTTGGACCAATCAAAGCAGATGTGAAGCCAGACCCTGTCATGACATCATGGCATTTTGATGATGAAACAGACATGGTGACGGTTACATAAGACAACGGAGAGCAGGAAGTATACTTGCTAGAGAACATCATGACAAAGCATTATCTGGGTTTCATGGAAGAATTGCATAACGCCACTTGTACCAATACAGAAATAGACTCAAAATTGGAGTTAATGCAAGACATGTTCAGGTGGAGGCTTCAGAATCTTCAGGAACAAGAAGCTGATGAAGGTGAATGTGGTGACATGGATGAAGATCCAGATGAAGACTCCGATGAGGAAGAAGATGACGCAAGTGATGGATACTTTTCGGATAAAGTACCTTCTGACGAAGGATTTTAATTTTTTTCCTCTTTTTTTCTTCTATGTAATCTTCTTTTTTTAAGATAATTAAATGATATATTTCTATCTTTATTAACAAAACGCCAAAAAAATACTAAAAATGGTTAACCCTAACAAAACGCCAAAAATACCAAAAAATATTTTTCCTGATTAATATTTTATTTACTACGTTATTGTATTTTGTCATCTTGATCTACATAACGCCATTTAAAAAAACGACAAACTTATAAGATGGGACGTCTATAACCTATAAAACTGATAAAAGCTGATCAACACAGTAAATACAAAAACAGTAACTGAAAAGACAGTTACTTATTACTATCATTTATTACAATAAAATGTCCCGCCTAAACTACGCGCCAAAAAAACTCATATAAGAGAGGGATCTATACACAATGAAATTAATCACACCCAGAAAACACAAAAACACCATATCCTTTAGAAACCACTCCCTTTAAAACGCCACAGATGGCAAAGCTTTCACTGAAATAGATCATTTTTTTGAGGGGGTTAACTCAATAATATTTTGCTGAATGAGAGACTGATGACAGTGATATGCCATCATGTGAGCTTTGTTCTTGATAACTATAGGCATGGAATAAAGGCATCAACACAAGTGTAAAATGTTATTTTAGACTCCATTATTACAAATAGCATCAAGCAAGAGTTGATTTTTAATGACATGCCACAAAACAAGAATATCACACCAAAACACAGAATGCCACTAAGCAGCTTCTTCTGAAAAAGACGGGGTTTATTTAGGAAAGTTGGCATCTAGCTAAAGTATTCAAAAAAAGGTTCAAAATGTCAAAAACAAATTCAAGAAGGAAGAGGCTGATGACAGTGAAGATTCGGAAGAAAAATTAGATTACCATTTTTTAATATAAAACGCCAAAAAACTACAAACACCAACACGCTAGTAGAATGAAAACTGAGAGAACAGCTGCTGGCAAAGCACCTTGTAAAAGGGTATTAAAACGCCAAAAAATTCACTAAACGCCAAAAAAATGGTCTTGTTTTAATCTTATGCAAATATTAATGACTCGTAGTGAATTATTGTACAAAACCCCACAAACGCCAAAAAAATTAACCAGAAAACGATATAACGCCAAAAATCATATATGTGACACAAAACAATTAATTCAACGCCAAAAAGTTTAATAAATACACTTAACGCCAAAAAAAAAAACCTAGACGCCAGAAAATATTATACCGCGTTGTGAATAAAAGAATAATGAAAAGACAAAAAAGCCCCTCCGCCCTTCTCTATGCCGCGGGGCACGTGTTGGGCCAGGATGCGTTCTCACCATTCTCACACTTTTGAGCGTTTTCTCCTGATCCCGTTTCTATATATATATATATATATATATATAGGACAAAGATCAGTTAGGAACCACCCCTTATTGCGAGAACCGCGAGAACCAGTGTGAACACAAACAGTAATTCCTAAAAAAATCTAAAAAACACCCAAAATTTTTTTTTTATTTTTTTACTATTTTTTTTGAAAAAATCGCAATATTTTGTTAATAAAAAAATAAAAAAAAAATTTCAAAAAAAAAATTTCGAGTAACAGTTATCCATGCACATGTGCATATGTATCGTTTCTTTGTCAAATTCCGTAATTCATTACAAATAATAGTCAATTGCACTTTCATTTACACTACCACGTGTAATACACTACTTTTTACGTTAACAATGTTAGAAATGCACATGTGCATTTATATGTATTAACAGGAAATAAGGTGTTTTGGTACACTACTTTCTCTTTCATCTATCATTCCATCCATAATACACAAGCATGCACATGTGCATTTTTGTCATTTCTTTGACAAAGTCCGTAATTCATTACACATATTAGACAATTGCACTTTATTTACACTACCATATGTAATACACTACTTTTTACATAACAATATTAGAAATGCACATGTGCATTTTATATGTATCAACATTAAATAAGGTGTTTTGGTACACCACTTTGAATACACTTTCCTTTTTCATCTATCATACCATCCATAATACACTACCATTACCTTCTACCATCCATAATACAATACCATTACCTCCTACCATCCATAATACAATACCATTAACAATATTTTCACTTTAATACATGTATGTAAACACCATTTATACCATCCAATCAACATATTACATAAAAAATTGACAACTATAACCAAACCATCAACCACTAGATATAACTAACCAAAAAACATGTATATGAGGCTACTTCTCCATTCAAAATCACAAACTTTTTGTAACAAAACACGTTATATCATGGTTATACCTAATTATGCACATGTGCATTTTGAATATTGGTAATGTAAAAAGTAATGTATTACTAATGGTATTGTAAATTAAAGTTCAATTGTCTATTCCTAATAACGTATTACTGAATTTGTTGAAGTAATGATACATATGCACATGTGCATGGATAACTGTTACTCGAAAAAAAAAAGTTTTTTTTTTTTTTTTTTTTTTTATGGTAACGAAATATAGCGATTTTTATTAAAAAAATATTAAAAAAAAATAAAAAAAATTTTTGAGTGCTTTTTTGATTTTTTTTAGATTTTATTTTGTGTTCACATTGGTTCTCGCAATAAGGGTGGTTCTCGCATGAACCTTACCCTATATATATATATATATATCTATATCTATACTACTTTATAATACATATTAGAAGGACTTCTTAAAGTCCAAAAAAATTTCCTTAAAACACCTCTAAAGCATAATGTACAAGTCTTTTAAGCACCATAAAACATCACTTTCCACTTATACCCTTACTTCACTCAACCCTTTAAATAGATAAAACACTTCACACGGATCACAATCTCTACCGTTCATTTTTATACATGGATTATAATCTGGACCATTGATTTTGAAAACCTTCTCCATTGTGAAAACACAAATCGAAGATGGATCTGTACTCACTGCACCTTTCCTTTTCGTTCTCTTTCTCTCTCTCTCTCTCTCTCTCTCTCTCTCTCAAAGATTAAGATTTTAGATCGATCTATTCACCATAAGCTATTTTAAATCAGAAGGATGAAGCTTCGATGTAGTTGCTATCAGGTAGATTTTTTTCTATTTTCTACTTATAGTTTTCTCAAATCTACCATTCTACCGTTAATTTTGATGTTTTTGGTTGCTTTATTGTAGATGAAGATGGCAAAAAAAACTGTGCAGATCTGAGTTTCTATGCTACATTCAAGAATTTTACAAGCCCAGATCTGAGACTTTTTCTTTCTTTAATAACTTTGCATCATGCTACCATTAATTTTGAGAAAAAGATCCAGGTAGGTTTATTTTTTTTTTTCTGCTGAATGTTTTCTCATATCTAAGGTCATTTTTTGAAGTTTTCGGTTGGTTTGTTGTAGATGAACATGCATTTTAAGCTCAGATATGAGTTTTACACTCACACAAGAGAGAACACGGATACAATATTAGGGTTTCAGGATCTCTCAGTTATCATCCGCCTCCATCTACTCTCTTTCCTTCTATGGCGATTCAAGAAGACCTCCCTAAGATCTGCGATTCCTCTTCAGTTTCTGTATTCAGAAGAAGGCGATGGAGGTATCACCTGGGTTGAAAGGGACTTCCATATATCTTGTTGGTAAGTTCTGTTTTTTCTACCATTTTGTCGAAATCTTTTTTATACTGATAAAGGATGCTTTTATTGTTGAGAAATTACCAGGTATAAACAGCACTATGAAAACAAGATTAGGGAAGCTTCTGGCAGATTCACTTCGGTATTACTTTTTTGACAGGTAAATTATGCTATATTTTGATTTATACTCGACAAAAGGTGATTTTTCTGAAGACATGGTAGCTTGAATGCAGTGATAATTTGGTTGTGGAAGCTGCTGGTGGTGTAGTTGCAGCAAAAGAATTTCTAAACACAGGTAAAGAGGGCAAGACGGACTGGGTCAGGGAACTGGTCAAAACGGGTTTGGGTTGAAACGGGTCTTTTTTGGTATGGATCAAAAGTCAAAACAGGTCAATCTAACTTCCATCTATATTTCAGGTCAAACCTCTGTGCTCCTTCACTAAAGAAGAAACCGAATACTTGACAAAGTGTATTCAAGATGTGGAACCAAATTTGTTCAGGTAAGGCAGATCACTATTTTAGAGGCAGCAAAATGGACAGTCAGGCGGGTTGGGTAATGGGTCAAAAACAGGTATGTTTTTGGTACTGAGCGGGTGGAAGTAGTGAAAATTGGGGTTCTCAAAAAATGACACCCGGAAAATGATTTAGCAAACTGGAAGTAGTGAAATCGGAGTATGATTATGAGTTCAGACGATCAGAAATTATCGTATTTCTGTAAAAAAAAGGCCTTAAATTTTAGTTTCGCATTAGACCTCCAAATAGGTCGGCACTTACTAAACAAAAATCGGGTTGGTGTTGTCGCAAGAAAATGTAAGAAACAGGAGCCATAGGCGAATTATAGAACTATAGACATTAAAAGACTAATTGGCAACTTTTTTTCATATCTCAGGTATTGGCCAAACATAGCTCAAATGTGAGAACCATCATATTAAGCAGGCCTCAGCAACTAAATGCGCTTACCCTTGAAATGGTAAGATATTCGATCCATCATATTCTCGCAGTTTATACCGTTTTCTGTGATGACAATGATATGTAACATGTTTCAGACACTTTATTTAGTTACTGCCATAGTTTTCTTATAATTATGAAAACTATATTGTGTAACTTTAAAGAAAAAAAATATTAACTTATTTACCATTTCTAGGCATCCCAGCTCTTGGAACTCTTAAATGCTTATGAAGAGGATCCCAGTGTCAAGCTGGTAATTATGAAGGTAATTCCTCATTCAAACAAAATCTTTTTTTTTTCTGTATAACATTAAATAAAAACTATCTTTTTCTCAGTAAAGCTAGGAGTATAATAAATGTTTTTCATATTGTTTGCGTATTTATTTTTTATGGACTTATGGCTTATACCAAAATTTGGATGCAGGGTGAAGGAAGGGCCTTCTGTGCTGGTGGTGATGTTGCATCTCTTGTTAATGGTATAAATAAAAGTTAATACCATATGAACACTTCAGTTCTTGGGCACACATGGTGCAAATTGTTGAAATGAGTTTGATGGTGCTTTATTGCTTATGGGATGATTTATTTATTTAATTTTTTTTGCTGTTGTATCAGGTAGTTGGAAACAAGGTGCAGTCGAAGACATGTGGCATGAATATCAGTCGAAGACATGTGCGTTCTCAATAGGATCAACCATATCCCATGGCTCGAAAGCTAGCCCTCTTTCACAGTCGAAGACATGTGGCATGAATATCAGTTTCAACTTGTTGCGGAGAAGAAGAATTTAAAGCTTATTGACGTTGACATCCCGGTAGTTGGTGGGCATGCCAGAATTACCATTTTACCCTTACTTTCGAAAACGAAACCGTCGGTTACATTCAGTGATCAAGAAGTGAATGATCTGACTGCCAGGATTCAAAACGGTGGGACCGAGGTGGTTGAGGTGAAAGCCGGTGCGGATGCGAGGTTTCTAGAATCTTCTCTTCGGGCACGTGATGTTTTCAAGTGTTCGTTTGTTCAGTCAGAAGTTACTGAACTCCCGTTTTTTGCATCAAGGGTTAAGCTTGGGAAGCAAGGAGTCGAAGCGATTATCTCTTCTGATCTTGAAGGGTTGACTAAATATGAAGTCAAAGCTTTGGAAGCTTTGAAGGTGGAGTTGAAGGAAAACATAGAGAAGGGTGTGGCGTTTGCACAGAAGGAAAAGGTGACTGCTTGAAGGGTGATGTTAGGTTTAAAACGTGTTAATAACATTCGGCATGATTTGTCTTCAGTTGCTCATTTTTGTAGAATTTGAGATGTTTTGTTGTTGATGATTTGAAGAAATATATTTTCTTTTTTTTGTTTGTTTTTATGACATATCTATCCATTTTGGTGCCAAACGGGTCAACACAGCTTGGGTTTGACTTGTTATTTGTTCCGAGTTTGGTTTATTTACTTGAGCTTTGGAAAAGTACAACGAAGTCTGGTCTAAACTATAGGCACATCAATCTGTCTGGTTGGTTTGGCTTAGTGTGGTAAGTGTTGGATTAGATTAGCTGGTTGATAAGATGAATTGGAACAAGTCATATGGGTCGATGGGTTATAAGTAAGTTAATAACAGGCTGAATGAGATAGCATGTGGAAATAAATAGGCTAAACATGTCGTAAACAAATTGATCTTATAAAAATAATTCGTTATTTTGTTTTTGAATAAATTAAAAGATCAATCTTTTTAATTAAAGCCCCTTGTTTTTAAATAAATTAAAAGATCAATCTTTTTAATTAAAGCCCAACGGGTTAAAATTAAGTTATAAATAAACTAAATGAGATGGATGACATGTTGTAATAAATAGGCCAAACAACGGATTAATCTTATAGAATAACTCCGTCATTGTTTTTTAAACAAATTAAAAGGTCAGATCTTTATTGGGCTATAATCATAGTTTGGATATCATTAAACTATAATTTGCCAATAAATCAACCAGGTAACTCAATTTCCAAGCTTTGTTAGAAACTCCTATAAGTAAAAAGCACTAATTACGCGTACGTCCTACCTGTTGAATTGTTGTTGCCTTACTAATTTCTTGATGTGCACATTAACTATAGATATTACGATGATGCGGCTTGTGTGTTGAAAAAGTTGTTTTTAGACGCAAAAGCTCCACATCTTTCAACAACGATTCCACCGGTTTTGCCATGGAAGGTCAATGAGCCAGCTCAGCCTGGTGAGGGGCTAACGCGTCAAGGAAGCGGGATCATCGGTTCGTTTGGACAGTTCGAGGAGCTACGCTGTGTGATAGCTATAATTCGTCAGTAAGATACATACATCCTTGCTTTTCTTTCCTATGTTTTGTGAGCACTTCTATTGTCATTTCAAAGTAAAATGCCATTTTCGTCCCTGAGGTTTGACCACTTTTGCGACTTTCGTTTAAAGTTTTTCCTTTTCACATATGCATAATACATCTTGGTAAAAACACCCTCACACCTCAGTTCAATGCATAAAACACGTGTCCAATTTGAGTTCACTAGCATGCGAAGCTTTTTTACAAGGAATACTGGTGTGTGAAGGTCAACAATACAAATTTTAATTACCGAATGAATTACACCCCCCCCTCCCCCCCCCCCCCCCCCCCCCCCCCCTGCGGTTTAACACCTAAACTTTGAAGCTTCTTGTATAAGTAAGTTCAGATTCTTAATAATAATTTCTTGACCGGTTGAAATGCAAGTTCTAACTTATTTGTGTAAATGTTTTCAGATGATACTCCTATGCTATGGGGGGTTAATTTTTATAATGATTTTCGGAATCAAGCTGGACTTTTGGGGAATGTGCAGATAGAGTTGCTATTGTGTAAAGATAAATCGACTTTCACATTTGAGAAGGGTTGGGCTTTTTTGTGAAAAAATTATTTTAATGGTGATAATTATGTGATGCCACCGCCTGATGGATACCTGTATCTCCCAAACGCCGACTCACGTTTGAGCTTTTCTTTACTTGCTCTATTGTCAACGTGTTTGGTTGTTTTCTTTGTTTAAATTTTGAAAAGTCCTTTAAGATTTTGCACATTCATCTTCAAAATGTGGGGGAATCAACACGTTGGTCATGCTGTTGTTTCAAAGGTTTTATCTTGTACGTAGTTTAAGTTGTAGTGTTGTTGTAAGTTAAATGGATTTTTAGTTCATCCAACTAAACTAGACTTCTCATGCACATCCTTAGAATTACTAACAAGTGTTGTGTTTTCTGTTGCATCACGAATTTGGTTTTGGTTATGGCTCAAAACCGAACCGCCCCATACATAGCCCTAAACTCACAAACCTAAGTGATATGTTTCCCGCCGCATCGCGCGGGTAAACGGCTAGTATATATATATATATATATTGTTCCCATTAAGTCTAACCAACTCCTAAATCAATCTCCACCATTAGATTTGGCTGGGATTAAATCTGAGCCACTTAAACTCACAAAAATAATTGCTATTGTAGCAGTTTAGGACGGTTGGGCCAGGATGCGTTCTCACCGTTCTCACACCTTTGGGCGTTTTCTCCTGATCCCGTTTCTATATATATATATATATATAGGATAAGGTTCATGCGAGAACCACCCTTATTGCGAGAACCGCGAGAACCAATGTGAACACAACCTAAAATAGCTAAAAAAACCTAAAAAAAACCTACCCCCCCCCCCCCCCAAAAAAAAAAAAAAAACCTAAACCCCCCCCCCCCCCCAAGCTAAATGCTAAAAACTAAAACCCCTAAAAAACCTAAAAAAACCTAACCCCACCCCCCCCCCCCCCCCCCCAAAAAAAAAAAAAAAACCTAACCCCCCCCCCCCCCCCCAAGCTAAAATGCTAAAAACTAAACCCCCAAAAACCTAAAAAAATAAAAAAAAAACTATTTTTTTTTAAATATTTTTTATGTTAAAATCGCTACTTTTAGTATAAAAAAAACATTTTTTGTTAATTTTTTTGGTTTCGAAAAGTAGCGAATTTTTTATAAAAATATTAAAAATAAAAAAAATTGTGTGATTTTTAGCTATTTTTAGGCATTTTTTGTTGTGTTCACATTGGTTCCCGCGGTTCTCGCAATAATAGGTGGTTCCTAACGGATCGTTGTCCTATATATATATATATATATATATATATATATATATATATATATATATATATAGGGAGAAGATCATGCGAGAACCACCTCTTATTGTGAGAACCCCGAGAACCAATGTGAACACACCAAACATGCCTAAAAATAGCTAAAAATCATACAAAATTTTTTTTTTTGAATTTTTTAATATTTTTTATAAAAAAATCGCTACTTTTCGAAGCCAAAATTTTTTTTTTTTTAAATTTAAAAAAAAAAAAAAAATTTTTTTTGGCTTCGAAAAGTAGCGATTTTAACATAAAAAATATAAAAAAATTCAAAAAAAAATTTTTAGATTTTTTTTAGGTTTTTTTTGGGGTTTAGCATTTTAGCTTGGGGTGGGGGGGGGGGGGGTGGGGGCGGGGGGTTTAGGTTTTTGGGGGGTGGGGGAGGGGGGGTTTAGGTTTTTTGGGGGTGGGGGGTTAGGTTTTTTTAGCTATTTTAGGTTGTGTTCACATTGGTTCTCAAGGTTCTCACAATAAGGGTGGTTCTCGCATGAGCCCCTCCCTATATATATATATATATATATATATAAATATTGTTCTTTACAGTTTTCTTCAGTGGTGGTTACCTAAATATTGTTCTTTACAGTTTTCTTCAGTGGTGGTTACCTCTCCCATTATCTCCATACTTCCCCAGTTTAGGGGAGTTTCTCAGCCGATGGTTTTTCCCACGTTATTCTGGATTCACGCGTAACTTCGCCCCACTTCCCTATTTACTCGGCTACTCTTCTCTCCTCCCGTTCTTCAAGTATTATCAATGGTGCAATCCTGAGTTCAGTTCAGGGTTCAACTCTCTCATCTTCTCTACTACAAAAAACCTTAGCTCCATATTTGAACATTTCTCCCTCTGCATTCCAGGTATCAGTTTTATCCCACATCAATTTGTGACATTGCGCTTTCATCATCTTATTCGACATCATTTATTCATCATCATCTTCACCGTTTCATCAAGAACTACCGTTTCTTGCACTCGGAACATTCTTAAGGTATAATTTCATCACATTTATTTCAATTCCTAATTTGATTATAATCGTTTGTATCTTAGTGGTTTATAATGTTAAATTATTGGTTCCATTTGGGGTTATTTCTACTTGCTTATGGGGGACATTCAACCAGTTCAAGGTATGTAGGTTCATTATTTATATATTTTTTTGTCAAAATTCAATATTTTTTCATGTAACCCAGTGAAATCAAAAGGCAAAATGAAGATAGAACTTCACTAAAACTGTTGAGTGAAGATCGCGATTCAAAAAAGAATGCTAAATCTCACACAAATGAGAAAAGGGTGCCTTTTAAAGCCAAAATCTTAGCACAAAATCAATAGTGAAGAAAGGGACATCCAAGTGCAAGCAACCAGAGATAGATAGCAAGCAAGTGCCTTAAAAACCCACTAAACTAATAATTGATTACATAAATGGTTGATTCAAAGCATGTAACTGAACTTTTATTACTTACTGATCCTTATTTTTTTTAAAAATTTCTTATCTTTTAGTAAAATGACATGATAAACGTTAACCATTTTCGTGTTTGGTATCTTGCAGTTTAAGTGGCACTTAATACACTTAATACTCTTATAATGTTAAATTATTGGTTCCATTTGGGGTTATTTCTACTTGCTTATGGGGGACATTCAACCAGTTCAAGGTATGTAGGTTCATTATTTATATATTTTTTTTTCAAAATTCAACATTTTTTCATGTAACCCAGTGAAATCAAAAGGCAAAATGAAGATAGAACTTCACTAAAACTGTTAAGTGAAGATCACTAAAACTGTTAAGTGAAGATCGCAATTCAAAAAAGAATGCTAAATCTCACACAAATGAGAAAAGGGTGCCTTTTAAAGCCAAAATCTTGCACAAAATCAATAGTGAAGAAAGGGACATCCAAGTGCAAGCAACCAGAGATAGCAAGCAAGTGCCTTAAAAAACCCACTAAACTAATAATTGATTACATAAATGGTTGATTCAAAGCATGTAACTGAACTTTTATTACTTACTGATCCTTATTTTTTTAAAAATTTCTTA
Organism: Helianthus tuberosus; assembly: GCA_030545235.1. Taxonomy (NCBI): domain Eukaryota; kingdom Viridiplantae; phylum Streptophyta; class Magnoliopsida; order Asterales; family Asteraceae; genus Helianthus; species Helianthus tuberosus. The sequence goes on along the minus strand of CM060434.1, from coordinate 143,373,390 downwards.
TCTTTTAGTAAAATGACATGATAAACGTTAACCATTTTCGTGTTTGGTATCTTGCAGTTTAAGTGGCACTTAATACACTTAATACTCTTATAATGTTAAATTATTGGTTCCATTTGGGGTTATTTCTACTTGCTTATGGGGGACATTCAACCAGTTCAAGGTATGTAGGTTCATTATTTATATATTTTTTTTCAAAATTCAACATTTTTTCATGTAACCCAGTGAAATCAAAAGGCAAAATGAAGATAGAACTTCACTAAAACTGTTAAGTGAAGATCGCAATTCAAAAAAGAATGCTAAATCTCACACAAATGAGAAAAGGGTGCCTTTTAAAGCCAAAATCTTGCACAAAATCAATAGTGAAGAAAGGGACATCCAAGTGCAAGCAACCAGAGATAGCAAGCAAGTGCCTTAAAAACCCACTAAACTAATAATTGATTACATAAATGGTTGATTCAAAGCATGTAACTGAACTTTTATTACTTACTGATCCTTATTTTTTTAAAAATTTCTTATCTTTTAGTAAAATGACATGATAAACGTTAACCATTTTCGTGTTTGGTATCTTGCAGTTTAAGTGGCACTTAATACTCTTTTAACAAAAGGGAGATAAGTATACGAGAGTAAGTAGCATATCATGTGTTAGCTTACTTTTATTGAGGTGCAATCTTACAACATGATCAAGCATATTGTAAAGTATATATCTAGATATTTGGAAATCAAAACCTGATTTGACTTTTCATGCCACAACACGCAAGCACAATAAGCAATACTGAAGTTCCAAGGGATGGTTCAAAATGAGTTAATGCAGCCCCATTTTCACATTAACGGGTTGGTATCGCTCTGTTATAAGCACCATTAAAGTTAATTTTTGGATTAAAACCGGTTGAATGTTATAATGAAATTGTCCCATATTTATATCAGTGGGTTGAAATTGCCCCTTTAGTGTTCTTGCATCACTTACGTTGCTTCATTCTTTGACTTTAAAGTTAATTACCCTTTCATGTTCTTGTATGCATGCATGCTATTGAATCTTATCATCATTTTATTATAATGTTTTATGTTTGTCAGGAAGGATGCTTAAAAGGGCTATGTGACACTTTTATGTCTAGCTGCTAATGGAGGCAATGGCGAAGGAATTCAAAGGTTACTTTGATATTTTTATACTATTGAATTGATATATATGAAGAAAAATAATACTGAAGCTATGAATCTTTTCAGCAATCGAGATCCTCCAATGATTATGGATACACTCCTGAAAACAAAATCTCGAACATTTTTTCTCGACATAACTTACAAGAATGGTATAGTTGGGATATTCCCAGTGATGAAAATTCCTCAATACTCTTACTCTTCTTATGATTTTTTTTTTCTTTTTTTTTAACACTTTACAGGTTTGCAGACGTTATACATCTTATTATAGTGTTACAGAATAATGTTCATCAAGACTCCAATATTGCGAAAGCTTCTCAAGGTAAGCAAATTGAAGGGGTTCCCTATGTTTTATAGTATGCAAAGACAGATATAATACCAGAGACTTAGGTTTGGGAGACTTGGGTTGTTGATATGCTCTCATGTATATGCATGAGTAGGTACATGAAAGAGACTGGCCATCATACCTCTTCATCCAACGGTCCAGCTTCACATAACACAGGACATCTGGGAACCTACTTCAGGTAGTTTTCACTTCTCTTTTCAATTTTTTAAACCACAGTTTAAACCTTTTACCCAAAAAAATGGCTCTCTTCATCTGTAACTCTTTTCTTCTCCTTTATCGTTGCCGGCGTCATTAGCTATGTATTTGCCACCGAGTTCCAGGTTTGGAAAAAAGGGATTTTACCACTGCGATTCTGTTTGTTCCTTCGCTGGTTTAGGTTCTTTCTCCCAATACAATGTTGCCATCGGTGAGAATAAATTGTGAGTAATTACTTTGATTCGAGTATCAAATTTGATTAAAATTTTCCTTAATTTCGAATTAACCTACAATTGAAGGTACGGAGACGGGCCCAATTACTGTAATTTTGAACGGCGTCATCAACTCCAACATTCAAGTAAAAAAAACATGGCCCAATTTACTGGTAATTTTTCTAATTATATCCTTTAGTTTTTAGTCTATTTGTTTCATGTGTTGATTTCTATATTTACTATTTTTTGGATGTGTAAAGCCTCTGCAATTTGTGTTTCCAGGTCGCAATTGGCAGATCAACATATGACACTGAAGTTAATATTGATTTAAGAATAGAAAATCATGCTAACATGATACTGTTTGATTTAGGTAATTGATTAATTTGCTATAATTTATATTGTCAGTGAGTGATATGATTGATATTTTGTTTTCCTTAGTTTAGTACAATAAAATAAGTAATATGTGGTCTTATACACTCGATACTTGGTGGACAACCATTTCTCATACTTGGTGTATAACTTTGCTAAAGGGAGGTGGGATTTGAGGCAAGAGTAGTTCTTGACCTTGATTTGAAATGATTAATTAGTTCTGCTACTTTCAAGTTCTTAATAGTGGTGACTTTTTGACATATAATTTTGCAGGGATGCACTTAGACAACTCTGTTGTTGTTGTTTTTGTTTCTCTCAAGAATTTGGGAAGTGATTTAAATTTCAACAATGACACTTTTAGAAGCTTATATGTGCCAAAATGGTGGTATGTTAATGTCCAAACAATCAATGATAGTTAACAATATGGTCATTCATAAAGCAATGCATGTCATGAATAACCAGCATACAGTGGCGGATCTTGCCCGTTGAACCTGCCAGGGCCGAAAGACACGGGCACTAAAATTAGCACTACGGCCGAAAAACTTGCCAAGGGCCGAACATAGTATATATACAAAATTTCGATCGAAATGCGGAAAATTAGTACTACGGCCGAAAAACTTGCCAGGGCCGTGGCCCTGCCACCTCTCCACTAAGAACCGCCACTGCCAGCATAAAGCGGGTCATTTTCTAACATGGGTGGTGTTGGCTCTGGTGGATCAAGCACACCTTTGACAGCTGTGTAAGTTCTTTCTCAAGAGGTGTCATGGACAGGTTAGAGAGGGGTTGGGTACAGGTCAAGTGTTTAAACGGGTAGACTCTCAAACACTTTTTGTCCAAATTTTTATCTTTTATATAGAATTATGTGTAAATTAATAACTATGATAACAAAAGCAGTATTATATAGTAATAATATGCATCTTAGAATAAAAACTGTTTATAAGTAGTATGTATAAAAAATAGACTTTAGCCAATTTTCAACCCATTTAACATGTTCACCTTATAGCTAATTGTTTGATTTGACCCGTTTGTAACTGACACACAACTCAAATCGATCTGTTCATAAGTTAACGAGTATAATTTACTACCTAAATCTTTCTATACTAAAGATTGTTTTCTTTCGGCTATGTATTTCTTTTTCTGATGACAAATATTTTAAGTAATCTGCTGATATTACAGGTACAGGTCAACCAAATGTGGCCTTAGACAACTTCAACCATCATTATTTAAAGAGTGCCAAGCGTCTAAAGTTGGAGTTCGATCGCGTCTAAAGTTGGAGTTCGATCACACGACCTCTCCAGGTATGGATCTCATATACTTGCTCTTGAGGTAAAAAGAAACTACTGGGTTTTTTGTATTGCGCACCAGTTCCTGACTCTTAAAGGGAACCTAATCCGATTAAGGAAAGTGATTGAAAATATGACCCAAAAGAACATTTTGTTTGTTACTGACTTATTGTAGCATGTTACAGGAGATATAAAGTAGTCTAAGGAATTTAACAAGATGAATCCATCCACTACATTTGAAGACACTGCCAATTCATTTCATAACTATGGTATTGCTCTCACCTTGTGCAAATTTATAGCTCCTTTTATTATGCCCCTTTATTTTTTTTTTTTTGTTATGGTCTTAGTGTTCCTAATTTCCATTTCACAAGAGAATTTGAGATGTTTTTTTATGATATGTACTTACGTATGGTCTAATTTGGATATAATAGATGTGTTTTGTGGTTGCAGATGTGTCAATCTCAACCCTTGACTACTGCAGAACATGGTCTACAAGAATAGTAATGGTCATTGTAGTTGTCGTTGGCCAGATTATCATGGGTGAGTGAATAATGGGTCGCCATGATTTGTTTTGTTTCTTCAAGACACGGCTTAACTCAACACTTGTTTAAAATGCTTTAATGTAAGAAGTTACTACGTGCTTCTAAGATTAAATGTCTATGTAAACGGTCACATAATATAGATGAGTTCATACGACACGAAGCAGAGTGATATTGTTAGAACTTATCGAGAATCACAAGAAATTTATTGTCTCATATACCTTATCTAAGCTTATACATTCTCTTTTGTTTTCAGTGACTATTTTGATTTCTATAGATTTCACAACGACCAATTATGAACGAAGCATGCGTGAGGCACGTGATACTTTGAAGAACATTGCTTATTGTAGGAATTGATTGTTAGTTATGTTCACAATTTTCGATATCTCTGATGGTAGGAATTGGAGTCAACAAGTTCATTGGATACTTTGAAGAACATTGCTTTGGAACCAGAGGAACAAAGGTGGGAACAATTTTTTTCATGTGTTGAGAAAGAGTTTTTGTGGTTTAAAAAGAATAAAAGGAAAAGTTAGATTGTTTCGACTTTTTCAAAAAGGCGAAAAGAAGAAAATGAGAACCAATCCCAAACACCCTGAATATAGATTATCTTTATTTGTTACGTTGTTAGCGTAACACGTCCACCAGACGGGTATTAAACAAGTTACTATGGAAATTAATTCCCTCAAATTAAATTCAAAATCTTCCCAATATGTGATTGAATTCAATCAAAATTATTGGAATCTTTGACTACTCAATGGTCGCATCCACCACCAACCCCCACCCCCAATCTTTGACCAGAACTAATTACATAATATAATAACTATAGTTTAGACCATGTACAAGCGTGTTCTTGTCACTTCAAGCCCCAAAACGCCGTTTACACCGACCATGTGGGCTTGATTCGTCCAAAATTTTGAATGGCGTGTTTGTAGAAACGCCCGGATGATTTTGGTTTAGCGAATAGAATTGTTTGTTTTTGTTTTATTTTCTAAAAAAAATAATAATAATTGGCTAATCATTGTTGGGGCATTATACTACTACACCCCTTTTTAACTTTTAGCCCCATAACGCCCCTTTGCTGATTAGGATGCTACATGTCGAATAACCCATAGGAGGGGCTTGAACTTCAAGCCCCACTACACATGGTCTTATAGTTTTTCTTCTTCTTCTTTTTTGAAGGACTAAGAAGTAACTTATACAATCCAAAACAATCTATTATTACATAGATTTTGGACAACTAAAATTAAAGGTTAAACATCTTAATTCATAGTCTGCATAAATCCATTTTCTTCTTTTGCAACCATTAAACATACCAAAACAATCTATCCCCGACCCATTTTTTGCCCCTCATAACAAAAGTTTCTAGGTCCCTGACTGCGACCCCGTTTAGCCTATTTATCTAAATCATTTATCTTACAGATTTTACATTGAAGGTGGCAAATACAGTGGCATGTGACGAAACTACTACGGAAGCAGTGGTCATGTGGCGCGTTCGGTGACTACATGGGGCTATATGATGAGAGAAGCAGTACAGGAGACCCGGAGGGGCCGGGGGGAGAGAGAGATTCGGTATAAAGCGGATGTCACAAGACTCGCAGAGGTGCAACAGGACTTTCGGCAGGCGCCAGAGCCGTTCCTACGTTTTTGGAGGCCCTAAGCGAACTACGAAGTGGAGGCTCTTTTACAAAATTTTCCTTTTCAACATATTTAATAACAAAACCCTCTTCCTTTACCCGGGTTTGGGACCGGCAATTATAAACTAAAAAGTTTATAATTGGCGTAGTTAATTTTTCTTTTAAAGTTATATATTTTCTATAGATATATCATCGTTTGTAGGTATATCATCATTTGGAGGTTCACTTGTATAGAATTTTAGAAGTGCCCCCCTTTGTGATTCGATTAAAGCTTCCTGTTTACGTTTTTTTGCCTTTTTGCATAACCGGATTGAAAAGTTCGGATTCGATTCGACATTGCTAACATATAAATCTATTATAGAGATTAACAACGAGCCCTAAACAACAATAGGGGGCCTGATGATGCTGGTAACTGTCTACATCATGTATATTAGTTATTACATATTCTTTTCTTGACATGCATAGAGCAGCCATGCTATGTGTTCGGTTATCAAATTCAATTTGGATACTAGGACTTTCACATGTTACCAATAGTCCATGAAGGGACACAATAAAGAGTTTAAATTAGCATGTATGAAAGCAATTCATTAAGCCTTCACTTTTATTGCATTGGCTTTGAACTTTGCAGAACATGGAGACTCTTGGAAGCGTTAGCACTCTCCAGAGCCGGAGAATAATATTGTTTCCGCTACCTTTCCAGGGTCATATCAATCCCATGCTTCAGCTAGCAAACATTCTTCACACCCGCGGTTTCAAAATTACCGTTATACACGCTGAATACAACTCTCCTAATCCTTCCAACTATCCTCACTTCACCTTTAAGCCCATTAAGGACCACCTTTCCAAAGTTGCTCACGAGTATCCTACGAACCGAGACGGTACCTATTTTGTTAGGTACTTAAACAAAAGCTGTGTAGATCCGTTTACGGATTGTCTGGCTGGGTTGTTGGCAGAACCCGGTGAAGAACGGGTTGCTTGTGTAATCACAGATGCGTGTTTCTACTTCACGCAGGCGGTGGCGGATGATATGAAGCTACCTCGGATAGTGCTCCGGACTAGTAGTCTCGGTTGCAACCTTGCTTATGAGGCTTTACCCTTTTACTCTAAAACGGGTTGTTTTTACCTTACAAAACAAGGTCAGTCAAATAATACTTTCCAAGTCATTCTACTCTCCCACAAATCACTTAAAACTGAAAATTATGAAAATAGACATGTAATTTGACCTACGTTTTACAAAAAAAAAAAAAAGATGTCGACTTTTAAACATTTTAAAAAGGGAAATGATCAAACTAGGCATTCTGTTTAAGAATTTCAGATTTATTTCAACCAATCATAAAGCGACTCCTAAGCCTGAGCCGGTGGCTAACTTGATTGATTTTGAAAAAGACAAAAAAAATCGTCTATTTTGGAAAAGTTAAAGTCAAAACATCTATTTGTACCAAATTAGACATTCAAAACCAACCAACCAAGTAACGCCGAATAAGCACCGTCGGCTGAGCCTTAGCCGGCACAATTAAGAATGAAAAGTTCAAAAAGACCACAAAAGAGCCAATCAAATCCATTTATATGTAAAAGACCCGGCTAAATTTTATCCGGCAGCTAGGGGTTGGTCTCTGCCTATTGACATTGGCTAAGGCTTAGCCTGCTTTTACACACCTTGCGTTTTGATTGGCTCACTTGTGGTCCCCCAATATGTACTTTACGTTGAGTTTCCATGTTTCCGCTAATTTAAAACCAACCAATTAGGTAACACTAAACCTGTATACCTTCCTAAATGCTTGATCCATGTTTCATATATAGATCAATTTGAAGGATCAGTGCCGGAATATCCACTATTGAAATTTAAAGATATCGCAAAGATCACAATTAACCCACAAGGTATGGGGGACTTAGCCACCAACATGCTTAACCAGATGAAGGCATCATCAGGGATTATATGGAACACCTTCAAAGAACTCGAAGAATCTGATCTAGAAACTCTCTCCCGAGATTTTCCAGTTCCAAGCTTCACTTTAGGTCCATTCCACAAGTATTTCCCAGCGTCTTCGAGCAGCCTGATTGAACAAGACAGAACTATTCTCTCATGGCTAGACAAACAACCTCCCAAGTCAGTAGTGTATGCTAGTTTTGGAAGCGTTGCACATATAACCAAGTCAGAATTTCAAGAAGTGGCGCATGGTTTGGCTAACATTGGTTTACCATTTTTGTGGGTGGTTCGACCAGGGATGGTTGTTGGTTCAGAATGGTTGGAGTCGTTGCCTGAAAATTTCCTAGAAAGAATGGGCGATAGGGGACGGATAGTGAAATGGTCTCCTCAACAAGAAGTACTAGCTCATCCGGCAACAGGGTGTTTTTGGACTCATAATGGATGGAATTCAACATTGGAGAGCATATGCGAAGGTGTTCCCATGATTTGTTCCCCATGTTTGGGTGACCAACCAATAAATGCAAGATATGTGAGTGAGGTTTGGAAGGTTGGCGTTTTTTTAGAAGATGGGTTTGAAAGGGTGGGAATCGAGATGGCGATTAAACGAGTAATGATGGATAAAGAAGGAGAAGAAATGCGTAAGAGAATAAGTTGTTTTAAGGAGAAGGTAAACCTCTCCCTCGCCGATGGTGGCTCTTCTTGCCGGTCATTAAACAACTTAGTTGATTATATTTCATCCTTTTGACTTGCGAAAATCAATTACCGTTAATTCTGTATATTTAGTCTGAAAAAAAAAAACACAAAAACTGATACATGTATGCAATATTTTTCTTTTTCATGTAATAAATGGAGAGACCTGTGAATTAGACTTGTATCTTCAAAGGTGATATCAATCTTAAATAAAACATTTAGCAATTTCCTTCTGAATCTGTTAATGTGTTTCTGGTCGTGAGAAAAGCTTAAGCTTGATGTTGCACTGAATTCTTGGTCAAATTTACCACACTGATTTTTTATTTTCTTCTATTATTAGACATGTTTTAGGCTTCTTTAGGGCTAGATTAAGTTATTTCTAGGCTTGTTTAGGGTTCTTATAATTGTTTCAAACATGTTCAAACCTGTTCAAACGATTTTTGACCGGAATTTCGTTGGAATTTGGTCTGAAAATGCGCCCGAGGGCCTGAAAGTGATGTTTTTTAAGCGAAGCGAGAATGATGGGCCGAGCCTGAAAAATGGGCCTAGGCACTTGCGTGGGTGAGCTTTAACAAGAGAGCTATGAACAAATACTCACAAGATTTATTATTCAATGCGTTGGTTTATATCGACAACAAGAAACGACTTGGTATTTAACAACAAACACATATTGAGTATGAAGGTGATGAACGCTATCAAAACAAACATTTATCTTTGGATAAGAAATCAATCAAAACTTCACTCATTAGATTGATCTATATGGTTTAGCTTTAGCTTCTCCAATTTCCTAACCGTTCGCATTTATCACATTTTGCTAGTTTAACTATAATAAAAATTCCTGTGCCGTTATAATTTGACTAGACCATTAGATGTTATTTTAATTATTTTGTGATATATAGTTCTAGATCATTAGATCTTATTTTAATAATTTTGTGAAATATAGTTTACGAAGAGCTCATTCGTATGAATCTTTTTTAAATAACACAAATATCTTTCAAAATAAGATAATAACTAAAAAATTTCTTACAATAAAAGTTTTAAGTTGCCGGTAAAAAAGTTTAAAGTTATATTAATATAATAATAAAATAGAGTAAGAGTAAATTACAAAAATCGCCTTTATGTTCACACTGGATTGCAATGTGTGTTCATTGTCTTCAAAAAGTAAAAAAAAAAAAACGTACACGATGTTTGCAAATCATTGCACATTATGTCCTTTAACCCTAACTCAGTTAGTTTTTATGGTTAAATCATAGTAGATTGGTAAATTTACTCATTTATTTAAAATCTATTTAATAAATAAAACTGTTGGTACACTTTATGTGGACGCGACTCGACTCGTTTCGATTTGGTTCAGGTCGACTCGGTTAGGTCCGGCTCAAGCCCGATGTCACGACATTCCTCCGTCGTGCGCCCCAGAGTTCGACACGCGAGGCACGGAACGCCGCAAGCCTTTCCCGCCAACACATCACCATGACATCACCTTAGTGATGTCATGATGATGTCACTATTTTGTCTTATGTGGAAATATGTGAACTTTGAAAGCATATGACGAAACAGATTTTGTTTCGTCAATCTTTGTATTTGGGATAGCCTGTTTCGTCGCCTGCTAGGCCCAATGTTTGGCCCAAAGGTGTTTCGCCGAGTCCTTTTCTGTTTCGTCAAGTCAGTGTCTGTTTTAGTATATATAGCTCTCATAGTTTCTGTGTGAAACTTGGACAAGAGAGCACCGAGAGACTTAGTGAAAGTCTGTTGAAAACATTGTTTGTATATGTTTGTGGGTGTACTCATCCCTAATCAATAGATATTGAATCTTTGGTTACCCGTGTGTTTTACACTTTGTTTGGTTTGCACCGTCACGGGGATTCCGCACCCGTTACCGTGTTCGTGATAAACAAGGATAGGTGTTCGTTATCGATCCACCGGAAAAACGGGACCTACAAGTGGTATCAGAGCTTTGGCTCTAATCCTTGTTTAAAACCAAACAAGTTTGGGTTTTTATCAAGTGATTGTTAGTGATTTTTTTCAGTTTTTTTGTTCTTTAAAAAATTTATATATTTTTTCTGGAAAAAGTCACTAAAATCAGTGTTTATCTTGTTGTTTTGCTAAAAGTTTGTTCAAAAACCTTGTTTGTTTGAATGTTTACATGTTACTAATGGGTTTTTGTTGAAAGTTTTAAGAAAAATTTGTGTTCGGAAAATTTATCCGGTGATATTTTGGCCGGAATCTTCAACGTGTTCTTGATGTCTTCATAACTGATCTTGAATATTGATATTGTTTAATCTGATTTGAGTTTACTGTATTATTGTTGTTATTATTATATGTTTGTTTGAAAATCAAGTCCTTTTTTCGAAATGATGGCTGATGCTTGGAAATTGTAATAAAAAATAGTTTGGTTTGAATTTGGGTGGCATGTTGAAAATATCTAAACAACCCCACTAGATCTTATCCCAATATCATATTAGTTTTAATCTTTTAGTTAAAAAAAAAAAAAAAAAGGTCTCGGTCAACATCACACTTCTCAGTTTCGTCGGGAAGTGTTTTAAAACATAAATTTGTTTCGTCAATCATTATTTTTAAAAACAAGTTTCATCTTATTAAAAAAAAAACAAATAACCATAGAACCATAGAGTTAGTCAACCATACATTAAATTTCGTCAAACATCACTAAATTTAAATTGGAACAATTTTCGTGGGTTTATGTATTATTAAAAAAAAAAAAAAAAATTAGTCAGTATCAACAACTAAGATTTCGTCATTTTCATCAACCTCAAAGATTTCATTAAAAAAAAAAACCGATCACTTTATGTAATCTCAAATTATTAAAAATAATAATAATAATAATAAAATCGTGGGCCTCTATTCTGTTCCATCAAGTATTATTTTGCAAAACCATAGGGACTATCCATGCATTTTACTCTAATATTAAAATAATAAAGTATTAAAAACTATATATTATTATAATATTAAAATTAGTATTCATTAGCTAATTTTAATACATGTATAATTTCGTGTTAATGAATTGAGCAAGAATTCAACGCAACATCAAGCTTTTATCTCGACCAAAAGCACAAAATATACAAGAACGAATTAAGAAGCAAGTCACCAGAGGTTTATTATTTGAAAATGAAATAATATTAAAATAATTTGAAATAAATGAAAAACAAAGTATTACATGGTATAACCATTTCCTGTGCTTTTTTTCCTAAATGTATGGAGTGTTGCAACTTATTTTTTTTTTCTTTTTACTCACAACGACGAAATGTAATCGACTAAGTTGTTTAATGACTGACAAGATGAGCCACCTTCGGTAAGGGAGAGGTTTACCTTCTCCTTAAGAGAAGTTACTCTTTCACGCATTTCTTCTCCTTCTTTATCCATCATTAATCGTTTAATCGCCATCTCGATTCCCACCCTTTCAAACCCATCCTCCAAAATAACGCCAATCTTCCAAACGTCACTCACATATCTTGCATTTATTGGTTGGTCGACAAAACATGGGGAACAAATCATGGGAACTCCTTCACATATGCTCTCCAATGTTGAATTCCATCCATTATGAGTCCAAAAACACCCTGTTGCCGGATGAGCTAGTACTTCTTGTTGAGGAGACCATTTCACTATGCGTCCCCTATCGCCCATTCTTTCTAGGAAATTTTCAGGCAACGACTCCAGCCATTCTGAACCAACAACCATCCCTGGTCGAACCACCCACAAAAATGGCAAACCAGTATTAGCCAACCCATGCGCCACTTCTTGAAATTCTGACTCGGTTATATGTGCAACACTTCCAAAACTAACATACACTACTGACTTGGGAGGTTGTTTGTCTAGCCATGAGAGAATAGTTCGGTCTTGTTCGATCAAGCTGCTTGAAGACGCTGGGAAATACTTGTGGAATGGACCTAATGTGAAGCTTGGAACCGGAAAATCTCGGGAGAGAGTTTCTAGATCAAATTCTTCGAGTTCTTTGAAGGTGTTCCATATGATTCCTGATGATGCCCTCATTTGGCTAAGCATGTTGGTGGTATAATCTCCCGTACCTTGTGGGTTGATTGTGATCTTTGCTATGTCTTTAAATTTCAAAAGTGGATATTCCGGAACTGATGCTTCATAATCTGGATCTGGAAACATCAACCCAACATTTAGAACAAATGAATTTATAAACTAGAAACACCTAAATATATATAATTGCTGTTAGAAGGATATTGACAAAAAACAATCCTGTTATTTAATATTGAACAAATGAATGTATAAAATATTTAACAGACCTTGTTTTGTAAGTTTAAAGCAAGCCTTTTTAGAGTAAAATGGTAAAGCGTCAAACGTAATGACGCAACCAATACAGCTTGTCCGAAGAGCTATCCGAGGTAGCTTCAGGTCATCCGCCACAGCCTGTGTAAAGTAGAAAACCGCATCTGTAATCACACAAGCAAACCTTTCTTCACCGGGTTCAGCCAACAGCCCAGCCAGACAATCCCTAAATGGTTGTTCACAGCTTTTATTTAGGTACTTGAGAAAGTAGCTAGGATCCGGGTTCGTAGGCAACTGGTCAGCGATCTCGCAAAAGCGGTCCTTGATGGGGATAAAGGTGAAGCGAGGATAGTTGGAAGGATTAGGAGAGTTGTATTCAGCGTGTATAACGGTGATGTTAAAACCGCGGGTGTCAAGAATATTTGCCAACTGAAGCATGGGATTGATATGACCCTGGAAGGGTAGCGGAAACAATATTATTCTCCGGCTCTGGAGAGTGCTAACGCTTCCATTGGTCACCATATTCAGCAAGGCTCAAAGTAAAGCCAAGAATTGGTTTGGACAGACTAATGTGCTTTCTTTTGACCTTTTATACCATGTGCAAGTTCATGTATAGAAATTGAATTTGACAATTGACTATTAAATCTATTTTCCTCCACATATAAAACGAATGGTCAAAATGTCAAAATAGGAGTGCCGAGTATGATTAAAATGTTTCATTGACTTTTAAATATCACTGTGTTTTAATTACTCTAGACTTTAAATATCACTATGTTCTAAATTCTCTTAGCTGCTCAAGACATTAACCACCGCTCCAAAGGTGGCACTAAAGAGGGTGATTGGAGTCGGAGTTATATTATATACTTATATAGAGAGCAGAAAGTGTAACCGATGTCAAGATGAATGATAACCGTTAGATCATCATAAGATTAACTCCTAGCCATTTAAACTTAAGAAAATAACCGTAAATATAGCAGTTCAGGAAGGTTACACACTCTCTCCCATGTTGCTACAGTTTAGCGCGATTGAGCACCCACTCCACCAGAAATCCGTTTTCCCTCACACATCACACATTAATTGAGTTAGTGCTAAAAAACATAATATTTAGCATTTTGAAACATTAAGTACAAAAGTCATCAATTTTAAAGACAAATGATACCGGCTGAAATTTGGTATAAAGATAAAGGACAAAACTTGTAATTCACTCCGTTATATAAAAAGATAACAAACACGAAAGATTTACTTAAAATAGTGTCAGTAAATTTGGAATTTTATAATTAATAAACTTCACATTTAATACCAAGATATTTTTTTTAGTTTATCAATTAGGGGCAAAATAAGAAGAATTGCATAGATCACTTGTATCATATGCTTTAACATTTGTAACAAGCGTCATAATTTTTTTTTGAAATTATATCTCTATCTCAAAAGATGTTTTATACAGTAATATACATAAATCCAAATTTTCAGTTTTATTATAACTGAAGAAATTAAAACTTATTAATATTACATATAACTCTTTAGAAAAGAAACTGAATAAGGAACTAAACTTTAAAATAAAAAATACAATTTATATAATATGAAAGAAAAAGGTCGGTGATTCCGACCATATCTTTCACACATGACAACCAATTTCCTTTTTGCATACAAACCATCTATTTTAATTTTTCTTTTATTTTAGATCACCTATGGCATTATTACAACTGGTTTCCATTCACTATAAGAAATTATTATTTTGATGTAAAAAACTGGAAAAAAAATAGTTATATAATAAGAAATAATAAAATAAAAAAAAAAACAAAAAAACAAATTTACACCGCAATATGCAAGACATCCAACTTTAGAGATTTAATACATCCAACATTCGTCTTTTGATAAGTGACACATTGACCCTAACTTTTGCTAATTGACAACTTTGAGCCCTATTTTTTCTACTTAAAAACTTCACACTTCGTCTTCTCCAACATTTCAATTATTTTGTTTAAATTACTTTTACGAATTTACACCATAACGTGTAAGACATTCTATTTTTTTTTATCTTTGACTAACCACATTAAGCGTAACATGTGTAACAAAGTCAAAAAACGTGCCAAGTCACATGCGGGCACCACATGTTAATGGCATCATCGAACGTGTGTAACGAAGTCTCAAACGCGACGTTGCCGCTGCAACGCGCGGCACGGGTAATATAATCTTAAAGACAAAGGTCGGTAGAGGACCTTTGTCTTTCAGTCCTCAACTTTTACAAAAATACACACTTAGCCCCTATACATTTATCTCCTTTCAATTTTCATATATTACAATTCTAAGGCTGGTGGGTATGGAGAGCCTAATCCCCAAAGGGGATGGGCCGCCACGTCACCGCCACGTAGGAGGGGCTTGAAGGGGATGGACCTAGGGGTGGGGGATGAGCCCCTTTATGTATATATATGTATGTATGTATAGGTATATTTGAGAGAAGGGAGGCACGACGAGATTGTCGTGTGGGAGACGCTGGGGACGGGCCGGACCGAGGGGGCGGTGTGGGGGACCGGCCCCATACCGTCTGGTCTAATTTCTATACTTTTACTTTTAACCTCTATACTTTTACTTCTTTCAATTCATACTCTCAAACTAGGTAACTTAAGCATTCACTTTTAACTTTTGGTAATTGACAACTTTGATCTGCCAACTTTTTCTACTTAATAACTTAACGTCTCATTTTATTTGAATTGCTTCAACGACTTTAGACCATAGTGTCACACATTAATATATTTTTTTATCTATGTCTTACCATGTTAATGTCTATAGTACTTTTACGATTTTACACAGTTGTCTAAAATATTGTTACAACTTTACATGTCGTTTTAAAATTCACGTTTCAACGTAAAGGACTCACGTTTTGACATAAACTTTTTTTCTCAAGCGAGACTGGTAAAAAATAATACGTTTTATACTTATTTTGTGTACGTTCGTAAACTGTATTTGAAATCAAGTCAGGTCAAATATAATACGTTTTCATTCGATGGCGATGTAATTTTTTAAGTAAAGAGTCGGGTCAAATATACAGTATAAATACGAGTTACTTTAACTTTCGACGCCGCCGCAACGCGCGGCGGGTCAAAATCCTAGTTTCTTACAAAAAAAAGTAAAATAGAGAACTTACAAAAGAAATAAGGTGGTGTTTGTTTTTTGTTAGAAGTACTTCACAACCTCTTATGTCTGCATCACGCAGACCACGCGCAGACGTTTGAGTCTGCAGCGTGTTTGTTTTTTGGAAGAGCTTTCACTAAAAAACCTCTTCTAGAGGTCTTCCCCGCGCAGATGTGGTCTTGCTTTCTTCAAAACTCTTCAAGCTCCACTTCTCCACTTCTCAACCTGCACATCTTCAAACCTCATAACCCTAGCCCCATCTCCACTTCTCCAGCCGAGACCTCACCTCCTTCGCTTCCCCCTCCACCTCCGCCACACCTCTGCCTCCCCTCCGTTACACCCTCTCCAAACCCTAGCATACTTCTCCTAGCCACACCTCACCTCCTCCGCCACCACCACATCTCCGCCACCACCTCCACTTACTCCGCCTCCGACACCACCTCCGCATCCGATCTGCTGCGTCATCGACCTGCTGCCTCCGACCTCCGCCTCCGACCTGCTGCCTCCGACCTCCGCCTCCGACCTGCTGCCTCCGCCTCCGACCTCCGACCTCCGACCTGCTGCCTCCTCCTCTGACCTGCTGCCTCCACCTCTGACCTGGTATATTCATTTTTGTTAATGGTTTGTTTTTTTTATGTTAAATGCTTGAAAAAAAAGCTGCTATTTGCTCAGATATCTTGGGCTTTTTTCAAGATTTGTGATCTGTAAGTTCAAATTCAAGATACCCATTTGTTTGCAATGCAAAAATTACGATTGTTCCTTTTATTGTTTAGATTTTGTTTAAGCATTGTTCTTTTTTGTTGGTTCAATTCTCAGTTATTGTTTAATGTTAGTTCATAATTGTTATTTTGGTTAATGTTAGTGCATAAGTAAATTGTTGGTGTTTATATTCTGATTTCGTTTATGATTATGTTAATTTTTTGTGTTTGTTATGGAATATAGATGTTCATCTTGATGAATTGTTTGAATAAAGATTTTGTTTGTTTGATTACAATTGTTGTTCATATTGATAGATTGTTTGATCAGAGTTGTTGTGTTTGTTATAGATTAATCAGTTTATTTATATTTTTGTTTATTTCAGTTTGCAGAAGTAAAAACACACAGTCTTCTCCTTGCAGACTGCAGAGGTTTGGTCCAGCTCTTCTGCTACAGATGTTTGTAGATGTGGTCCGCAGACTGCAGACGTTTTACCTCAGAAAAAACAACCAGCACCTAAATGTAAAAGAAGAGCAGCATGAGGCCCACACCCTCACGTGACTTCACCGATTATGCAGCCGCCCACAGAACGCACCACAGGACCACTACTTCCGTCGCATACCACCGTTATTTGACACCCTCCATTCCTCCAAGGTAAAATCCACAACTTTAATTAACTCATTGCCAGCAACTTTTTACTGTTAGTGGGTTTTAGAAAGGAACAATAACTGTACATTTTGATTTGGGATAACTGGAAGTCTGGAACTATTAAATTAAATATATAACTAGTTATTAGCACTTATGCGTTGTGGCGGGACACCAATAAACCGAACCAAAAATAGAAGTAAAAATATTGAACTACGCACGCACATTGTAGCATGTTAACTCTCTAAATTTAGAACGAAACGTAAAATATTATCAGAGAGAAGAATAACTAAGTCGAAACAGTATGTAAAGCTTGTAAAAAGGAAAGAAAAAAAAAATAATAATAAATTATAGGATTTATTAAAATTCGAAGTAAACCCTAAAGATTATATTATTTTCATGGAGTAAATTGTTATATTAGTCCCTGAAGTTTGACTAGAATTGCCACTTTAATCCAAATATTTTTTTTCTTGCTATTTTAGTTTAAATAGTTTTGTTTTCTGTCATTTAGTCCCTGACTTTTGTCATTTTCATCTAACCCACTAACTTCATTCAAAAAAATTAGTTAACTTAGGTGAATTTTGGTCAAACCACGTTTTTCTTTCTTTTCTTTTTGCAGATGCGATGGTATGGGGATGGTGTTTGCCGGTTTACAGTGAAGATGATGGCGGTGATGTTGATTGATGACGTGGGTGGCGGAAAAGTGGCCGGTGGTGGTGGAAATGGTGGGTGGGGATGGTGGTGGGGTGGGTGGTGACGGTACAGGCAGGTGGTGGCAATGATAGAAGGTTGTGATGGGTTGGGTGGTGGAGGTGGTGGTCGATGAAAATGAAAAAAATGACAAAAGCCAAGGAATAAAATGTCAGAAAAAAAAACTATTTTGACTAAAATGACCAGAAAAAAATTATTTGGACTAAAGTGTCAATTTTGGTCAAAACTCAGAGACTAAAATGGCAATTTACTCTATTTTCATGTTAATACTCTAAATAAAACTTAAAATAACAGGTATGCTCCCTATAGTTTGTCATTTTGTTACTCGGATAGTTCCCTGAGTAAATGTCAGGGGACTATCCGAGTAACAAAATAACAAAGCATAGGGAGCATACCTGATATTTCCAAACTAACTGACATCTACTCGGGGACTATCCGAGTAACAAAATAACAAACATAGGGAGCATACCTGGTATTTTCAAAAGGTGGGGACTAAACGTGAAAAAACGTTAAACCACAGGGACCATCCGGGCAATTAACTCTAAAATGTATATTAAAAGTCATAGAGTCAACAAAAAAAAAGCCATACACTCGTTTGTGATAATTATCTATCAGAACTGAACCATGGTAGTTGTGTAGACAGGAAACAAAAAATGAATAGTAAATATTGAGGGGAGACAAATTTGTAAAATTATAGAGAGATAAACTGAACCGTTGTAGTTGTGTAGACAGGAAACAAAAAATGAATAGTAAATATTGAGGGGACACAAATTTGTAAAATTATAGAGGGATAATAATAATAATTATTATTTGCAAAATGGGGTTAGTGTCCGGAATTCGAGATCTCTTGTCTGCCCATTGTTTCTGTCTGTCGGGCCCATTTTTTTTAAACTCAGCCCATGGCTATTATAGATTACAAAAATTGTCCTTTATGTTCACACCAAATTACAAACTATGTCCTTTATCTTCAAAACATGCAATAAACACTACTAGAAAATAGGGGGTTTTCCTACCAAAATTTCCGACAAAACCAATTTCGTCGGAAAATTCCGACCATTTTCCGACAAAATACCAACTAAAAAAATAATCTGGTTTTACCGACTATTTTCCTACAATTTACCGACAAAAAAAAAGAGAAAAAAATTGGTCGGAAAATGGTCGGAAAATTTCCGACTAAGTTCCGATTAAAAAACTAATCTGGTTTTACCGACTATTTTCCTACAATTTACCGACAAAAAAAAAAATTTGGTCGGAAAATGGTCGGAAACTTTCCGACTAAGTTCCTACAAAAAAAAGAATAAAAGAAGAAAAAAAAAGTTGTCGGAAAATGGTCGGAAAAGTTAAAAAAAAAAAAACTTTGTCGGAAACTAGTCGGAAAACATAAAACCAAATTCTAATTACTGTATATTTTAAAAATAATATTTATTAGTCTTAGTTGGTCGGAAAGTTGTCGGAAATTTCCGACCATTTTCCGACAAAAACCATTATTCTTTTGTTATATAATCATGTGGGGGTATATGTGTGTACGTAAATGTATTTGCTTGTGGCTATATGTATGTAAGTATATATATATATATATATGTATGAGTATGTGTTTGTCCAAGTGTACACACACGCATAGATACATACACACATACATATATATACACATACTTAGCCTGTTTTAATTAATAGGTCCCGATAGGGTACATACACGTATAAACATGTACAAAGCGTAAAAGTTGGTAAAGTAAAAGTATTTCATGTATAATTAATGTGTACAAAAGATGGAACGGAAAAACGATGTTTAAATGTTGAAAAAATGAAAAAAAAACGAAAATTGGTGTAGGAAAATGGTCGGAAATTTCCGACCATTTTCCGACTAAAACCTTTATTGGTCGGAAAATGGTCGGAAATTTCCGACAAATTTCCGACTAAAATTTTTGTTTTTTTCATTTTTTCAACCTTTAAACATCGTTTTTCCATTCCATCTTTTGTACACATTAATTATACATGAAATACTTTTACTTTACCAACTTATACGCATTGTACATGTTTATACGTGTATGTACCCTATCGGGACCTATTAATTAAAACAGGCTAAGTATGTGTATATATATGTATGTGTGTATGTATGCGTGTGTGTACACTTGGACAAACACATACTCATACATATATATATATATATATATATATATATACATAAAAAAAGAATAAAAGAAGAATTGTCGGAAAATGGTCGGAAAAGTTAAAAAAAAAAACTTTGTCGGAAACTAGTCGGAAAACATAAAACCAAATTCTAATTACTGTATATTTTAAAAATAATATTTATTAGTCTTAGTTGGTCGGAAAGTTGTCGGAAATTTCCGACCATTTTCCGACAAAAACCATTATTCTTTTGTTATATAATCATGTGGGGGTATATGTGTGTACGTAAATGTATTTGCTTGTGGCTATATACATATAGAGACAAGAAATACGTTTATATATATAGATATACACCTCGGTATAATTAAATATGAAAAGAATAATTGTTTTTTAGTCGGTACATACACGTATAAACATGTACAACGCGTATAAGTTGGTAAAGTAAAAGTATTTCATGTATAATTAATGTGTACAAAAGATGGAACGGAAAAACGATGTTTAAATGTTGAAAAAATGAAAAAAACGAAAATTTTAGTCGGAAAATGGTCGGAAATTTCCGACCAATTTCCGACGAAACACAACATTAGTCGGAAAGTTGTCGGAAAGTTGCCGACAAGTACGAACTTTATACATATAATTTAAACATATGGATTTCGTTTTACGGAATTATTGTGCTCTCGAACGTCACAAAACGCGTACGTGAACGAAAAAAAACGCGATCGCAGTAACGCACCGACTATAAAACGGAAACATTGGACTCACATTTTTCCTTCAAAACTGAAATATTACGATATAGTTAGCTTCTTTTTCGAATTTTATTATTCGTAGTCGAAATCGGATCAAAGAACGGATAAGAAACGACAAACGGGGCTTTTACGCGATTTACCGCGACCAACGAACGAACGCGTCAAACATCGACTACCGACACTATTTTACATACTTATGACCCAAATTTTTATTCTACGACATTATACGAAGTTCGGGTTTGAAAGTGGGCCTCGTAAACGTATCGGGCCACGTAAAAACGGGCTTGTGGGCCTGGGGCAAGCCCATTTAATAAACACTAGTATATAAAGCCCCGCTTGCGGTCTGCTCATATAATGTAATATATGTGTGGGCGCTCGGGGGGGCAAAAGCAAAAGTGCACTAATTTTTAACGTTATTTTACTAATTTCGTGAAAATAACGTTAAAAAGAGGGGATCGTTAATCAGGCATCATGTGGTGGCGTTGATAGCCGAAAGACAAGGGGGTACATGCACCAATTGGCGTTTGTCTCAATTGCTGAGTGTTATGTGCCTTATGTCCAAGGCTTGATGCAAAACCACAATCGAGCCGGGGGTCTCATTGGAAGCAGCCTCTCTATTCCTACGGGGTAGAGGTAAGGCTGTCTACATCCCACCCTCCTCAGACCCTACCTTAGCTTTGCTATAGGTGGGATATACTGAGTACGATGATGATGATGATGATAGTTTGAAACCCTAATCCCCATTTTCTTTCTAAAAATCACGCATACCAGACCCTTCATCTTCTCTCTGCTTATGTTTCTTCTTGGAGAAACCCTAGTCAAATACACCCACAAACATATGGAGACCATCTTCTCCAAACCAAGTCTCACAACAACAACAACCTGCTCCTCTTCTCCCTCTCGTTCAAGATCGGCCAAGCGACACCCCCACCTAGATCTATGAACAACCTGCCACCTCCTTTCAGCGATGGCTCACGGAGACGAGACGAAAACCGTAGAGAGAGAGAGAAGACAGCAGCGCCGCCATCTGCGGCGGCGGTCGTTCAACCTCGAGTCTGGTTCGTCGGGTTCAGGTACAGGGTGGGTCAACACGGGTCAAGCTTGGGGCGTTTCAGTTGGTTCGGGTATCAGTGGAGGCGATGGCGGTAGTGTCGACGGCAACCAGAGCCGACGTACGGCGGCAGCCGGCGTCGACAGAGGCGGTGGTTTCGGTTTTGGTTCTGGTTCTGCATCTTCACAATCTAATCAAGATCTAGATTCTTCACAGATCTGTTGCTGAAATCGTTATCTTCAAGGTGCGTACGTGTTTCCTCTTTAGATCCGGTCTAATTTCCGCTTCCGTTAGGGCTTTTTTTAGGTCTGCATTGTGGCGATTCGAGTTTTATCGGTTCGTGTGTTGAAATTGCTCATTTGTAGATGTATAATTGGTGTTTATCTATGTTGAATTGTTGACGGATCTCAGTTTTTTAGTGTATGGACTATTGGTCTTGAAATTTTGAAATTGGTAGATATATTACAACAACCGATTAACAGGTAACATAGTGTATAGACTATTGGTTTTGAAATTTTGAATTGTTTTTATTAATTTTGGAATGAAATGGATTAGATCGGTAAGTAACCAATAAAATTTAATTAGATCAATATCAAAAGAGGAAACTAACTAATATGCGAAATTGGTGATATCATATTGAGTAATGTTTAACCCATGATCTTTCATACCAGTTCCGTGATATCATATTTGTAGAATGATATGTTCTTGATTACAAGTGAAGTCTCGTTCACCATAAATAACTAATATGTGAAATTGATGGTCGAAACCATAGTTATCAAAAGCGCTCGTCTGGTGCGCCTAGGCGCAATTTTCAGGCGAGGCGCAACCATGTTGCCTTAAGTGCGCCCACCGCCCCATGTTGCCTTAAGTGCGCCCACCGCCCTTGAAGTCTCGACTCGAGACTTTTCTTGTAATAAGCTTTTTGGAGTGTGTTTGGTAGGTGTGAACTAGTTCGGTACCGGTTTTTACCTTTAAATACCGGTACCGAAGGGTATTCGGTACCGGTACCCATTTTTGGAGATTTTCGATAGCGGTTTTTCACTACCGGTACAGGACAGAGCTCATCCCTAGGTGTAATGTTAGTAGCACCACAAAATGTCAAAATACATAATGCTTTGCTTGTTGTCTACATACATCCGTCTAACATTACAGTGAAATGTTGGACTAGTAATCTGTGATGTAAGATCTATTTATTAGAAGCGACACTCAATTTTTGTGAAAGCTATCACTTTATCGCATGTTAAATCTAACTTGCAGGTAAACCATCTTCTCATTTATCTAGTAATTTCAAAAAAATAATTTTAGTTTATTTTACTGAAAAATGAGCAAAGTTGTTTTGGTAGATTTTAATTTAATGAAGTATGTTGTATGTATTCTTCAAAGATTATCAAGATCATTATGATCTTTTGCAGTGTATGAATATATATGTATATAATATACATAAAAGAGTTTGAATGAAGTCTAGAGAATATATTAAGATTTTTTTTATTACTTTTCAACAATAAGAAGTATTCTACCTTCAAACAACTATTTTTTTTTATTTTCGGGCACTTTCTTTCTTCTGTCATGCATACTTTTGTTAACTTCATTCAGTACTTAATGAAGTTGGTGATCTTAGAAGAAAAGTCCTATGTGCATTTAGTTCTAGGATATCTATTTTTTAACTTTGCAGATGCTGTGAAAACTAAAGAATAGTGAACATATTTTTTTATTTAGCTTCCAATATGTTAGTTAACTTGATAGACCCAAGAGACTTTATTTTTAACTTTGATTTATAAGATACCCATTTAGAGGATCTATAGATTTTGTGGTGAGTCCTTTTTGTTTCAGGTGGTTAGACTTTTATTTTTCTTTGTGTCAAAAGCTTATGTTCTGTTGTTATCGACCACCAACTGTTTGACGTTTTGTCTCAATGAGTTTAATTTCAGCGTTTTGTCCCAATGAATTGAATTTCTTTGCTATAGTTGTAGTGAACCGATGGTTTGTGGTGCTAACTTTTTTTATGGTTTGGATATTCTTTTGGCATTATGATAATTATATTTCTCATATTATTTCACAATTAGAGTTTTCTAAAGGGATGTGGTTTGTGGTTTCGTATCAAAGTGGGAACACATCCAAATTTAAACATTATGGACCCAGTTTGATAAATCAAACCCATATTTCAGAAATGGTCAAACAAAGGTTTTAATTCTGGAAACTTTGATCGAACCCAAATTGATAAATGAAAGTACAATATAAGATAAATAGGTATCACAATGGATCAACCAAGTGTATGTGGTTTTCACTTCTTGCTATTGCTAATTGTTGGTACTATTTTTTGTTCTAACGGTGTGTGTTTATTGTTTAATGAATGAACTTGATTTATATTCCAAAACTGTGAATTCCCTTAGAATTCAAAGGAAAGAAAATATTTGTGTTCATAGATTCATTCACGTTGTTACTATATAATAAATCAACGTAACCCGTCCACCGGACGGGTATTAAACTAGTTATATAATTGGATTAACGTATTATGTCAAATGGGTTGCATCGCATGGGTTTCCTACTAGTGTGTCTATATATATAGCTTTTTTACTAATATTATGTATGCTGTTTAGGTGTGGAACTTGCAATCCCAAGTGGAAAAGTTAAATAAATGACTCGAAGAGGCGCGACAACCCCACACGGAAGTGTTGCAAAACCGAGTTGATGAAGCAGTTTGGTAATCCTAGCAATCCTCCACCATAGTTTTGTTTTGTTTTGTTTGTTGTCTTTTGCGGTTAAACTTGTAATTTAAAAACCGTGGGATATTTTGTTGTGGAACCTACAATTTGACAACCGTTTTGTATTTTGTGGATGAACTTTCAGTTCTATAATCTTGTCGTATTTAGGATTTTTATTGGTTTTTTTTTCTGCATTTTTAGTAGAAAAATCTGGATTTTTTAGTTTTTTATATTTTTTTTTATTAAAAAGTATTTTAGTCGGAAAGCTGTCGGAACATCTTGGTCGGAACTTTGTCGGAAACTTTTAGTCGGAAAATAGTAGGAAACCGGCAGTCGGAAAGCTATCGGAAAATTGTAGTCGGAAATTGGTCGGAAAATGGTCGGAAACCGGCAGTCGGAAAGCTGTCGGAAAATTGTAGTCGGAAATTGGTCGGAAAATTGTAGTCGGAACTTTGTCGGAAAATTGTAGTCGGAACTTTGTCGGAAACCGGCAGTCGGAAATTGGTCGGAAATTGGTCGGAAATTTAGTCGGAAACTGGTCGGAAAAATTTTCCTACAAGGCTTTTTCCTACAAACGTATTTTTGTCGGAAACTGGTCGGAAACGCCGTTTTCCGACCATTTTCCGACTAAAACCTTGGTCGGAAATGGTCAGTTTTTTAGTAGTGAAAACGTACTCGATCTTTGCAAAACCTTGCACGTTATGTCCTTTAGCCCTAACTAAGTTAATCTTTATGGTTAAATCTGACCAAATGGACCCCATCTGAGGGTAAATTGGTCTTTTACCATATGTATTTATATAAAACAATATTAGAAAAAGCATATAAAAGTTTCTTCAATATCCAAAATCAAGATCTAAAATCAATCTGACCAGATCTCTCCCCCCCTCTCTCTCTCTCTCTCTCACACACACACGCCCACCACTATCACCAACACCATCTACACACCATCTCCACCGCACCTCTACTATCACCACCGAACCTCCACCGCCGTCAACACCTCTACCACCGCACCTCCACTCCTGCTATAAAACCCCACCACTGGCGGCCGTCCACCGCTGCACAAACCTAACCACCGCACCTCCACCATCACCTCTGCACCTCCACAACCGTCAACACCTCCACCACCGCACCTCCACTCCCGTTGCACAATCCCCACCAACGGCGACCGACCATCGATGCACAAACCCCATCACCGCACCTAAACTCTCTTTCTATCTCTCTCTTAACTCTCTGGTTCTTTATTCATGAACCTGAAGTTCAAATGCCTTAACAAATTGGAAACAAGACATAATAAATGACAAATTAAAACCTTAGAACAATTAAAGTTCGAAAATCAAAGAAAACATCTCTGAGTTCATTAAGTATTTGAAGAATTTCAGCATAATATGAACTCGACTTACACTGAATTGTTCGTGATTTCTGAAAGAGGCGATTACGAACAATATTGGTGTTTATTAGAAATTGGTTTGAAATTGTGTTCGACTATTTTTAATTATACCCCAAACAACCTTCACGTTCACGTTCTCCTCGTGACTCTTATTATTGCAGATGTGTAGAAGTATGAATTAGAAGTGGTTTGATGTGATTTCAGTTTAGTTTGATCGATTTGGGGATTTAGGGGTGGATGTATGGTGGCAGACTGTAGTGGTGGGTAGGTGGTGGCGGCAGGTGGGTGTAGAGGTGTACAAAAAAACCAGTTTTAGAACCGAAACCGGTTTTTTTAACCGGTTTTTTTATAACCGAACCGGTTTTATAACCGACCCCCAGTTATAGACCGGTTAGGATTCTTGGTATGAAAAACCGGTTAATAACCGAAACCGGTTTTAAAAAACCCGGTTAAACCGGTTAAAAACCGGTTTTTTTGACAAAAAACGGTTAAAAACCGATCCCAACCGGTTACACCGGTTATTGTTTTGGACTTGAAAAACCGGTTAGTTGTTGGCACACTTTATGTGGACGCGACTTGACTCGGTTCGATTGGATTCGGTTCGACTCGGTTAGGTTCGGCTCAAGCCCGACGTAGCGACATTCCTCTGTCGTGCGCCCCAGAGTTCGACACACGAAGCACGGAGAGCCGCCGACACATCACCATGACATCACCATAGTGATGTCATGATGATGTCAATGAGAATTTTAAATGTCAACATGATGAAAACTCTTGTTTTCGTCAAAATCATATATGGCGAAATCCCTTGTTTTCGTCAAAATCATATATGGCGAAATCCCCTGTTTTCGTCAGTATGAGTGTGTGGCGGATTTCACCACACATGGATTTCGTCAAGTGGGTTTTCGTCGATGGATGGTATAAATAGCTCAGTTGTTTATCAGTTTAGTTATGAGTGAGAACAGAGAGACTTGAGAGAGTCTGTAAAACATTGTTTGTATATGTTTGTGGTTGTACTCATCCCTAATCAGTAGATATTGAATCTTTGGTTACGCGTGTGTGTTCAACATTGTGTTTGGTTTGCACCGTCATGGGGATTCCGCACCCGCGATTGTGTTTGTGATAAACAGGGAATTGGTTACGTATCGGATCCTCCGAGAAAAACAGACCTACAAGTGGTATCAGAGCGAGAAAGAAGAGGATGACAGAGATATCGGAACTTTTTTTTTGGTTCTGGATGTTGTATCGAAGAAGAAGAAGAAGAAGAAGAAGAAGAAGAAGAGTCAGATGTCTGAGGTTGAAAGTCTGATGTTGTTGGCTGATGCATGTATCGCAGATGTCTTGATGTGTATCGAAGGAGAAGAAGAAGATGTCTGATGTTTGTTGGCTGAGATTGATGTTGATGTCGACTGAATTTAGGAGGGTTAGAGCTGCTCTTGTTATTGTAGAGAGAGTTAGAGATTGGGTGAGCTCATTGTGTGAGTTCCCTGTGAGCTTTATGGTTTGGGGGGAGAGATCCACTTATAGATCTGTTTTCTCGGAGGATCCGATACTAAACATATTCCCTGTTTATCACAAACACGATCGCGGGTGCGGAATCCCCGTGACGGTGCAAACCAAACACAATGTAAAACACATGTGTAACCAAAGATTCAATATCTATTGATTAGGGATGAGGACAACCACAAACATATACAAACAATGTTTACAAACTCTCACTAAGTCTCTCTGTGCTCACTCATGAAGTCATAGTGGTCTCATGAACTCATAACTAAACTGTGAAACAACTTAGCTATTTATACTGACCAACGGCGAAAACCCACTGGACGAAAGAAGTTGGATGAGGTTTTGGTAGGTAAAGTTTTGATTGTTGACTTTTGGATTGGGCCGATTACATTTATTAATTGAATTGAGATTGCTTTTTGGGCTCACATGAGGTGATGATTTCATTTATACAGCATAGATATTTTTTTCCCTCAGTTGTGAATGGCTTATGTTGGGCTACATAGAAAACAGTTTGAGGTTCAGATTTTAATTGGGTCGGGTATTCGCGGAGTTGAGTTGAATCGCGCTTCTAAATATCAAGGTCAAAATTCGTACGGGTTTTGGGAGCGCGCGGGATGATGCGGCATGTTGAAAACTTGATGGTTGAAAAATTGTGGGGTAGTCACGGTTACCGATGCGAACGTCAAACTTGGTGACTTGACTACTATGGGCCAAAAACAAAACAGTATGTTCACTTCCCCACATCAATGTTTATGATTGTTTTTGGTTATTCGAAAATGTTCGAAAGCATTTTGTTTATTGTCATATTCTCGCATTTGGTAACGAATGAATGAACCTAGAATGTCAATACAGGTCCTAACGAGTTCACAAAGTCTTTGGAGGGATACAAGTCGGATCCTACGGGGTACTAGGGGACGTTCTTATTCAACTAGAATATGCAAAGAAGAAAGTCATTTTCGTGATTTTTCGGAACCAAGAACATTTAGTGAATATTGACGATAGTTCCGCTAAGTGAAGGGAATTGGTAAACATTTGAAAGTTGACGACAGTTCCTTTGAAGTGGAGGGAATCTGTTAAGGTTTAGAGATCTTACCAAAGAAATGGGGGAATAAAACGTATGATGAATTTCTTCGGTAAATTTCTAAACGCAATCACAGGTGGTAGAGTTTGTGATTTTCTGGTGATACCAACGGTTCGGCGTGGAATGTTATGCACAGACACATATTTGAGGATTTTAATTAATTCTCCAGCCAGCGTGAAGGGTTTTGCACGGAAAAATACAGGTTTCTAAAGTCTACAGTAGTTACAAAAGCGCTGTTCACTGAAGACCTGGGGAATCTTTATGAAAGCTGATAGTTCAAAACTGAAGACCTGCAGGATTCGGTTTTGGGTTTGATGTTTCTTTGGGATTTTATAGGGATCTGGGGGTAACTCAATTCGTTGAGTTTGCTTGGTCTAGCTGACTTCCTGAGTACTGATGCTGAAGATCCGTAGTGCATTACGTGGTCAACTTCACAAAGGCGAGACAATGAGATCTGGATGTAGTTCAACTAAGCATGCTGGTTGAGCTTGCAAGGGATACACTTGGTCTAGCTGACTTTCCTGAGTGTTGATGCTGAAGATTAAAGTGCATTACTTGGTCGATTCCACAAAGACGGTTTACAGAAGACAGTTCACCAGAAACCTCTACCAATGTAGTATGCTTAAAGATTAAGACTTGATGCAGTTTTTAAAGAATGGAACCCTTATCAAATGCCGGTTGGAGTATTGGAAGATCAGCGGAAGATCGGTCAATTGAGCATTTTGAGGAAATTGCACAACACCCAACACGGATACGCATACTTTGAGGGGGAACTATTATACAAGAAGCGTCAAGATACTACTTACCTGGATCATCGGTCAAGGGGGAATTTGTTAACACAGAGAAGATGAATACTTGACTGAAGATCGATTGCAGTTGCATTTTCGGCATTCGACAGCAATGGACAAGGGGGAATTTGTTGATACAGATTTTGTGTCCGATGCTTGTCGAATAGATTAGATTTATTTTATGCTATATATGTAATAGTTAGTGAAATGGTCAAACGAACGTGTATTGACCCGCTCGTTTGAAGTGGTCAAACGAGAGGGTTATTTGTTTGACCGTGTGTGTTTGCAAGACAAGTGGGTGTGGCTATAAATAGCAACCCCTTGCCATTTGCAACATGGGGAAGTTTTAGAGGTTTGAGTCCTCACAGGGAGAGATCACCACTTGGTCTCTCCCCGGATGTGTACTCCTTTGGTATGGTTCGGTTAGCTTGTTAATCGGGCCGGTTTGCTTTGTTATGTTATCAAATCTATACAAGTAAGTATTTCATCCGTCTCTAATCTTCCCGTCTATGAACATAATCATGATAAACACGGTTTCGGTCCCGAAAATGGTCCTACAAAGGGTAATGTTAAAGGCGTTGGGTATAAGTCGTGTCCGCCTCCTTTGAGACACAACTATACCAAGATGCCCGATGAGGAGGAAATGCCGCGTTTTGAGCCAACTGTACCTCTTGATTATGAGGAAGTTACAACTGGCTTAGGGTTCAAAACGGACAATTCATCGGATGGCTCATCTGATAGCAAGGAAAAGTCATCATGTGCTTCAAATCAAAGTCCTCCAACCATTGAGGACTATGATTCTTCGGATGATGAACCAGATGTGAGTGATGAGGATAAATCTCTTGACGATAGAAAAGGAGTAGAAGTGCCTTTTGAGAATCACATTCTGTGTGATCCTCCTACTCCTGCTGTGCATTCAACTGCTAAACAAGAGATGGATCCTATCACTGAGACAGTGTCTACCGTTAAAAGTGATAACGTGTTGTACATTTTGGTCGGTGATGGTAAAATTTATTCAAACCAAGATTTTCCCATTAAAAAGGTCAATCAATCTTTGATTGACAAAGTGTTTGAAGATACTACAAGTAAGTTTTTGGAAAAAGGGATCCAGAGAGTTTCTGTAACTCAGTGTGATCCTATTCCAAAAGCTGAAGTTAGGAAACAGCGTGGAAATCAAACATTACCGACAAAGCAACAACCTGTCGCTTTTAAGGGTAAACAACAACAACAACAACGAGCTCTAAATCCTAAGGCTAAGGTTGAATCAAAAGGAGCTCGTTACAGGAAGAAAAACAAAGACGTTAAGTTTGTGGCCTCCAAAGGTACTGATAAAGTGGAGACTTTTGAAAATAAGTCAAATACCGATTTTGTTCAAAAGGTCAACATTTTGAAACGTAATAGTGATAACAATTACACCCAAAACACAAATGGGTGTGAAGCTAGTACCTCGAGGTCTACAAATTCAACGTCAGGTCATCGAACAGAATCTCCTAATTTTGTTGAAAGGAGATCATGCTTTAAATGCGGGGAGTTTGGCCACATTATCAGAAATTGCACAAACTCTCCGAAACCAAATTTTGTAGAAAGAGCCCCTTCTGAACAAGGTCACCAACAACGTTGTCCTGTGCCACCAAAAACTGACAAACGCACTGTTAAAGAACAGGAAACAAAACAACGACGTAAAAATGTGAAGGTGATCGAAAAGGCTGTAAAAACGGAAGTAAAATCTGTTAATAGGAAACCTAGTTTGTCACAACCATTAAAACCAGAAAGTGTAAATAATACACAAACTGGTAAAAGGAAACAGGCTTGGATACCGAAAACATGTGAGGATTCAGGGGGAGGCTTGCAATTTAAGGACCTTCAAGAAATTGAAATTACATTTCTTAATTCTCAGGGGCAACCCAAGTCTATGAAGGCTTGGGTCCCCCTCTCCAACTAATCTCTGAGTGAGTGTGCAGGATGTTCCAGGAGGAACTATCGATAGTCATCGGATTTTTTATAGTGGAGTGTCCATGCACAAGATCGGCGACAAAGAAATTGTTGCCTTTGATGGAGAGAAAAAGAAAAGAAGACAGCATTGTCTGTCGAAAGAAATTGAAAACCTTCGACAAAATGAAAATCATACCAAAGTTTGATTGTTCAAGGCTTTGATCGGGTCCCCGGGATAGATTCAATCAAAATGTACTCACCTGCAGCACGTCTGATGTTCAAAATCAACAAAAATGAACGTGCAGTGTACATTTCTTCGAGGTGTGATTGAAGAAAATGTGTTTGTTAAACAAACCAACCGGGTGTGCGGATGCCTTGGCGTGGATTGAACAACCGCACACTACTTCTCAAGAGAAAGACAAAGACCTTCGCTGGTGCAATATGGAAGACCAGTCGGACCCAAAGGTTTATGATCTTGTTGCTGTGAAGAGATTTCTCAGTAGCTACAAAATCGACTTTGAAATCCACAACGGGTGGATATCCAGTTTAAGAGAGCACTCAGATTCCTTGCAATGCACGATGCAGTTGCAGGATATGGTTTTGAATTTCTAACCTCTCCTATACTTGTCGATATTTAAGCTGCTTTATGAATTATTATCATCTCATACAACACTCTTTGGCCTGACACGTTGATCTCAAATATCACCTCACACGTGATTGTTTCACTATGAAACTCGTCAATGTTGTCATGGTCCGCACCGCTTACCGACGTGCCAACTCATTTTTCCAAAATTCGATAAATCATTTCTGATTAAAATTAATTTTGGTAAACGGCTTTGAGTTAAAACATGAGTTAACCGACATCGGGAAATCCTTTTTGTAAATATCTTTGTGTCTTTTAAATTTATCATAGTTTGTTGATTTTAGGGGGAGTAAATCAAAAATTTGAAAATTCAAAAACATCGAAAAATGTCAAAAACCCAAAAACATTGGAAAAACAAAAATGAGTTCCCTGGCGAGAAAAAGAGAAAATGATAGTACATCAGTGGTCTGTCGAAATCTCTTTGAAATGAACTTAAAAATGGAAAAACGATAAGCAGCTCTATATAAGATGTATCGGTAGGCTCACAATCATCTTAAAGTGTGCAGGGTGATATAAACCTAAATCGACTGAAGAACAGGTGGGAACCGCACATTGGCATATGGTCTTAGTACCGAAATTTCGTTTGAGAGATTGCCGAGGTTCTGAGATATGTGGTCTTTATGCTGTTTATCATCTGGGTATCATGGTTGTATCTTTTACCGAAAAATAACGGAGACGAAGTCTAGATCTTCCATGATACTATACATACGTGTACATATTGCATTCGACCTCAATAAGTGATCAACAATCACATGTCCAAACAAAATTAGTGATAAAATATCACAGCTTTCTTTCCGGGAGTCAAGTTCGTCTCTTTGCTGTACGATAGTACCGACCTGTTCACGGACTTGCTCTTGTGCCCTCATGCATCTGAAAATCAAGTTCCTGTAACACCCCAAAAACGGGTTTGGTAATCAAACCACGTTAATAGTAATGACGGGTGAAATACCGTTAGTGGGAAAAATTAACCCGGTAAATATTAGGATTTAAATACATAAACATAATATTAATAAAAATGAGAATAAATACTTTGAGAAAACAAAGTACATAGAAGGCCCGAATTAACGGGACATAAAATAAAACGGGTTATCACTTCCCGAACCCATTGAGTTAACTAGGAATAATTAACCTAGTTAATAATATGTGATTAAGTGATCAATAACGAATTATAGCTTCTTTAGAAACAAAACTAAACATGAGGGGCCAAAAGGGTTAACTTGAAAGTTAACTAAATATATATAAAAAAAAGAAACACACACTTATGTGTGCGCAGGATCGACCAGGAGAGAGAGAAAGATAGAGCTCCATGGGAGCCTAACCCTAAAAGCAACAAAATCTTCAAATTGAAGGATCAAACGAAGGCTAAACTCAGATTTGAATACACATAAACGATCACCAAGTCAATGGGATCGAAAGGTATGCCGAATTTTTGACATTCATGAAGTTGTGAAAACTAGTTAACTTTGCATGATGTGATCTATGTATGAATCGTAGAGGCTATGGCCGAATTAATGAAGTGTGATTGCTTAGGAACAAACCCTAAGTAGAAATATAAAGTAAATTCGGAATTTTTGATGCTAAATTCATGTATGTGATGTTTTTAGGGTTTTGATTGCTAAAACTAGTGTTATGATGTCATGAACATGCTTTAATTGAAAGCTGAATTCAAACACCTTCTGATCAGAATTTACAGCCAACTTGTATTGGCTGTAACATGGACAAAACCTGACAAAAACATGTGTTTCTTGAGTCTAAAATGTAATTCCATGAAATATCTTTAAAACCCCACTGGAGTCGCATTTTTTCGACGAAAATTGAGCGTTTAATGAATTTTTCCGTATCGAAGGTTCAAGCTGCGTTTTCTGGCAGAATTTGTAGCCCATTACAAATGTCATAACTCAATTTAGGAATTTAGTTATGATCTCAAATTTTTACTGTAGATAGTTTTAAGTGATTAACAAAATCGCCAATTGGAATTTCATCAATCGGATAAACGAGGAATTTTAGATGAATTTTTCCGTAAGCTGCAGTCAGAAGTGACGAATCTGATTTGCAGCTTAGTAAATGAATTTTTATGAATTTTTTTAAAGAGTTAGATCTTGAAATTTTAACACAAGGTCTAACCCTCCGAGAGGTACGCCACATAAAAAAATCATAATTTTTGAAGACTTGTAAATAGGTTAAACAAGTCATCAAATACAGCCCATTTTTCGGTGATATGAAATGCCTGAATGAAATCGCGGTCTACTTGGTTGTGTGTAAAATTTGATTTTATTAAGAGTTCGGATTAAATATGCCTAAGTGAGTTCAATGAACCAAATGTGCATTTAAATATGTTGATAAGTCAATTGACTTTTAAAAAGTCAAACCGACAAATGATTACATCGAATGATAATTTTGATATGGTCGAATGATAAATTCGACATAAAACCCGTAGGAAGGAATAGTCATAAACGATTATGACTAATCTAACCGTCTTACGAATTGTGATGATGATAGTTTCACTCTAGACAAGCTAGATGAAGACTTGGGAAAGAAGAGGGTCAAACGGATCGAGTACGCGAAAAAAGGACATAACCGGATGCAAGGGAAGTGAAACTTACACCTTTTAGTAAAATAAATGTTCATCCTATAAGTTTCAAATACAATAAGGATAATATTCAAGATATGGTTCCCGACGCGAAATAATACGGGTCGGAACTAATATAAATGATAAAAACCATGTTTAATGGTAAAAGAGATAGAACGGTAAATTAGCCATGAAAAGCTAATTATAAAATTGGGTTTTTGAACGGTTACTATAAGTAAGCCTAATAAATAAAAAGAGTAAAACGGGTCAAATGGTAATGTGGATACCATTTGACAAATGTCGACTAATAAGCACTTGTCGAGTTTTATGCTTACAGGATAAAGCGGCTTACGAATTAGCGTTGCTATGAATTAGCAAATTTTCGAGACAAGGTATTAAAACGGGTCAATGTATTGATCCGAGCTAGGTACGTATAATTATGTTGTAGTTAAAAGTGCTAATTTGGTCAATAATTGGTGAGAGTCTTTCGTCGTAAAATAAGAGACTAGAATTGACCAAAAAGCCCTTAACGGGCGAACCGGGTAAACGACCGTTAGAGTTTGTTTAGAAGATTGTTTATTGATTTTGAAACCCTTAGATACATATAAAAAGTATAGGCAAAAACGTTTGTGGGTCGAATGTCTAGAAATAGTCAATTGCGAAAAAAGACTAGCCGAAGGGTAAAATTTGGGATTTTGGGTTCCTTATGTTAAATCCACCACAAAAATAGTTGTGGTGGAAGATAAGTAGTTATTTAGCAAGAAAAGACGAGATGCGAAAAGAAAATAGCGAGTACGATGCTTAGATGCTTAAAAGTCCGCTAAACGGGTCAAAATAGACTAAGAAGTAAATTGTGGTTAAATGTTTAGATAGATACAAATGAATCGGTGAATGTAAACGCCTACGTAAACTCTAGGATGGGAGCGAAAACGTTAAGGTTTGACAAGCCCGGGATGGGTAAAATGATAAGAATTAATTATTTTCTTTTTAGAGCATGTAGTGAAATAATAATGCCAAACGGATCGAATAATCACCTAAAGGATTTATGAGCCAACATTGGATAAATCAGATTTTTATGCAAACCAAGGTGATAAACGGGTCCGTAATTTAATTACGGACGCGTAGGAAAAAGAATCGTGTAAAACGGATAACTAGAACGAAAGTTATGGCACTTTAAAGTTTGATTTTCGATTAATAGCCATAGCTGGCAGATATACAAGTTCCAGGAATGGACCTGCTGGAAAATGGTCTCCCTCGCGCCACGCGGGGGAGTGTGGTAAATCCGGCGCGCCACGCGACGGATGTCGCGGCACGCGAAAGATGAGAAGAAGCCTCTCGCGTGGCGCGAGAGGCATGAATCTGAGAAAAAAAAATATAATATAAAACAAAAAAAAATATTTTGTTTTAGTTGGTTGATGCTATGAACTTGGTTAAACTCATTTTATGCTATCAAAACTAACTTTCATGTTGGTTTTGATCATAGGTCTATTACGGGATGCCGGATGATGATCAAGCTAATCGAAGAACCGAACACACGAGATTAAAGCTTCCGCACGGCCTTATGTCGGAACTTTTAACGACGAACCCAACTACATTGTTGTAAAACTCTTAAACTGTAAAAGTTTTTAATAAACTCGTATTTTTATATATGATATGTATATGTAAATGCACAACTAATTGTCGTTATTGGTACTAGAACTCTCTTAAAATAGTAAGGGTGTTACAAGTTGGTAATCAGAGCTTATGGTTAAAGAATAAAGTGTGTTCGGTTCGAGGCTTGATCGCAAATCCGGTAAGTACATGTATATTAATGGTTTAGCATGTTAAAGTGTTGTAAACAACACATAGGGTTATCGCGTAATACACGCTACCCCAATTAAAATGATTGACACAGTTAACGATATTACGTGCATTGACATGTATTGTAAAAAGCCTTGTATTACAATACGGGCGTTTATTAATGTAGAAATTACTAACTTTTGTAAATGTTTAGTTGAAGCACGCTCGCATCTGAAGATGACGAGAGTTGAACGAATTGTGGATATGAATGTAGAACAGTCTGAGGTATGACAAGCTGAGTATACTCACCAAGGACCTAAATCGCGTAACGATCGCGAACAAGGTGAATGGCAAGGAAAGCCCGTCGGGGCAAGCGTTATCAGGTGCATGTTTTAAATTTAATCGCACAAATAGCAATATGCAGCAAACATGTAGAGAATGATTGTTGCATATGTAAATTAGAAACTTGGAAAACCTGAACAGAATACCTACCCAGGATATTATTTCCAAGAAAACTAAATAGAGGCGTTACTTACATAGGGCGTGACGTGAAAACTATAAAAAGGTCATGCGTGTCATGTGTTAATCGCTTACTCTGGCCAAGTAAGTAGTGGCATATGATACCATTAACTTCTTATAGCGGACACATTTACATCCGATGTAGTAAGGACGGGGTTAATGGTACAAATTAAAAAGGTACCCAAATGAGTCAAATAAGTAAAATGTTGATAGTAAACGTAAACGCAAGTCGGACGACGGAAGCGTATTACGTTAGAATAACGAGCCCGAGAGAAGAGACAAAGATTAAAGTAAATGAAAATACGAACCAACTAATGTGAATGCTAAGACATAGGGGATAAAGTTTGACTGTCATAAGTGATTAAATTCACACAGACAAGTCAAAGGGGGTAGACTAAAGAATAAAGGACTCGACTGAATAAAAACGATGAATTTCGCTAAGACGACCAAATAAATTAAAGTGACGACTAAAGCCATATAAGAATGGTTACTTGATGATAACTTCGGTAAAGATACCCGATAGATGGGTAGGATTTTGAAAGTATGCGTAAACCAAGAGACGGGAACGCGAAATAGAAAGTCAAAGGACTCGGATTAAGAGTCATGACTAAAAAAACGATGAGAAATTGCAAACATAAATTTTGAAAACTACGTTAAACTATTTTAAAGTTGAGCGGGTCGAATGAAGGATGAAGTTTGACGTTCATGAGTAATGAAATCTCACCCGAATAAGTCAAACGAGATAAATAAAGTGTAAAAGCTTGGTAGTGCAAGTAAGTGCAAACCTAATAATGGAAGCGCGAAATATTAATGAACCTATGTGACGGGTTGCTTGGGTAAAGCGTGGAAAACTGGTTACAATTCTCCATGTAAAATATCGGTCAGGAATAAAACTTAGACGGAAAATTCCTAGACAAAAAAAAGAGAGAGAGAGACGTAAGACAGAGAAAACGTAAACTAAAAATTCCGTTTTTAGTCAAAGGCAACGTTTTAACAACCATAAGTAGTATGAGATGAATTAAGAAATCATAAACACGCATAAGGCCGGAAATGGCAATATGGTATACCCGAGTGTTGGGGTATGAAGTGACGGCGACTAATTAGTCTAGCCGGTAAAACTATTCAAAGTTAAGAAAATTTCATGACAAATACAAAGCGCTTATTAATATAAGACAAGCGCGGGATAAACCTGTTAACAGACCGATGAGACTAAGTGGTCAAGTGATAACTCGATCGATAAAGATAAAGGATATAAGCTGAAAGTAACGGCCCGCGAGGCCTTACACATGAAAGACGTACGCGTCAATCTAAATGAAAACGTTAAATCGAAAAGAATGAATGAATGCCCTGAAAATGTAACGAAGTTCGTTTAATCTAAATAAATGAGCCACGTAAATAAGGTTTCGGGGACGAAACCTCTTTAAGGGGGGTAGACTTGTAACACCCCAAAAACAGGTTTGGTAATCAAACCACGTTAATAGTAATGACGGGTGAAATACCGTTAGTGGGAAAAATTAACCCGGTAAATATTAGGATTTAAATACATAAACCTAATATTAATTAAAATGAGAATAAATACTTTGAGAAAACAAAGTACATAGAAGGCCCGAATTAACGGGACATAAAATAAAACGGGTTATCACTTCCCGAATCCATTGAGTTAACTAGGAATAATTAACCTAGTTAATAATATGTGATTAAGTGATAAATAACGAATTATAGCTTCTTTCGAAACAAAACTAAACATGAGGGGCCAAAAGGGTTAACTTGAAAGTTAACTAAATAAAAAAAAACACACACACACACTTATGTGTGCGCAGGATCGACCAGGAGAGAGAGAGAGAGAGAGAGCTCCATGGGAGCCTAACCCTAAAAGCAACAAAATCTTCAAATTGAAGGATCAAACGAAGGCTAAACTCAGATTTGAATACACATAAACGATCAACAAGTCAAGGGGATCGAAAGGTATGTCGAATTTTTGACATTCATGAAGTTGTGAAAACTAGTTAACTTTGCATGATGCGATCTATGTATGAATCGTAGAGGCTATGGCCGAATTAATGAAGTGTGATTGCTTAGGAACAACCCTAAGTAGAAATATGAAGTAAATTCAGAATTTTTGATGCTAAATTCTTGTTTGTGATGTTTTTAGGGTTTTGATTGCTAAAACTAGTGTTATGATGTCATGAACATGCTTTAATTGAAAGCTGAATTCAAACAACTTCTGATCAGAATTTACAGCCAACTTGTATTGGCAGTAACATGAACAAAACTTGACAAAAACATGTGTTTCTTGAGTCTAAAATGTAATTCCAGGAAATATCTTTAAAACCCCACTGGAATCGTATTTTTTCGACGAAAATTGAGCATTTTATTAATTTTTCCGTATCGAAGGTTCAAGCTGCGTTTTCTGGCAGAATTTGCAGCCCATTACGAATGTCATAACTCAATTTAGGAATTTAGTTATGATCTCAAATTTTTACTGTAGATAGTTTTAAGTGATTAACAAAATCACCAATTGGAATTTCGTCAATCGGATAAACGATGAATTTTAGATGAATTTTTCCGTAAGCTGCAGTCAGAAGTGACGAATCTGATTTACAGCTTAGTAAATGGATTTTTATGATTTTTTTGTAAAGAGTTAGATCTTGAAATTTTAACACAAGGTCTAACTCTCTGAGAGGTATGCCACATAAAAAATCATAATTTTTGAAGACTTGTAAACAGGTTAAACAATTCACCAAAAACAGCCCATTTTTCAGTGATATGAAATGCCTGAATGAAATCACGGTCTACTTGGTTGTGTGTAAAATTTGATTTCATTAAGAGTTCGGATGAAATATGCCTAAGTGAGTTCAATGAACCAAATGTGCATTTGAATATGTTGATAAGTCAATTGACTTTTAAAAAGTCAAACCGACAAATGATTAGATCGAATGATAATTTTGATATGGTCGAATGATAAATTCGACATAAAACCCGTAGGAAGGAATAGTCGTAAACGATTATGACTAATCTAACCGTCTTACGAATTGTGATGATGATAGTTTGACTCTGGACAAGCTAGATGAAGACTTGGGAAAGAAGCGGGTCAAACGGATCGAGTACGCGAAAAAAGGACATAACCGGTTGCAAGGTAAGTGAAACTTACACCTTTTAGTAAAATAAATGTTCATCCTATAAGTTTCAAATACAATAAGGATAATATTCAAGATATGGTTCCCGACGCGAAATAATACGGGTCGGAACTAATATAAATGATAAAAAGCATGTTTAATGGTAAAAGAGATAGAACGGTAAATTAGCCATGAAAGGTTAATTATAAAAATAGGTTGTTGAACGGTTACTATAAGTAAGCCTAATGAATAAAAAGAGTAAAACGGGTCAAATGGTAATGTGAATACCATTTGACAAATATCGACTAATAAGCACTTGTCGAGTTTTATGCTTACAGGATAAAGCGGCTTATGAATTAGCGTTGCTATGAATTAGCAAATTTTCGAGACAAGGTATTAAAACGGGTCAATGTATTGATCCGAGCTAGGTACGTATAATTATTTTGTAGTTAAAAGTGCTAATTTGGTCAATAATTGGTGAGAGTCTTTCGTCGTAAAATAAGATACTAGAATTGACCAAAAAGCCCTTAACGGGCGAACCGGGTAAACGACCGTTAGAGTTTGTTTAGAAGATTGTTTATTGATTTTGAAACCCTGAGATACA
Organism: Helianthus tuberosus; assembly: GCA_030545235.1. Classification (NCBI taxonomy): domain Eukaryota; kingdom Viridiplantae; phylum Streptophyta; class Magnoliopsida; order Asterales; family Asteraceae; genus Helianthus; species Helianthus tuberosus. Next base: position 143,333,061 of record CM060434.1, on the reverse strand, counting down.
TATAAAAAGTATAGGCAAAAACGTTTGTGGGTCGAATGTCTAGAAATAGTCAATTGCGAAAAAAGACTAGCCGAAGGGTAAAATTTAGGATTTTGGGTTCCTTATGTTAAATCCACCACAAAAATAGTTGTGGTGGAAGATAAGTACTTATTTAGCAAGAAAAGACGAGGTGCGAAAAGAAAATAGCGAGTATGATGCTTAGATGCTTAAAAGTCCGCTAAACGGGTCAAAATAGACTAAGAAGTAAATTGTGGTTAAATGTTTAGATAGATACAAATGAATCGGTGAATGTAAACGCCTACGTAAACTCTAGGATGGGAGCGAAAACGTTAAGGTTTGACAAGCCCGAGATGGGTAAAATGATAGGAATTAACTATTTTCTTTTTAGAGCATGTAGTGAAATAATAATTCCAAACGGGTCGAATAATCACCTAAAGGATTTATGAGCCAACATTGGATAAATCAGATTTTTATGCAAACCAAGGTGATAAACGGGTCCGTAATTTAAATACGGACTTGTAGGAAAAAGAATCGTGTAAAACGGATAAATAGAACGAAAGTTATGGCACTTTAAAGTTTGATTTTCGATTAATAACCATAGCTGGCAGATATGCAGGTTCCAGGAATGGACCTGCTGGAAAATGGTCTCCCTCGCGCCACGCGAAGGAGTGTGGTAAATCCGGCACGCCACGCGATGGATGTCGCGGCACGCGAAAGATGAGAAAAGCCTCTCGCGTGGTGCGAGAGGCATGAATCCGACAAAAAAATATAATATAAAACAAAAAAAATATATATGTTGTTTTAGTTGGTTGATGCTATGAACTTGGTTAAACTCATTTTATGCTATCAAAACTAATTTTCATGTTGGTTTTGATCATAGGTATATTACGGGATACCGGATGATGATCAAGCTAATCGAAGAACCGAACACACGAGATTAAACTTCCGCACGGCCTTATGTCGTAACTTTTAACGACGAACCCAACTACATTGATGTAAAACTCTTAAACTGTAAAAGTTTTTAATAAACCCGTATTTTTATATGTGATATGTATATGTAAATGCACAACTAATTGTCGTTATTGGTACTAGAACTCTCTTAAAATAGTAAGGGTGTTACATTTCCTCTTCAATAAGTGATTCTATCACATAAGGCTTGTTTTCAATCAAAATAAGTGAGTATCTCACATTCTTTTATACGGTCAAACAGATGATAAACGGTATACTCACCGGTAAGATGATCTCTCGTGCGTACCTTGATACAGGAATGTGTCGTGTGTGGATGAACACCGGTCGGTAAGTATAAATCATACACTAATCGTATCCCCTCGCCATGATTACATCTGATAAGTTGAGCTTATGTGGACAACAATACCTATAATTGTTATAGGATGCTTATCTAAATGTTAACTAATTGAACAAAAAGAGCGTTTTGGCATGACCGTACACTGGTATGATTCTCTTACCCTCGAAACTCGCAAAAAGAATGTCTATAAATATTTGTTTACTGCTTTCGTTTCTGCATCATTGTATATATTTATTTTTTGCTTTCCGTCTTTACATTTAAAAAATGAAAAATTCCAAAAATATTTTAGGTGTGTTTTAATATAAACTTTATAAAAGCCAAAAAGATTTTGCTTCTATTTTATTTTTGATTGACCAATGTTGGAGCTCGAGTCTATCCTATCCAAAATCCTGATTGTAAGCCGGAAAACAATTGAATCTTCATAAACAGTCGAAGTTGAGAGATTTTGAAAGTTAAAGGATTAAAACTGAACATTTTCTAAACTTTCAAACTGTTGTCTTTCGGTGGTTGATTGAAATTTGATCTCATATGTGTCATTTGTTTAATTTGTCTAAATTCCAAACGGTTGTTCTCATTACGTGTTTAGCTTTCTTGTATGTGCAGATGCGACATCAGAATCAGCTAAAGGCGAAGAGAACGTGTCAGATGACAAGCCGTAAAGTGAAGACACGACGTTGATGCAATCAGAAGATCAAGATGATCGGGTTGCAGTTGATCACTCATTAACACCACAAGGATCTAAAGTTTTGAAGTTCAAAAGATTCACGAGCATCATTTAAGGGGGAGTTTGTTGATACACTCCCTGACTGTGACACGTGAAGACCTTTTAAAGATCCTCCGACATGAAAGACATGTGAAGAACGAACCATCACGAGTAGCGTCCAAGGGGGAGTTTGTTGGTACACTTTATGTGGATGCGACTCAGTTCGGTTTGACTCGGTTAGGTCCGGCTCAAGCCCGACGTAGCGACATTCCTCCGTCGTGCGCCCCAGAGTTCGACACGCGAAGCACGGATAGCCGCGAACCGTTCCCGCCAACACATCACCATGACATCACCATGATGATGTCATGATGGTGTCATGTGTGTAGAATACATATGAATGCATGGATTCTATGTGAAGTTGTTGAACTTTTATTATGTTTTCATGTGAACATATATTTGTCATGACGAAGATTGCCTGCACATGACGAAGACTCAAGTTGACGAAGTCCCATTTCGTCATGATTTATAAATGACGAACACTCCTTGGATTTCGTCAGTATGAGTGTGTGGCGAAATCCCTGATTTCGTCACACATGGATTTCGTCAAGTGGGTTTTCGTCGATGGACAGTATAAATAGCTCAGTTGTTTATCAGTTTAGTTATGAGTGAGAACAGAGAGACTTGAGAGAGTCTGTAAAACATTGTTTGTATATGTTTGTGGTTGTACTCATCCCTAATCAATAGATATTGAATCTTTGGTTACGCGTGTGTGTTCTACATTGTGTTTGGTTTGCACCGTCACGGGGATTCCGCACCCGCGATTGTGTTTGTGATAAACAGGGAATTGGTTACGTATCGGATCCTCTGAGAAAAACGGACCTACATTAGTAACCGAAACCGATTATTAAAAAAACCGGTTTTCATTTTGGATGAAAAAACGGGTTCGGTTAATAACCGAAACCGGTTTTTGAAAAAAAATCGATTTGTACACCTCTAGGTGGGTGGTAGTGGTAGTGGTTGGGGGGAGGTGCTAGTGGTTTTGGCGGAAGGTGGTGATGGCTGGTGGGGGAAGGTGCTGGTGGTTGTGGGTGAAGGCGGTGATGGCCGGTGAGGGTAGGGGTGGTAGGTGGGTGGTAGTGGTTGTGGTTTATGGTGCTGGTGGTGTGAACACAACGAACGAGATAGAGAGAGAGAAAGAGAGTTTAGAGAGAGAGACTAATTTTTCTTTATATATATATATACTACTTTAATAAGCATATAGGAAGGACAGAAATGGTCATTTACCACTTTACAACCATTTGAAGCCCATTGTACAACCTTTAAAGCATGAAGGTGTTGAAAAACCTTCAACACGCGGAGCAGCTCATATAAACTAACCGGATCTCTTTGACCCATTTTACTCAAATGGATCCAATATATACTTTCTTTCACTCAATCTAAACCCTAAATTCATTTCATTCACATCCGCCCCCATGCTTCTTCTTCTTCTCTCTCTCTCTCTCTCTCTCTCTCACCAGACGCGGTGTCTGCATGCGACGGATTTCACCAGCGATTTCACCATCCTTCTTCTCAGGTGCCGTCTTTTTAACGTTATCGGCATTTTTTGTGAAACTTTAAGGCTTGACTTAGATCTGTGAAATTTTAGGGTTTCTTTCTTCGACGATTCCGACATCAGATCTACCGGGTTCAACTTCTTTTAGGGTTTCTTTCTCCGGTGGAAAAAAGATCCAGGTACTTTTTTTTGGCCAAATGTTTTCTTAGATCTATCGTACCACCGTCGACTTAGAGGTTGTTTTGTTTGTTCTGTTATAGATGAAGATGGAGCGGTGGAGATACCGTCGACTTAGATCTACCTTACCACCGTCGAGCCAGGTAATTTTTTTTGCTGAAATTTTTCTCAGATCTACCGTCATTTTTTGAGGATTTTTTTATGAATATTGACAGATCTGAGGTTACACGACTTGCAGATCTGAGTTCTTAGAGGAATATTGACAGCCCGGATCTGGTATGTTTGTAGCTGATTATGTTTGTAGCTGATTATGTTTGTTACAGATCTGGTATGTTTGTAGCTGATTTACATGCTTATGTTACTGATTATGTTTGTTACAGACCTGGTATGTTTGTAGCTGATTTACATGCTTATTTTACTGATTATGTTTGTTACAGATCTGGTATGTTTGTAGCTTATTTACATGCTTATGTTACTGATTATGTTTGTACCTGATTATGTTTGTTACAGATCTGGTATGTTTGTACCTGATTATGTTTGTACCTGATTATGTTTGTTACAGATCTGGTATGTTTGTAGCTGATTATCTTTGTTATAGATCTAATGTTACTGATTAAAATATGTGTACTTTTTGTGACCGGATCTGGTATATGTTTGTAGCTGATTATGTTTGTTACAGATCTGGTATGTTTGTAGCTGATTTACATGCTTATGTTACTGATTATGTTTGTTACAGATCTGGTATGTTTGTTATAGATCTAATGTTACGAATGGGTGGTTCAAGATTTTAATAGATTTCATTATCAGGGTAAAAAAAGATAATTGTTTGGATTATAAGTAATAGTTGGTTTTAGATAAAATTGTTCATATAAAATATATATCTGTTAGTATAGTCTTATGTTTATCGAGTTTTGGTCAATTTTCATGTCACAAAATGTTTAAGAGGTTTGTGGTGGGATGGAATGGGAGATTCAGTTTGACCAGATTCTAGATCCTGTTTGGTTGCACTTTTTGATGGATGGAGTTTCTTCTTTTTATCACATTTTTGTTTTTGTTTTTTTTTTGTTTGTTTAGTTGATAATAATGATAATATCGAGTCACGAGGGTTGGATCCTGTGAGTCTAAAGCCTCTATTCTATTATATGGGTTTTTGTTTTAAGTTTGCTTGATTATGTATGTTTTAGACTTCATTTAAGCTGTTAGACAAAGCAAATTGATTCTAGAATCAACTTCTTTGATTCGGCTAAAATGTAAGTTTTTAGTGAATAATGAATAATTTGGTTTGAGATTTGTTAAGGTATCCTGTGCCGCAGCGGGCGGAAAGTTATGGATGCAGTGAAGAGTATCATGTTGGCTGGAGATAGTTAAATTCAGCAATTGCAGGTAAATTTATTATTGTTTGGTTTTGTTGATGTGATCAACTGTTTGATTCTTTATTAATATTTCCTAGAACTTGATATATATCCTGATCAGCATAACAATTACAAATAGATTTTTGGCTACACTTCAGTTAGCGACATTGGTTTCGTTGTTAGTACGACTTTTAAATCAGTGACAACTGACTTCAAGTCTCATGTTTCTTATGTAATCAGGTAAGATCAATCAGGATGGGCTGCTCCTATGCATTGGGTCTCTGTGGGGTTGCATTTGGAAGGAATGATCTATTTTATGAGATCGGCATTGGTGGTCCTTGGTATGGAACTCCTTTTTTGTTTCCGTTTTTTGAAATGACAATTTTAACCAGTTCGTTTTCGAAAGGGTAGATTCCGGTTATGTTTTATCTTCAACGGGTCAATTGGGTAACATAAAAAAGTGTATCTAAAACGGAAGTCAGTCAAATGGCTCAAGAGTCGCTCAAATTGTATTTTCATTTTTCGATGCATAAGGTCCTAAATCGTCTTTTAAAAGGGATCAGATAGTTATTGAAATAATATATTTTTGCAATCATATTTTCATATTTGACACCAATTATTTTTATAAAATTTTTATGTTCTTTGACAAAGGTGTTTCAGGTCAACCCCATCCATACAAAAAAATTACCCTTTTGACCAGTAACTCAACTAACTCATTTTGACACATCTAACATGTGTCCTTTTACATTGCTATTTTCTTTGCATTTTAGGGAAAACTACGAGCAACTCAAGCAAACCCTGATGTTTTCTTTGCATTTTAGGGGGAACATGGGTGCTTCTATCCCAGGGCATACAAAACTCAGGTTATTGGCGGCAACTCGCCATATTTAACATATAAAAAAACTTTATATGTTAAATGTGGCGGGCTTCCGCCAATAACCTGTGTTTTGTATGCCCTGTGGAGAGTTGTGCCCATCTTCCCCCTAAAAAGCATAGAAAACCTTAGGCTATTGAACCCGCCGCAAGTCGAAACCGACAATGAATCAGGTTAAAACTCTAAACAGCTTTGCACTTGCATCAAATTATAACTCTTTTTAATAAACTTTTTGAATAATTTAAAGTAAAAATTGATTTAAAGTAAAAATTGATTTAGTTTTTTTTTATGACAAAAAAATTGAACAGTAACCTATCAGAAAGACTTTTCGAAACCTTTTTCAGAAACCTAACTCCTGATTTTACAGTTGAACAGTTGACAACCTTTCAAAGACTTTTCACAAAAAGTCTTTGAACAGTTGACAACCTTTCAGAATCCAATAGATTTACTGCTATCCTTTTTGATTTTTATTACTGACCAGATGACTGTTCAAATACAGCTGTAAAAGCAAACACTGTTCGGATTTGTCAGAAAGTAAGCATCCTTGGAAGTCTATAAATTCAACTAAATTCATCACAACTCTACAAGCATTCAACTTAGATACTAAAACCTTCAAATTGTAAGTCTTGCGTTGAACTTCATCCTACTTTTGAATCTTACATCAAACCTTCGAAACATCAACCTAACATCTTCTATTTTACTTCGATTTCAGAATATCAATCAATACTCTAAACGTCTGGGTCTTGCGTTGTTTCTTGGCTCTTCACATCAAGGTCTTACATTTTTTTTTTCGGCTTTTTACATCAGGCTCTTGCATTGTTGTAAGTTTACTCACATTTCTTGGTTACTTTTTTCACTTTTAGCTGTCGCATTTTGCTTCTGTATTGTTTAACCGTGGCCTTATACATCTGTTTGTTTTGTAACATGTATTATTTTAGTTTACATGTGTTGTAAAATAAATGTTAAGTATAGACTTTATTTCTATGTTGAATGAAAAAAAAGTTATTTGTTTCTTCCATACACTTAATGTTGAATATTGAATATATTTTGCTGTAAAATAGAAGAGTTTAAGCTTGTTTGTTTTTCTTTTTTTTATGTTTTTTTTTCATAGTTTGGTGTTTTACTTTCTATGATATTTCTCTTATTTTGCATTTGGTATAAATTCTAGATGTGAATGATTCTTGACTAGGTATGTAGCTGGTTTTGGTTTTTTCTCGACTCTTGTATTATAACAAATGTGCCATAATACTTTGTGATTTCTTCATTTAAGAACAGTTTTTATATAATTTCAGGATTAATAAATGATTTTGTAACTTTGGAATATGATTTTAGTACACAAACCATAATAAGTTATGTAGTGCATTTATGAAATATAGTTACTATTTTCGTTGTAATGTAAAGTTATCCTACAAAAACGTACTTGCATGAACCTCAAGGCTATTTTCGTTGTGATACATTAAGCATCAGTAACTGTAAGATTTATTTTTTAGATACACAAGTATAAAAAGTAAGTAGTCAAATAAATTGGATACTCTAAATTCAAGTATTATCTATTTGTTTTTTAGTATGTTTTTTAATAATATTGTTTGACGAAACTTTGTTACACGAGTTAAAATATCAAATTTACTATACCTGTCCCGTTCATATTTTGTTGATAAAAACTAACAAATAACAAGTATCGCATTACAAATTGGTCCCGTCCCGTTCATATTTTGTTGCTTTTGGGTCCCAATCGAATAATGAGTTGTTTAAAACACGATAATTAACTGATGATCCGAACTGCCATTTCTTTTGGTAAAAAAAAATATAAATCCAATAAACATTTGAGTTAACTTTGATGTTAAAATTGTTACAATAAAAATTGTATTTATCAGTTTACAGAATCCTTATGTTTGAGTTTACTTTGATGTTAATTTTTAACATGGTAAGAAAATTGATCTTTATATCCAATAAAAATTGTATGTTTCAGTTTACACAATCCTTTTTTTTTTATATTTAACCAAACTATTTTTATTTCCTTTAAAAATGATCTTTATATCCATCAAAATTGTATTTTTCAGTTTACAAATCACTCCAAACACATATCAATTGAGAGGTATGGGTGGTGGTTATCCAATTCCCGTTGAACCACTAGGATCAACAAACCATGGACGATCATCCCGTCGCCATTTAAACCTTCCTGATTAAAACCCTCTAACTTCAAACCCTGAAGTTAGAAACCTTTTTCGTCCGGTGGCAAACCCACCTCCGGTGTCAACCCCACGTCCGGTTTCAACCCCACCTCCAGTGGCAAACCCTCATCAGGTGACAAACCCTGAACATCATGATCCATTTGGTTGGACGGATGAAGAGTTGAATTGAGCGTATGATTATACCTTCGCTCAACTACAATTTGGTGGACTACAAATTGAGGAGGGGTGCCATCGTCCGGTGGCAAACACTCCTATACTGCCTATGCATCCTCCACCTTCAAACCCCCCCTTATGTGGAAAACCACAGTCAAACACAAGAACTACCGAGCTGGGCTGAAGGGTACGAAACTGACCCTGGGGCGGTTTACGAACCACCATTGGATGAAGAAATGGTTTGGGAACCTTAGAACAACTTTGATGATGACTGTAGTTTTTTTTTTCTCGAATTAGTTTGAATCTTAATTATGTAACTTTTAATTATGTATTAGTTTAAATTTAAATTTGTTGTTATTTAATTTTAATCATGTTTTAGTTTAAATTTAAGTTTCTGGAGTTTTTATTTTTTTAGTTAACTAACATTGAACACTTAATAGGATATGTCTGATCATTTTTCCGTTGAAGAATTTTCATCATTGAGAAATGATAGAGCATGGTATAATATAATCTTTGTTAAGGTGGAGTTTATTTGGCATGACGTCGATGAAAAGAGATTAGTGGTTATTTTTCTTGATCAACACGTAAGAACATTATTTTAATTTACTTTGTGTTATACGAGTAAGCGTTTTTCCACCACTAAATTTCTTTTCTTTTTAGAGACAAAAAATTGTTGCGTTCGTACCACAACATTTGATACACATATATAATGACGCGGCATTGATGGGTGGTTTTTTTTCCTTGAATCATTTCCAAATTGAGAATCTCAACTATCATGAGTACCGAAAGTACCAGAATTACGTGTTAGTTTGGTCCGAGAAAAAAATTGTCATCAACGAATATACAAAGCTTTCTTCACTTATGCTTACGATTCCAAGGGGTGCTTCTTTATATCCATTGGTCCCTTCCATTATAGAATTGAAGCATGACAGGAGACCTCAAATGGATATTGTTGGTACATATAAATTCTCTATCTATATTTTTTTATTAAATATATAAAACTTTATATATGTATGTATAATATGGTGTATACGATTTGACTGATTTTGTTATAGATGTGGTTGGGAGAATAATAGAAGGCAAACGTGATCGATGTTGTTTTGAACTTTCTCTTCAAGATAAGACGTAATAAGTTATTATTTATTATTAACATATTACAAACATAATATTTACATTATATGTAAGAAAATATTATTATTAGAAGAACTTTAACCCAAAATCGTAATATACAGTGGTCACACAATACAATTGTTTTTGTCTGCCCTGAAGCCTTCCGATGTTATACGTTCCATTCGAGCCGTGCAACAAAGGTCTATCATATATGTATCACGTGTCAAGTTGGTTCATCTACCAGATAGTATGTTATGCTTTACACATGAACATTCTAAAAATTAGTTAGATTTAATGGCTCATGTAATTTAATAAAAGTTATATTTTATTTGTTATTTCAGTTAATATTTTGAAGTCTACGGAGTTGAGTACGATTACGTACGAACCAGATATGGTCGAGGCATGGGATATTTAAATTATGGATCGTTATCCAAGTTTGTGTTTAAGTTAGAAACATTTGGTGTTGTTATATGTTTAGTTGTTGAATATTAAAGTCTCTCTTGGTGTTTCGTGTTTTGCTTTTTGTTTCCCTCATATTGAAGTAATTGTAGAAGTATACTTTACTTTGTCTAATCTTATAATATGTTATTACAAGTATGTTATATTACTTGATTTACAAGTAATGGTTACACCTATTTTTCACCAAACTATAATCTTCTTAGATTGGACAACTAAATAATCATTATCTGTGTTAAACGAAGGTATAACCATGGCTGACCTTCCTGTTCATACAATCGTGTTTGAGATATTAACGAGGGTGCCAACGAAGGATGTAGGTCGTTCTAAGAGTGTATGTAAGCAATGGTATGCGTTACTGTCAACACAAGATTTCGTAAGGATACATTGTTCTCACTCATTAGTTTCATCTAACCAAAGAGTTCTACTAATTGATGACCTAACATGCTCTGTTCATCCGATCATCTCTAAATCCAATGACTATGGGCCAAGCTCCATAGTTACATTTCCATTCCATCACCAAAATAATGATGTCTCAATACTTTCACATTTGAATGGATTGTTGTGTGTTTGCTTGAATCATACATACGAGCTGCTTCTTTGGAATCCAACAACTACTGCTTTCAAGCGTTTGTCAACTCCCGATTCTCATGGATTCTATATAAATAACCTTGATGTCGTTGGTTTGTACGTTGACGCTAACGATGATTACAAGGTCTTGCATATAAAGCGTAGGAGTGGTGTACTTGGTGTCTATGTTTATTCTAGTGAAGTAGACTCTTGGAGAAATATTCCTTTCATAACAAGACAAGAGTACCTAAGCCCTCATTACAATTGGTCAGCTGGCACATTTTGTGGTGGTACTCTATATTTCACTGTTTGCGAATGTTGGCTTGGAGGTACGAATGTGGTGATTGTTTTGATGTTAATTCGGAGCAGTTCAAGGAGATAAGCTTTCCACCCGTTCCTTATATAGGAATGGTTCAAGGTGTTTTAGTGAACGTAAAAAATGAGCTTCACATGTTTGCTAGCACTGGCATGTTTGAGATGACAATTGACCTATGGACGCTACAAGGGGATTACTGGATTAAGGTCTTATCATGTCCTCCGATCCCCCCGATATCATTGTCATTGTGGTGCGATATAACACATTATGTGACAAATGGTAATTGGTTTGTGATGACTAAATTAGGGAAGTTGTTTACAATTGAAATGGATATGAAGCCCTTCGAATGTTTTTATCCCGTTTCTTGGTTTCGAGGTTTTAAGGGTGCGGTGTTTGTGGAGACCATTGTTTCACCAAGTATTTAGTTTGGCTTTCACTTAATGTTATCATTATGTATGTCAATGCTTTAAGGGTTTGTGTTTTTTTCTCTAAGTCACGATATTCGGTTTAAGTCATGTATTTTAATGTTATCATTATGTATTTCAATGTTATCATTCGGTTTGTTTTTCTCTAAGTTATGTGTTTGAATGTTGTAATGATTTGAGAATTTCATCATCTATGATAACTCTCTTTTATTTAATTTGCAAGGTATTTGTCACTTTATCAATTTACAATGACTAATGGACAACCAAACCCTCGTAATCATGCTTCTAGCTCGAGTGCATCTACTAAAGCTGAAAAACGAAAAGAGTATCAAAAAAGATACTATGCTGCATGCAAAGAAGATAACAATGTATCTAAATTTGGGAGTGGTGATTCCTCCCAAAGTGCTTCATCAATATCTTTAATGAGTAATAGGTCAACAGAAAGGACACCGTTAAGAAGTTTACAAACTAATATTACTCAAATTACATAAAAAACAAATGAGAACGCCTTAAGTGTTTCTACTATAAAACGCAAGGAGTACAATAAAGGATGTTCTAATACACGAAACGATAATGGAATGCGTATTTCAAATGGCAGTCAAGTCAACCAAACCCCGATAAATGATGTTACGCCGACAACCACATTCCCATCTGTAATTGACGTAGTCAGGCATAGAACATCACGAGGTTTCTATTTATTTAACAATGGTTTCTTTTTCGAACTTGACATTTTTTACAACCTTCATTACTTAATACAACAATTTTTTTAGGTATTCGAATTCATCTGCGTACTTTATTACCCCAATTTGATGAAGTAGTTGATCAACCTTCCTTCCAAGATGGGAGCGTAGAAGATGATCCTTATAATTTTGTTTACAATGGTGTACCTGGAGAGCATCGTGTTTTAAAGGAATGAGTTGCATGTCCTAATTGTGGAGCAAAACGATTTCAATTTGAATTTGATACCTTTTGTTGTATGAGTGGGAAAACTGTGTTAGCAAACTTAGAAATTCCAGAGGAATTGTACCGACTTTTCACGTCTCAAGATGAAATTGGAGATATGTTTAGGCAAAACATCCGTGCTTATAACACCAATTTTTCTTTTGCCTCAATGGGTGTGACATCGGATGATACATTGAACAATATGAGAGACGACATATATACTTTTTGTGCACATAAAGGAATATATCACAGAATCGACCAATTAGTTCCGAGGGATGGGACCCCTAGGTACTTGCAGTTGTATTTTTACGATCCTGATATTGAGTTAGATCACAGACTCCGATGGCCAAATCTTGATCGGCGTATTACTCGGATTTTAACACGCGTTCTTTCTACAAACCCATATGTCGATACATTTAGAAGACTTGCGGAACTAGGACCTCTGGACAACTATAGAGTCACTTTGAATACTTCGGTTGAACTTGACCAAAGGGTGTACAACCGACCAACGACATCGGAGGTATATATAATATTATATTAATTGCAATTATTTAATAGTATTTCTTATTTTACTTACTTATAGTTCACAATTATATAGGTTGCTGGTATTTGGGTTGAAGGTAATGACAATATCACTTCGTAAACGAAGTATTGTTGTGTACGGTAGGTCTGAGTATAGACAAACTATTCAGCTGTACTTCATTTGTTACGATCCATTGTCGTATCCTCTATTTTTTCCTAATGGTGAGTCGGGTTGGCATGCTAACATACCACGTCACGGAGTATCAATCAATGAGGTTCGCAACAATGACAACATCGAAGGAGAAATGGAAGGTACCAACAATTTGTTATCCTTTTTAAGTGAAGATCATAAAAATAGCGTAATGCGTTTTATTTTTATTAACTGTTTGTTTTTAATACATCTTCATCGTTCAGAGGCTAACACACGAAGTGGTAGAACAACCGTGGCTATGCGAGAGTACTACTGTTACAAGTTCCAGATTCGATCTACCGAAAATGTGCTTTTGTTCGGTGGTAGGCTGCTACAGCAGTTTGTGGTTGATGTTTACATAAAAATTGAGACGTCACGCTTAGAATTTTGTGAGAGAAACCAGGCTAAGATTCGGGCCGAATTATACCAAGGTATTGTGGATTGCGTCAATACTGGTGAGGTTCATGCAAACAGAGTCGGGAAAAGAATTGTGTTGCTTGCATCTTTCATCGGGGGGCCTCGCGACATGCGACGTTGGTTTCTAGATGCGATGACTTTAGTTCAAGATGACGGCAAGCCTGATGTATTCCTTACAATGACATGTAATCCTAAGTGGCCTGAGATATGTGATAATTTACATGTTGGTCAAACTGCACAAGATCGTCCAGACCTTGTTTCAAGAGTGTTCCGGGCTAAATTAGAATATCGTAAGGATCAACTCTTCAAGAAACATGTCCTCGGGGAAGTTAAGGCATACGTCTATGTCATCGAATTTCAAAAGCGGGGTTTGCCGCACGCACATTTTCTCCTAATCATGTACCCGCAACACAAGATCAATAACGCGGACCATTATGATAAGGTTGTGTGTGCTGAAATTCCTAACAAACTAAGACATCCCAGATTGCATGAGATGGTTGTCAAGCACATGATTCACGGTCCTTGCGGCAATTTACGATCAAGCAGTCCTTGTATGCAGGGTGATCCTAAAATTTGTCGTTTTCGCTATCCTAGTCAATTTAACGAACAGACGACACAAGGAGAAGATTCGTATCCGTTGTATCGAAGAAGAGACACCGGGATAGAAGTGGACCTACGAGGACAAACACTTGATAATAGATGGGTGATCCCATATAACCCAAGGCTTTTGATGATGTTTAATTGCCACATGAATGTTGAAGTTTGCTCAAGTATAAAATCTGTGAAATATCTTTTTAAATATGTTTATAAAGGACATGACAAACAGGTTATTCAAGTCGATCAAAGTGAGCCAGGGGTTGTTATTAATGAGATAAAAAGATTTCAAGATGCACGCTATATATCGCCCCTAGAGGCAATGTGGCACATTTTTTCCTTCTCTCTTTCTCAAATCTTTCCTGCTGTTCTAGCCTTACAACTTCATCTCCCAAATAATCAGATGGTTAGATTTTGAGATGATGACATAATGCCTAATATTGTTGATAGGGAAAGGGATAAGAGAACCATGCTAACAGCATTTTTTGAGATAAATAGAAACGATGAAACAGCAAGGGTACATTTGTATAAATATTTTCCAAAACACTTTACGTGGAATGGAAGCACACGCCGTTGGAGTCGTCGTTTCGGTAAAAAACAAAGAGGTCGTATCGTTTCCGCTAATCCAACCGAAGGAGAAAGGTACTACTTACGCCTACTTTTGTCAAATGTCAGAGGGCCTACTTCTTTTGAACATCTTTGCACAGTTAATGGTCAACGGTGTGAGACATTTCGGAAAGCAGCTCTTGAGTTAGGCTTAATAGAAGACGATGAATATCTATCACAATGTCTCGAAGAAGCCTCTACGTTTCAGTTTCCCAATGCTCTTCGAAGGTTATTTGCGACCATAATGATTTTTTACCAACCTGGAGATATTCGAAAGTTATGGAATGACCACTTTGAATCACTGTCTGAAGATCATCGGTTACACTGTCAAAGTATAGAACGTGTTCAAAATATGGTTCTTACCGAAATTAGTGTCTTGGTACAATCCATGGGTAAAAATATCAATGAATTCGACCTTCCTAAGATAACAGACGATGTTAACTTACAAGATGCAGGTTATCATGAGTTACAAGAAGAGTATGGGATTGTTTTGGAACCTGAACACTTGAGTGCCAAAGATTCACTTAATCCGGACCAAAAAAACGTGTTTGATGAGATCATGATGCATGTTGATAATGATCTTCCAGGCGTGTTCTTTATTGATGGCCCAGGTGGAACTGGAAAAACATTTTTGTACATTGCCTTGCTTGCTGAAATTCGGTCACGTGGTCTTATTGCTCTCGCAACAGCTTCATCAGGTGCAGCGGCTAATAATATGCCAGGAGGTAGAACGGCTCACTCAAGATTCAAGATTCCTCTTAATCTTGAAAATAATTCAATGTGCAATATCAAAAAACAAAGTGGGGCAGCTAAACTGATTCAGTCTGCCAAAATAATCATATGGGATGAAGCGTCGATGGCTAAACGACAGGCGATAGAGGCAGTCGATCGTACATTCCAAGACATTATAGGCGTTAGTCTCCCATTTGGTGGGAAGATAATGGTTATGGGAGGTGACTTCAGATAGGTGTTGCCGGTTATTAAACGTGGCACTCGAGCACAGATTGTAGACTCCAGCGTACGAATGTCACCTCTTTGGTCTTTGACTAAGAAGATGCGGTTGACTATAAATATGAGAGCGCTGAAAGATCCATGGTTTTCTAAATTTCTTTTAAGAGTCGGCGATGGAACTGAAGAACCAATCGAAGGAAACTATATTCGCATACCCGATGACATGACAATTCAGTGCAACAACCGAGAAAACGTTATAAAAGAATTGATCCATGCCATCTTTCCATCAATTGAAGATAATGTTTATTCTTCAGATTATATAATCTCTAGAGCAATATTGTCCACTAAAAATGAGAGTGTTGACGAGATTAATAATCAAATGATTGAAATTTTTCAAGGGGAGGAAAAAGTTTATTACAGTTTTGATGAAGCTGAAGACGATCAGCGTAACTTCTGTCCGGTCGAGTTCTTAAACTCGTTAAATGTTAGTCGTTTGCCGCCTCATAAGCTTCGTTTAAAAATTGGATGCCCAATAATATTGTTACGTAATATCGATCCATCACATGGCATGTGTAATGGCACGCGGTTGATATGTAAGGGTTTCATGCGAAATGTTATTGATGCGGAAATTGCAGTCGGTCAACATGCCGGAAAAAGAGTTTTTTTGCCAAGAATCCCTCTAACCCTTTCTGAAGATGACATGTTCCCATTCAAGCTGAAAAGAAAACAATTTCCAATTCGACTTAGCTTTTCCATGACGATTAATAAAGCTCAAGGTCAAACAATTCCGAACGTTGGTATTTATCTATCGGATTCTGTCTTTTCACATGGACAACTTTAGGTCACGTTATCAAGAGGGATTTCAAGACAAAGTACGAAGGTGTTGGTACATCTCGCCAAAGAATTCAAACAACGCGGAGTTTACACATCAAATGTTGCCTACCAGGAAGTGTTGCGTGATTAATTAATCGCATCCGTATCAAAAAGAAGGTAAGTTAGTAGATTTTGTGCCTTATTTGCTTCCAGAAATTACCTTTTAATTACTATTTTAAATCACCTGTAAGCGTCTAACGTTTTTTTTGTGTGTCGAAATCTGGTACAGTAGAGGAGAAGATACAAGAAAGTCATAAGCGAACGGATGTATTGGTAAAACAGGAAGAGATACAAGAGACTCCCCGCATTTTGTTTTTATTGTTTTGTCTAGCTACTTGACTGTTTTGAACTCTTCTTGTTTTTAATTACATCTACTTCCTTATTTTGTACTCTTCTTGTAGAAGATCACGCCGAGTCTACAGCTAAAAAAATTTATCCGAGTATATCACCAAAGAATCGATAAACTAACAGAAAAACCAGTGCCATCATATCACGAATAAGAAAACTAACTTAAGTACTATACAATATATCACGAGACGACGGATAAACTAACGGTAAACAATTATACTATTGTAAATTGCCACTCCCACCGCATCGCGCGGGTAAGTGACTAGTATATATATATATATATATATATATATATATATATATATGTAGAGGATCCTGTAAAAAGTGCTCAAAGTGTGAGAAGTGTATTATAACACTATATATAATACTATATAACACCATATAAACACCGTATAACAATATGTAACACCATATAATACCATATAACACTATGTAACATTATATATCATTATATAACAAATATAACACTATAGGTTGTCTGATAGCATGTCTATGATAGATGTATAGTGTTATATTTGTTATATAATGATATATAGTGTTACATAGTGTTATATGGTGTTACATATTGTTATATGGTGTTACATATTGTTATACGGTGTTTATATGGTGTTATATAGTATTATATATAGTGTTATAATATATATATATATATATATATATATATATATATAGTTTTAATATTTCAAATTCTATTTTTGTTTTTGTAGGTCCCGTTTTTCCGGTGGATCGATAACGAACACCTATCCTTGTTTATCACGAACACGGTAACGGGTGCGGAATCCCCGTGACGGTGCAAACCAAACAAAGTGTAAAACACACGGGTAACCAAAGATTCAATATCTATTGATTAGGGATGAGTACACCCACAAACATATACAAACAATGTTTTCAACAGACTTTCACTAAGTCTCTCGGTGCTCTCTTGTCCAAGTTTCACACAGAAACTATGAGAGCTATATATACTAAAACAGACACTGACTTGACGAAACAGAAAAGGACTCGGTGAAACACCTTTGGGCCAAACATTGGGCCTAGCAGGCGACGAAACAGGCTATCCCAAATACAAAGATTGACGAAACAAAATCTGTTTCGTCATATGCTTTCAAAGTTCACATATTTCCACATAAGACAAAATAGTGACATCATCATGACATCACTAAGGTGATGTCATGGTGATGTGTTGGCGGGAAAGGCTTGCGGCGTTCCGTGCCTCGCGTGTCGAACTCTGGGGCGCACGACGGAGGAATGTCGTGACATCGGGCTTGAGCCGGACCTAACCGAGTCGACCTGAACCAAATCGAACCGAGTCGAGTCGCGTCCACATAAAGTGTACCAACAAACTCCCCCTTGGACGCTACTCGTGAGGTTCGTCTTCTGTGATGGTTCGTCTTCTGTGTCTTTCATGTCGGAGGATCTTCAAAGTCTTCACGCGTCGTAAGCAGAAAGTGTATCAACAAACTCCCCATTTAATTTAGGAAGTGTGTTAACAAACTCCCCCTTAGAATGAACTTTCCATTGAGTCATGCTTGTGAATCTTTTGAACTTCAATTCTTTAGATCCTTGTGGTGTTGATGAGAGGTCAGCGGCAACTTGATCATGTTTATCTTTTGAGTGCCTTCACGTCGTGTCTTCATTCCAAAGCTTGTCATCGAACATGTTCTCCTCGCCTTTAGCATCTGCACATGCAAGAAAGCTAAACGCATAATGAGAACAACCGCTTGGAATATAGTTAACATTTAAACAAATGACACATATGAGATCAAATCTCAATCAACACCGACCGACAACAGTTTGAAAGGTTAGAAAATGATCAATTTTAATCCTTTAACTTTCAAAACTTGTTAACTTCGACTGTTTATGAAGATGCAATTGTCTTCCGGCTTACAATCAGGATTTTGGGTAGGATAGACTCGAGTTCCAACATCAGTCAATCAAAAATAAACTAGAAGCAAAATCTTTTTGGATTTTATAAAGTTTATATTAAAACACACCTAAAATCTTTTTGGAATTTTCATTTTTCAAAAGTAAAGATGGAAAGCAATAAATAAATATATACAGAGATGCAGAAACTGAAAGCAGTAAATAAAAAATTACAGACATTATTTTTGTGAGTTTCGAGGGTAAGAGAATCATATCAGTGAACGGTCACGTCAAAACGCTCTTGTTGTTCAATTAGTTAACATTAAGATAAGCATCCTATAACAATTATCGGTATTGTTGTCCACTTAAGCTCAACTTATCAGATGTAATCATGGCGAGGGGATACGTTAATGTATGAATTATACTTACCGACCGGTGTTCATCCACACACGACACATTCCCGTATCAAGGTATGCACGAGAGTTCATCTTACCGGTGAGTATACCGATTATCATCTGTTTGACCGTATAAAAGATGTGAGAAACTCACTTATTTGATTTGAAAACAAGCCCTATGTGATAAAATCACTTATTGATGAGGAACTTGATTTTCGATGCATGAGGGCACAGGAGCAAGTCCGTGAACAGGTCAGTACTTTCGTACAGCAGAGAGACGAACTTGACTCCCGGATAAATGTGATATTTTATCACTTATTTGTTTGGACATGTGATTGTTGATCACTTATTGAGGTCGTATGCAATATGTACACGTATGTATAGTATCATGGAAGATCTTAGACTTCGTCTCCGTTATTTTTACGGTAAAAGATACAACCATGATACCCAGATGATAAGCAGCATAAAGACCGAATATCTCAGAACCTCGGCAATCTCTCAAACGAAATTTCGGTACTAAGACCATATGCCAATGTGCTGTTCCCACCTGGTCTTCAGTCGATTAAGGTTTATATCACCCTGCACACTTTAAAATGATTGTGAGCCTACCGATACATCTTATATAGAGCTGCTTATCGTTTTTCATTTTAGGTTTAAAGAGGTTTAGACAGACCACTGATGTACTATCATATTCTCTTTTTCTCGCCAGGAAACTCATTTTTGTTTTTCTATTGTTTTTTTTTTGTTTTTAAATTTTTCGATGTTTTTGGATTTTTCAAATTTGGATTTACTCCCCCTAAAATCAACAAACTATGATAAAATTTAAAAGACACAAAGATATTTACAAAAACGATTTCCCGATGTCGGTTAACTCATGTTTTACCTCAATGTCGTTTACCAAAATTAAGTTTTTGTCAGAAATGATTTATCGAATTTTGGAAAAATCAGTTGGCACGTCGGTAAGCGGTGCGGACCATGACAACATTGTCTGGCCAAAGAGTGCTATACGAGATGATAATAATTCATAAAGCAGCTTAAATGTCGACAAGTATAGGAGAGATTAGAAATTTAAAACCGTATCCTGCAACGGCTTCGTGCATTGCAAGGAATCTGAGTGCTCTCCCAAACTGGACATCCACCCGGTGTGGATTTCAAGGTCGATTCCTTGTAGCTACTTCAATTTACCGAGAAATCTCTTCACAGCAACAAGATCAGAAACCTTTGGTTCCGGCTGGTCTTCCACATTGCACCAGCGAAGGTCTTTGTCTTTCTCCTTCAGAAGTAGTGTGCGGTTGTTCAATCCACGCCAAGGCATCCGCACACCCGGTTGGTTTGTTCAACAACACATTTTCTTCAATCACACCGCGAAGAAATGTACACTGCACGTTCATCTTGTCGATTGTGAACTTCAGACGTGCTGTAGGTGCGTACATTTTGATTTGAATCTACCCATGGGGACCCGATCAAAGCCTTTAACAATCACACTTTGAAATGATTTGCATTTTGTCGAAGTTATCAATGTCTTTCAACAGACAACTCTGTTTCCCCTTTCTTTTTCTCTCCATCAAAGGCAACAATTTCTTCTGTCGCCTATCTTGTGCAAGGACGCTCCACTATCAACAATCTTACGACTATCGAAAGTTCCTCCTGGAACATCCTACACACTCACTCAGAGATTAGTTGGAGAGGGGGACCCAAGCCTTCATAGACTTAGGTTGCCCCTGAGAATCAAGAAATGTAATTTCAATTTCCTGATGATTTTCAAACACGGCACCTCCCCCTGAACTTTCACCCGTTTTAGGTTTCCAAGTTTGTTTTTGTTTACCAGATTGTGTATTATGTACAGTTTCTGGTTGTAATGGTTGTGACAAACTAGGTTTCCTTTTAACTGTTTTGACTTCAGATTTTAAAGCCTTTTCAATAGCTTTGATGTTATGACGTCGTTGTTTCGTTTCTTGTTCCTTAACAGTTCTTTTATCATGTTTTGGAGAAACAGGACGACGTTGTGAGTGACCTTGTTCAGAAGGGGTTCTTTCAACAAAATTTGGTTTAGGCGAGTTTGTGCAGTCTTTAATGATGTGCCCAAACTTCCCACATTTGAAACACGTTCTCCTTTCAACAAACTTAGGAGAATTTGATCGACTGGCAGATGTTGAACCTGTAGAACCTGAGGTACTTGCTCTTTCATCACACCCGTTTGTGTGTTGGGTGTAATTGTTATCACTATTACGTTTCAAAATCTTGACTTGTTGAACAAAATTGGTGTTTGATTTGTTTTCAAAAGTCTCGATTTTATCCGTACCCTTTGATGCTACAAATTTAACATCCTTGCTTTTCTTCTGATAACGAGCTCCTTTTGTTTCAAATTTTGATTGAGAAATGTTAGGCTTTTGAGCTCGCCTTTTTGGTTGTTTACCCTTAGAGGCAATAGGTTGTTGCTTTGTCGGTGATTTCTGTTTTCCAAATTGTTTTCTGATTTCTGATTTTGGAACAGGATCACATTGTGTTACCACAACTCCGGGAATGCTCTTTCCCAAAAATTTATTCGTGTTGTCTTCAAACACTTTATCAATCAAAGATGGATTGACATTTTTAATTGGAAAATCATTGTCCGAATAAATTTTAGCATCACCGACCAAAGTATACAACACGTTATTGCTCTTAACAGCAGACACACATTCTTTGTCATCCTTGACATTCTTGACAGGATCTATCACTTGCTTGGCAACAGGTTGCACGATAGGAGTAGGAGGATCACAAAGAATATGATTCTCAATTGGAATTTCTACTCCTTTCGTCTCATCAAGTGATTCATCCTGGTCATTCACATTTGATTCATCATCTGAAGAATCATAGTCCTCAATGGTTGGAGGACTTTGATTTGAAGCACATGATGACTTTTCTTTGTTATCAGATGAGCCCTCCGATGAATTGTCCGTTTTGAAACCTAAACCAGTTGTAACATCCTCATAATCGAGAGGTACAGATGGTTCAAAACGAGGCATATCCTCTTCATCGGGCATTTTGGTATAGTTGTGTCTCAAAGGAGGCGGACACGACTTATACCCAACGCCTTTCACATTTCCTTTCAGTTTTTGAACGTCTATGATGTGATCGAGCACAAATCGGGAGTTAGAATAACTCTCCAACTTTTGCTTGATAGCATCATGCTCGCATTTGGCAATGGCTAACTCCTTTTTGGTTTCCTCAACAATGTTAATGTAATCGTTAATACTAACTTGTTTATGATAAACAACTTTGTTCAATTCGGAAACACTTTTCTTTAGGGTTTCAATTATAGATTTAAAATCCTTTTCGTTTCGAGTTAACGCCATGTTTGCCTCTTTGCACTTAGAAAATTCAATAACCAAACTTTGATTGTGACTATGAACCGTTTCGGATTCACGTTTCAATTCAGCACATTCATGTTTTAATTCTTCAAAAGCACGTTTAGCATTAGCACATTCATGTTTTAGTTCTTCAAAAGCATGTTTAGCATTTGCACATTCATGTTTCAAATCAGCACAATCACTACATATGCTAGGAGTTTCAGATTTTACCTGACTTGTAGAAGCTGTGACATTAGCCATAAAGGCAGTCTGAGAAGAGAAAGATCCATCTTCAGTGAGAATCTTCTCCATTTCTTTTGATGTAGCAGCAGCTTTCTTGATCAAGTCAGATTTCCTGTCAGCATCATTCGACAAATTATCAGCTTCAGAATCCATTCCCTCCTTCACGTCCGATTCTGAACTGTAATCACTCACACCTGACCCATCTTCATCAGTACTGCCACTGTATCCCGAACTATCATCTTTTCCTGAAGATTCACCATCATTGACATTCTTGACAATTTCAGCATAAAACACAGTTCCTCCTTGATCTCCACTTCCAAATTGTACAGACCAATCACACCTTTCATCAGTTTGATTTGAGTTGGACGTGGATGTACTTGTTTGATTTCTGAAAGGATTCTGGTTGCCTTTTTGAGGTTGAGCTTGAGGTGTTTTTGGAATATAGGCATTTGGATCAAAAGGTCTTCCAAATGTTTGTGGTTGCACTTGTGGTTGTGATGGAACAGGAATATAAGGACTACTCAAATGAGGTGCAGAATAAGCTTGAGCTTGAGCACTTATAGATTGCTGACCAAAAACATTCCTTACCCACGCGGTTGCCGAAGTCCGATCTTCACCTGGTCTCGGTTCCATGCTCCAATCCGAAGGACTAGTACAACTCCTAACTGGTGTATAGAAGTGAAAAATTCCTTTTAGATGAAACCGTGATATTTGGAAACGCGACTCAACTAAAATTTCACGAACACCCGACCCTACTCCCACCGGATGGAAGTCCACGAAAAATATGATGTGTTTTCTTTCACAAGTCAACTTGTTTCCAGCCCACTAAAGACATCTCACGAAGAATGATAATCTAAAATGGCTTCACAAATTAATTATCTTTCTCCAGCCCAAACAAAGAACAACTTGATGGAACAGAATAGAGGCCCACGATTTTATTATTATTATTATTTTTTATTTATTTTTTTTAATAATTTGAGATTACATAAAGTGATCGGTTTTTTTTTTTAATGAAATCTTTGAGGTTGATGAAAATGACGAAATCTTAGTTGTTGATACTGACTAATTTTTTTTTTAATAATACATAAACCCACGAAAATTGTTCCAATTTAAATTTAGTGATGTTTGACGAAATTTAATGTATGGTTGACTAACTCTATGGTTCTATGGTTATTTGTTTTTTTTAATAAGATGAAACTTGTTTTTAAAAATAATGATTGACGAAACAAATTTATGTTTTAAAACACTTCCCGACGAAACTGAGAAGTGTGATGTTGACCGAGACCTTTTTTTTTTTTTTTTTTTAACTAAAAGATTAAAACTAATATGATATTGGGATAAGATCTAGTGGGGTTGTTTAGATATCTTTTGTTGTATGAGTGGGAAAACTGTGTTAGCAAACTTAGAAATTCCAGAGGAATTGTACCGACTTTTCACGTCTCAAGATGAAATTGGAGATATGTTTAGGCAAAACATCCGTGCTTATAACACCAATTTTTCTTTTGCCTCAATGGGTGTGACATCGGATGATACATTGAACAATATGAGAGACGACATATATACTTTTTGTGCACATAAAGGAATATATCACAGAATCGACCAATTAGTTCCGAGGGATGGGACCCCTAGGTACTTGCAGTTGTATTTTTACGATCCTGATACTGAGTTAGATCACAGACTCCGATGGCCAAATCTTGATCGGCGTATTACTCGGATTTTAACACGCGTTCTTTCTACAAACCCATATGTCGATACATTTAGAAGACTTGCGGAACTAGGACCTCTGGACAACTATAGAGTCACTTTGAATACTTCGGTTGAACTTGACCAAAGGGTGCACAACCGACCAACGACATCGGAGGTATATATAATATTATATTAATTGCAATTATTTAATAGTATTTCTTATTTTACTTACTTATAGTTCACAATTATATAGGTTGCTGGTATTTGGGTTGAAGGTAATGACAATATCACTTCGTATAAACGAAGTATTGTTGTGTACGGTAGGTCTGAGTATAGACAAACTATTCAGCTGTACTTCAGTTGTTACGATCCATTGTCGTATCCTCTATTTTTTCCTAATGGTGAGTCGGGTTGGCATGCTAACATACCACGTCACGGAGTATCAATCAATGAGGTTCGCAACAATGACAACATCGAAGGAGAAATGGAAGGTACCAACAATTTGTTATCCTTTTTAAGTGAAGATCATAAAAATAGCGTAATGCGTTTTATTTTTATTAACTGTTTGTTTTTAATACATCTTCATCGTTCAGAGGCTAACACACGAAGTGGTAGAACAACCGTGGCTATGCGAGAGTACTACTGTTACAAGTTCCAGATTCGATCTACCGAAAATGTGCTTTTGTTCGGTGGTAGGCTGCTACAGCAGTTTGTGGTTGATGTTTACATAAAAATTGAGACGTCACGCTTAGAATTTTGTGAGAGAAACCAGGCTAAGATTCGGGCCGAATTATACCAAGGTATTGTGGATTGCGTCAATACTGGTGAGGTTCATGCAAACAGAGTCGGGAAAAGAATTGTGTTGCTTGCATCTTTCATCGGGGGGCCTCGCGACATGCGACGTCGGTTTCTAGATGCGATGACTTTAGTTCAAGATGACGGCAAGCCTGATGTATTCCTTACAATGACATGTAATCCTAAGTGGCCTGAGATATGTGATAATTTACATGTTGGTCAAACTGCACAAGATCGTCCAGACCTTGTTTCAAGAGTGTTCCGGGCTAAATTAGAAGATCTTAAGGATCAACTCTTCAAGAAACATGTCCTCGGGGAAGTTAAGGCATACGTCTATGTCATCGAATTTCAAAAGCGGGGTTTGCCGCACGCACATTTTCTCCTAATCATGTACCCGCAACACAAGATCAATAACGCGGACCATTATGATAAGGTTGTGTGTGCTGAAATTCCTAACAAACTAAGACATCCCAGATTGCATGAGATGGTTGTCAAGCACATGATTCACGGTCCTTGCGGCAATTTACGATCAAGCAGTCCTTGTATGCAGGGTGATCCTAAAATTTGTCGTTTTCGCTATCCTAGTCAATTTAACGAACAGACGACACAAGGAGAAGATTCGTATCCGTTGTATCGAAGAAGAGACACCGGGATAGAAGTGGACCTACGAGGACAAACACTTGATAATAGATGGGTGATCCCATACAACCCAAGGCTTTTGATGATGTTTAACTGCCACATGAATGTTGAAGTTTGCTCAAGTATAAAATCTGTGAAATATCTTTTTAAATATGTTTATAAAGGACATGACAAACAGGTTATTCAAGTCGATCAAAGTGAGCCAGGGGTTGTTATTAATGAGATAAAAAGATTTCAAGATGCACGCTATATATCGCCCCTAGAGGCAATGTGGCACATTTTTTCCTTCTCTATTTCTCAAATCTTTCCTGCTGTTCTAGCCTTACAACTTCATCTCCCAAATAATCAGATGGTTAGATTTTGAGATGATGACATAATGCCTAATATTGTTGATAGGGAAAAGGATAAGAGAACCATGCTAACAGCATTTTTTGAGATAAATAGAAACGATGAAACAGCAAGGGTACATTTGTATAAATATTTTCCAAAACACTTTACGTGGAATGGAAGCACACGCCGTTGGAGTCGTCGTTTCGGTAAAAAACAAAGAGGTCATATCGTTTCCGCTAATCCAACTGAAGGAGAAAGGTACTACTTACGCCTACTTTTGTCAAATGTCAGAGGGCCTACTTCTTTTGAACATCTTTGCACAGTTAATGGTCAACGGTGTGAGACATTTCGGAAAGCAGCTCTTGAGTTAGGCTTAATAGAAGACGATGAATATCTATCACAATGTCTCGAAGAAGCCTCTACGTTTCAGTTTCCCAATGCTCTTCGAAGGTTATTTGCGACCATAATGATTTTTTACCAACCTGGAGATATTCGAAAGTTATGGAATGACCACTTTGAATCACTGTCTGAAGATCATCGGTTACACTGTCAAAGTATAGAACGTGTTCAAAATATGGTTCTTACCGAAATTAGTGTCTTGGTACAATCCATGGGTAAAAATATCAATGAATTCGACCTTCCTAAGATAACAGACGATGTTAACTTACAAGATGCAGGTTATCATGAGTTACAAGAAGAGTATGGGATTGTTTTGGAACCTGAACACTTGAGTGCCAAAGATTCACTTAATCCGGACCAAAAAAACGTGTTTGATGAGATCATGATGCATGTTGATAATGATCTTCCAGGCGTGTTCTTTATTGATGGCCCAGGTGGAACTGGAAAAACATTTTTGTACATTGCCTTGCTTGCTGAAATTCGGTCACGTGGTCTTATTGCTCTCGCAACAGCTTCATCAGGTGCAGCGGCTAATAATATGCCAGGAGGTAGAACGGCTCACTCAAGATTCAAGATTCCTCTTAATCTTGAAAATAATTCAATGTGCAATATCAAAAAACAAAGTGGGGCAGCTAAACTGATTCAGTCTGCCAAAATAATCATATGGGATGAAGCGTCGATGGCTAAACGACAGGCGATAGAGGCAGTCGATCGTACATTCCAAGACATTATAGGCGTTAGTCTCCCATTTGGTGGGAAGATAATGGTTATGGGAGGTGACTTCAGATAGGTGTTGCCGGTTATTAAACGTGGCACTCGAGCACAGATTGTAGACTCCAGCGTACGAATGTCACCTCTTTGGTCTTTGACTAAGAAGATGCGGTTGACTATAAATATGAGAGCGCTGAAAGATCCATGGTTTTCTAAATTTCTTTTAAGAGTCGGCGATGGAACTGAAGAACCAATCGAAGGAAACTATATTCGCATACCCGATGACATGACAATTCAGTGCAACAACCGAGAAAACGTTATAAAAGAATTGATCCATGCCATCTTTCCATCAATTGAAGATAATGTTTATTCTTCAGATTATATAATCTCTAGAGCAATATTGTCCACTAAAAATGAGAGTGTTGACGAGATTAATAATCAAATGATTGAAATTTTTCAAGGGGAGGAAAAAGTTTATTACAGTTTTGATGAAGCTGAAGACGATCAGCGTAACTTCTGTCCGGTCGAGTTCTTAAACTCGTTAAATGTTAGTCGTTTGCCGCCTCATAAGCTTCGTTTAAAAATTGGATGCCCAATAATATTGTTACGTAATATCGATCCATCACATGGCCTGTGTAATGGCACGCGGTTGATATGTAAGGGTTTCATGCGAAATGTTATTGATGCGGAAATTGCAGTCGGTCAACATGCCGGAAAAAGAGTTTTTTTTGCCAAGAATCCCTCTAACCCTTTCTGAAGATGACATGTTCCCATTCAAGCTGAAAAGAAAACAATTTCCAATTCGACTTAGCTTTTCCATGACGATTAATAAAGCTCAAGGTCAAACAATTCCGAACGTTGGTATTTATCTATCGGATTCTGTCTTTTCACATGGACAACTTTAGGTCACGTTATCAAGAGGGATTTCAAGACAAAGTACGAAGGTGTTGGTACATCTCGCCAAAGAATTCAAACAACGCGGAGTTTACACATCAAATGTTGCCTACCAGGAAGTGTTGCGTGATTAATTAATCGCATCCGTATCAAAAAGAAGGTAAGTTAGTAGATTTTGTGCCTTATTTGCTTCCAGAAATTACCTTTTAATTACTATTTTAAATCACCTGTAAGCGTCTAACGTTTTTTTTGTGTGTCGAAATCTGGTACAGTAGAGGAGAAGATACAAGAAAGTCATAAGCGAACGGATGTATTGGTAAAACAGGAAGAGATACAAGAGACTCCCCGCATTTTGTTTTTATTGTTTTGTCTAGCTACTTGACTGTTTTGAACTCTTCTTGTTTTTAATTACATCTACTTCCTTATTTTGTACTCTTCTTGTAGAAGATCACGCCGAGTCTACAGCTAAAAAAATTTATCCGAGTATATCACCAAAGAATCGATAAACTAACAGAAAAACCAGTGCCATCATATCACGAATAAGAAAACTAACTTAAGTACTATACAATATATCACGAGACGACGGATAAACTAACGGTAAACAATTATACTATTGTAAATTGCCACTCCCACCGCATCGCGCGGGTAAGTGACTAGTATATATATATATATATATATATGTAGAGGATCCTGTAAAAAGTGCTCAAAGTGTGAGAAGTGTATTATAACACTATATATAATACTATATAACACCATATAAACACCGTATAACAATATGTAACACCATATAATACCATATAACACTATGTAACACTATATATCATTATATAACAAATATAACACTATAGGTTGTCTGATAGCATGTCTATGATAGATGTATAGTGTTATATTTGTTATATAATGATATATAGTGTTACATAGTGTTATATGGTGTTACATATTGTTATATGGTGTTACATATTGTTATACGGTGTTTATATGGTGTTATATAGTATTATATATAGTGTTATAATATATATATATATATAGTTTTAATATTTCAAATTCTATTTTTGTTTTTGTAGGTCCCGTTTTTCCGGTGGATCGATAACGAACACCTATCCTTGTTTATCACGAACACGGTAACGGGTGCGGAATCCCCGTGACGGTGCAAACCAAACAAAGTGTAAAACACACGGGTAACCAAAGATTCAATATCTATTGATTAGGGATGAGTACACCCACAAACATATACAAACAATGTTTTCAACAGACTTTCACTAAGTCTCTCGGTGCTCTCTTGTCCAAGTTTCACACAGAAACTATGAGAGCTATATATACTAAAACAGACACTGACTTGACGAAACAGAAAAGGACTCGGCGAAACACCTTTGGGCCAAACATTGGGCCTAGCAGGCGACGAAACAGGCTATCCCAAATACAAAGATTGACGAAACAAAATCTGTTTCGTCATATGCTTTCAAAGTTCACATATTTCCACATAAGACAAAATAGTGACATCATCATGACATCACTAAGGTGATGTCATGGTGATGTGTTGGCGGGAAAGGCTTGCGGCGTTCCGTGCCTCGCGTGTCGAACTCTGGGGCGCACGACGGAGGAATGTCGTGACATCGGGCTTGAGCCGGACCTAACCGAGTCGACCTGAACCAAATCGAACCGAGTCGAGTCGCGTCCACATAAAGTGTACCAACAAACTCCCCCTTGGACGCTACTCGTGAGGTTCGTCTTCTGTGATGGTTCGTCTTCTGTGTCTTTCATGTCGGAGGATCTTCAAAGTCTTCACGCGTCGTAAGCAGAAAGTGTATCAACAAACTCCCCATTTAATTTAGGAAGTGTGTTAACAAACTCCCCCTTAGAATGAACTTTCCATTGAGTCATGCTTGTGAATCTTTTGAACTTCAATTCTTTAGATCCTTGTGGTGTTGATGAGAGGTTAGCGGCAACTCGATCATGTTTATCTTTTGAGTGCCTTCACGTCGTGTCTTCATTCCAAAGCTTGTCATCGAACATGTTCTCCTCGCCTTTAGCATCTGCACATGCAAGAAAGCTAAACGCATAATGAGAACAACCGCTTGGAATATAGTTAACATTTAAACAAATGACACATATGAGATCAAATCTCAATCAACACCGACCGACAACAGTTTGAAAGGTTAGAAAATGATCAATTTTAATCCTTTAACTTTCAAAACTTGTTAACTTCGACTGTTTATGAAGATGCAATTGTCTTCCGGCTTACAATCAGGATTTTGGGTAGGATAGACTCGAGTTCCAACATCAGTCAATCAAAAATAAACTAGAAGCAAAATCTTTTTGGATTTTATAAAGTTTATATTAAAACACACCTAAAATCTTTTTGGAATTTTCATTTTTCAAAAGTAAAGATGGAAAGCAATAAATAAATATATACAGAGATGCAGAAACTGAAAGCAGTAAATAAAAAATTACAGACATTATTTTTGTGAGTTTCGAGGGTAAGAGAATCATATCAGTGAACGGTCACGTCAAAACGCTCTTGTTGTTCAATTAGTTAACATTAAGATAAGCATCCTATAACAATTATCGGTATTGTTGTCCACTTAAGCTCAACTTATCAGATGTAATCATGGCGAGGGGATACGTTAATGTATGAATTATACTTACCGACCGGTGTTCATCCACACACGACACATTCCCGTATCAAGGTATGCACGAGAGTTCATCTTACCGGTGAGTATACCGATTATCATCTGTTTGACCGTATAAAAGATGTGAGAAACTCACTTATTTGATTTGAAAACAAGCCCTATGTGATAAAATCACTTATTGATGAGGAACTTGATTTTCGATGCATGAGGGCACAGGAGCAAGTCCGTGAACAGGTCAGTACTTTCGTACAGCAGAGAGACGAACTTGACTCCCGGATAAATGTGATATTTTATCACTTATTTGTTTGGACATGTGATTGTTGATCACTTATTGAGGTCGTATGCAATATGTACACGTATGTATAGTATCATGGAAGATCTTAGACTTCGTCTCCGTTATTTTTACGGTAAAAGATACAACCATGATACCCAGATGATAAGCAGCATAAAGACCGAATATCTCAGAACCTCGGCAATCTCTCAAACGAAATTTCGGTACTAAGACCATATGCCAATGTGCTGTTCCCACCTGGTCTTCAGTCGATTAAGGTTTATATCACCCTGCACACTTTAAAATGATTGTGAGCCTACCGATACATCTTATATAGAGCTGCTTATCGTTTTTCATTTTAGGTTTAAAGAGGTTTAGACAGACCACTGATGTACTATCATATTCTCTTTTTCTCGCCAGGAAACTCATTTTTGTTTTTCTATTGTTTTTTTTTTGTTTTTAAATTTTTCGATGTTTTTGGATTTTTCAAATTTGGATTTACTCCCCCTAAAATCAACAAACTATGATAAAATTTAAAAGACACAAAGATATTTACAAAAACGATTTCCCGATGTCGGTTAACTCATGTTTTACCTCAATGTCGTTTACCAAAATTAAGTTTTTGTCAGAAATGATTTATCGAATTTTGGAAAAATCAGTTGGCACGTCGGTAAGCGGTGCGGACCATGACAACATTGTCTGGCCAAAGAGTGCTATACGAGATGATAATAATTCATAAAGCAGCTTAAATGTCGACAAGTATAGGAGAGATTAGAAATTTAAAACCGTATCCTGCAACGGCTTCGTGCATTGCAAGGAATCTGAGTGCTCTCCCAAACTGGACATCCACCCGGTGTGGATTTCAAGGTCGATTCCTTGTAGCTACTTCAATTTACCGAGAAATCTCTTCACAGCAACAAGATCAGAAACCTTTGGTTCCGGCTGGTCTTCCACATTGCACCAGCGAAGGTCTTTGTCTTTCTCCTTCAGAAGTAGTGTGCGGTTGTTCAATCCACGCCAAGGCATCCGCACACCCGGTTGGTTTGTTCAACAACACATTTTCTTCAATCACACCGCGAAGAAATGTACACTGCACGTTCATCTTGTCGATTGTGAACTTCAGACGTGCTGCAGGTGCGTACATTTTGATTTGAATCTACCCCTGGGGACCCGATCAAAGCCTTTAACAATCACACTTTGAAATGATTTGCATTTTGTCGAAGTTATCAATTTCTTTCAACAGACAACTCTGTTTCCCCTTTCTTTTTCTCTCCATCAAAGGCAACAATTTCTTCTGTCGCCTATCTTGTGCAAGGACGCTCCACTATCAACAATCTTACGACTATCGAAAGTTCCTCCTGGAACATCCTACACACTCACTCAGAGATTAGTTGGAGAGGGGGACCCAAGCCTTCATAGACTTAGGTTGCCCCTGAGAATCAAGAAATGTAATTTCAATTTCCTGATGATTTTCAAACACGGCACCTCCCCCTGAACTTTCACCCGTTTTAGGTTTCCAAGTTTGTTTTTGTTTACCAGATTGTGTATTATGTACAGTTTCTGGTTTTAATGGTTGTGACAAACTAGGTTTCCTTTTAACTGTTTTGACTTCAGATTTTAAAGCCTTTTCAATAGCTTTGATGTTATGACGTCGTTGTTTCGTTTCTTGTTCCTTAACAGTTCTTTTATCATGTTTTGGAGAAACAGGACGACGTTGTGAGTGACCTTGTTCAGAAGGGGTTCTTTCAACAAAATTTGGTTTAGGCGAGTTTGTGCAGTCTTTAATGATGTGCCCAAACTTCCCACATTTGAAACACGTTCTCCTTTCAACAAACTTAGGAGAATTTGATCGACTGGCAGATGTTGAACCTGTAGAACCTGAGGTACTTGCTCTTTCATCACACCCGTTTGTGTGTTGGGTGTAATTGTTATCACTATTACGTTTCAAAATCTTGACTTGTTGAACAAAATTGGTGTTTGATTTGTTTTCAAAAGTCTCGATTTTATCCGTACCCTTTGATGCTACAAATTTAACATCCTTGCTTTTCTTCTGATAACGAGCTCCTTTTGTTTCAAATTTTGATTGAGAAATGTTAGGCTTTTGAGCTCGCCTTTTTGGTTGTTTACCCTTAGAGGCAATAGGTTGTTGCTTTGTCGGTGATTTCTGTTTTCCAAATTGTTTTCTGATTTCTGATTTTGGAACAGGATCACATTGTGTTACCACAACTCCGGGAATGCTCTTTCCCAAAAATTTATTCGTGTTGTCTTCAAACACTTTATCAATCAAAGATGGATTGACATTTTTAATTGGAAAATCATTGTCCGAATAAATTTTAGCATCACCGACCAAAGTATACAACACGTTATTGCTCTTAACAGCAGACACACATTCTTTGTCATCCTTGACATTCTTGACAGGATCTATCACTTGCTTGGCAACAGGTTGCACGATAGGAGTAGGAGGATCACAAAGAATATGATTCTCAATTGGAATTTCTACTCCTTTCGTCTCATCAAGTGATTCATCCTGGTCATTCACATTTGATTCATCATCTGAAGAATCATAGTCCTCAATGGTTGGAGGACTTTGATTTGAAGCACATGATGACTTTTCTTTGTTATCAGATGAGCCCTCCGATGAATTGTCCGTTTTGAAACCTAAACCAGTTGTAACATCCTCATAATCGAGAGGTACAGATGGTTCAAAACGAGGCATATCCTCTTCATCGGGCATTTTGGTATAGTTGTGTCTCAAAGGAGGCGGACACGACTTATACCCAACGCCTTTCACATTTCCTTTCAGTTTTTGAACGTCTATGATGTGATCGAGCACAAATCGGGAGTTAGAATAACTCTCCAACTTTTGCTTGATAGCATCATGCTCGCATTTGGCAATGGCTAACTCCTTTTTGGTTTCCTCAACAATGTTAATGTAATCGTTAATACTAACTTGTTTATGATAAACAACTTTGTTCAATTCGGAAACACTTTTCTTTAGGGTTTCAATTATAGATTTAA
Source organism: Helianthus tuberosus (assembly GCA_030545235.1). Lineage (NCBI taxonomy): Eukaryota > Viridiplantae > Streptophyta > Magnoliopsida > Asterales > Asteraceae > Helianthus > Helianthus tuberosus. The sequence continues at coordinate 143,299,232 of CM060434.1, read as the reverse complement.
AATCCTTTTCGTTTCGAGTTAACGCCATGTTTGCCTCTTTGCACTTAGACAATTCAATAACCAAACTTTGATTGTGACTATGAACCGTTTCGGATTCACGTTTCAATTCAGCACATTCATGTTTTAATTCTTCAAAAGCACGTTTAGCATTAGCACATTCATGTTTTAGTTCTTCAAAAGCATGTTTAGCATTTGCACATTCATGTTTCAAATCAGCACAATCACTACATATGCTAGGAGTTTCAGATTTTACCTGACTTGTAGAAGCTGTGACATTAGCCATAAAGGCAGTCTGAGAAGAGAAAGATCCATCTTCAGTGAGAATCTTCTCCATTTCTTTTGATGTAGCAGCAGCTTTCTTGATCAAGTCAGATTTCCTGTCAGCATCATTCGACAAATTATCAGCTTCAGAATCCATTCCCTCCTTCACGTCCGATTCTGAACTGTAATCACTCACACCTGACCCATCTTCATCAGTACTGCCACTGTATCCCGAACTATCATCTTTTCCTGAAGATTCACCATCATTGACATTCTTGACAATTTCAGCATAAAACACAGTTCCTCCTTGATCTCCACTTCCAAATTGTACAGACCAATCACACCTTTCATCAGTTTGATTTGAGTTGGACGTGGATGTACTTGTTTGATTTCTGAAAGGATTCTGGTTGCCTTTTTGAGGTTGAGCTTGAGGTGTTTTTGGAATATAGGCATTTGGATCAAAAGGTCTTCCAAATGTTTGTGGTTGCACTTGTGGTTGTGATGGAACAGGAATATAAGGACTACTCAAATGAGGTGCAGAATAAGCTTGAGCTTGAGCACTTATAGATTGCTGACCAAAAACATTCCTTACCCACGCGGTTGCCGAAGTCCGATCTTCACCTGGTCTCGGTTCCATGCTCCAATCCGAAGGACTAGTACAACTCCTAACTGGTGTATAGAAGTGAAAAAATCCTTTTAGATGAAACCGTGATATTTGGAAACGCGACTCAACTAAAATTTCACGAACACCCGACCCTACTCCCACCGGATGGAAGTCCACGAAAAATATGATGTGTTTTCTTTCACAAGTCAACTTGTTTCCAGCCCACTAAAGACATCTCACGAAGAATGATAATCTAAAATGGCTTCACAAATTAATTATCTTTCTCCAGCCCAAATACAATTCTTTCTATCGTTTTCTTCTTCACCAGCAGTATTTGTATTCAATACAGTTGTGTTTTAGCATCCAAATTCATACAGTTGTGTTTTAACAGCAAGCAGATTCATACAGTTGTGTTTTAGCATTCAGATTCATACAGTTGTGTTTTAGCATTCATGTTGGTAATGCTGGAGGATTTCTTGACGATGTGTTTTATTATTCAGATTCATACAGTTGTGTTTTAACAGCAAGCAGATTCATACAGTTGTGTTTTAGCATTCAGATTCATACAGTTGTGTTTTAACAGCAAGCAGATTCATGCAGTTGTATTTTAACAACAAGCAGATTCATATAGTTGTGTTTTAACAGCAAGCAGATTCATACAGTTATGTTTTGGCATTCAGATTCATACAGTTGTGTTTTAACAGCAAGCAGATTCATACAGTTGTCTTTTAGCATTCAGATTCATACAGTTGTGTTTTAACAGCAAGCAGATTCATACGTTGTGTTTTACCATCCATGCTGGTAATGCTGGAGGATTTCTTGACGCTGTGTTTTAACAGCAAGCAGATTAATACGATGTGTTTTCTTGATATGTTTCTTCATGAAGGATAGAAGGAAGAGAGAGAGAGAGAAAGGGAGAGAGAGAGAAATCGCAAGAAATGTGGGGTGGTTATGGAATGACAATTATTTCCATATTTAAAACAAGCTAAATGACATATCTACCCCTGATTAATTAAATAATCCTATTTTTAAGAAACACATATTACCAAAATGCCACCAAGATGATCTCAACCATTAAACACACCCATTCGATGACCCAGATCGCTTCCTAGACTTTCTAGGAAAAACACACTTTCCGTAGGATCCCCACTCTAATCCATATATATAACTTTTATTGGGCTATACTATAAATTATTCTCAAAATTTATTTAAGTATTAAAACAAGCCATTACCAAACCCACTACATAGCTCATAACTAAACCTAAGTAACAAATCTATCAGTAGATTTCTAACTCTAAAAATATTAACTTTTAATGTGGAGGGATTATTCCTGACTTCTCGTTTTGAATGTTAGACTTATGGTATTCTATTTGGAACTTTTTAATGTAATATCGTGATTTATGGCTGCTTTAAAATTTATATTTCATTTTAATGGTTCTTTACACGTTTTAAAAGAATCTTAATCATATCGAATTTATTAGAATTCGATTCGAATTCGAATTTTTAATCGAATATGAATTGGGCTTTTATTCAAATCGAATTGGGTAGGTTTTAACAAAATTCGAATTCAAGGGAAAATAAAAATTATTCGAATAAAATTCGATATTCGTTTCGATGAACACCCCTACAACATCTATAGACAATGTTTTTATAACCAAAAAAGTCATTAAAACCGCCTTATCGGTTCACTATCAGATCAGGTGAACCAACTATTTAGTGATCTGACCAGTTGAATCGGCTTTTCCTTGATCGGACCAGTTGAACCGACTGTAGAACCGCATGACATAATAAACAGTTAAAAGTTATAAACATTATTTAACTATTTTTTTAAACTTTGCAATATTAAAATAACAAGTATAAAATATTAAAGAATTGTAAATAATATTTCAAAGATAAAAATAAGAGTTAATTACATAGTTAGTCCCTGTGGTTTGCACAAAATAACATACTTAGGTACTAATAGTTTAAAATCACCTTCTAAGGTATTAACTTTTCATTTTGTAACATTTGGAGGTATTAACTTCTAGGGTATTAACATAGTTAGTCCTTGTGGTTTGCACAAAATAACATACTTAGGTACTAATAGAATGTGATTTTAAACCTTCAAATAACGTTAATACCCCCAAACGTTACAAAATGAAAAGTTAATACCCTATAATGTGATTTTAAACTATTACTACCTAAGTATGTTACTTTGTGCAAACCACAGGGACTAACTATGTAATTAACTCTAAAAATAAAAATAAACTCTCAAAATTCAGTCTGATTTTAATAACAAATTTTTTATTTGAGCTAAATTCAACCGATCACTTGTTAATCCAGGATTTATTTTCTTTCTTTGACATTAGTACCTTTTTTAACGGAAAGACTCACATGAGTGCGGTTTCTCTACTCATAGCAAGAACCAAAGCAAAAAAGACCCACCTTCCTCTCGTCCCTCTCTTCCCGTCACACAGAAGCCTTTTGAGGTAGTGGCTGATCCATGGGTCCATGATGTGGAATAAAATGGAAAAAAATTAGTAAAACTTTATATGATATAGAAAAAAAAAATTAGTGAGAATCAACTAAAAGAAACTCCTAGAAAATATTTTTATATTCGTCACTAGTCTGAGAACATCTTGAGACGGACGTCTTTCACTCTCTCCTCCACATTGGTGTCCCATCCCTCACAAACAAACATATTATCTATACTATATTAGGGTGGAGATACAATAGGAAGTTTATTTGGCTAAGAAGGCTAGGAAGTGATCTTGACCACCTGATGAGGATACGTCCTTGGTCGGACCGAATGACCAACAAACATAGAACCAAACTTCATCAGTTAAAGGTCGGATCGCACCCAATGCTGTAGACGGAACGACTAAGCATATTGATACGCCGTAACTAACTGGGACCCACAGCTTTAACCGCCATGACAATGACTGGTCCGGCCCTAACTAACTCGCCACGTCAGCATGCCCAAAAACTATAAATACCCCGCCAAGGCTTCCAGCAAGGGGTAATCGCTACTTTCTCTATCTAAACTCTCATCTCTCTCTCTTCCTGACCTATTTCCTCATCACAAATACTTAATCTCACGCCCGAGCTTGGTCACAGAGAGGCCCCCCTCCCTGTGACGAGGCTAACGGTGTGCTTGTTTCCTTGTGATCGTGCAGGTTCTTGCCGGTCATCTGAAGCTCTACTCAAACCAGGTCGGACCAACTGGTTTTGAGTCTTCAGTGGCGCCATCCCCTCGAATTCACACAATTCATTTTTGTTAATTTTGATCACTTGAAATTATGGAATCCACAACAGCTGCCTCCACAAACACTTTCCCGTCTTATAACGACGTCTGGGAAGGAAATGTTGCATCTACAGCTGTCCGTACAGCAGTCGCCACTACAGCGATCCAAGCAGGATCAGCGATAGTACCTCCACCTATAAGTTCTGTGGTAGCAAGCTCTGTCACCACACTATCAGTTACCGCTCCAGTTGCTACGTCGTTGCCTAGTTTTGACAACGCCTTCCTCCTACGGAATGCTGACTTGCTACGGCAACTACAGCAGCAGCAGCGAGAAGAAATGTTGCAGAGTCTCCGCACGAACTTGTTCAGCAGTATTTATCCAGGGGCTAATCCCGTTTCCGTCGGAGCTTTCACCTCTGGATCTATGGTAAGTCCTATAATCTCCACTCCCATAACATGTGTCGCACAATTTCCCTCGTTTATGAGTGCTCCGATAAATAACGGTCTCAACGACCTGTTTCGCCAGGGATCTATGGGTCTAAACCCTCAGGATCAGGAGCTAATCATGCCGTATCATCCCACGTCTATGACTTCTCAGTCGAAGTTCACGTTAAGGATCGTTAACGCACCACTCCCGGTAAAATTAAAGATGCCCCAACGCTAAAGTTCTACGATGGTACGTCCGACCCGGATGATCACATGTTTGCCTTCGCCGGAGCGGCTAAGGTCGAACAATGGCCCATGCCGGCGTAGTGTCACATGTTCGCTCAAACTCTCACCGGGTCGGCAAGAGTATGGTTTGATGGTTTGCCAGAAGGATCGATTGATCACTTTGAAGACTTCCGGCGTATATTTCTGCAAAATTTCTGCCAGCAGCGACGCTGCAAGAAAGACATTACCGAGGTTCACCACATAAAACGCCGCGACGGAGAATCCGTAGAAGATTTCATTGATCGTTTCAATCGAGAGAGCATTGATGCGTGCGAAGTGTTATATATATTAGGTGTATATTTTAAGCCCCTTTAACACTTATTTTAGCCAAGTTTTAAATTTATAAAACACGATATTTTACTAACACTAAACACACATATGGGCAAGTGCACCCATCGTGAGCGTAGTATAGTGTTGGCAAGATACCGAGGTCGTCCAAGGACACAAGAGCTTTTAGTACCGGTTTATCCTCAACGTCTAATCAAAATAAAAGGTTTAGAAAAATGTTTTTAAACTAAGAAAAATAAAAACTAACTAAAATGCTGAAAATAAAATAAAAAGAAAAACAGATAGACAAGATTAATCACTTGGATCCTTCCTCTTCGGCGAGCCACTCTTCCACCTCCCTTGGAAGGAGAAAAGAAGGCTCATTGGCATTGGTTTGAGGAGTTTCGATTTCCACCGGGATCTCTTGTTGGTGTTCCACGGGAGGTTCCGCCGGAAAGTCTTCCCACCCGGTAGGGTTGTTAATTCCGAGTGCCAGGTTCCAATCCTGTTGAGGGAGGACTGGTTCCATCGGGGGTGCTACAAGAATATTTAACCTCTGGTGCAAGAGGTTAATTTCTTGGAAGCTGCTTCCGAGTCCCATCGTAAGATCGTTAATACGGTCGATTAGGACCTCCTCTACTGATGTCATTTCGTCAAGAGCCTCCCTTAATGCTACCACATAGTGCACAAGTGTAGCTTCAATGGAGGGTCTCCTTCCTCTTCGGCTGTTTGACGAATGCACAGAAGATGTTTCGCTGTTTTAACTCGACATCCTACGAAAAATAAACTGAAAATAGTTTATTTAATGAAACAGTGACCGGACACGGCCCCGTGCTCAGTGAGCACGGCCCCGTGTTCATCTTTCTGCAGAATTTTGGAGCAAGGAAACTTGGATTTTTAAGTTATTTTCTGAACTTGTGGGGTCCTTTTAGTCACCAATAACTTAAAACAATGTTACATAACATGTTTTTACCAAGATTCCTTGAACAAAACTCATTAATCCTTACCATAAAGTTGGAAGAATTCAAACTTTTAATGGTAGTTCTTGGAGAAAGATGGAGAAGAAGGAAATGGCTAAAAGAGGAAAGGACAAGATGGGTTGTTGGAACCTTCTTTTAGACTTACCTAGGATAGTTTGAGAGAAGATTCCTGCAAATCTCTGTCCCCAAGTTGGTCCAAATGTGCAGAATTCTTGGCTGCATTTATAGAAAACGACAGCATCCTGGACACGGCCCCGTGTCCAGTGGACACGGCCCCGTGTGCAGGTGGAGTTCTGACACAGTTTGTCCGTATTCTGACGTACTGATCAGAATGGAATCTTTTGATGGACACGGGGGCGTGTTGGCTGGACACGGCCCCGTGTCGAGGGACTGTTTTATGAAGTTGTCTAGTTTTTTAAGGAACTCGTTAGTATCGGGTGGCTCCTGATTGGTTGGAACAACCCCAAAGTGCCTAAGATACCTTAATTGTCCTAGACTAAGGCGAGAACGCAAGAGGTTGTCGGTGAGGGTAATTCCTATTTTCATTCTAGGTGGACAAGTCCAACCCTTTTCCGGGCTCTCGTTAAAGAAGGTGTATGCCGAATTGCTCAGGTCTATGTATGCACCGAACGAAGTCGATGGAGAGTCCTTCACGGCACAATCGACACCGGATCGAGCCAAGGCAATTGCCAAATACGTAAAGAGTCTCCTGGATGCCAGAATTATTCGAGAAGTCCGATACCAAACATGGGTGTCGAACCCAGTTATGGTGTGAAAGAAGGATAACTCGTGGAGAATGTGTATCAACTTCACCGATCTAAATGATGCGTGCCCGAAAGATTGTTTTCCATTACCAGAGATTGATGAAATGATTGATTCCGTCGCCACGTTCAGGCTGAAGTGCTTCTTAGACGCTTATAAGGGATACCACCAGATACAAATGGCAGTCGACGACGAGGACAAGACAGCCTTTGTTACCAATGAAGGAGTTTACTGTTTTACCAAGATGCCTTTTGGATTAAAAAACGCCGGTGCTACGTATCAACGTCTAATGAGCAAAGCCTTCAAAGACCAGATCAAGCGGAATGTAGAGGTATACGTCGATGATATCCTAATTAAGAGTCACGATGAAGCCGCTATGCTGAAAGACATACTTGAAACATTCACCCGACTCCGAAGCATCAATATGAAATTAAACCCTAAAAAATGTACGTTCGGGGTAGAAGAAGGAAAGTTCTTGGGAGTCATGGTCGGGTCAAAAGGTTTGCGAGCCAACCCTGACAAAATCGATGTTGTTCTCACCATGAAGCCTCCAACGTCGGTTAAAGAGATCCAGCCCTTAAATGGGCGATTGGCCGCCCTCCATCGATTCTTGTCAAAAGCAGCAGATAGATCTCTCCCATTCACGGATGTGCTTAGAAAAAGTTTCAGGTCAGAGTTTAAATGGAACGAAGAGGCTGCACGAGCCTTTGAAGAGCTTAAAGTCTATTTGGGCACCTTGCCGACCCTCACCGTACCAGAAAAAGACGAGGTACTAACGGTCTACTTAGCCGCATCACGTGGTGCTATCAGTGCGATGCTAGTCGCCCACCAAATTGGAGCACAAATCCCCATCTACTACGTGAGCCGAACATTGAAAGATTATGAAACAAGATACTCAAATTTGGAAAAGCTAGCTCTGGCATTAGTCCACGCTTCAAGAAGGCTTCGTCGATACTTTCAGGCCCATCCAATTGAGGTTTGAACGGACCAAAGAATCCAGCATGTTCTCTGACGACCCGAAGTTTCAGGTCGTATGGCAAAATGGGCGATCGAACTGGGCGCATTCAACATCACCTTCAGAACCAAAGGCCCATTAAAAGGGCAGGTGATAGCTGACTTTCTAGTAGAGATGCCGGAGGATAAGGAAATGGAAGAAACGGAGAAAGCTCCGGACAAGCCCTGGTCTTTGTATACAGACGGGGCTTCGAGCGCCGAGGGGGCTGGAGCAGGCTTGATTCTCACCGATCCGGATGGCACGGATATGACGTATGCGCTCCGATTGTAATTCAAGAGTTCTAATAACGAAGCTGAATATGAGGCCCTGTTAGCTGGTTTACGTTTGGCGGCCAAAGTCGGAGCAAGAAATGTTGAGGCCCATGTAGATTCATTGCTTGTAGCGAATCAGGTGAACGGAGAATATGAAGCAAGGGAAGCCAACATGATTGAATATTTGGGGCAGGTAAAGCAAGCTATGGCATCGTTCGATTCATGTAAGGTCGAACATATTCCCCGCAGTAAAAACAAAAAGGCCGATGCATTGAGCAAGTTGGCATCTGTATCCTTCAGTCATCTGGCCAAGGAGGTAAGGGTGGAAGTGTTAACCACGCCTTCAATTGCCACTCCTCACGTTATGCAAGTAGAAGCTCCGTCACAAACATGGATGACACCCATAATCAACTACCTGGTACACGATGTTTTGCCAGTTGATAAAGTCGAGGCTAGAAAAATCCAGATCAACTCTCTTCAGTATCAGATGCAGGAAGGGGGTTTGTACCGAAAGAATTTCCTCGGACCTCTGTTAAAATGCCTCGATCCAGAACATGCCAGCTATATCATCAGAGAAATACATTACGGCATTTGCGGGATTCACGCCGGGCCAAAGATGATCGTAACGAAGGTAAAAAACGCAGGATATTACTGGCCTGGGATGCACGAGAGTGCAGTTAAAGAACTCCAGCAATGTGACGAATGCCAAAAGCACGCACCAGTTAGCCTTCGAGCGAAGAATGAGATGATCCCGGTAACCGCCGCATGGCCTTTCCAGAAATGGGACGTCGACATAGTCGGACCTTTCCTGCGATCGAGTGGAAGCGCCCAATATCTGCTAGTGGCGGTGGATTATTTTACCAAGTGGGTGGAAGCCCGACCATTCACAGTCATCTCCGGCTATAATGTAACGAGATTCTTTTGGGAGCAGATCGTGTGCCGTTTCGGCCTTCCGCTCTACATAGTGAGCGATAATGCAAAACAATTTGCGAAGAATCCATTCAAGCGCTGGTGCGAGAATTTGAAGATTAACCAAGTCTTTTCCAAGGTTGCTCACCCTCAGGGGAACGGGCAGGTCGAGCAGATAAACCGACGGATCGTAGGTGGAATAAAAAGAAGACTTGGTTATGAAGGAAAAGGGTGGGCAGACGAATTGCCGAACGTGTTGTGGGCCCACCGAACGCTGCACAAGACTAGTAACGGAGAAACACCGTTCAGTCTTACATATGGCACTGAGGCCGTGATCCCCGCAGAAATTGGACTTCCAAATCAAAGGTGTAAAAATTGGGAGGAAAACGAATAGGAGCTTCGATCCAATCTCGATCTATTGGACGAGCGTCGGAACGTTGCGGCAATTAAAGAGGCGCGGTACAAGAAGATCGAAAAATACTACAATGCCCGTGCCAAGCTTTACAAGTTTAAGGTCGGAGACTTTGTACTCTGAAGCAATGACGCAAGTCGTATAGAAGCTCCTGGAAAGCTGACCCCAAAGTGGGAAGGGCCGTACCGCATAAAAGAAGCGAGCGATAAGGGCTCTTACGTGCTGGAGAAGATCGACGGAACTCCCGTACCCAGGACATGGAATGGGGTTCATTTAAAGAAGTGCTTCATGTAGAAAACAGTCCGTTACGGGCAAAAAAAATCGCTATCTTTTATTTTCTAATATTTCCTATTTTCATGTACGAATCGGGAGGGTAATGCCCCGAATGTATTTCCATTTTCCTTGTAAAACCGGGAGGGTCTGCCCCGGAAGTATGATGAAGTAAACCGTTAAATAAAGCGATCTGCATTTTTACAAGTATAAAGCGTAGCATATGTATAAGTTCGAACAATATAAAAATGTGCACAAACGGGCCTCGACCCATGCCTCGCGCCGATCGAGAAGGCTTAAATAGTTCCAAAAATAACAAAATCTATTAAGTAGAAGGTCCGTATCTAATACGGCCCAATCATAAAAAAATCTATTAAGCGAAAGAAGTCAACTTACAAGAAACTTCGTGCTATGATCCGCTCACCTAGATGACCGAACAATAATCTGGCCAAACAGCAAAAAGTTTGGACGCAAACTAAAAGCTGAAAAGCCAGGCATGAATATTTTCACCAAAAATATCACTTCATATAAAACTAACATGTTCATCAAAACTATAAGTGGAAAGTTAAGTTGTACGGTTACATGCCACAACGAAAATAAAATACTGTACGATTACAAAAGCCAAACATCAAGATTCATAATCTTCTTTCACAATGGGAAGCTCACTCCTCTGTTTGATAACGGACAAGGGTTTATCCACCAAGTCAGCAACCTTGCCAAGAACGGAAATGTGGAAATTATCAAAAGCTTGTATCGTAGCATTCAGTGCGTCCTGGGCCCTTTCGTCGTACCCAGAGACTTCTTCAAATAAGCGAGCTGAACCTTTAGCTGCTTGGAAGCCCTGCTTAATCCCTTCATTCACTCTAACCACGTTAACGCTGTTCACTAAATCAGCGACCACCTTCTCCAGCTCAGGGCTCTGGTGAACTAACTTAACCACCCAAGCAATCCCATCCGTAAAAAACCACTGCTTGGTAAGCATGAGCTCCGACACCTGAGCGTACAGTTCGACCATCTCGCTATCACAACGAGTTAGCACATCTCGCTATCACAACGAGTTAGCATGCCCTTCGCCTCGTCAATCGTTGTTCGGTGCGACTCGATCGCCCTGTCACGAGCCCTCTCGAGCTCGTATTTAGCTGACCAAAGGAGCAAAGGATCAAAAAAGGAGTGAAAACAGAAGACGGTAAAGAATAAAATACGAACGTACCACTAATCAAGCGATGATGATCGGCCAAAAGTTGGTCATAGGACGTCTACATCTCCTTCAACTCAGCCTTGCTTCTTTTTTCTGCATCAGATAGTTTTTTCTCCAAATCAACAAACTTCAACTTAAAAGCTTCCAGGTCTTGAAGAGCCTTGTCCCGGGCTACATAGGCGGCTGCAGCCGAAGCCTGCGAGGATTTGTTAACCTCTTTCGCCTCTGTGACTTGCTCTTTTAGACGATCCACCTGAGACTGGAGAGACGAAAGCTCCTGCTTAGTCTTCGATCGAATACTATTCTCACTTTTCAAATTGGCAATCTCACGCTCGAACCTACGACAGTTCGATTCCGCTTCAACCCAACGTTCATAAGTCTCCACCACCAAAGAGTTTGATTGGGCTTGATTTAACATCAGAGCATTTTTGCAAGTTCTGGGCCCTCATCTTCCGGTAATGCGCATGTTCGGCCGGAGTCCCAAGATGAAACAATGCCATCTTTGCTGATAAAGCATCCACGATCCTATCTTTATTTGCTAACGACCATTCAGGAACAAACTTCTCCAGAGCACGAGCAGAATCCACGTCCACAGCATCACCCGAACCTAGCTCCCGGCATAAGAAAACAGCTTCAGTTTCGTACCATAAAGGGGAGGAAGAGGCACTATCCCCACCATCAATTGGTTGGGGGCTCGACCTTGATACATTAGAAGCAACCCCCGTCGTAGGCTTACCCGAAGGAGAAGGCTCGACTTTCTTGAAAGATAAAGGATCGGGCATGTGGATATCTTCAATGACTTTGGTAGTCACCCCTCCGAAAGATAACGGGCTCGTCAGAATATTGAGCGGATGATCCCTTGGGGTACGACCACCGTGAAGATGGGCGTCTAAGTTCGCCAACAAGCCCCCAGCAGCAGAAAACCCGGTGGCCTGATCGTCTTCATCATCCTCCAAAGTGATGGTTTTGAAATCCATTTTCTTCTTCTTCACCTGTTTGAGATTCGGATCGGATTTGGAAGAGGTAATCCGTCTTCTTTTCAAACTAACTTGAGGACGCTCCTCCTCATCACCATCATCATCACCCTCTTCTCCCCCTTCAGCACGTGCTCCTTCGTCTTCGATAGAAAGATGCTCCGAGCCGTATATAACAAACTTGAAACCAGACCCTTTCGTTCCGCTCGAGCTAGTCTTCTTGCCCTTGTCACTACCAACCACCACCGCTGCCTGAGCCGGAGCAACATTCAACACTCGTGCCGTAGGAACTGAACCTGAACCTCCCTGGCCACCCGAACCTCCTTGATCAACTGGAGCCACTGGCTCTCGAATTGGGTAAAGATTCTCTTGCACGACACTCAGGTACGGTGGATCACCCTTCGGTGTCTTCGTGGCTCGAACGTCTAACTCAGTAGAGTCAAAGGATTTCAATCTGAGAGCTTCTTTCAAACCCATAGCTGCACAAAAACAAACAATAAATAATATCTATAGTCCGGCATGATATAAAGCATACAAACGAACAATAAAATAATCGATAACAAATACAAGAAACGCCGCATAACTAACCCTCTTTGTTCCACTTAAGGGTAGGATACCACTCCGGTTCGGCCCAGATCGTGCTTATCCATCCCATGACAAGAATGTGTTCCGGATACTTTTGTACGCGCCCGACTTCCTTGATCAAAGTCGCATATAAATCTCTATTGAACTCAAAGTCTTCAGGAAGAGGGGGTGGGAGGCGTGACTTTTTCAATTTCCATGTCATCTCGGCCGGAACGCATCGATCATCGACCAGGAAGAAACGGTCTTTCCAATCGTTTAAACTGGTAGTAATCCATGAATAACAACAGGCGTTTTTCTGCCTAACCTCGAAGGTATACCAACTGCCGGACCGATTCAACTTGTAAAAAGCCCGGAACATATTCAAATCCGGGTCGGAGCCCAAACCACGACAGGATAACTCAAAATGACACACCTTGGCAAGGCCAAAGGGGTTCATTTGAGAAAGGTGAACCTCGTGAAATAAAAGAACGTCGATCAAGAACTTCGTCAGAGGAAGACGATAGTTGCAGTAGTCGAACAAGCGAGTATAAACCCCTATCTTCCCCGGGACAAAAGGATAAATGGGCGTATTCTTTTCGGGGAGAACAGGGTGTAAGGAGGCAGGGATCGCGTATTGATCCACATACCATTTTAGTCCATTTTTATTCAAAACATTGAAGCAACCGGATAAGTTACTTTTGTTCGCCATACTAAAAAGAAGATACTAACCTGATCGGAAACTGTGGTTTAGAAAAAAGAAGAAGAAGAAGGAGAAAACAACACAGGTAAAATTGAAAAAGGAAAAGTAAATTTTTCTTTATATATAAAAAGTTTTTTCTCCACTGCCATAAGGCCTCCAATAAGGTGCTGACATGTCATGATAACTGACGCAAGTCAAACGTCACGTCAGATAGGAGGAAGATAAAACGACCGTCAGTTACATAACAAAAGTCACCGCCCAAAATTTGAAATTCAAAAATCATCGATACGAACGATGAGTCAGGGGGTCAACTCGCCAAAAATTACGCCATTTTAGTTCGAAGCTTTTACCAAGGAAACGCTACGAACTAGGGGGACTTGATGAGGATACGTCCTTGGTCGGACCGAATGACCAACAAACATAGAACCAAACTTCATCACTTAAAGGTCGGATCGCACCCGATGCTGTAGACGGAACGACTAAGCATATTGATACGCCATAACTAACTAGGACCCACAGCTTTAACCGCCATGACAATGACTGGTCCGGCCCTAACTAACTCGCCACGTCAGCATGCCCAAAAACTATAAATACCCCGCCAAGGCTTCCAGCAAGGGGTAATCGCTACTTTCTCTCTCTAAACTCTCCTCTCTCTCTTCCTGACCTATTTCCTCCTCACAAATACTTATTCTCACGCCCGAGCTTGGTCACAGAGAGGCCCCTTCCCTGTGACGAGGCTAACGGTGTGCTTGTTTCCTTGTGATCTTGCAGGTTCTTGCCAGGTCATCTGAAGCTCTACTCAAACCAGGTCGGACCAACTGGTTATGAGTCTTCACCACCCATTTAGTTAATCAAGGGCTAAGATTAAATTATGGAAATTGAAGGGAAGAAAAGAGGCGCGTGAGTTTGTTTAGGGGCATTCTAGTCAATCCAAGGCAATAGTTTCTCTATCCTCCAATTCCCCCCATTTTTTAAACGTTAATAACGATTTCATACGACATTATTTTTTTTATAAAAATTGCACCAAAAAACGAGCGTTTTTTATCTTTAAAACGAGTATACTATTGCTATATTTAAAAAAAAAAAAAATTTAAAAACCCAGTTGCGTAAAACGCAATAGAAAAACCCCCAGTTACGTAAAACGCAATGAAAAAAAAAACCTAAAAATGACATTTTTCTAAAACGCAATGCATAAAAAACACAAAGAAATGTCTTATTTGTAAAACGCAATGGTCAGAAAACACAAAGAAATGTCTTATTTCTAAAACGCAATAGCCTAAAAACTCAAAAGAAAATGTACTTTCTAAAACGCAATGGACAAAAAACACATAAAAATGTGTTTTTACCTAAAACGCAATACACCAAAACACACAAACAAATGTCTTATTTCTAAAACGCAATGGCCAGAAAACACTTAAAATGTCTGTTTTCTAAAACGCAATGGACTGAAAACACATAAAAAAGTGTTTTACCTAAAACGCAATGCACAAAAAACACAAAGAAATGTCTTATTTGTAAAACGCAATGGCCAGAAAACACTTAAAAATGACTCATTCTAAAACGCAATTGACTAAAAAACAAAAGAAAGTGTTCTCTGTAAAACGCAATGCACTGAAAACACCTAAAAAAGTGTTTTACCTAAAACGCAATGCACCAAAAACAATTCAAGAATGTGTTTTTCTAAAACGCAATGGTCAGAAAACACATAAAAATGTTTTAGTTCTAAAACGCAATTGCCTAAAAACACCAAAGAAAGTGTTCTCTCTAAAACGCATTGAACCATGACAATAGTTTTGTCTGTGCTGTGAATTGTCTGCCGCCCCTGGGACCCCTCTACCAGGGGCGCTGCCCCCGGACCCCCGCCATGATCGTAAAACGCAATGACTAAATCAAAAACCCAGATCGTAAAAATGAAATTAAATAATTTCTTACATGGATCGAAGTGATTTCTTCAACAATTGACGAATTTTGAATTATTGAAACACTTATCAGCGCTCGAATCGAACGGATCGAGTGATTATCTTCAAAATCACCGGAAAAAACAAGATTTTGTATGCAATTGAATTGAGTTTTTTTTCAAAAAAGCTGAAGAACACGTTGATCGGGTGTTTGAATCATTGAATGGTGATGAAAATCACATTATAATGTAGTGATTATTGAGATAGAAAGTGAAGAAATGGTTGAAGATTGTGGGTTTTGAAAATGGTGGGTTTTGAAGTTACTGGGTTTTGAAAAGGAAGAAGAAAGGGTTGGATTGACTAAAATACCATTTTTCTTTATTTTAAATGTTGCCACATGTCCTAATCATATTGCTTCCTACACTTCCTAGCCAAAATAAACTTCCTATTTGATCATTTCCCTACTATATTATAATAAATGAGCTAGAGACATTTTAAGATATCAAAAAATTAAGAACGTTTTTCTCTTAATTTATAAATACACCCTTAAAATAAGAGTAAATGAGTCTTTTAAACAATAATTATATTTTAGCCCTTCATCTTAATACATTTAAATCCCTAAATTTTAACATAACCATGAATAATTAGTTACACTTTTCTCTCTCCATAACAAACTTATAATTTTTTACGTATTCTTGTCATATCTTATAAACTATAATGTTTTAAAAAAATCCAAAAGTAATGTGACGACCTACTCATTTTTGTCGACATTTCGATAGTTTTCTTGCTTAGTATTGACGTGTTGATTTAAAGGTACAAGTAGATGATGTCTTATTGTACAAATGATTAAAGCCCAATATACCTAGTCATTATCACAAAATGTTTAATAGCTACAGAATTTATCTTTAACAAAATTATAGATGATTAGTTAATAGTTAGATTTTATTCCCTTATAAAAAACTAACTCCCCTCTTCCACGATTTTTTAACGGTCATAACTTTTTGGTATATTAATATTTTTTAAAAAATAAAACCATATAAACGAGTATTTTTCTCTTTAATTTGATTACAGTATTGCTATAGTTTTTTTAATTAAAAAATTGATATATTACGTGATTAACAGTGTCTAAGGGTGAGTAATAACTGAGTCATTAATCGAAATCAAACTAAACTCAACCAAAAATTGAGTTACCTGAAAACTGATTAACCAAAACCCGAATTAACGAAAAACAGTTATCAATTTTTTTGTACCATCATTTAACCAAAATTAACTTAACCGAATCATTCATACTTCATATATTTTGTGTATTTATATTTCAATTTCATATGTTTGTAAGCAAAAATTTTAGTCAAAGTTTATTTTTGCTATTAACTGAAAATAAAGTAACCAAACCAAAACCATCAATCTAACTGAATAAAATAAACCGATTGGTTAATAAAGTAGACTAGCCAATGAACGTTCGTTTATTTACGTTAGTTTATGTTCGTTTAAATTTTAGTAAATACATAAATAGTTATATTTATATAAATATTAGGTTTGCTAACTGCTTATATAAATATAACTAATAGTAATCGAGTTTTCTAGTAATAAATATGAAATTTTAAATTTTTCTTAGATCGTAACTGATCACTTACTTAATATTTATATAAAAAAATATTTAATTTTAGTATTTATGAACCCTAATTTAGATGTGTTTTCGTATGAACTATAATATATTAGACTTGTTTGTTTGTGTTCACTAATGTTAAATTGTATTTGTTTATATTTGTTCATTTGTGTTCGTTTATGTTTGTTCAATCTTATTAATTTATTTTTGTTTATGCTTATTCAAATATGTTCAGTTATTTTTTTTGTTTATGTTCGTTTGTGTTTATTTATGTTCGTAAACTGTTCATTTAGACTTTAAACAAATGATCATAAACGAACACGAACATACCCGATTTCTTAATGAACAAACACGAACAAAAAAATGTGTTCGATTATATGTTCGTATTCGTGTTCGTGTTCGGTTAAAGTTAAATGAACGAATATGAATATGCCTATGTTCGTGTTCGTTTACAGGCCTAGTGAAATGGATTACTCAATTGCTTGGCTTTTGATGTATATATCTGTCACAATAATAATATAATAAATATTTTATGAATAAAAAAACTACAAAAAACCAAGTATCGAATGCGATGTGTCGCTCTCACCGCATCAAGTAGAGTTTGTCTACCTATATTAAACAAACAATGACATTTATTTTAGAACGTAGTCACAAGTAAAAGAAGAACTCAATTATAAAATAAAATAGGAGGGAAAACATGAGAAAAGAAAAGTAACTTGTCCTTTACTGTAACCACCAAGAGTAACAGTCTAATGTGTTGAATTTAAGCCACCTATCCCTCATCCCTACGGCTACATCTTTTACCCTTTTATGTTACCATTATTTTGAATCAACCACAGAGAGGGTGCCTGAGCCATCACGCTTTTGCCATCTTTCTTTAAATCAAAACCCAAAAAGTTAAACAAACACACTTCTTTTTTCAATTTCCCCAAACCCTGTATCATTTTAACAAAACATTTCACTTTTTTCTTTACAATTTTGAAATTCGTGAGGCCTTAAGTTTTGAACTTTTGATCAATAATTACCATACCCAGAAAAAAGAAACAGAGTACAGAAAGTTACATAGGGGTTGTGATCTTTAAGGTGAAAAGGGTAAAAAAAAAGATCTGACAATTTGGGGTTTCAAGGTTGAGTGTGAAGATTCAGATGGAGAATTCAGGTGATCAAAGTGTGAAAACAGATGGGTTTGAATTTGAATCATTTGATAGCAGAACAAGAAGCTCAAATTCCACTTCTTCTAAAGAATCTTGTTCTTCCCCTGCTTCTCTTGGTTGGCCTATTAAACAGGCTCAGATGATGAGCAATTGTGGTGATGTTTCTGAAGATAAATTGAAATCAAATACTTGTTTTGATGGTGAGTTTAAATCCAAGAAAACAGGTGCAAAAGTTTCAGGTATGTTTGGATTTTTTTATATATATATATTTTTTTTTGAAAAAAATTCAAATTTATTAGGTGGGAAAGAGTGAATATTGTGAAGTTTACTTTGTTCAAATTTGTGTCTTTTTTTTAGTCATTTGAATTTGAATTGTGATGGGTGAAGTTAAGGATACTTTGATTACCTCCAAGATCAATGTGTTAGAAAAAAGTTACAAACTTTATTACTTTATTGATTCCAATTGCTTTTTAAGTTTTAGTTTCCCTTCTTTAACCTATCTATATCCTGTTTTTTTTTATTATTAATCTTGAGTAGAAATGGAGATGATGAAAGAAAGGTTCAGTAAATTACTGCTTGGTGAAGATATGTCTGGAAGTGGCAAAGGAGTTTGCACAGCTTTAGCCATTTCAAATGCCATTACAAATCTTTGTGGTAATTACACTTGTGTGTTAATTATTATACTTTTGATGTTATTTTATAAACATTTGGGTTTGTGTTATGATATTTGTGCAGCCACTGCATTTGGTCAGTTGTGGAGATTGGAACCCTTGCCTTCTGAGAAAAAACACATGTGGCAAAGAGAAATGGAATGCCTTCTTTGTGTTAGTGATCACATTGTCGAATTTAAACCGTCTTGGCAAACATTACCCGATGGAAGTAAACTCGAGGTAATTCGTCAGTATTATATATAGTTATATACCCATATACAAAATTTGAGTTAATGTTCATGTTCGGTCAGTAATGTATATAATTGTGGCCACTCATGTTTCGAATCATTCTACGTTAGATCATGACATGCAGACCAAGATCAGATATCTTTGTTAACCTCCCTGCTCTTCGGAAACTAGACAACATGCTTCTGGTTAGTCTTTGTTGTTCATACAAGTATTTTTAAGATTACGCAAATTAGATTTTAATAATCCAAATTATGACTCATACGTGACCAATGGCGCATTGCTAGTATGAATTATTATTGGCTAACAGGTCATAGTTTGGATTATTAAAATCCAATTTGCCTTACGATTAATAAATATAACAATATTGAATATAAATGTTTTATGATCTTTCACAGGGAATACTAGATAGTTTCACCAACACAGAATTCTGGTATGTTGACAAGGGGATAACAACACCAGAACCCGATAGTCCAGCCTCTTTCCATAAACCGTTACAACGCCAACAAGACAAGTGGTGGCTACCCGTGCCTCGTGTCCCTGCTGGCGGTCTAGATGAAACAGCACGAAAGAAGTTAAACCGCAAGCGTGAATCCGCTAATCAGATTCTAAAAGCCGCCATGGCTATTAACAGTGTTTCGTTATCCGAAATGGAAGTCCCTGAATCATACCTAGAATCCCTTCCAAAGGTATATTAACAAAAAAGAAAATTAAAAATCCCATCATTTTACATTAGTTCTCACATAGATTTTTTTTTCAAATATCTTTTATAGAATGGAAGAGCTTGTTTAGGGGATGTGATCTATCAGTACATAACCTCAGAGCAATTCTCATCAGAATGTTTGCTAGATTGCCTTGATCTTTCATCTGAACACGTCGCCCTAGAAATCGCAAACCGTGTGGAAGCAGCGATCTACATGTGGCGTAGAAAACCCCCGCCTGCTAAAACATCATGGGATATGGTGAAAGATCTAATGGCAGATGCGCATAAGCGTGATTTACTAGCTGACCGAGCCGAAAGCCTCTTGATTTGCTTAAAACACAGGTTTCCTTGTCTAACTCAAACCTCATTGGACACAACCAAGATTCAATGTAACAAGGTACATATTGTTAAGGTTAAAAAGCATACAAATGACAAGGAATTTTTGTGATATGAAGTTATGAACCTTTTTTGTAATTTTTATAACTTTTTTATTTCAGGATGTAGGAAAAGCGATCCTGGAGAGCTACTCGAGAGTATTGGAGAGCTTAGCGTTTAACATAGTGTCGCGCATTGACGATTTATTATATGTAGACGACTTGTCTAAACAATCAGAAAGCAGAACATCAAGAGTGAGCACAAGTAGTCACAAGAGGGTCTCAGTCTCGGTGTCCACCACCTCGAGTTCACCTTTCAGATCTGGTTTTGGGACGCCAAAGTTTTCACCTGCGCCGCTAGTGAGTCCTAGCCCTGCAAAGGGAGACAGGACACCGTTCTTGACCAGCAATGGAAACAGTAACAAGGGAACTAGCCGCGGTTGTGGGGTCAGGCGAGCTTTAACGAGTTATCTTGGTGGTGAAACAAGGGTGAAGAGTATAGAAGGTCCGGCTTCTAGAAGTAGTGTGGATGGTGCACCGAGCCAAAAGGAGAACCGAACCCCGGTTAGGTTGCAGAAACGGATCGCAGAGTTACAACTTGATTAAGGTTTTGAACAGAAACAGAGTTTATGGGCTTTTACCGTTAATATTACCATTGATGTTATATTCGAATGATCCTGAAAGCTCATTGTATTCTGTCTTTTGTCACTTTGGGGCCTTTTACTTGTGTTTTCTTTGTATTGTTTCACTCGTTAAATCTTATAATTTGACATCTAAGTGATTGTAATTATGTCTGAACTTAAAACCCTTTTAGATGTTTTTGTTGGGTATTTAGTATTTACCCAACTGATATCTTGCTTTGTAACTATCACAACATCTGTCGTTCAACTTTTGTTCAATTTGCTTTCGTTGGTAAATTCACTTTCAGATGCCTACAAATGCGCCACGTCAAATTTTCGCCCATTCTTCGAAAGTACTTATTTTCTCTCCAATGCTACATAACTACGTCCACTCTCAAGCCTCAAACACCTTTTTACAAAAGAAAATTCCCAAAATAATCATTCGTCTTTCCTAATTCCAAAAATGAGCATGTACTTTTATGCCAAAGTGTACTCCATGTGTCAAACTTTGTGTGAAAATGCACTCCACATGAACACACAATAGGGACTTGCCATGTGTTTTTTTGTGCAAAAATAAATTCATATTTTAACAACTTTACCCGGGACGAATAAAGAAATGAATGGCTGCCAGCGAGACGCACAAAGAAATCAATGGTTGTGGCTGGGACGCACAAAGAAATCCATGGCCGCCCGCATGACGCTTAAAGAGTAGACTGAGGTGTACACCTATTGCACAAGGAATTTTTTTCCATGATTGTTTTCGTACAAAAGTGTATGCGTGTCAATAGCTCAGATGTCCACGTAGAGTGCGTTTTTTTAAAGTACATGTTCATTTTTTGGAATTTGGAAAATAAATTTCATTATGGGGTAGTTGAAAAGTAATATGTTTTTTTAACGGCAAACTTACTCACCCAACTAATAAACTACACAAGTACACACCACTTGAACATTATTTAACCATTGGGCCTCGGGTACAAGCCCTTTGGTAGTGTGTTAGGGCCCACCACCATTCTATCTGGTTGTGTTTGGATTTCTAGAAGCCCATAACCATACACCCAAACAAACGGGTCCTCCAATCTAGCCATCCAGCCACCTAAGCCTGCTAAACCGTCCGAACAATGGCATTGCAGGTGCTCTTTCGGTTAATGGGGTTGGTGAGCCGACGTTCTGTAAAGAGAAAATGTCCACTATCATGCCTAGATGACACCTGGTCAGTAAAAAGCTGTAATGATTGTTCCAGCATAACGAACTCATACATTTACTTCAATTTTAATAACATTAGTGGTGTAAGCTCTCGATTGTTCTTCCACCATCAAAGATAATGTAAACTACGTGTAAACAACTTCCATAATCACAAACTAGTATAAAACCCAATGACCCTGCAAGTGTTTCCTGCATTCCATCAGCAAACAACATACAAAAAAATGGAAGCATCAATGAAAAACATATGCTTGTTGGGCTTTGTTGTGGCTCTTGTGATTGGTGGGTTGGCTGAAGTCAATGGAGCCGGTGAGTGTGGGAAAGCTGACCCTAATATGGAAGCGTTCAAGCTGGCTCCTTGTGCATCGGCTGCACAAGATGAGAACGCCTCGGTTTCTGGTGGCTGCTGTGCTGCAGTGAAGAAGTTGGGCCAGAACCCGAAATGCTTGTGTGCAGTCATGCTGTCTAATACTGCTAAAAGCTCTGGGGTCAAGCCTGAGATTGCAATGACCATTCCAAAACGGTGCAACATAGCCGACCGTCCTGTTGGTTATAAATGCGGAGGTTGGTTTAGTTTCATTTCATTTCATTGGTTTTATATATTATGTTACTATGTTAGAAAACCATATATTACACGAGTTGATTGAATAAATAAAAATACTAAATAGATGATAATGAAAATTTAGAAATTATAAAAGGATATTTTGAGTTCAGATATGATTTGAGAGTTAACCTTTTTAATTAAGAATAGCTTACGAAGGATGAAATAAGACAAAGGGGAAAAAACTAATTTTGGGCTTACAGAATTGTGACACGTGGTGCAACCAGTTACTTATTTAGAGTTAAGTTCCTGCACAAATAAAATAAACGTACGAAACGTACGAATTGGGGGGAAAAGCAAAAAGTGGCGGTGGCATTTTGGTAATTATCAGCAACTTCAAAATTACTCTAGTAGAGTAATGAGCTTCTGTAGAGTAATTTTGTAAATGTTCATGTAGAGTAATTTTGGTCGTGTAGGGTAATTATCAAAATTACACTAACCCCCCCCCCCCCCCCCCCCCCCAACTAAAAGCTAAACCATAAGCTAAACCCCATAACTAAATGCTAACAAAATTACTCTACAAGACATTTTCCAAAATTACTCTACAGAAGTCAAAATTACTCTACTAGAGTAATTTGATAATTACCCTACATTTCCCAAAATTACTCTACTAGAGTAGTTTTGAAGTTGCTGATAATTACCAGATTGCCACCGCCACTTTTTGCTTTTTCCCCCAATTCGTACGTTTCGTACGTTAATTTTATTTGATCCTTTACCTACTTATTTATCAGGTATAGATTTCTTTATGCTGATATATTTGTGCGTTGAGCTTTGCAGCTTATACATTGCCTTGAAAGAATTGAAGACTACCAGTGAGTTTGAAGTGCATTTTGGCTTGTTCTTTTCTAGCTAAGGGTCCCTACTCATATGTTTAGTAAATAAATTACTGGTGGTTTATTTGTGTCATGAACAACTTCCATGTTGTTTGGTTATGTGTGTTGATAAATTGTTGATTCTCCTGTGTTGACTTTTATAAGGTCAACTTTTATGTAATTTAAAAAGGGAATGCAATTTGGTATTTGAATTAGACTTACTTTAAGATGGTGGAATGAATCTGGTTCTTGATGGCAATATGTCGGAAGAATTGAAAGTTTGCTTTACAAAAGATACCATGCTCTTGCCAGTTCTTCTTATGGCACATATACGCGAGTGTTATGTATTCCAACATGATTAGATGTGGATGTGGATATTGAATAACGAATTATCGAGTATGGAAGTGGACCAACGAGATAATGACAGGCGGGTCCATCTTGGATCCGGCCTCGGATGTCAATGATGCATAATAGTGTAGCATTATTAACTATCATGTTCGATTTTCTGGTTTTAATTAAGACATCATAACTAAGTTAATAAAGACTTTGGAAGTTGTTTATTACTCTCACTATACTTATGAGTGTTTATCATGGCATGTTGGGTTATATCGGCCCACAAATATTTATCAATGGTTTGATATGGGCTCAATGGGCAGAAGGGAATATCCAACAAGTTAAAATGGGCTAAAGAAAAAAAAAATCAGTCTAATGATTAATGGAAATAATATGTTATCACTGATTCTGATTTCTACACAAATATGACAGTGAGTTCTAATTTATATTGTTTAATCTTCTCAATTCTCTTATTCAAATAAATTTCTATATGATTAGCATTTTGTTACAAAACTACTATAATTGGTAAAGTTGAACAGTTTTACATAATTTTAATTTTGCTAGGCCTGCTAGCTTGGGGATTCATGAGTGATTTTAGAAGATAATATTTGTATTAATTTTGACCTATTATTTGTATTCCAGTTATTTTTTATGATTGAATGCCGTAAATTTTTGTATTTTTTTTATTTGATGAAAACCCGGCCATTTTCTAAAATGGTCGGTTTTGACCCGTACCCATTTTTATTAAAACCAGTTATGACCAAAATGACTATATTTTAAAATGGTCCGTTTGACCGGAATCTAATATGACCCGTTACCTGCCCGTTTGCCTGGAGTAATTTGTGTGATAAAGATTAACAAGTTGATTTTGAGATAAATTATTGAAATATAAATTATAAAACACCTAAAATGACATAGTCTAGCTTGTTACCAAAACACTATTTGTTTTTATTTTGTTTTGTATTTTGATTTTCCATAAAGCTTAACCCAAACCAAAATTTCCATTTTTTTTCAAAGTTCATAAAGCAAACAAATCAAATCCTTTTTATGATGCTCAAATCAAATCTCTAGCTAATATTAGTTGCTTATTGTTGTTATGAGTTTCTGACTTGTACATATCTATTATTATCTAATCTAAAAGGAATGTCAACACACAAGAAATGCACCTAACAAAGTGCATATTATCTCGACAGTGATGTAAACAAATCCGGTCGGGTATGGCACGAGAGAGAAAAGGATGATCGGAGCATATTACATCATTATCGCATGCTCGACCAACTTTAGGAATAAATGGTTGGAATGCACCTAAAAACCACATATTGTAATCTTCAAAAAGAATGATATAACATTATATAAAACCTTTGTGGCACATTATAAAGATGGCATATTACTAGTCAAAAACCAACTAAATTAGGTAAAGAAAAAGGGTTTACATACATATTTCATAGATAGACCAGACCATTAAGAGAGTTGAAGACACATTAAACTACACTTGTTAAGGCTAGACAAAGAAAGCCTTTAGAAATATCGACGTCAGAACCTGAATATGACTTAAAAGAAAATTAAGCCCCTTGTAATGAAAAATATAAGCTCCGGCAAAACTTAGGATCATTACCGTCTTGCCACTTCTAATTCTCCGTCCAGACTCGAAAAGACATTAGTAGTAGAGAGATCCTACAGAAACATGCATACAAAGATTTTTATTCAATTAGTAGGTCAAAAACTAATGTATTACATACACCAGTTGAAAAAAAAAATATTAAATAGTTAGTAATGAAGATCTAGAAATTCTAAAATTTTATTGCGGTAAGATGTGATTTAAATTATGTATAGGTGACTACTTTAATAACTTTTTTAAGTTAAGAACTAGAATATGCAGAGGTGAAATAAGAAAAGCGGAAAAAAGAATTTTGGTCTCATATAATTGTAACAAGTGGCGCAAATCGTTACTTACTGTAGATTTGTGATGAAATTTGTTTTTTCCCTTTTGAACTACATTTTACTACACCTAAATACTATCTAACCTTGCACGCACTTGAATAATTGAACTCATCCATACCACCAGAAGTACAAATTTACTATTGATTATTACTTGTTAAGGTTGATTAGTCCCATATTACTTTGCATTTTTGTAATAAAAAGTACCACAAAATTGTTACCTTGCCACCAATTTCCCCTTGAAGCACTGGGATCATCATCACCTCCATGTTTCTTGAACTAACCACATAAAAAGGCAAAGTTAGTTATCTTTCTAATGTTAAACATTACAATTACCCGAAAAGACGGAGATGCTCACGATATGCTGAGGGCGATTGGTATGAGTATTTGATGAATAAACTTCTTGGCCACCATAATAAATGGATGAACTCAGATAGCATGGCTCTACTGTTCCATTTTGGTAAACCGGATTCCCATCTTTTTCACCGGTAGTTCTTTGTGTCTTGTAATCTAGGACCAAAAGATTAGATATATAATCAAACTAGAGTACATTTTAAGGATGTTTTTTCATAAACATTACCAACCTTGTGTTGGAGGTTTGGTACCTCCAAATTCCTGCTTTTTGGGTGATCCTGTGCTCTTAGAGTCTCTTCCTAGACCCTGAAATAAACAAACATAAGCAAATTAGTAATAATTGGTTTTCCGTTTTAAATTCGATAGAAAAACAGTCGGAAGAGGGAGGGGTACAGTGGAAGAGGGACCGAAAACAGAGCTGAAAAGGCCCGATGACGTGGAGGGTGCATCCTTGGGGCCGAAGAGATTCTCAGTGAACGACAAAGAACCTCCATATTGTTGCTTCATGTGATCCATTATCAGTTGATTACGCGACTGTATGATCCTGATTCCTGAAGTCTTATCTAAACGGATCTTGATTGATTAGTGATGAAGGAAAACTAGTTAGGAGAAGGGAAAAGGTGATGAGAGCAGAGCATAGAGTGAGAGATGGGGATAATGAAAGCTGGGTGGGGGTTATTTTATAGAGGGCCAAAATTTTCAAGTTGGAACATTTTAACCAAAAAGTGATTAATAATGAACAGAACCGAACCAAACCAAACCAGACTTGTACGTTAAAGTGAGACCTGGAAAACTGAAACCTATGAGTTTCCAGTCACCAATAAACCGAACTTTCGGTTTGAACTAAAAACCGACCCAAATAGACACACGCACACGCAGGTAGAATATATTATATTGAAGACAACACTTGACCCATAAAAATGTGTCGTTTCCTCGGTGACTCGAACAGTTTATGATGGTTTATTATTTGATATACAAATATACGAAATGATAAAGAAGAAAAAACAAGATAGAAAAGAAAAGTTGTTAAATATGGTTGGTCCCATTCCCATATGTATTTTTATATTATGAATATTATATAAAGACTAGTATTTAAGACTTGCGCTTTGCGCTTTGCGGTGAGACTGTTAAACCGAACAAAATGTAGATGTATATAAACGTTGAACACTCATGTACGCGCGTTGCGGAGTGTTAACCCGCAAAAATTAGACCGAAACATAAAACACAGAAAATAATAACTATGTCGACTTAGGACCCACGCATTGCGATGAGATCGTAAAAATGTATAGCGAAATGTTGAAACGTAAAAAGTTAAACTAAGTCGCAAAACAGGCGTAAAAACGTTGAATCACACACGCACATTGCAACGCGTTAACTTGCATATTTTATAGGAAATATAAACATTATCTTAAATAAGAATAATTAAATGATAAAAAACTCATGTAAAAAAAGAAATAACAAAACTAAAAAAACTTAATAATAATAACAACAACAATAATAATAATAGAGTAAATTTCTGTTTTCGTCCCTGAGGTTTGTCAATTTTAACTACTTTAGTCCAAAAATCTAATTTATAACAAATCCAGCCCTAAAGTTTGCATTTCTTAACGCTTTTCATCCCTAAGGGTGCTTTTTCATTTAATTCTCAGGGATGAAAAGCGTTAAGAAATGCAAACCTTAGGGATGAAAAGCGTTAAGAAATGCAAACCTTAGGGATGGTTTTGTTATAAATTAGATTTTTGGACTAAACTAGTTAAAATGGACAACCTCAGGGACGAAAACAGAAATTTACTCATAATAATAATAATAATAATAATAATAATAATAATAATAATAATAATAATAATAATAATAAACTTAAAAGTATAGGGTTTTTCATAATTCAACCTAGGAATTGAATCAAGCCTATTATTTTAAGCTCCAAAGCTCTAATAAACTATTTTAAGCCCAAAACTCTAACCAACTAAACTACACAACTCTTTGGTTTAACAAAGGGCTGGCATTTCTGACACGAACACGATAATACAATACGAACCTACATGAAGTTACCATGTTTCGTGTTTGACCTTAACATCTTTCGTGTCTAAAACAGGTCGACACGATAAGACCTTATCAGGTTTCGTGTCTAAACAGGTTAAAACCCGTTAACATGTTAAGACCCGTTAAGTACATGTTAATAATTAAAAATTAAAAAATATTATGTGGGTGTGGACATGGGGTCATTAGTCCTGGGACCTGAGATAAATTATACACAAACACACGCGGTTCTTTTTTCATAATCAAAACCCTAATTTTTAAATCTCTCTCACAAACACCACCATTCCCAATTCGGCCGTGTTCGTGTCTTAAACAGGTCATGTTCGTGTTTTAACAGGTCGTGTTCATGTCTTAAACAGGTCGTATGATACGTTGGTAATTTTTCGTGTCTTAACATGTCATTTCGTGTAACCTGTTTATTAACAGGATCGTGTTCGTGCTTTGAAAATCTAACACGATAAGATTTCATGTCGTGTTCGTGTTTACGTGTTTCGGGTTCGTGTCTTATCGTGTTTGTGTCTTAACAGATCGAGTTGACACGTTATGCCAGCCCTAGTTTAAATATATTTTGTTTTTCTAATATAAAAATATTCAAAACGGAGTTGTAAATGATAATGTACAACTAATCCAAGTACATGCGCACATTTTATCAAACCTACCTCGGAGTTAGCTTTTTTAACCCATTTCGTTTACCCTTTCGTTATTCTAATAATATAGTGTAATGATTTATAAAATTCCGAAAATACCATTGTGGCGTGCTTATTTTTTTACACGTTTCAAAAAAAAGTTTTGTTCAAAATCGAACAAGTCAAATGTATTTGATTTTTTGTTCCTTACTATGACAAATCGATCCAATACCGTTCGAACAACTTCGATAACGATATAGGATATATATATATATATATATATATATATATATATATATATATATATATATATAGGGTCAGGATTTAGAGAGAACGGTGAAAAGTGTGAGAACGATTTTGGTGGTGAAATGTGACATTGATACTAAATTACACTAAGGGGTAATATTGTCAAAAAAACCCACCCACATGAACTGGGCATTCAAATAAAACGCCATAAAACACCCAATTCAGAAAAATGCCATGAAAATACCCAGTTAAAAACGCCATAAAACACCTAGTTTAGAAAAACGCCATGAAAAAACTCAGTTGAAAACGCCATAAAATACCCAGTTCAGAAAAATGCCATGAAAATACCTAGTTAAAACGCCATAAAAACACCTACTTCAGAAAAACGCCATGAAAATACATATTCTAAAACGCCATAAAACACACAGTTCAGAAAAACTCCATAAAACATAGTTAATTTTTTTTCGAAAAGTATATCAATAGTATACTCGTTGGAAAGATAAAAAAACGCTGAGTTTTATGGTGTAATTTGTTTTGAAAAATAATCACGTATAAAAAAGTTATTGTCGTTTAAATACGATGGGGGAAAATGACATGTGATTAGCATGTGCACATTTGTTTGGATCTTTCAATTTTACCCCTGATGGTAGTTTCAAGGCCCCTATTATTTACAAAAATGCCACCGCATCAATCTCAGCCACAAACCACTAAGATCTTGTGGCTGAGAATCGTTCTCACACTTTGAGGCGTTCTCTCCTGATCCTGTTCCTATATATATATATATAGGGAGCCGCTAGAATGAGAACCACCACGAGTTATGAGAACCACGAGAACCGCGCCCCGCGGGTGGCCGTCGGCGACGAAATTTTTTTTACACATAGATCCGTATATTTTAGGACCGGGTGTAAATTTTCGGTTCAAACGGCGCGCCCGAGGGGGTAGTTTTTTACGCCCAAAGTTTGGTAAAAAAAAAAAGAAAAATTAAAAAAATTAAAAAAACCCAAACTTTGGGCGTAAAAAACTACCCCCTCGGGCGCGCCGTTTGAACCGAAAATTTACACCCGGTCCTAAAATATACGGATCTAGGTGTAAAAAAAATTTCGTCGCCGACGGCCACCCGCGGGGCGCGGTTCTCATAACTCGTGGTGGTTCTCATTCTAGCGATCCCATATATATATATATATATATAGGGGAAGGTTAAAATGAGAACCACCTCGAGTTGTAAGAACCAGTGAGAACCACCCCCGCGGGGGGCCGTTGACCACGATTTTTTTTACAACTAGATGTGTATATTTTAACACCCTACGTAAAGTTTGGGTTTAAACGGCGCGCCCGAGGGGGTAGTTTTTTACGCCCAAAGTTTGGGTTTTTTTAATTTCTTTTAATTTTTCTTTTTTTTAACCAAACTTTGGGCGTAAAAAACTACCCCCTCGGGCGCGCCGTTTGAACCCAAACTTTGCGTAGGGTGTTAAAATATACACATCTAGTTGTAAAAAAAAATCGTGGTCAACGGCCCCCCGCGGGGGTGGTTCTCGCTGGTTCTTACAACTCGAGGTGGTTCTCATTTTAACTTATTCCTATATATATATATATCATAAGTTATATCGAGTATCAGTACCATGACAAAGCAAACTGATATCGTCCTAGCAAGATTGGTTCCCTGTCGCTTTCGACCAAATAACATTGGTACTCTTATCGGTAGTATTGGAACCGTTATTCTCCTTTTTTATGGTTTTCGACCAATATAAAATCATGGCTTATTTTTTAGTTTTATCCTTCGATTGCTATATCGAGTTCCCATACCATGCCAGGGCCAACCCTGAGCACGAGCGGGGTGGGCGATGAATCAGGGCCAAAAAACTCAGGGGCCCAATTTTTTTTATATATGACATCTATATTTACTTTTAATTCGGCTGAATCTGTTTTAATATTTGGAGTTACAACCATTTTAAAAGGCCTAAATATTAAACCCAAACTCACTCAGTTTTAAAAGACCCAAATTATATATACCAGTCATTTGCTACACCACTTTTGTATTATTTATTGTATGACAATTATCCTCATATTATGAGTTTTTACATTTTATCTATGTGATTGATGAGTTTATACTATAGGGCGAGTAGGGTCTGGTTTTTTATATCGCTGAGGGCCCAACTTTTTTTTGGGTAATATTCTTGGGAGCGAACCTGACCATACCAACACCGTAATAAATTGAATTGATACCCAACGCAAGGCAAAGTGTATTTTACTAGTTTATGTGAAATTAGATAATCTGATATATTCTTCTAGAATTGTTAAAACTTAAGAATATAATTTTATTGCACTTTAGATCTTGTTATTATACCGTTTTATTTTTATACCATTGGGTTTTATATACGATAATATATGAATGGCCCAAGAAGTAGTGAATTACCCACCGAACATTTAAGAACATGATCTTGACCTACAAATAGAAATGACGTCGTTTGTCTCAGACCAACTTTGGCTAATTCGGATAATTCATGAACGCCACCAAATAAACGGTTAATCTCGTTCATATGTGTTTTAAAGGTTGGAATATTCATTGAGTTAATCATATTAGCTTGTTTTCCAAAAGTCCAAATGGATGCCCATTATCATGCTCTTAAAGTTTGGAATATTCATTGTTAATCATATTAGCTTGTTTTCCAAAAGTCCAAATGGATGCCCATTATCATGCTCTTAAAGCTCAAATAATTATTGAGATATCTCTAAGCAACACCCTTAGAGACATTTTAATTTTATATTTTCCAAAATGTTCATAGTAGATCTTTCGTTAAGAAACATATTGTTTGTATACATCTAATATTACATTCAAAATAGAAAAAAAAATACACTGTTGGACCTTGTGTTTTCTGTCAAAATTCAATGTCAGGTACTAATAGTTTTTTTGTTGCAAAATCAGGTATTAACGTTCTAATTTGTCACAATGTTGAGTACAGCTAAACCTTGTCACAATGTTGAGTACTAAAGCCAAACCTTGTTAACTTTTTTGTTAAGCCTTACTAAAATGACTAAAAAGCCCTTTAGTAATTAAAGTGTTTAGTCATTTTGTAAAACTTAGAAACCGCAGGGACTATATGTGTTAAATAACCAAACTTGTTAAATCAAACAAAAAACCCATCTTTCAGGGGGTCTTCTCCAGTAAATTCGTCGGATTCCGACTATATCAGGTCCGTAAAAATTGTCCGTTTAACTCGTTTTTTTCCACCATAATCAAAACTAACAAACGTTTGTGTCACGTATAAACTGCAAATTATGCTTATCTGCTACCCGTTTAACTCCGAAATTCCCATCATCATCTCGATCCGTTATATCCTCAATTCGAGTATAAATATATGCCTTTTGACCCGATGCGACTTCATTCCCACACAATTTCACAGCCAATTTCGTCTCTACAAGTGATCGGAGCCGCGTCGGCATACCGGAACTTCGGCGATGCAATTCTTATACATAACATCGCAAACCGGTACGAATATTACATGCTATTTGTTCGTTTTATCATACAGAACCAAAGCCACATATTTATTTCAACTTACAAAACTGTTATATTTCTAGATTAGAAATTTGTTTTAGTTATTTCTATAAATCCTAACTTGGTTTATTATTTAGATTAAGTTAAAAAGTTTATTTTACTAACATATTATTTATAAACTCAAAGTTTATAAATAATAAACTTCAAATCCATTTAATTTTATAAAAAAATATAAATAAAACAGAAAACATTACTTTAACTTATTTTAGTCAAATATAATTAATTAAAAAATAGACCCTCTAGTTATTAAAGGACATTTTAGTAAGACTTAACAAAAAAAAGTTAATAAGGTTTGGCCTTAGTACTCAACATTGTGACAAGGTTTGGCCTTAGTAATCAACATTGTGACAAATTAGAACGTTAATATCTGATTTTGCACCAAAAAATTATTAGTACCATTCATTGAAATTTGATAGAAACCACAAGGACTAACGATGTACAATATTTTTTTCTTCAAATTCGTACCCATCTTGTAAAATCTAATGTGGCTAAATACGCATTAGTTGCTAGTGTCGAGCTTATCTTAAATTAGATGTTAGAGAAAGATTTTGAAGACCAGAAAGTTTAAAATCGATGACTAGTGTATCTTATTCTTAGTGGGTCTTCTTCGTAACCGGTCTAATCATTGTAGAATGCTGTTGAGATATTATATGGACAAAGAATACAGTCTTGTGGTCATGGGCGTATCATTTGTCAATTCATATGGCACTTTCAAGGTAATTGTTACCCGAAAAACATCGAAACATGTTTACTCAAATATCCCTAAGTGATAACGACGCTTTGAATATGCCTTTGTCATGGACCATTGATTTTGTGTTTAAGGGGGTTCACGGTATCAAATGTTTGGATTTGAAAGTCTATGGTGAATTTAATCCGTCTTACAAGTTACTGTTATGATACATCATCCGCTGATATATAGTTTTTTTACATGAAATATACCAATATTTAATACTGTTTTCATAACTCTTGTAACCTATAATTCATTTGCATATATCTTGATATCTAAAGTATAACTTTATTGATACCAAACATTATAAGACTTCACTTTTAAAATAAATGTATAAAGCTACAAGTACTTTAATAACACGTACTCATTATAATGTAGATGAAAAATACTTTATAAACTTTGTATCATCATCAACAATATAAAATGCCATAATCCAAAGAAAAGAAGATAATTCATGATAATGTTTTAAATTAAGTTTGGAAGAAAAGTTTAGACGGGAAATATAAAAGTTTATCATGCTAAGTGGATATCGGCAAACCATATCTTTTGAAAGTAAACATGCCCTAATGGGGTATCGAAGTGACAAAAGTTGTAGTCGTAGATGTGTAATATGTTTAATGAACAAGTTTAAGGACCTTTTTTTATATATATCAACATAGCTTGGGTCTATAAAAGAATTAGAGTTAATTACTGTTTTCGTCCTTGTGGTTTGTCAAAAATCACTATTTCAGTCCATTAGTTTAAAAATTGCGATTTCAGTCCCTGTGGTTTCACTTTCATTACCATTTCAGTCCCTCTGGTTTCACTTTCGTAACCATTTCAATCCATTTATTCTGTAAGTACAGGGACTGAAATGGTTACTAGGGGTGAGCAAAGGTCGGTTCGGTTCGGTTTTGAGCCGAAACCGAAACCGTAACCGTAACCGCTATAATCGGTTTTTACATTTCTATAACCGATCGGTTTCGGTTATTTCGGTTCGTTTTTTTTCGGTTATTTTTCGGTTTCGGTTCGGTTTCGGTTATTTCGGTTAAATAACCGTTTTTTTTTTCTTTCATTACTAGATGTGCAGTGTGCTATCATATGATTGTGTACTAATTAATAAATACTTGATTTAGAATTTAACTAGTTTTTACCAACTACACAAGACATCAGTAGATTATGTATATTATATCATCAACTAAAAACTAACATGCAAGTAACAACTAACAAGGATTTCCATTAATAGTTACAAACTTTTGAACTTCATTTGATTATTAGGCCTTGTGTGTTTTTATTAATGTTATGTATTGGGGTGGGCCTACTAGGATGGGTTAAAGACTATAACATATTAACAACTAGTGTGGGTTAAACTGTTAAAGGATTAAGGCTAACAAGTTAACAACTTAAACATAAAACATATGTATCGGGCCTTGTAACCTATCGGTTCGGTTCGGTTTTTTTCGGTTATTGGAAATGGATATCCAAAAACCGAACCGAAATTTTCGGTTATTAAAAATTCGAAAACCGAACCGTCGGTTTTTACTTCGGTTCGGTTTTTTCGGTTCGGTTTTGTCGGTTTTTTCGGTTACGGTTCGGTTATTTCGGTTTTCTGCTCACCCCTAATGGTTACGATGTGGACTGAAATGGTTACGAAAGTGAAATCACAGGGACTGAAATCGCAAATTTTAAACTAATGGACTGAAATAGTGATTTTTGACAAACAACAAGGACGAAAACAGTAATTAACTCAAAGAATTAAGTTATTATAAGTTAGTCAACCGTAATATTTTGTTTATTAATGGAATCTTGATTTCATTTTATGATTTGATTTTTTTAAATAATCTATTCTATAACTAAACGGCCATCTATTAATTGTTAATTCAATAATTGGAAAAATATGTTTTGTAAAAGTGACTAAAATATTTGCAATCGACTACAAGTAACTTTATGTTTGGAATCGACTTATTTGTAATTAAATATTTCAAAATATAACAATCACATGTTTATATTATTGATAAGATATAGATGGTTCAACTTTTTGATAAAGTGTAATATTTGCAATAAATCAACATTTTGATAAATACACTATAAACGTGTTTTACGAATTTATATGTATTTTTTTATTTTATTAATAATCATCAAATAATGTTAAACTTAGTAATTTAATAATTGTGACGTCATCTGTTCACGACAGAACATAAAGTTGATTAAATTGAAAGGACAAAAATGATTAAAAAGCATAGATTTATTCATAGATGTTAAAAAAACATATAAAGTTCAAATAACCATATCAAACATACTCAAAAATTCAAAATACCATTGTTAAAAAACGAACAAAATCATAACAACTGATTTAAATTAATAGAGACATGAGGTAAGTTTATTTCTTGCTAACTTTCTCCAAATCCTTGAAATTACTTGGAGTTGAAGACTTGTAGACGTCAGCCAATCTACGTTTGTTGATTTTATTGGTATCACAATTGGTGTTAGCATCATCATCCTTAACATTTGGAATGTGACTTTTCTTTTTGATAAATTCTTTATCGTTTTCCTAAAACAAATGTCAAAATTAAGTAAATAATAATAGAATTAAATATGATGTAAATATTAATGTATTAATATGAATCATGTATTGAAATAAAAAATACCTCAGTAATCTTCATCTTTTCTTTGAGCTCATTAATAATTGACTCATCATCAGTCATGTTTGTGACAACATACATCTCATCAAAGTTAGTCAGATTATAAGTTGTTATCTCAATTTTAAAAGCAAACATCTTTCCAATCAACTTATTTAAATCCACGGGAAACATTACTTCTTCAACAACCTATAAATCAAAATATTTTATGATAAAATTAATATAGTTTTTTTATAAATATAATGAAAAAAAATATAGGAGAAGTAAACATTATTTATACATACAGGTGTTGTGTTTTCTTGAAACAATTGTTCAGCCGACTTGAGAACAACTTTTTCAATGATTTCATCAACCACATGTTGAAATAATATTAGTGGAACATCATCAGTATTGTCTTCCACTTGAACTTTTATTTTGAATCTATTTAAGTTAAATATAAAAACACATATATAGAAATCGATTATTTTAAAAAACATATAAATATTAAAATAGATAAAAAAGGCTCATATTACCTTGGAACTGGATATATAACCCTTTCATCACAATCACGATTGTTGCACACATGGAAAAAATGTTCCTCCAAACCCACGCAGTCTGTAAAATCTGTACCCGCCTCCATTAAACATTTAGGACACTCCATATAGTGCCAACCAAAATGCTTATCTATAGCTTTAATAGTACTAAGTATGATAACAAATTGAGGCTGTATAAATTTAAAAATATGAAAATCATTAATTTAAACAAATTTTTTTGTTTACTTTTGGCATTATACAAATTTATACAAACCTTCATAATTTGTCAAAGGTCATATATGTTTCTCAAAGGAGTCTTTATGATAAATTCATCAGTTGACATCTATAAAATATAAACGAAAAGTTTTTTTTATATGAAAAACACAAACTAAGAATTGGAATTAATAAATTAATAGAGTTCTTGTACATTAGAGTAAAAAAAATATAAATTCATACCTTCTCAAATTCAACCTCAAATACAGAATTTTGTCTTCTAATGTATGAATTTCTAACAACTTTTAACATGAATTTATAATAAAGTTTTAATTTAGGAAGTTGTTTAATTGAAATTGATATATTAGGATATAATACATAAAATAAATAAGATGGTTGTATTTATGGTTGGATTTCGAAAATTCATATTAAATATATATATTTTTTTAGAAATAGTTTGACAATTCTGTTAACATACGTATTCATAAACGTAATTTATAAATATTAAAAAAAATATTAGTTTTTGGAATTAATCCAAGCATCGAAAACTCATATTAATTATGTATTTAAGAATATCAAATTTAAAAATGAACTATTGAACCATCGATTGTATAAGTATTGAAAGTATCTTTTCATATTTTTTAGAAATTTAAAACCTATATTATAATAATTAACAAACCGTAACTCAACATTTATATATACTTAATAGTTTTAACTCCGATTTAATAACTTCCTTATATATTTAAAAAATCAAAATTTACATTTTATATTAACTAAATTTACGGCTGAATTTACATTTTATATTATTGGTAAAATATATGCATATATCTAAATAAAAATAATGGGATGCTGTAATTAATTGGCTTTCATTTCTTTATAAATATAGTCCGTGTTTATTCTAATGCTCAATAGGTTGTTTGACCTTTATTGTATAATTGATTTAAAATATTTAATCGGTTGACTTATTATTTTTTCAATGATTCCTTGAAAGCATAATACAAATGATTGTGTTCAATACAAAAAGCATAAAAACTGAAATTGTTATTCAAAGAAAGAAAACACTTATTATTCCAAACAAATAACCCATAACTCAAATGTTCGAAAATACTAATTGTCTTTATCACCAATGTTGCCTATGTAGAACATACGTTTTGAAGTAGAGGTAGGCAATGTAACATCAACATCATTCACTTCACTAATAGTGTATTTGCCATTTTCATTCCTCTGCACATCATCACTGATGTTCTTCTTATCCTTAGTGGTTTTATCTTCCTTCATTTCATCATAATCTTCTATTCTTTTGCGATACATTTCAGGAGGAAAATATTCTGTATAAATTACTTTATACAACGACGGGCTATCCTCCAATAGAGTGCTATCCTCCAATAGAGTTTCCTACGTTCATAAAAGATGAATAATTTTGAATTAATAAGAACAATGCTTGATAAAAAGTATTTTAAATTCAAGATAACTAAAACACAACAATAATATATTACCAGATAATTTTCAGAATAGTATCGCCACACAAACTCCCATGATGATAGCCCGTGATGCCATTCTCTACATACACATCTGCAGCGATCAATAGATCTATCATTGAGCCTCATTAAAATCTCAAAAAGTAGAATATCAAAAGGAAGAGAAACCATTATGTAAAAAAGTTGAAACCTATAATTCAATATGCTATGTAGATTAGTTATTTATAAGATCAAATTGTGCCTAATTAAAGAAACATAAAAATGCCAATTCAAAATTAAATATGGTAATTTCTTTATAAATGTTAATTGTCATCCTCATAAACTTGATAAACAGTATGTTGGCCATTTTCAATCATCACCATCTCCTCCAAAACGTTTGCATTTTTTTGAGCTAAATGATGATCATCAAACGTATAAAGTTGAATGAGTTCACGCGGCCACAAATCCAGCAAAACAAACGAACTAATGAACAAACCTTGTTCTTGGAGCATTTCCTGAAAAAACAGATCATAAACAAATGACATTAATAACATAAAACGTTGTTAACAAAACTAAATGTGTTGTAATGTAAAGACTATAACACAATAAATACTACCAGATAATCTTCAACATAACAACCACGTTTGAAAGCAAATTCAGTAGATGACAGGCCATCACGCCATTGTTTAGATACTAACTTGAAACGATGTATTGATTTCGTATCGTATCGATCTTGATTAAAATATGGAAAAGAATGAGGTGAAAAGGAAGCTCAACCATTGTATCTTTAATACCTAAAACATTATAAAAACATATAAAAATAATGGTTATAACAAAAAAAACTTTACATTATGAAAATGAATTGTGAAGAATCTGTGTTTAAGAACTCATAGATGCTTTTGATGAAGATAATAAGAGTAATGCCTTAATGACTTTGTTAGAGGTTATTGCATGAATGATTTATAATAAGGCTCATCTATATATAACAATCAAGATATCAAATATGGAATTGATAATGTGTAGAATGTTTTCCATTATTATGAGATTTGAAATATAACATTAAAATAATATTATACTATGTATTTTTTAAAAATATTATGTATAAGAATAAAACAGATTTAAAATCAGTGAAACGAAAAAAGTACCGAGGACCAGACCAGTTATCAGTTTTCAGAACATAACTGAATGGATACAAAGATAGCTTCTGATCATTTCCAGTAACCTTAATCTTGGTTGTATCTTTGGCTAGTGATGGTTTGTGAAACAATAAACAGTCATCAACAACCAAAAATTTAAGGAATCGTTTGAAAAGTTTATGTAAACAGCTACATTGAATGAACGAACCCTGAAATAGTAATTATATATGATGCCTTTTAGATCATCAACATGGATAACCATGGTTAAACATGATTATAAATAAGAATTAACAACATTCAAAATTGTTACCTCCTCATCCATCAACAACATGTCAACTCGATAGATCTGATTATCACAACCAATCATTTTTTTTATTCCACAAGGATATGATCTTCGCCTTGATTGTGTAGTTCGTAGAGTGAGCATCAAGTGACCTAGGGCTGGCAATTTTTACACGATACACGAATACACGACACGAACCTACACAACCTTAACAGGTATCGTGTATGGGCTTATCGTGTATCGTGTACTAAACAGGTAGACACGAAAAAACCTGTTAATTTTCGTGTCGTGTTCGTGTATAGCGTTTCGTGTTTTCGTGTCTTATCGTGTCTGTTCGTGTATAGCGTTAATATATGTTAACACTTAACATCGAGTGGGTAAGATACCTGTTTACCTGTTAAATACCCGTTAAGATACCTGTTTACCTGTTAGATACCCGTTAATACATGTTAGATACCCGTTAAGATACCCGTTAATACATGTTAATACCTGTTAATACATGTTAATACCTGTTAGATAGTTAGATACCCGTTAATACATGTATTACCTGTTTACCTGTTAGATGCCCGTTAATACATGATTATTCTAGTGTTCGTTAACAGGTACTAACAGGTAATTTTCGTGTTTTCGTGTCGTGTTCGTGTTCGTGGTTGAAAAAATGGACACGAAATCTTATCGTGTCGTGTTCGTGTATGGCTTATCGTGTATCGTGTCTTATCGTGTCGTGTCGTGTCTTATCGTGTACGGGTATACACGATTTGACACCCCTAAAGTGACCTGAACATAGTAATCTTATTGTTCTCCATTTCACTGTTAAATTGACAAAATGATAGGATCAGAGAGTTATGATGTTTTATATAATATTGAATACAAGAAGCTGCAAAAAAGGTAATGGTTGTACCTTAATAAGTAGAAAACAAAAGAAGAAGAATGACAAACAATATTAGTGTAGAAACTTTTCGAGTAGACTTCTATATATATAGAATACAATAAGACTAAGTTATGGAATGATTGGATGTCTTTTTTTGGAAGTTATAAATCAAAATTAATATTTATGGTAATTTACAGAAAGAAATTTCGGTTACAGTATTATTTCCTAATATATTAGTATTGATTAAAAATTTGAAATTATTCAAACAAAGTAACAAACTAAACCAAAAAAAGGAATAATAATATTGATGCATGTAATAAGGATGAGTAAATGAAAAATGACTAACATTTGGATTTTCAAATTATTACCTAAGCTTGTGACAAATTCCATACCCAAGACATTTGACACTTCACAACCTGCGTCTAAATCAACATGCAAAAACATATCATATGCAGATAAAAAACAAACTTCAACTAAAAAATATTGAAACAACAAATATGATCACTAATAAATACCAAATAAAAAGTCAAGTTTCACCAGAAATGATAGAAAGTATAGTATAAGAATCAAAACCATCAAAACTTACATGTATTCATATCCTGCGTTGCTGAGCTTGAATCCCTCAATTGTATGCAAATGAAAACAAAATAAAAAAATGAATTCAAAATTAAGGTACAGGGCGATAACAATATACAAAAGAAACATAAAAATAATGAATAAAACTCACATCAATAAGGACTCGAACTAGTATCGGAATAAGGAGAATCAAATGATTTAACATATGATTGTTAAATTCGGCAAGAGTTTCTGATGGAACAAAAAGGATCAACTTTTGTACCAAAACTAATACATAAAGACTGATGTTTTGTACCAGAAATACAATAAGAAGACGATATGCTTACCAAAACCACAAACCCTAGCTTCTCAAACCCCAAAATTTCCTTAAATCTCCATTGTTTAATGTTTTAAAACCACAAAAATATCAGAATAAAACGATAAATCTCGTAAAACTAATAGAAAAAGACTAATGTTTTGTACCAGAATTACAATAAGAAGACGAAATGCTTACCAAAACCACAAAACCTAGCTTCGCAAACACCCAAAATGTAACGCCACAAGTGTACGTGAGGAGCACTAAAGCATAAAGCGATGAAATTAAATGTATGCTTGAATTGACAAGAAGTACAAACATGTACTTCGTTATGTGTATTCATAAAAAGAAAGAAGTGGCAGGTTGACTTTGAAAAGTCAAACTGCAGAAGTTGATAAATAAGTTAAAGAATTGCGGAAGAACAGTTATGTATTGAACCATCGTGAATGGGTCAAACAACTAAAATGATATGTTAAGAAATGGTCACGTATAGACCTGTTTTTTTTATAGGTGGAACGCATCAATGTTCTACGAAGGAGTTGAGAAAGTATTAATATATAAATAAGGAACCAGGATGTGATAATCCTAGTAAGGTCAGTGAAAGAATGTTCATAAGCGAAAGCTCGTCACACGGATGAATGAGGTCAATCCGAGACATGG
Source organism: Helianthus tuberosus (assembly GCA_030545235.1). NCBI lineage: Eukaryota > Viridiplantae > Streptophyta > Magnoliopsida > Asterales > Asteraceae > Helianthus > Helianthus tuberosus. Next base: position 143,257,832 of record CM060434.1, on the reverse strand, counting down.
TATGGATGGTGACGAAGAGGACCGGCTCGTTGCTGCAAGTTCAAGTACTGCGTCAAGGAAGTAAGGTTAGCAAATTATTTAATAGATGAATATAAAATTTTACGCTATGATTAAACTTCTGTATGAATTATTGATAGCACAAAATGTGACATGAAAAGGAAGGTTTGACTCTTATAGGTCGACCAAGGAATGAATTTCAACTCGAACTTAATGACATCGAGCTGTATGAATGCTAGTGCCTAATAAGTAAACCATGAAATGAGTTTAACCAGCAAGTAGTAACCGTAAGACACGGATGATAGCCGTAAATTGCGGCGGGTTTAAAATGAAAGCTCGCCTTAGACTCTAAAACCCATATGTGAATAGAACTTGAACCTACAAATGTGTTAAAGTATGTTATTTGTACGAAGGGACGAAACTCGTTTATAAGTAGGTCTATTGTTAGATGATTATATGCATGAACGAGTACGATGTGTTGAATGCGTACGAGTGAACGAGATTGTATGCAGAAATGAATGAAATAATGATGACTATGGGATGTGTGACTAGTGTAAATTCTCACAACATGCTTATGTAAGTCTTCCAATGTAACTCGAATGAATGAACAAACGAGAATAAAACTAGGCGGGTTATGGCAGAAAAGAAAGAGGTTTCGGGGACGAAACCTTCTTTAAGGGGGGTAGATTTGTAACGCCACAAAATTCGAATTACTTAGTTGCCAGTATGTTAACGCGTTTAAAAGAAGGAAATGTAATAACTAGGTTATTAAACCTAGTTAAATGCCTAGCAAAACAAGAAAGGAAATGAAATTGGGTCAATTATGATTAAGTGACAAACATGAGGGGTTAGTTTTGAATGAGTGAAAAGATCAAATATAAAAATAAAATTAAAAACCCCACACCCTGGGCTTATGTGGGTGTTCGACCAGAGAAGAGAAAGAAGGGGGAAACCCCTTCTCAAACCCTAATCGACCAAATTGGATGGATTCTGGCTGAAATCGAACTTGCATGAACAAGATTCTTGATTGTTCAACTCTGTAAAACACATGGTAAGTGGTAATTTTGGATTTGATGATTTTTGTATGAATTAGGTTATGATCAATTCATGAAATTTTATGAAATCGAGCACGAATATATGTTTGAATTATCATATGGACTGTGAATTTATCAAGATTTTGGTGTTAATTGAGGTTTGAAGATGAAACCCACTTGGGCTAACGAAAGTGGCGACATGGGTATAACACCTATGTCGAATTCTTGTTCAAAAAATTGATGTAGCATGTTGTATGCGATGAATGTTTGTTTGATAGTTTGAGTATGGTGTGATTTTAGGTCGATTTCAATAGTATTTGAATTTTTAAAGGCAAGAATAGGAAGATGAACATAAGATACTTGTACAATATATTCTATAAATGTGAAACCCATCAAGTGTTTGATAAAATGCCTACATGAAACTTGAATTGATTCAAGTTTGTGTTAAAAAGTTAGTAAATTCGTCACTTTTGACAACCCTAGATAATCATCTTGTAAAGGCCGTATCTCATTCGTTATTAGGAGTTAGACAACGAACCTTATATCGTTGAAAAGCTTGTTTCGCATATTACATTTCATATTTGGTCACAAGAGGCTGGTTATGAGATTTAGTGGGTCAAAACAGCATGAAAAGTTAGTAAATTCGTCACTTTTGACAGTCCTAGATAGTCATCTTGTAAAGGCCGTATCTCATTCGTTATTAGGAGTTAGACAACGAGCCTTATATCGTTGAAAAGCTTGTTTCGCATATTACAATTCTTATTTGAAAGTCGAAGTCAGATTATGTGATTAAAAAGGGGGAAAGTGACCCGAACAGCTGCTACGTGAAAAATGCAGCAATGAAAATAATGTGTTTTATGAACTTAAAACATATGATTTTCTAGTCACCAATTTACTAAACACTAAATATTGCTTCGGGTGAATGTTACAGTTGTTAAGGTGTGTTTAAAGCGTTACTATGCGTAAAATTGATCTTGTGAACATCGGATATAAAATCAAGTAATCATGTAGTTGTATGTACCACATAACATGAATATGAAATGTGTATGACGATACTACAAGTAGTCTATCATATCAAGATAATACTTATGAATATGTTTATGAGATTTTAAAGAATCATGAATATGTGTTAGAACAATTATGTGTACGTACGTATGACAATAAATTTGAGTGAGTGAATGTTGAATATTGTGGTTGTCGGTTCATGTCATATGCATGATAAGCTTGACTAATGAAAGTCTATGTAGCTAAGAGCTAGGAATGGATGTGATATGAACGAACATGCATACTAACTATGATATGGACGTAATGACTTGAAATGATAGGAATCCCAATTGACATGGACTCAAGAATGGAAGGCTAACGGATCAAGGGTAAATAAAGAAGCTATGCACAAACTCGGACGCACGATGTAAGTGATTCCAATTCACTTCTTAGTATGTACGTAGTATTTAATATTTATGTGTAGAAAAATATGCAAGAATCATGTAATGAATGAGAAGTATTGAGGTAAGTATTATTTTAGTATAACAAAGGAGTTGTTTATAATGAAAGTAAACTAGTAAGATTAGACGGGTCAAATAATGTATAAAGGGGTTTATTATCCGTTTGCTTATAAATCAGCTTTTGATGCGACCCGAAGTGATAATCGGATCCGTAATTAAATTACGGGGGCGTAGGAAAAAGAATCGGGTAAAACGGATAAAGAATGAAAGAGTTATGTCTGTTTCGGTAAGAATTAATGGCTGGGAAAAGTGCAGAGCTGACACGGCCGGGTGGTGAGCTGACACGGCCGGGTGAAGGTTCTGTGAAAAATATATGGTTAGCTGACACGGTCGGGTGGTTAACCCGACCCGGCCGGGTGAAGGGAAAAAAAATAATATATGTAAGTAGGAAGTGGTTGCTATGAATGCACGTAAAAATTAGGAATGTATACGTTTGCGAATGCGAAATGTTATAAATGTATAAAGGAATGGTACGGAATGGTTTCATTATGTTCGAGCATTAATGATTGCTAATGGTGTGTTTGAGATTGAAATGTATTGCAGGTATATGAACACCGGGTTCTTGAAGTATCGAAGTCGAACTCTGAATAAGAAATTACGAGAGGATAGTTAAATAAATCAAAGTTTCATTGTTAATTGTTATTCACTATTAGATTATATGAGAATCATGTTGTATAACGTTGTCAATGACTAATGGTTAAGTTGTATGTGATGTTCACAGGTATTGCACGTATCTCTACCACTACTATCGAAGATAAGCATGCGTTGATCGAGCCCCAAATTAAAGATTGTACGGGAAGAACGGCCACATAGTCTGATTTATGTATTGTCTTGAAGCGTTACTTTAATGTGGTTATTGTTAATCCCTTTTTTTTTTGTAAATGTTTATCATTTGTATTTGAGCTTTTAAATAAGTGATGGGTCTAAATAAGAAAGAAAATTTTTGGGCTCATATTTTCCGCTGCGTCATGTTTAAGTTCTTACAGGGAATTGTTCATTATACGAACGGGTCATGCCTGACTTTTGAAAATAATAATACTTATTTGGAATAAGAAATATGGGCGTTACACAAAATTCCTTAAATCTCCACGGTTTCATGTAATAAAACAACAAAAAAATCAGAATCAAACGATAAATCAAATAAAACTAATACAAAAAGAGTGATGTTTTGTACCAGAAATACAATAAGAATACGAAATGCTTACCAAAACCACAAACCCTAGCTTCTCAAACCCCCAAAATTCCTTAAATCTCCATTGTTTCATGTTATAAAACCATAAAAAAATCAGAATCAAACGATAAATCTCGTAAAACAGTTCATCGAACATATTAGACAAAAAGATTTTTAGAGTTAAGAGGTTGATGATGAAAATCGGATGATGAATCAGGGACGAACGGCGTTGAAATTTGGCTATGGTTGACAGACTACGGTAGAAAAGAATGAGAAGTTTCACAAATTAGGGTTTTTTAGATCCTTATATACCCGGGTCAATCCATGTGGGTTTGGATCTAATACACGGATCCCGTGTAAAAATATCATTTTCTCTAATTTTCCCGCCCAAAGTTTTGTGAAGTTGCACCATATAGTGACACGTGTCCCACACTTTATTTGTTTATTATATATATAGATATAGATTATCATGAAAACGAAATTACCATAAATATTTAACTTGAACGGTATAAGGGTGGAGGGTATGGTTAATCACTCTAGGGTGATTGAGTGAAATCCTACCCAATAATATTATGCCATGTCAACTCCTCATTTTGCACTCAATCAGAGGGTATGGTTAATCACTATAGGGTGTTTTAGTGATTCTCACTTTTGATTGGTTGTTCTCACCTCTCTCCTCTCTCTCTCTCCTCCATCACTCTTCAATCACATTCGGTGACTACACACCGTTTTTGGTAACCTCTCTCCTACTCACCGAAAAAATCAAAACCAGGGTATGGTCACCAGTGGCGGAACTAGAAGAAATATTCAGGGGTATCCCAATTTTTTTTACGATACATTTATAGAACAATTTTTTTTTACCTACATTACGGGGCAGGGCCGATCCTGAAAATTCAAGTGCCCTGGGTGAGCCAAATAAAGGCCCTTAGGCCTTACCGAATTAAATTTTATAAACTAGTTTTTTTTAAGTTAATAGTATTTAGGTTAACAAATCAATATTGAGCATATCACATTTGGGCTATGCTTTATGAATTAATATTGGCAATAAGTTTTTAGATTTTAGATTGGGCTAGGTTTATTTTTAATTTTTAGATCGAAATTAAACAATTCAAGAACTCAAGAAGAAAAGAAATAAAGAATACTCACAACTCACAATCAGCACAACAGTAGCGACTTCAGCCAATCAGCCTGTTCGATGATTATTGTTCTGAACTGTTTCAGCAATCAGCAGCGATCAATGATCATCAGCGACACCTTCAGCCCTTGTTCAGCGACTTGGTATCCTTGTTGTTCAACGACTTCAGTGTTCAGCCCACTCGGTTTAGAAAAAGTTCCCAATTAAAGCTTGTTTTTTTGGATTTTGGTTTTTGGTTTCGTCATCACTTCAAATAATTCAAACAATCAAACAATCAATTAACAATCAAACTAACAACCAATAATCAGCCAATAAAAACAAGTAACAAGAATAAAACTAATAAAACTGATCAAACTAACCAATAATCAGTTAATCTTCTGTTCGACTCTGTTCGAGTGACTCGATGTGCTGCTGCGGCTGCCAATTCTGTTCGAAGATTTAATAAATCAACGGTCAATAACAACTTATCAACAATTAAACCAACTAACAACAAGTAACTAGAAGTCTAGAACATTAACTCATAATCATAAAACTAATCAAACTGAAACTAACCAATATTTATTAAATCTACGACTCTGCGTCCTCCTGCGAATCTGCGATGACAGAGCAAGCAATCCTGTTCGTGTAATCGTCCTGTGAATCTGCGAGTGCGATGACAACATCAAGTCAGCAACAGCAGCAATCCCTTGTTCAGTTGTTCGTGTAATCGTTTGACAGCAGCAAGTTAGCAACAACATGCAATCTTGTTCGCTGTTCGAGTAACAATTCTGGACGTCGACAGCAGGTCAGCAAGCCATTGTTCGTGTCATCGTGTGTGGAGTGTCGACCTTTGATATCCCTGCTTCATTCAATCTGCCGCCCATTCAATCTAATAGGTTATTATTTGGTTATTTGGGCTAATTACTATTGGGCTATCATTTGGTTTTTTGGGCTAATATAATCAGTATTATTTGGGCTTAATTTCAGTTTGTAAATTTTTTTTCAGGGGTGTCCTAGTACTTGTTGAGGGGTGTCCTTAGTATAAAAATCGAAAAATAAAATAAAATTTTACACTACCGGAAAAAAGTTGAGCCGTAGCCCGTGCTACGCCTCAACCTACATTAGGTCCGCCCCTGATGGTCACCGCGCGATGACTCCCCCTCCCCGCATAACTCACCAAAGATTATACCCCCCACCCTAAATAACTTTAGATGTTTTATTTTTTTCTATTGTATTTCTTCAATATATTGGCAACAAACTTCCTTTAATCAACCTCGTGAGAAGACAATTCTGACTACAAGAAACTTTTTGAAAAGATTTCAACAAACAAAAAGAAAACAATATATACAAACCATGGAACACCTATGAGGCCAACCGTGTGCACAAATAAACCGGTTTGCATCAATCGCTATAACTTGAATTTTTGGCCATATCGAAAGAAACCTAATATGTCTTTAACATGGTGTTAAAAGAAAATTTTAAACTGTATTAAACAGTTTACAATGAAATTTAAATGGTTTTATAGAGAGTTAAAACGTACAGATCACAATGACATCAATGAGGAAAATGCATGAAAGTAAATATATAGAGCAACGTAAATGAAGTTGCTCTTGGATGATCAATATATCTTCAAACATTATAGAATCGTCTAAGTATTGAAGAGAATTATATAATTCTCTCTTTTTGACAAAAGTTTGTATATTCCTCACGTACATGAAAAGAATCACGTAAGGTGATTACTCATGGTCCTGGTTTACATTATTTCTACTTTTAGCATTTATACTCTTCTCTTTGAATGTGTCTCGAATTTTTTTTTCTTTCTTGTTTCTTATTTATTTTTTCTTTTAGGAGCTTTTGAGGTTTCATTCCTATGAAAGTCAAAGTGCGATTGTGTGGCCCGTGTTGTATATTACACATTTGGAAGATAGAAGTAGGGGTGCGAATTTCTGACACGATCCGAAAACACAACACGAACCTAACACGAAATTCGTGGGTTTGGGTTTAGTCTAAACGGGTTCGGGTCAGTTTCAGGTTGAACCCGCGAACCCGTTTAGCTAAACGGGTCAGGTTCGGGTCAACCCAGTCGGGTTGGCGGGTTGACCCGTTTAACCCATTTCTATTATATATATTTTTTTTTAAAATATGTTTATGTCATAAGTTAAATTGGGTGTGTATTTTATGCTATAAATATAACTTTAAAATGGAAGTTGACATAAATTTTTATGATTTTAATGTAATTGTATTATATAAATTCGTGTTTTTTTTGTATTGTTAATTTTAATATATTAATCTGCTGAAAAAAAAAATCGGGTTGAACGAGTCGAGTTCGAGTCAGTATGTGAATATTCGGGTCAGGTTCGGGTTCATATGTATGGCACGATTTTCGGGTTCGGGTTCGTAAAAAAATTTCGGGTTCGGGTCGGGTTGAACCCGTCAACCTGCGAACACGACCCGTTTAGCACCCCTAGATAGAAGAGTGACCTATATAATAAAATAAAAAACATTCATTATTCTAATCCTAAGAATGCTAAAAAGAAAATAAATACGTTTAAATTTAATGTTCTCAAGCATCTCCCTTGAAGTTAAAAAAAAGAAAAAACTGTTGGCGGTAATTCTCGACTCATCACAAGTAGGTGATGGGAAAGGGTGACAAAAGAGTTCAAGTCACAAGTCGGTGAACTTGAGGGACCAAATTTAACAAGTATCTTAAATTGGTTAAGATTCCTAATTATGTTATAATTATATTTGGTAATGTTTTGGCAACCAAGTTAGAGTTAGTCTATATAAACCAAGCTATGGTTAGGCATTATTGAGATAGACAAGACTAGAGAGAAACCGAGTTATGGTTTAAGAGTCTGTAATCAGTTTTGAGTTATTTTCTGATTAATAAGATTGAGAGTTATTCGATCTAAATTCTTTTCTATTCGGTTTGATTTTCGACTGGGACTTGACAAACTAGTTTTTAATTAAACACACCGAAGAAGCACAGACTCACCGACATGATTAGAACCATCTTCTATAGGAGATTGAAGGCTACACCTCGTTCTTCTTCTTGATTTGAGTATGCATTTAGACAAAGAGAGAGAGAGAGAGTTGGGGATTTGAGAGATGATTCTCAAGAGGAATCTACCATCACACCTACTTTTGGCTCTCATGCCATGCCCTTAAAGTGAGGTAAAGAATCCCTTGTATAGGAGACATAGGTCATCCCTAACCTTAATGAGCCAGACCCAGTAAGGGGTTATTTGTACAAGTCCCCCGACCCAGTAAGTGTAATGTAAGCTACATTGCGCTGGGCCTCGCTGGTGGGTTAGTATACGCTAATAAATAATAACATAAATATGATAAGCATTAATTTCATGTCCTTATAACCCCCGACCGTTTAAGTCGAGTCAAATACCATACCTCTTTAAGTCCCCTTAGTCTAGTGTTGCTCCTCCCATTGTAACACCCCGAAAACGGGTTTGGTAATTAAACCCCGTTAATACTAAAGAGCGGGTAGAATACCGTTAGCAGAAAAGATTAACCCGGAAATTATTAGGATTCAAATAAATAAGCCTAATAATAAATAAAAAGAGAGCAAACGACTTGAGAAGACAAAGTTCATAAGGAGCCCGAGTTAACGGGACTTAAAATAAAATGGGTTTTTAACTTCCCGAACCTACTAAGTTGGCTAGGAATAATTAACCTAGTTAAGTAATATGAATTTAAGTGATAAACTATGAGTTATAGCCCTATATGATCAAAAATGAAACATGAAGGACTAAAATGGCAAAGTGGGCAAACATGTTTTATTAAAAATAACTAGTGCTATTAAATCCGCGCGTTGCGCCGTGGGTGGGTATTAGTTCGTTTAACTTCTGTACTGACGTTATAGCAACCAATAGAGAAAAAAACTAAAAAAAAATCATGATATGACCAAAAATATACCAACACAGCGGGAATTTGATCTGTATTGTTTTGTTTTGTTACGTCACCTACACTCGTTACAACAACCCATAAAGAAAAAATCTTGATATGACCAAAAAAAACCGACACGTGATTCACATGGATCAAAAACAAATGTAAGTTGTATAAGATATATAAAAAACCAAATAATACATATAAAAAACACTAAACAACACATATAAAAAAGCCTTTAAAACAAATAGTTATTGTTCATTTAGTTTTACTGTTCATTTACTTGGTCTATTAATAGTATACAATAATAAAACACAACACACACACACTCTAAGTGTGTGTGTGTGTGCGCATGAACGACCAGGAGCCAAGAGGGGGTTCTTTCAAAACCCTAAAACTCATAAAATCCAACCAAATCGAAGGAGAATCAAGCTAAAATTTGGGGCTTTTAATAAATTAGTGATCACCAAGCCAAGGGGATCACAAGGTATGTCAAAATTCGTTGTTTGATTCCATTCAAAATTCTGGATGAACAATTATAATCCGAAATTAGTATTGCATGAATGTTGTTTGGATGAAATTAGAATGAAATAGTGTCTAGGAATAAACCCTAGTCATTAGATTTTTGAAATTATGCTCAATGCTTGAGAATTCCATAATCACCATTGAAGGTGTTAAGTGAGTTTTGTAGAAACATGTTAAACACTAGGATTTTATAGTTATTCTAATATAATTTGAGTTCCATGAAGTAAATTCAGATTTGTTGATGCTAAATTCGTGTATGTGATGTTTTTAGGATTTTGCTTGCTAAAAATAGTGATAATGTCATAAACATGCTTTAATTGAAAGCTGAATTCAAACAGCTTCTGATCAGAATTTACAGCCGACTTGTATTGGCTGTAACATGGACAAAACATGTGTTTCTTGAGTCTACAATGTAATTCCAGGAAATATTTTAAAAATCCCACTGGAATTGCATTTTTTCGACGAAAATTGAATGTTTTATGAATTTTTCGGTATCGAAGGTTCAGGCTGCGTTTTCTGGAAGAATTTGCAGCCCATTTTGAATGTCATAACTCAATTTAAGAATTGAAATATGATCTCAAATTTTTACTGTAGGTAGCTTCAGGTAATTCCAAAAATCTCCAACTGGAATTTCGTCAATCGGATAAACGAGGAATTTTAAATGAGTTTTTTCATAAGCTGCAGTCAGAAGTGACGAATCTGATTGCAGCCTAGTAAATGAATTTTTACGAATTTTTTGTAAAGAGTTAGATCTTGAAATTTTAACACAAGGCCTAACCCTCCGAGAGGTACGTCACATAAAAAAATCATAATTTTTGAAGACTTGTAATCAGGTTAAAAATGTCACCAAAAACAGCCTATTTTCAGTGATATGAACTTGCCTAATTAATGATAAAGCTTGGCTAAACAACTAGTTATGAAACTTGATTGTTGATGTTATAAATTATGCCCACAAGGTGTTTGTTAAAATGCCTAAGTGAATGTTCATATGTTGAAATTATGAATCAAACGCGTAATTTCCTAGTTCGACTAATTACGTGTGATGTGGGGTAATACAAATTTTAATTATGAAGTCGATTTAGCTTATATGCACATATCATATAATTAAGGGTATGGCTAAATTGCACTTTTCGTCCTTTATGTTTCAGGGTTTCTGCAGGCGCTGTCCTTTAAGTTTAAAAATTACACTCTATGTCCTTTATGTTTGCAACCTATAACGGGCGGTGTCCTTTCTCATAAACCCAGTTAACTTTTTATGTTAAATTCGGTCCTGTTGTTATGTAGTTTTACAAAGTTACAATTTGGGCTGTTTTAACATAAAAAGTTAACTGGGTTTATGAGAAAGGACACCGCCCGTTATAGGTTGCAAACATAAAGGACATAGAGTGTAATTTTTAAACTTAAAGGACAGCGCCTGCAGAAACCTTGAAACATAAAGGACGAAAAGTGCAATTTTGCCTAAGGGTAGTTAACTTTTGAAAAGTTAAACTTGGACGGAGTCGAATAGTAGTTTTGACATAGAAAATACATAAGGTGGAATAGTCGTGGTTATATTGACTAATCTAACCACCTTGTGAATGATGATGATAGTTTGACGCTTAACGAGCTAGGTGGAAGCTTGGGGAGAAAGCGGCTCAAATCGAGTCAAGCATAAAGGAAAAACGTATTCGAGATGCAAGGTAAGTAAAACTTACACCCTTTTTGTAGGATATGTATTTATTTATAAGTTATAAATACAACGAAGGTTATATTCGAAATATGGTTCTGACACGAAAAGATACGGGTCGGAACATATCAAAAGACGAAAACCATGTTAAATGGTAAAAAGGGTCGAAATGGTAATTTGGTCATGTGATGAAATAAATAAAATAAGTTTTCGAATGGCTACTTTATAAGTAAGCCTAAACGAATTAAAATGAGAAAATAGTGATTTAGTCACGTATAAATGGATAAAAGTCGAAATATAAAACGACACCAAGCGGCATAAGCCATGTTGAGTCAAACGTGTAAGAAACGAATTTAAGAGACATAACTAAATGGTGAAGAATCCGAAATGAATTACTTAACAAAATGGTAAATAAATATCATTTATATATAAGCGCAAAATGTTTGGTCGTTTAGACCAAACGGGTCAAATGGTAATGCTAATACCATTTGACATATAATGACTAATAAGTGTTTGTCGAGTCTTATGCTCGCAGGATAAAACGGCTTGTGTATTAGCGATGCTATGAATTAGCAAATTATTGAGACAAGGTATTAGAACGGGTCAAAATGTCGACCCAAGCCAGGTACGCATAAATAAGATTGTAATTAGACGAGCCATTTTGGTCAAGTACCTATTGAAAGTCCTTTGTCGTTAAATGAGGGACTAAAATTGACCAAAACGCCCTTGATGGGTAAATCGGGCAAACGACCCATTTGGGTTGTTTAGGAACTTGCATTTTGATTAGGAAATCATTATACATGAATACAAGTTATAGGCATAAACATTCGTGGATTAAATGCCTAAAATGGGTCGGTTGCGTAAAATGACTAACCGAAGGGTAAATTTGGGTTAATAAGTTAGGTATGCTAAAATACCACAAAAGTAGTCGTGGTGGAATATAAGCATATATTTTAGGGGTGGAATAACGAAGTGTGAAAAGAAAAGAGTTAGTTTAGACTAGATAGCTTAAATCCCCTAAATGGGTCAAAAGTCTTAGTAATTCGATTTCATGCCGAGAGCTTGAAATCCCATATTTTATCAGCTCGGGTGTAGGGTTATAACCTCATATGACGGAAAATTAAATTGCGGATGCGTGGGAGAAAGAATCATGCGAAACAGATGAGTCGAACAAAAGTTATGGAGTTTTAAAGTTAAGATTTTGGTTAAGTTTGAGTTGGGCAAGCGCAACAACAAATTGACAAACTTTTTGTCGAATTGGGGGTCTCGCGTCGCGCGACAGGTGGGGGTCACCACCATCGCGGCACGCGACACAAGTCGCGGCACGCGACCATACATCAAAATCCCATCGCGCGGCGCGACGGGTATAAAACCTGCAAATTTTGTTGCTTTGTTTACTTAGTTAAAGGGGACTTGATAAAACTAGTTATATTAGTATCAAAACTAACATTTGTGTTGGTTTTGATTACAAGTAAACTTTAGTAAGCTTACGGATGAAGATCAAGCTCGTTGAAGGACCGAACACAATCAAGATACAAGCTTCCGCACGACGTTTCATTGTCATTTTAAACGACGAACTTATTTATATTATGTTGTAAACTTTTAAGTTGCAAAAGATTTAAATTACTCGTATTTTCTACGGATCCTTAATCGTAATTACATGTTTATTTTCGTTATATATACGAAAACCTTTAAAATAATAACAAGGGTGTAACACCCATGCAAGCATTGGGTGGAGCACTGGATTTATTAGGAATGCGCGGGAGTGAAGATTATAAGTTTTTTTTACCTTTGGTAGACTAATGTTTCTCGTGTATTGCACCTTTTTGGTTTCAAAAACGTTTTTCATAACACGTGATGTTTAACGAACACTTAACAAATAGCGTTTAATCTACTTGAGGCGTTAACAAGCACGCATCAAATACTCGTTTAATCAAACTGCCAATTGACATATGCAAGTGCACTAACAAGTTCAATAAACTTATTTAGGCATTTTATCAAATACTCGGTGGGCATCATTTTTTTTGCTATCATATTAGCAAATTTTGCTATCCAAATTACCATGTATCCATTAGATAACACTTTTCTAGCTATATATTCACATTCCATCCTCATGATTTCAAGTTCAATGACTAGTATTTATAATCCAACCATAAAAGGTTCAAAATCTATAATCATGTCAAAAATCCATTTCACTGCTTATGAGGGTTTTGATCTAGAACAACAATGCACATGATTTCTACATATGTTTCTATTCATATCATGTTTCTAAATCAAATTTACATATCAATTTCATCAGATTATCAAGACCCACTTTATGACATATATGAACACATACTTAAACTTCTAAATTGTTTAAGTATTTCACATATACTAGCATGTATGGTGATCATAAATATCAAAACAACTTCAATTTCATCCTATCACAAAAACTCATTTACACTAAAAGTCATCATACACAAATTCACCACATACCTTAGGCTAGCATTTAGCTAGATGGTTCAAAATCCTCGATCATGCAAAGAAAACCACCTCAATTTCATCTTCAATTGGCTGAATTTTATGATTTAAGGCTAAATAGAGGAGAATCATCTCTTTCTCTCTATCACGTTCACACACACACAAATACTATGTGTGTGTTTTGATTTCATTTTTGTTTTTATACATACAATTTTCAAACATATACCATTTCAGCCCCTAAGGTTTGGTTTGTTATTCGGTTTGCTGAATAGTCACTTAACCTTCCTAAATAACCAACAATGTTAACTAGGTTAATATCCCTAGTCATGCACTTCATGGCAATTTTTTTAAACGAACATGATAATTGGATTTACTAAGTTCGGGGATGGTACTACACGACTTAATTTAAGTCCCGATATCCCGGTCCCTTTATAAACTTTATTTTCTAAAAAGGCATTCATTTATCTTTTATTTAACATTATGTTTATTTATTTAAATCCTAATGTTTATCAGGTTAACTTTTACCACTAATGGTGTTTTACCCGCTCATCCTCGGGTTAAGTTTAATTACGAAATCCATTTTTGAAAAGTTACATGTTTATTTCCAAAAGGTGCATACTTACCATCTTACTCATTTGACCCGTTATGATTTATGTCATAGGGTCCTATTTTAGAAATTCGTTGGTCTATCACCAAAAGATGGTGTTCGTGCCAAAAAGTCTTATTTTATAATTTTATTGGTTTGATAGCAAAACATGGTTATTTACCATTTTACTCGTTTGACACGAATTCATTCGCGCAAAAAAGTCTTATTTTAAAATTTCCTTAGTTTGTCACCAAAACATGGTTATTTACCATTTTACTTGTTTGACCCGTTATGGTTTACACCATAGGGTCCAAATTCTTTGTTTGATCACCAAAATGTGATTTAACATAATCTTTCCTATTTTGACCCGTTTGGTCTACACCATGGGTCTCGACTTTAACAAGTCATTGTTTATTTCCATCTACTTCACATTTCTTACATAGTAATTCTATTATAGGAGTTGTAAGTTTACTTACTTTGTTTCCGATCATTCATTCTCGAGTCTTTGACCCGCTTGACCCATTCCTTTTCACACTCCTACCTAGTTTGTCAAGAGTCAAACTATCACATAACATCCACAAGATGATTAGATTAGTCATCCTACATCATGACCATCACACCTTATGGACTTTTATACCATCTTTCTTGTTAAACTGCCATTTAACATATATAAATCCACTAACAAGTTCATGAAAATCATTTAGGCGTTTTATTATATACTTGATGGACATCATTTTTAGGCCATCTTAACTAAATTTCTCAACCAAAATTACTACATTTCTTTCAATTCAACAAGTTTATATACTTATGAACATCAAGTCAACATAAACTTCCAATTATCACATGCTAATTCATCCTTTTTACCAATTAGTCATGGGTTCATCTTTTATGTCAAAAATCCATTTCATAGCATGTATGGACATTTAATCAAACCTCTAAAATGTTCAAGTAATTTACACATACAAGCAAGTATGGTGATCATAAACATCAAAACAACATCAATTTCTATTATATCATAAAAACCCACTTCATGACATATATGAACATATACCTAAATCTCTAAATTGTTCAAGTATTTCACATATACTTGCAAGTATGATGAACATACACATAATTTCATTATCAATTTCATCATACTATCAAAGTATCAAACTCAAGGTTACCACCTTCAAGTTTCTCTTCATAGGAAAATAATCAAATCAAGTTTTTACAACATACCTTATGATTTGTAGGTTTTGATGATTCATAATCCTCAACCATGCAAGGAAATCATCTCATTTTTCATCTTCAATTTTGCAATTTCTCATTGTTTGAGACTTTGGAAGATTCCATCTCTCTCTCTAACCACGACATGTTTTCATCATTTAATACCACATCTTTTGTTCATAACCCTTTTTAGTATAACAACCCTACAAAATATTCCGACACCCTAAAATATATTAAAATATTCCTATATGTCCTAAAATACACCCCGTATGTGAAAACCGAGCCCAAAATACAATATAGCATTAAAAATAAAATAAAAACAAAGTTTTATCATCGCTCGTGGGGCGCGTAAGCCACCCCCTTGAGCTACGTGGGCCGCAACAGCTCCAATCTCAGGCGAGTTCCCAGGCCGCCACGTGTCGTCATCGTGTCGGAGCTATGGTGCTGACCCGGACAAGCTAGGCCCTACCACCCCTATTACGCGGGCCGCGTAAGACGACCCTTTGGTCTACGCGGGCCGCGAGAAACCTGAAATCAGCTCCTATAAATTTGGAGCTCGGGCCTTCAGTCGAAACTCGCTCACGATCTTTTCTTTCTCTCAAATTCTAAATAGTAGGCATAATTATTGGGTATAATATCCCCCTAATTAACGAAGTTCTGCCCCGATGTAAGTATTATAACCCCGGTTACGTATTAGATAGGCTGCCCGATTGATCTAGGGTTCCGTAACGGCTGTCGAGGTTCTGCCCGAGGTAGTCGTTGAAAATAACGTCTCGGGGAGAGTATAACTAATGTAAATATAAAGGGTTATTATACTAACACGTGTGCATTGTGTAAATTATAGATAATCACCAGGAAACCTTAGAAGAAATCTAAGACAGCAATGTGAGTAATCCTTCTTTTTGTGTAAACCTTTTTGTGAGTAATCTCCTTTTTGTAAACTGTTTTTACAAAACCTTAAATGTTTTACAATGTGATTAAGCAGTGATTGAGTCTTTGCAGTTCTTCAATTACTGACAGTATGTTGGGGTTTTGTATACAAAATGTGGAACACGTTACTATTGGACAACGAGTTAGCCAATGTGTAATATGACCCACCAGTCATGATTTACAATACTGAATGAGTAATTGTGTAGAAATAAAAAATGTGATAGCTCTCAATACTGTTAATGGATAAAACTCTTCTTGATTAAACTGGAATTCACTCACCAGTATTTTCCACTGACAAAATGTTTTTAAACGCGTTTCAGGTAACAAAATGTGAAAGCCAACTAGAAGCCAGCTGGACAGCACTGAAGGCTTGGAAAAGTGGCTATAAAAGTTAGCTAAATAAAAGAAGATGTTTTATTCAATAAAATAGGGATTTTCCCTATGAAAATATTTGTAATGAAAACTTGGGTTTTATACCAATATGTTTATTACTATAAAAGAGTGGTATTTAATCTGATAAACATTTCCTAATTACGGTCATGATGAAAATTCCGTTGCCAAATTGATAAACAAAATGATACCACCACAACTGGTCTCGCGGCCGCCCGTTCTCGGGACAGATAAGGGGCGGGGGTTGCGACAGAAGGCGGTATCAGAGCTAAGCCACTGATTCAGCCACAGAAGTGTTCTGCTGACACCGAAATATTATTCAAATTGTTAGGAAATTAATTATAGAAATACGTGCATAATTATATTTTATTGTTGTGTGTTATTTGATTATTTGTTAGTTTACAGTATGAGTGATCAAGGACCCTCAGACGCATATCGTCAGTTGTCCGATTCACCTAGGAGTGAAGGTACCTCTTCCCAGCCTGCCCTCTCTGGGTATTCAGCTGACCAGGAAGAAGGGTTGTTTGTCTTTAAGGCTCAGTCTGAAGAGCCATTCCCTCAGAAAAAGAAAGGATGGTTCAGTAAGGGAGCATTCGAGCGTAGGAAAAGAATGTGAAAGTTGCAACAGCAGAGAGTCATAGCAGCCGCTAAGCGAGAGTCAGATGCCCATACACAGGATATGCTTAATAGAAGCTTAGCCACTTTTCATATCCTAGCAACAACAGCTGCCGACCCAAACCTGGAACAACTAGTAGCTCCACAACCCTTACCTTTGTTCCCTACTCAGCCGATGGAGATAGAAAACAACCCAGAAAACCAAGTCCAAATGCATGATTTCAACCCTGAGGAGATACCTAGGATACCAACCCCTAATCCCTTAGACCCAGATTATGATCCATGGTTCGATGATCATAAGGATTATGTGCCACGCTACCACCTAAACGACGAACCCATGCCGAACTTAGCAGCCTATCCATGTCTGGACCCTTTAGATCCCTACTACTACGATAACGATGAATACATTAGGGAGATCTTAGAGAATCCGTACCCTCAGGAGGATCCCATGCCCCAGTACCCAAACCCAGTACCAGGACCTGCACCCCCAATGAGTGCAGAAAATGTGCACGAGCTCCGAACTTTCGGAGAAGAGATTTTAGAGAGTAGCGAGAGGATGAGACAGGTAGGAGAGCGACTCGTCTGGAAGTACGACTCGTCTGGAAGTACGACGAGCGCAATATGGATTACTGGATGAATCCAGATCAGTGAAGGTGATGGTGGAGAGGATAATAATAATAATAATGATAAAATAATAATATATATAATATATTTGTATGAAATATATATATATATGTATAATAATAATATATGTTATAGTATAGACCAATTCGTGGTTAGCGATGCATAGTAGTATTGTAATATTCCAGTCTTAGTGTGTATTAGACGCATACTATATAAGAAAGAGTAAAGTCGCAATGCTCGACGCTTTTGACCAATATGTGTGTTGTGTGATTGTTACCTAAATTATTAATTATTTTGTGATATTAATAATTGGTAAATGTTTAAAATTCAGATGGACGACGAAGTAAACCAGGAAAACCAGAATAATGATAACCAGAGTAACATTAAACTGGATAACGATAACCCAAACAACAACAATAATGGAAACCAAGTGGATAACAGTGCCATGCAACATATAGTGGCATAAGGGATAATAGATGCGATGCCATATATTATCAAAATGGTTAGGGAAGCAGAAAATAAAAGTAAACGTGATAGTAAACGGCCCTTTGAACCTGAAAACATCGTGAACAATGGACCCGTACTTCAAGTGCCCATTCCCAAAAGAAGAAGAACCGTATCTTACGGTTGTTCTTATAAAGAATTCTGGTCTTGTAAACCAATGGAATTCTCGGGCAATGAAGGGGCCGTTGCATCTCTACGCTGGATAGAAAAGACTGAGGCAGTCTTAAGAATAAGTAAATGTGCAGAAGAGGATAAGATAATGTTTGCTTCCAATTTGTTTAAGAATTCAGCACTAGAATGGTGGAACACTATCCTCCAGTCTAGGGGAAGTGATAGAACTTACAATATGGAATGGGAGGAGTTTAAAAACATGGAAGAAAGAAAATTCTACCCTCCTAATGAAAAGGAACAGATAGCAAACAAATTTCTAAACCTTAGGATGATTGGGGTAGATAGTAAGGGTTATACTACATTATTCTTTGAATATGCCCGAATAGTACCAACCCTTGCTTCACCTGAACCAGTTTTAATCTCCCGTTACATCTGGGGATTAATTGGAGAGATTAGATATGTAGTCAAGGCAGCTAGACCTCAAACCATAGAAGAAGCGATAGAACTAGCCAACACCTTGACAGATGAATTAGTCCGTACACGAGAAGAGGATCAAAGGAGGAACCTAACCCATAAGCTTACCCAAGAATTCCGTTTTGGAAATTCTAACCATGGGAGAAATGTAGGTTCTACCTCTGTACCCTACTGTAAGTATTGCAAAAGGAAGCATTCAGGAGGATGCTCCATATACTGCAACTTTTGCAAAATATCCGGACATAAGGAGGAAGACTGCAAGAAAAAGCCTAACAACAGGATATGCTATAACTGCGGAGAACAAGGTCATATCAAGCCTAACTGTCCCAAAAATAGCTCCAGCCATGAACACCAAGAATACTAAAAATGTTAGAGCATTTGTTCTGACTGCAGAAGAAGCAAAGATGATCCCGGATGTGATCACTGGTACGTTTTTAGTTAATGATGTTTTTGCTAAAGTATTATTTGACTCTGGTGCGAACCAAAGTTTTATTAATACTTCATTTTGAAAACTTCTTAATCAATCATTAACTAAACTCCCACAAGAATGTCTAGTAGAGACAGCAAATGGGGAAACTATTAAGATTTCCGAAATCTTGCAGGGAGCAAGAGTAGAAATTTTAAATCAGAAATTTATTGCAAACCTTTACCCAATGAATCTGGCAGGATTTGATGTTGTGTTAGGAATGGATTGGTTAATAGTCAATAAAGCCAGTATTCTATGTGATCAAAGGTCAATTCAAGTAAATCCACCAAGGGGTGAAAAGATCACAATTAAAGGAAATAAGTTCTCTAAATCCACAAAATTCACCTCTGTGATGAAAACGGCAAGTTATATAAGGAAAGCATCATTAGTGTATTTTATTTCTATAATCACTAACACTAAAGGAAAAGAATTAAAGGATATTCCAGTAGTATCCCAGTTTTCAGATGTATTTCCAGAAGAGCTACCAGGGCAACCTCCAGACAGGGAAGTTGAATTCAGAATCCACTTAATACCAGGAACCGCACCAATTACCAAGGCACCTTACCGTTTGGCACCCGCAGAAATGCAGGAACTGAATAAACAATTAGATGAATTGTTGGAAAAAGGATTCATACAGCCAAGCTCATCGCCATGGGGAGCACCGATTTTATTCGTTAAAAAGAAGGACAGATCAATGCGTATGTGCATTGACTACCATGAATTGAACAAAGTCACGATTAAGAATTGGTATCCATTACCAAGAATAGATGATCTGTTTGATCAATTGCAAGGAGCACGATTTTTCTCTAAAATCGATTTAAGGTCAGGATATCATCAATTAAAGGTATAGGAAGAGGACATTCCTAAGACCGCTTTCAGAACAAGGTATGGCCATTATGAATTTACTGTCATGCCATTTGGTTTAACTAATGCCCCAGCTGCATTTATGGACATGATGAACCGAATATGTATGCTATATATGGATAAATTCATAATTGTCTTTATAGATGATATTCTTATTTATTCTAAAAGTAAAGAGGAACATCTAGCCCATCTGCACGCACTTCTAAGTTTACTGAGAAAAGAAAAGCTTTATGCTAAGTTTTCGAAGTGTGAGTTTTGGTTAGAGCAGGTACAATTTCTTGGACATCTAGTTAATCATGAAGGAATTCATGTAGATCCCACCAAGATCGAGGCAATTACCAAGTGGAAAACCCTTGAGTCACCAACCGAGGTTAGAAGTTTCTTAGGATTGGCCGGTTATTATAGAAGATTTATTCAAGATTTTTCATGAATAGCCATTCCCTTAACTAAGTTAACCTGTAAACCCGTTAAGTTTGAATGGGGACCAAAACAAGAAGAAGCCTTTTAAATTCTTAAGCAAAGATTAACCCATGCACCCATACTAGTGTTACCATAAGGAACTGAAGATTTTGTAATCTATTGTGACGCTTCTAAATTAGGTTATGGATGTGTATTAATGCAACGTCAAAAGGTTATAGCTTACGCTTCTAGACAACTTAAGAATCATGAAGAGAATTATTCAACCCATGATCTAGAGTTAGGAGCTATAATTTTTGCCCTTAAAATTTGGAGACATTACCTATACGGTAGTAAGTTTACAATTTTCACCGACCATAAGAGTTTAAGGTATGTTTTTGGGCAAAAGGAATTGAATATGAGACAAAGACGCTGGATGGAGATACTTAGTGATTATGATTGTAATATCCAGTATCATGCAGGAAAGGCAAATGTAGTAGCTGATGCTTTAAGTCGAAAGTATCACGAAAAGCCAAAAAGAGTACGTTCTCTTAAATTAAACCTGCAAGTAGATTTAAATGATCAGATTAGAAAAGCACAAGAATCAGTAATCAAGGATGATACTGAGAAACTGAAAGGAATGATTAAGGAATTAGAACAAGGAACAGATGGAATTTGGAGATTCCATAAGAAAAGAATGTGGTTACCTAAATTAGGAAACCTATGCCACCGTATATTAGAAGAAGCCCATAAGTCTAAGTATACGATGCATCCTGGAAGTGATAAGATGTATCAGGACTT
Source organism: Helianthus tuberosus (assembly GCA_030545235.1). Classification (NCBI taxonomy): domain Eukaryota; kingdom Viridiplantae; phylum Streptophyta; class Magnoliopsida; order Asterales; family Asteraceae; genus Helianthus; species Helianthus tuberosus. Next base: position 143,236,493 of record CM060434.1, on the reverse strand, counting down.
AAGGAAGAATTTCTCGTGGATAGGAATGAAAAAGGATATAGCAGCATATGTTGCAAAATGTTTAACTTGTTCACAAGTTAAAGCTGAACATCAGAAACCCTCAGGTTTATTGCAACAGTTAGAAATGCCTGTTTGGAAATGGGAATTAATAACAATGGATTTTGTTACCAAATTACCCAAAACAAGAAAATGTAATGATACAATCTGGGTGATTCTAGACAGACTAACCAAGTCAACCCATTTCCTACCAATGAAAGAAACTTTCAGTATGGAACAATTAGCTAAATTATATGTAAATGAAATAGTTTCATTACATGGAATTCCTCTATCAATTGTTTCTGACAGAGATAGTCGTTTTACCTCTCATTTTTGGACAAGTTTCCAAAAAGCAATGGGAACCAAGTTGAATCTAAGCACCGCTTATCATCCTCAAACGGACGGACAAAGCGAAAGGACAATTCAGACAATGGAAGCCATGCTTAGAGCTTGTGTAATTGATTTCGGAGGTAATTGGGACGATCACTTACCATTGATAGAATTTTCTTATAATAACAGCTATCATACAAGTATCCATGCTTGTAAGGACCTGCAAAAATGTCCCAAAACGACCCGTAAGTAGAAACCCGGACCCCTAAAACCCTAATCCTTGTTGAAAATCAAGAAAATAAAAAATTATGGGTCGCTCGCGGGCAGCGTAAGCCTTAAGGGAAGCCTACGCGGGCCGTGATAGCTTGGTGATTCGACCGGATAAGCTTTAGGCCACGTGTCGCACACGTGGCGGACCTACGCGTGACACGCTAGCCCTAATGGTAGACTAGGTGGCCCTCACGGGCCGCGTAAGATGTTGTGAGGGTTTACGCGGGCCGCGTAAAACCCAAATTTTTGCTATAAATGGGACGATGCATGGCACTGCTTCTGTGTTCGAAAATTTTACTCAAAAACGAAGTATACTGCTCAAATTCGAAATTTCACTTAGATAAACGCTGCTACGAGTACAGGGTATTAACTCGATCACTGCTACGATACAATGTCCGATCGATTGAAACTGATCCGATGGATGTTTAAGTGCTGCCCGAATTCGGGCTATACTTTGTCATTCGTCGTGAGGGTTTTGATTTCGTGAGTCTATCGTAAATGTTGTATTAAGTTACTGACCTAGTTTCGTGTGCATTGTTATTTAACTAGGTTACAAGGCTAAATCAGTAGGCAAGGTTCTATCCAATTAAACTTGCAAAGTGAGTCATTCTCCTTTTTATCAAATTGCTTTAGAAAACCCTAAATGTTTTCCAGTTATACTTTTGCAGTGATTAAGTCTTGGCTAATCTTTAATTACTGGCAGTATGTGGGGGTTTTGTGCACATTACTACTAATGATTTATCACTCTTAGGTGGGCGAGCCTAATTAGTGATATGTCCACAGTCATAGATCCGGTCGAGTGACAACTGGACCAGATAATTAATAGATAAGGGCAAATGTAAAAAACTCTTAATGCTGTAAATTGTAACATTGTGTCATTTTGTGCAAATTGAATGACTCGCCAGTAATTCCCCGCTGATAAAATCTTTTTAAACATGTTTCAGTTGATTTACTGTGAACCAGGAAAGAGTGTCGCGTAGCACTACGGCTTGGAAAATGTGGCTCAGTAAATAAAATAAATAAACATGTTTTTGTAAAACAGGGAATTTCCCCGTGAAATTCCTTTATTGTAAATTATGGGATTTATCCCAAAAAGGTGAAATAAAATAATTGGGTGTTTTCAGTTTAAACGATCCTGTTAATATTTCCGCTGTCAGATTAAATACCAATACCATGGGTTTCTGTCCCGCGACTTCTGGACCGGGTAAAACCGGGCCGGGGGCCGTGACAACGCTGCACCATTCGAAGCACTTTATGGACGAAAGTGCCGAACACCAGTCTGTTGGGCATAAATTGGAGAAAAGCAACTATCTGGACCCGAGATAGTACAAGAAACAACAAACAAGATTATTCAAGTCAATGAACGACTAAAAGCAGCACGTGATCGACAAAAGAGTTATGCTGATAACAGACGAAAGCCATTGGAATTTCAAGTAGGAGATAAAGTGTTATTGAAAGTCTCTCCTTGGAAAGGAGTGGTAAGATTCATCAAAAGGGGAAAGCTAAGCCCTAGGTATGTTGGACCTTTTGAGATTAAAAGAAGAATAGGACCTGTAGCCTATCAGCTACAACTGCCAGAGGAAATGGCAGGAATACATGATGTATTTCATGTATCTAGTCTCAAGAAGGGTTTAGCTGATGAATCACTCGTAGTACCTCTTAAGGATATAGAGGTAAATGAACAGTTAAAATTTGTAGAGAAGCCTCTACAGATTGAAGACAAGAAAGTTAAAAACCTCAAGCACAAGAGATTAGTTCTGGTCAAAGTGAAGTGGGACTCCAAAAGAGGACCAGAATACACATGGGAGATTGAATCAGAAATGCAAAGGAAATATCTGCACCTATTCCAGTAGATCTCGAGGACGAGCTCTAAAATAAGGTGGGGGAGGATATAACAACCCTCCAAAATATTCCGACACCCTAAAATATATTAAAATATTCCTATATGTCCTAAAATACACCCCGTATGTGAAAACCGAGCCCAAAATACAATATAGCATTAAAAATAAAATAAAACAAAGTTTTATCATCGCTCGCGGGGAGCGTAAGCCACCCCCTTGAGCTACGCGGGCCGCGACAACTCCAGTCTCAGGCGAGTTCCCAGGCCGCCACGTGTCGTCATCGTGTCGGAGCTTTGGTGCTGACCCGGACAAGCTTGGCCCTACCACCCTTATTACGCGGGCCGCGTAAGACGACCCTTTGGTCTACACGGGCCGCGAGAAACCTGAAATCAGCTCCTATAAATTTGGAGCTCGGGCCTTCAGTTGAAACTCGCTCACGATCTTTTCTTTCTCTCAAATTCTGAATAGTAGGCATAATTATCGGGTATAATATCCCCCTAATTAACGAAGTTCTGCCCCGATGTAAGTATTATAACCCCGGTTATGTATTAGATACGCTGCCCGATTGATCCAGTGTTCCGTAACGGCTGTCGAGGTTCTGCCCGACGTAGTCGTTGGAATGCCGTCTCGGGGAGAATATAACTAATGTAAATATAAAGGGTTATTATACTAACACGTGTGCATTGTGTAAATTATAGATAATCACCAGGAAACCTTAGAAGAAATCTAAGACAGCAATGTGAGTAATCCTTCTTTTTGTGTAAACCTTTTTGTGAGTAATCTCCTTTTTGTAAACTGTTTTTACAAAACCTTAAATGTTTTACAATGTGATTAAGCAGTGATTGAGTCTTTGTAGTTCTTCAATTACTGACGGTATGTTGGGGTTTTGTATACAAAATGTGGAACACGTTACCATTAGACAACAAGTTAGCCAATGTGTAATATGACCCACCAGTCAGGATTGACAATACTGAATGAGTAATTGTGTAGAAATAAAAAATGTGATAGCTCTCAATACTGTTAATGGATAAAACTCTTCTTGATTCAACTGGGATTCACTCACCAGTATTTCCCACTGACAAAATGTTTTTAAACGCGTTTCAGGTAACAAAATGTGAAAGCCAACTAGAAGCCAGCTGGACAGCACTGAAGGTTTGGAAAAGTGGCTATAAAAGTTACCTAAATAAAAGAAGATGTTTTGTTCAATAAAATAGGGATTTTCCCTATGAAAATATTTGTAATGAAAACTTGGGTTTTATCCCAATATGTTTAATACTATAAAAGTGTGGTATTTACTCTGATAAACATTTCCTAACTACGATTCTGATGAAAATTCCGCTGCCAAATTGATAAACAAAATGATACCACCGCAACTGGTCTCGCAGCCGCCCGTTCCCGGGACAGATAGGGGGCGGGTGTTGCGACATTTAGCCCCTAAGGTTTGGTTTTATTATGCTTAAGACACCATTCACTCTTTTATCAACATATTACATGTAGTTTACTAGGTTAAACATCCTTAGATAAATTACTAAGTTCGGGGAGGTTTATAACCCGATTTGGTTTATTTCTTGATAACCCTAGCCTTTTATAAACTTTACTAGGTTATTCCCCGGGTAGATACCCGGGTAGGAAAATTTAAATTACAATTAAAAGACAAATAATTTTACATTTACAATTTACTAAAAGTAACATGAGATTAGTCCACTCTTTACTATCGATCTTCGTTATAACCCGGGTAGGACATTTTAAATTACATTATTCACAAGTGTGTCGATAAAAGTAATGCAAATCAAATGACATTACATAAAATGGTAACAAAGTTATCTTTAAAAGCCGTGTATTATAGGATTTCATAGGTATACTCAAATGAGCAACATGACAATACTATATGTTGGTTAGATAATAAATTGATTGGCCGTTGAAAAAAAAAAAAACTTTACAAGAGTATATCAAGTATGTACACTAAAAAAAGTTCTTACTTTATGTTTATATCAACATGTATACCAACTTTTTGCTAGAACTACAAATTATTCATGTCGTTTTGAGACAAAAAAAGTTATATTTGACTCTAAAAGTCAAATATACAATTAAAAGAAACACCATGTGAAGAGAGAGAGCACCATCATTTTTTTTCAGAATTTTCTTCTCTTTGTGTTCGCTTATTGCTTGAAGGTCCACTAACAATGGCATCTTCCCTTGTGTGATTGAATTTGAAGCAATACCGTATACGTCATAAAAACCATATATCACTTTTTCATCATAATTTATTACATTATTGCTCTGCACATACAAAACTCATTATAAATTTGCATTTTAAAAAGCATCTTGCATCAGAAGCACAAAAGTAGTCCATAGGGGATGGTAAACACTAAGAAGAGATTGAACAGATACATATAACTCAATTTCACAAAAACATCAATCATATCCAAGCAATATATAACTGCATGTGCTTCCATGGTATATATGTATAAACTCAGAAACTTTATAGCCAAGTAATTCACTGACACTATGCCGCTCAATACCACTTGTTGAGGCTGTCATAACAGCCACTCATTCGTATGATTAATATTTATTCATATCCTCGGGTTCAGCATCATCATCTTTTAAGTTGAACATTATACAAAGAAAAAAGAAACATTACCTGAAACTTTGCGGACGGTGTGTGACGGACGGACGGGATCCAGATGGCCACCGATATGCGAAATTTCCATGAATAAAAATTGATGAAGAGGAAGATAACGGGAAGATAAACATCAAATTTAACATCAAAACATGAACAAATAATCGACGATCAAAACCCTAACGAATCAAGGCATACAAAAATCGATCATCAAATCCTCGATTAAAACCCTAACTTGAAGCAATCCCGTGTACGTCAAAAAACTTTCAGAAAAATAGAACATATTAATAATCAGAAAAATAAGAATGTTTACCTAATGCTTGAATCGTATGGATAGTAGATGACTGTAACCAGAAAAACACAAGGTGAGATCTAGGGTTTTCATAAAATGGTGAAAAAGAACTGCACATTGATAATCTGAACCAAAACTCTAATTAATAATGGTAGCCGGAACATACCTATGATTAATATTGATGAATCGATGAAAGAAGAACTGGATTAAGGAAAAGAGAAAGTGTGAAGGAGAAGAATGGAAACGGCTAAAGAATTTAGGTATGCGGAGCGGTGAAAGAGATGGAGAATTAGCTTTTCAGAACATTTAAATAGCGGGTCATAATATGGATCCCGTGTCTACCCGTATAATGAAAAGGTTTGACCCGAATTTTCCCGCCAAAATGCACAATCTAGAGGGGCTAATAGCTTGACACATCAGCAAAAGTTTTCACATTTATTATATATAATAGATTTTCTAAAGACATTCACTCACCTTCTATATAACATTAGGTTTATTTATTTAAGCTGAAATGTTTACGGATTAACTTTTACCACTAACAATATTTTATCCGCTCATCCCAGTTAATTTGGTTTAATTACCCAGTCCGTTTTTGGGATGTTACAAGGCAGCATTCCAGGTGTAGAGGGGGCTTCCACGCCAATACCACATTTCGATTCTGTGCAATCTAATAAATGATTATAATTAATATCACTTGTCATGTTCTCCTTTAATAATATTAAATTATTAATCTATTATTAAATCAACAATATTAATTTAGAGTTACCCTGCTTCTTTATCTTATGAAATAATATAATTAAATTATTATTTCACGTTTGTTACTATTTATTTAATATTTTTTTCTTACCTAAATATATATAATACTTTTTATTATATAATAATTACTTTTATTTTTTTCTCATATTAATAACCATTAAATATTTTATTATCCAACACCGTGTAATAAATAAGTTAATAACATAATAATAAATAAGTAAATAGTACATCAAAATTCAACTTTTAAAACATATATTGACGACTGTTTGTGTTAACTGATTATATTCTATTTATTCAACACATGTAGGACACGAGTTTTTTTGTTAGCATATAATTTTTTGTATTCCTTAGCATTTAAAATTATATATATTCAACCAATTTAATACACGGGGTTCTAACATAGTTGTATTTTATAAGAACATTTAATTAAACTAGTAATATTCCCCCGCGCGTTGCGGCGGGAATTATGTCGCTATTGGTTATGTTCATGGTACGGCATCGCCACCCGATATAACAACCGCACTATAGATAATTAAAAATAAAGTCTTGTTATGCCCAAAAAGATATTACATTTGTTTCACATCGTTTGAAACTATAAAGATAAATATCGATAAAGGTTCACATAGTACATGTACCAGCAACAATATCGAAAACATGATAACAATATTGTTGGAAAAGTATTAGTAAAGTTAGTTGTATTACCGGTACGATAACACACTCATTGTAAATATGATATTGAAAAGAAACTTTATTGCGAATAAAATTTCGTTTTCAACAAAATTTATACCAAAAACCACAATAGCAAATATTGATACTGCTACCGAAGTTGTTTAATTGGATGGTATTAATTCGGTCTTTCACGGTAAAATTAAAAAATTCAATGATATTTGACCCACTAAAATAGTTTTTTATTGAATCACTAGATAAAATAAGCATGTCACGCCGTCGCAGTTTTGAATACTTGAAAATCATTGCCATTCGGTATATATTCCAATATATACACACACAATAATAAATAATTAAAATATCTCAATAATAAATTAAATTTCTTTTAAAATATCTCATTATGCGTGTATATATCGTCTCTGTTATCAGAAAACTTATTTAGTGCCACTGATAATACTATCATAGTCGTTATATGATCAAATGTGTCCAGTTCCATATAACAATCACAACTTTTTTAAGAAGTTAATAGTTAAATTAATTAAAACTAGATGTAAGACCCCGCCGCGTTGCGGCCGGGGCTTACAAATTCAGCCGGCATGGGTTAGTTAATAATTAAGGGGCTGTTTATTTACCTCTTAATGAGGGAGACCTCTTACTGGTTCAACACTAATGATTCATACTGTTTGTTTCGTGAGTGAATGTCTGATTATTTCAGACATTTGCATCTATGGTTCAGACATTTGCATCTAAATGATTAATTATTATACTGAGTCTCAATGGTTAAGACCTCTAATCTGAATTGGTCAGACATTTGTCTTTGAACGGTTAAGCATTATACTGTCTCTTAATAATTCAGACCTCATACTGCTTAAGCATTTAATAGTTTCGGCCTCTTACTGATTCATCACTTAACCATTCAAAAGTTACCAAACAGCCCCTAAACATTATACATGAGCTCCATGTTACGGCCGGTGTATTCAGTACCGATACCCACTTTTCTCGTTTTTCAGTACCGGTACCGAACGGGTACCGTGCTTATCCCTACCTAACAATGTTACCAATTAATAGTATATAAATAAATAAATACTATAGTACATGGTTTTATCATAAAGCAATGTCCAACTTTATAAGCTAAAAATACAAGTTTTAATGCCTAACAATTAATTAATTGTATGTATATAAATAAATACTATAGTACATGGTTTTATCATAAAGCAATGTCCAACTATATAAGCTAAAAATACAAGTTTTAATGCCTAACAATGTTACCAATTAATAGTATATAAATACTGCTATATACATAAATAATTTTATGGTTCCATCTAAGCTTTATATAATTTACTTAAATCAAAGATTCAAGATTGATCTGGAAATCATATTCAAGAGTCATATTCAAGAGAGGCATTCAACAAAATCAGACTTTTAAAAGCGCTTAACTTATTCCAAAATGTTGATTATCATTTCATATTTCTTTTATAGGGCACATCAAACGATGCCGTAACACTAACAATAGTTTTCCTAACTTTTGGTGTCACTTTTTTCCTCTGGTATTTGATGCCTTCTACCCTATGATCTCGAAAGCTCTTAGTTCAAATCAAACACTAAAGAATTCAAATCTTCAAAGAAGAAAACAATTTTAAACTGAATTCTAGATCTGGGTTTTTAGCCTCAGATCTCACCTTGTTAAAAAAAGTATGATTTTTACCATCTTTTTCTCTTTGATCTACAATATCCTCTTGAATATGTTAATAAAGCATGAGTCTTTTTCTTGGTTTCTTTTCTGGGTTGGATGGAGAAATGTGTTTTCTCTTACCATTTGTCTGATGTATTGCACATCAGCGAAAAAAAGAAACCCGTTGGTGAAAACTGAACTTGACTCATCAGTTCAATAATATTCATATTTTTACTTGAAGTCCCCAAGAAAATTAAGGGTTACAACTACCAGCTTCTTCTGATTATTGTTTCAATCACTTCTCAGATGAATCAAAGGTCACCATCATTGACTCAACAACAGTAACCCATAATCTCTCAGACACACGCCTAAGCGCACCATCATCGAGTCGAAAATGCAAACAAAATATCAATCTCAAATAGTTAGAATCATTCATCAACAAACAAACACATGTTATTTAGAACCCAAACAAAACACAGCCGGAGAGGGTAAAAAAACGGTGTTAAACGAACAACTGCATCGTCGACGCCATCGAAGACCGAGTAAACGAAACCTTCCGGCGACACCTATTAACTTATCATGTATGATTTATTGGAGCAAATAAAAAGGAAATTGATTTTAGGGTTTTGCAGGTATGTAGAAAGACAATTATTTAGAGAGAATTTTATGCTTTAAATAAGATGAACTAGTAAAAAAAATGCAAATACGTGGAAGGCAGAAATTAATACATATGGCCCATGGGTAGCCCAATAATAAAAGAAAACCATATATATAATTGTATTTTATAAGAACTTTTAATATCATGAAGCTAATGGTAAAAAACAAATTGTTTTCTTTTTTTCGGCAATGTTGAACAGGTAAATGTAATATCCAAAGATATTTTAATTATTTGAATAGGTACTGTAATGTTTTCTTGTCCGCATAAAAAAAAAGAAATGCAATAACATCCATATCCATATGTAACATAAATCAATTATAATGCAAGAATCATAATGCTTAAGATCGGACAATTATGTCACCTTGGTTGTTTTTCTCATACAATAAATATTCCTAAGAAAGTTAACCGAGTTCATAGCAACGTTCATCACCGATTAATTAGGGATCCTGCTCAACGGAACAAAATATATTCTTATGTTATCTTTGGTTAAGAGCTAGATATTGCATTTATGATCGTTAGTTTGTAAATGTTATATTATGGACCCCACTAACTCACTCAGTAACTTAATAAAAGGACCCCCACTATATCTAACAAATATAACTTTTTATAAATGTTTTCAGGACTGGACCGGAGGTCAACCCGGTCGCCTTACGGGGTCAAAGTCTGGATCGGTCCGACCGGATTTAAGACCCGGATTACGTCATTAATTATATAAAAATTTGGGTAAATTACACTTTTTGTCCTTTATGTTTGTATTGGATTGCAATGGATGTTGTTTAACTTCAATAATTACAGTCACAGTCTTTTATTTGTAAAACTCATTACACTCTAGTTCCTTTAACACTAACCAAGTTAAAATTTTAAGTTAAGTTTAGTTATGTGCGTTCCACATGATGGTAACTTGGTAATTTTCCTCTGAAAAATATATTTAATAGATAAACAAAAATATAAAATTAAAATTATGTAAGTTAACTCTTTCTCTCTCTCCCTCAATTCAATTCTTTGGTCTTTCTTTTTGCTCATTCTCTCTCTCTCTCTCTCCCAACCTTTTCTCCACCACTAGCCAACCACCACCACCCCAACCTCCGCCATCTTTGCAACCACACCATTGGAACATGTTCTCTCTCACATAACCCTAACCATTAAAATAACCTAAGCGTAAAACCCAGATCAGTAAATTTGCAACCTTATGGGGCGTTTTGTGTGGCCGTTGATTCGTGATCGGAGTTTCAGATCTACCTCCACGCTTTCATTCTCCGATCATCGGAGTTTCAGATCTATCTCCACCCTTTCCAATCCCCATCTCGCCGTAGATCCACCGGCACCAGAATCTTTTTCCTCTTCTTATAAAACACCTTCCCCAATACCTCCGACAATAGTTCTATCACCCTCCGGTCAACCAAGAACACATCAAATGAGTTAAAAAGATAACCTACCAACCCATTAAGTGATGACCCACCAGCCCGACTGCCTGGCTCCCAGTCCGACCTCCAGGTCACTGCAGAAACGAGTTAAAGGGCTGCCGGCCCGGTGGTGTTTCCGGATCCCGGCCGGCTGGCCCGGTCTAGTTGTAAAAACTTTGCTTTTTTATTCTTGGCAAGGCATATACAGAAATCAAATAACATATCAAATCACCACATTCTTAAACTCTAAAAACCCTGCATGTCTATAACTATAAATAAGTGTGTGGAGATATCCCCAAATCACACACTTCTTTCATCTTTTAGATTTTTCATCTACATCTGCTTCTTTTTCATCTACAAAAATGATGTCTGGTTCTCTCCCACCACAAAGGAAAAACAAGTGGATGGAGGAGTATTCGGCAAATCAAGAAATATTGATCATAGGAGCTGGTGATCAACACAACTACTTGATATTATTCGTTGTAAACACTCTATTCTTTTTTTAGAACTTCTTTCTTTCTTTTTATCTTGTCATCTTCATCACTGTTCATCTTCATCCCACGTTTAAGTTAGTAAAACCCTATTTTTTTATTTGTTTTTTTTGAAAACTTACGTCACGAACATCCATCGTTTTCTTTTGTTTTTCTTGTCTCATCTTCATCACAAAATGTCATCATCTATTTTATATATCTTCGTCCAATGTTTAAGTTAACTAAACATTATTATTTCTTTTAAAAAACCCTATTTTTTTCTTTTCTTGAAAAGTTATTGTTAGTTGGTATACAACATAGCTCAAGGGAACCTATCGATGTTTAAGTTAATAAAGCACCTTCCTTTTTTTGAAAACCCTATCGTGTTTTGAAAAGGTCTCATATTGTATATTATAGAAGGTACATTACTTAGTAAATACAAGATGGCCAAGGACCACATCACCAAGCTAAGAGAGTTGGGTGCGAGTGTTCACCATAAGGTAGATGCTACAAAGATGAGCCAAAATTCCATCTTTTCAGACTGTAAATTTTATGTAATTATCTACAACTTTCCTCATGCGGGGTTTAGCAAAGGAACTGACTCCGAAAAAATGTTATAAGGTACAAATTGAATACAATTATAAATAATAAGTCTTTCTCCCAAAGTAAAATTGTATATTCAAGGTAATCTTTTTTTTTAGAATGCACAAGCGACTGGTTAAGGGCTTTTTTGAAAATGCAATCAAGATGTTAAGTGCAGAAGGAGAGGTGCATGTAACCCACAAAGATGAAGGAATATACAAAACATGGAATATTGAAGGTTCGGCTTTTCAGCAGGTTTGGACCTTCGTAAGCAAGAAAAATTTCGTATCTCGGAGTATCACGGTTATAAGAATAAATATGGTGATGGGCAACACCCTGATGATGCGTTTAACCTAGGAAAGTGCAAAAAGTTCAAATTTGGAAAGCCGAAACTGTTGGTATCACAACTTACGGGTTCCCAGGACCAACCGGACCGAGAGGAACGTTGATTACACAAGTATGTAAAATCAGCAACCATTATATACAATAATCTATACTTTTCTATTATTGAAAAGTTATTGTTAGTTGGTATACGACATAGCTCAAGGAAACCTATCGATGTTTAAGTTAATAAAGCACCTTCCTTTTTTTTGTTTTTGAAAACCCTATCGTGTTTTAAAAAGGCCTCACATTGTATATTATAACAGGTACATTACTTAATAAATACAAGATGGCCAAGGACCACATCACCAAGCTAAGAAAGTTGGGTGCGAGTGTTCACCATAAGGTAGATGCGACAAAGATGAGCCAAAATTCCATCTTTTCAGACCGTAAATTTGATGTAATTATTTACAACTTTCCTCATGCGGGGTTTAGCAAAGGATCTGACTCCGGAAAAAATGTTATAAGGTATGAAATGAACAAAATTATAAATAATAAGTCTTTCTCCCAAAGTAAAATTGTTTATTCATGGTAATCTTTTTTTTTTAGAATGCACAAGCGAATGGTTAAGGGTTTTTTGAAAATGCAATCAAGATGTTAAGTGAAGAAGGAGAGGTGCATGTAACCCACAAAGATGAAGGAATATACAAAATGTGGATTATTGAAGGTTTGGCTTTTTCAGCAGGTTTGGACCTTCGTGAGCAAGAAAATTTTCGTATCTCGGAGTATCACGGTTATGAGAATAAATATGGTGATGGGCAACACCCCGATGATGCGTTTAACCTAGGAAAGTGCAAAAAGTTCAAATTTGGAAAGCCGAAACTGTTGGTATCACAACTTACGGGTTCCCAGGACCAACCGGACCGAGAGGAACGATGATTACACAAGTATGTAAAATCACCGCAAACATCACACCACTTCATTATGAACCGTAAAAACAGAAATCAAACGAACAAACTAACCGAAACAAGAATCGAACTTGAAACAAACTTGAACTTGAATCAACAGAAATCTTGTATACATGAAACTGATGTTTGCATCCCTATTTATAGATGTTGAAATGTTGTGATGGAATGGATGTGTCGATTGCAGCCAAGGGGTATGTCGTTCCCCATAATAACCGTGAAAGGTTATATCCTTTCACAACTCACGTCGCTTCAAAATCAAGCCCAAACATGACATGCCTACTGGACTCTAGACTTAAATGTTTGACCCGGTAATTACATGGCCTCTGGCCCAATACCAAACACAAATAATAAAACATAACAGTAACTCTGTTTTGACACATTAACTAATAAACACAATAAAAACAAACAGCCTAAATCGAATCCGTTCGTGATTATCGATCTTCGTTCTCCCTCCTAAGCATGAAACTCCGCGATCCACATGCTTTCTTCAGCCATCATCGTTGCCGGCGACCTCGATGGTTATCACCAAGTCCACCTCATCCTTGCTCTCGACCGCTTCCACTTGTGCATCCTTTTGTTTTCTCCATCCGCAACCAATGCATTTGTGTCACCGTTCTTTTTCATCAACTCGAATTACCATTCAATCAATTCGATGTAGTACACGTAAGCAACCTTTACCACATGTGCGTCATCCGCTTCGAAACCATACTCGACCGCTACCTCGGCCTAAAGATCATCCTCGATCACTTTCTTTACACCACCCTTGATGGTCACAATTCAATGTAGAAATATCAAACTAACTTTTCTTCCGTCAATTAGTGTCGGTGGCATGGTGTCTTCTTTGAAGATTACAAGGAAGCATGGTATAAACCACAAAAGGACTCCTTTGAAAGAGCCACTATAAAACTTGTCATACCTGGCTAGTTCTTCGTGTAGCAAAATTAAATCCAAGGATTCTAGACAACTTTCAATAATCATGTCATCTTCAATGACATCTTCTTCTTCTTGGGAACGGACAACCGCCCTTTGATGTAGTTCTTGTTTAGATTGTAGCAGATTGTTTTTCAAGCCCTCATAATAAACCATGAAACCAACCTTTTACTTTTTCGAGTAGACAATCTCCGTTTTCTTCACACCCGACGTGCCTTCACCATTTAACTTCTTGTTTTTTCTCTCTTTCTATCTCGAACTCCTTCTTATAAATATCCTCAATATACGCTTTGAAGTTTTCTTTATCATTTCGGTGCCCGTTATCAACATCTAGACCATCGTAAAACTTGTCTAGGTACTCCTCCTCTAGTTCGATTTCCGACTTGTTCTCAAACACATCAAAACCTTTCGCTCGACCACCGAACATATTCTTTAGAATGCACGTATCACCGGCAGTAATTGTTTCAATTCCTTAACACAACAGTTGCTCTAGGCTTAACACGCTTCTTTTGAGTCTCGGCACATAACTGACACACGGTATTTTTTTTATTCTTACCGTCCACCGGTATTTTCACTTCTCCAATCCCGTGAACGAATGAGAATTCCTTCCTCACATCATCCGTTATCACCCCAAAGTGCCTCTTAAACCGCTTAAACACACTCCTATTCCCGGTCATGTGTGTTTTGAAATTTGGGTCTACCACCCAAATCGAATCAAAACTTCCTCCGCAAGTGCCATCAACTAAATAATCACTTTCTACGGGTAACATGGTTAAGTTGATGTACTTACTTGGAAAAATTGAAGCGATGTGACCAAATTGCTTACACAAAACACAACGATTCCTGGCCTTTCTCGGTCTTCCGACCGGTGCACTCCCTTTTCGGCCGAACTTCTTCACGAACCCTTTCAGAACCATCTTCTTGGGAAAATTCTTAACCGGTGATTTCCACGAACGCGTGGATGGCTTCCCCTGCGCAACATTCTTCCCCTTGTTGCAGCCCCGACCGCACTTTCCACCGTTCACCCTTCGATCACCGAAACCGCCACCAACCGATTTTCCTTTTTCCCTCATACGATCTCGGAACCACCAGCATTCTTCTCGGTTTCCAGCGAACCTTCAACTCTGATACCAATGTTGGTATCACAACTTACGGGTTCCCAGGACCAACCGGACCGAGAGGAACGATGATCACACAAGTATGTAAAATCACCACAAACATCACACCACTTCATTATGAATCGTAAAAACAGAAATCAAACGAACAAACTAACCGAAACAAGAATCGAACTTGAAACAAACTTGAACTTGAATTAACAGAAATCTTGCATACATGAAACTGATGTTTGCAGCCCTATTTATAGAAGTTGAAACGTTGTGATGGAAGGGATGTGTCAATTGCAGCCAAGGGGTATGTCGTTCCCCATAATAACCGTGAACGGTTATATCCCTTTACAACTCATGTCGCTTCAAAATCAAGGCCAAACATGACATACCTACTGTGTTGGGTTTTGAAGGCTTTAATCACACAGAGAAAACTACGTACAAAGAATGTGTTTACAAAACCCTAATTTCATTCATGCTAAAACTTACATTATATAGAATAAAATAAATACTCACTAACCCACTAACTAATAATTAGGGCCACTAACCCAATAACCCCACTAACTTAATCTTGCTAAACACTTCAACATAAAAAAACACATGACTAATTAAAATACTTGACCCATGAAAACATACTTCTACTGACCCGACTTGACCCATCAAGATTAATCTAACATTCACCCCCTTAATCTTGACATTTTGACCCGTTTCTTTCTTGCTCGTTGATTGAACCACATAGGTTCCGGTCTTGTTCTTGCCATACGAACCGCTAAAGTTTGGTTCTTTCTTTTGGCTATCGATATTCTTCTTTCTTTCTAATCGACGCCATTTCTTTCTTTCTTCATTCAGACTGGTGCTTACTCTTTCTTTCTTGTAGCACCAGTATCTCTCTTTCTTTCTTGTGAGGTCTTCTTTCTTTCTTGCAAAGCGACGCCGGCCCCTTTCCTTCTTTCTTGTGGCACCTCTTCTTTCTTTCTTTCTTTCTTTCTTAAGGATTCAATGATTTGAATCCGACTTTCTTTCTTGCTGATCTTGCTAGCTAACTTGCTTTAAACTTGTTAATTTCTTCTAAATTAGTTCACCTTGTAGGCTACTTTCTTCTTTCGAATTTTACACGTGCTTGCTTGCGTGTTTCAGTTTCACCAGCCAGCCTGGTTGCTTCTTCCTTGAACTAGCCGTGAGCCTTTTTTGAATTAGTTCTCCACCTTGCCTTCTTGCTTGCCATTTCATTCGATTCCTTCAATAGCAGCATTCAATTTTGAGGTGTATGGTTGCTTGCTTTCCATTCAATTTCAACCATAAATTTGTTCACCTGCTAACTTGCTTGCTTTTCTAGTTTTCTTTTTTTCCAAAAACTCTTCACCATAAATTACATTCACACGCTTACGTGCTTTACCTTTTTTAATTAATTACTAGGTACTAGCTTGCTTGCTTTCCTTTTTCAAATCGTAAAAGAGACCAAAAGCCCATTTTGTTCTTCTTTCCAATTCCACAATATTTATTTAATTTTTCTTTCTTTCCTAATTTTTTCTTCGAGGCGGTTGCGGAAATCAATTCAAATGCTTTGTTACCTGCTTCTCTTCCCTTTATTCGATCCACTTTCTTCTTACATCACGATTGATGACTTCCTCTGTTCTTCGGTTGCTCTCTAATTCATGTAAGTTGTTAACTATACTGTCCTGTTGATCACAAATTGTGATCAGCCCTTCCTGCTGCTATCTTTCTTCATCGGCGGTAATTACCGCCCAAAAGAAAACCACTGCTCTCCTCTTCTGCATCTTCTTCAGCCCCGCAGCCAATGGCTGCCTCTCTTACTCGAAACCGACTCTCAAAACGGCCCTCTATTTTGTACTACGAACCAGGTATGAGCCTAGGGCTCTGATACCAATTGTTGGGTTTTGAAGACTTTAATCACACAGAGAAAACTACGTACAAAGAATGTATTTACAAAACCCTAATTTCATTCATGCTAAAACTTACATTATATAGAATAAAATAAATACCCACTAACTAATAATTAGGGCCACTAACCCAATAACCCCACTAAGGGGCTGTTTGTTTACCTCTTAATGAGGCTCTTAATGGTTCAGACCTCTTACTGGTTTAGCACTTAATGGTTTAGACTGTTTGTTTCACGATTAGATGTCTGAATGGTTCAGACATTTGCCTCTGAACGGTTAAGCATTATACAGACTTTTAATGGTTCAGACATCTTACTGGTTCATCACTTAATGGTTCAGACCTCTTACTGTTAAGATTTATACAGAGTCTGAATGGGTAAGACCTCTAATCTGAATTGGTCAGACATTTTTCTCTGAACGGTTAAGCATTATACAGACTTTTAATGGTTCAGACCTCTTACTGGTTCAGCACTTAATGTTTCAGACCTCTTACTGGTTCAGCACTTAACCATTCAGATGTTGACAAACAACCCAGAACTTAATCTTGCTAAACACTTCAACATAAAAAAACACATGACTAATTAAAATACTTGACCCATAAAAACATACTTTTACTGACCCGACTTGACCCGTCAAGATTAATCTAACATACTAGACTCTAGACTAAAATGTTTGACCCAGTAATTACATGGCCTCTGCCCCAATACCAAACACAAATAATAAAACATAACAGTAACTCTGTTTGGACATATTAACTAATAAACACAATAAAAACAAACAACCCAAAATCGGATCCGGAGATTCGTGATTATCGATCTTCAGAAACATTAACAGTTCACTCAATCATTCTTGTATGGACTATTAAGATTCTTTTGGACTCAGTTTATTCATTCTTGTATGGACTATTAAGATTCTTTTACAATTCTTTCGTTCATTTGTTCCTTGTATGAACTATTAAGATTCTTTTGGATAAATATGCACTATTATATAGCCTAACAATTCATTCGTTCATTTATTCCTTGTATGCACTATTAAGATAATTTGGTTTTCTGATGAGGTGAAGAAGAAGAAAAGATATGGATGATGATGTCTTGAATACATAAAACAAGGGTTATGATATAATAGAAAGTTTATTTAGGTAGAAGTCTAGGAAGTAATCTTGACCATCTATTTATTTAATTAAGGGCTAAGATTAAATGAATGAAATTGAAGGAAAAAAAAAGAGGCGCGTGGGTTTGTTAGGGGTATTCTAGTCAATCCAGCACAATAGTTTCTCTCTCCTCCAATTTCCCCCCATTTTTTAAACGTTAATAACTTTTTCACACGACATTATTTTTTTATAAAAATTGCAACAAAAAAACGAGCGTTTTTTTATCTTTAAAACGAGTATAATATTGCTATATTTTCGATTTTTTTTTTTTTTGAAAACTCAGTTGCGTAAAACGCAATAGAGAAAACACAGTTGCGTAAAACGCAATGGAAAAAAAACGTAAAAAAATGTTTTTTTCTCTGCCCCTTGGACCCCGCCAGGGGATGCCGCCCCTTGGACCCTGCTACCAGGGGCGCTGCCCCCGGATCCCCGCCAAGATCGTAAAACGCAATGACTAAATCAAAAACCCAGATAGTAAAAATGAACTTAAAGAATTTCTTACATAGATCGAAGCCGATTTATTCAACGATTGACGAAATTTGAATGATAGAAACACTTATCAGCGATCGAATCGAACAGATCGAGTGATTATCTTCAAAATCACGGGAAAAAACGAGATTTTGAATGAAATTAAACTGGGTTTTCTTCAAAAAAAAGCTGAAGAACACGTTGATCGGGTGTTTGAATCATTGATTGATGACAAAAATCGCACTATAATGTAGTGATTATTGAGATAGTAAGTGAATAAAAGGTTGAAGATGGTGGGTTTTGAAAATGGTGGATTTTGAAGTTATTGGGGAGAAGAAGAAAGAAGAAATGATAAGATTGACTAAAATACTCTTTCTCTTTATTTTAAATTTTGCAACATGTCATAATCTCCTATCATTCCTAGCCAAAATAAACTTCCTATTTTATCTACATCCTATAAAACAATTGATATTATGGACTTTTTAAATATTAAACGCAGTGGAGTAGTATAGTATTGTTTGATGATATTTTCAATTTTTTGTTTAAGCTTTATTATAAGCACAAGAAAATTGCACTTGCATTTTGTTGACTTCATGGGAATTTAGTTTCAAATATAAATATCAGGTTTTGCGGTCTTTATTTGTTATCTTTACAAATTATATAGGAATTTTTATTTCATATTCTCAGATCATTATTTATAAAGTTAGACGAAGAGAAGCAGAGTCAAAAGTCACACATTTTCTTCTTTTTACTTGGGCCAACCAAAGTCTTCTTACTACATAATGTGCAGTGGCGAAGCTTGAAAATTTCCACCGGGGGGTCGAAAGTCACTAAAAATTCTATATAAGTATTTTTTTTTATAAAACCGGGGGTCGAAAACGTATATACCTAAAAAATTCTACACGAAACGTACATACATAAAACTACTGAGCGAAAAGTTCGGGGGGTCGGGCGCCCCTCCCGGCCCCTTGAAAGCTACGCCCTTGATAATGTGTCAACTCCCAATATATAATTATATTTGTAATTCCATATTTTTTGGTTATATGTTTGTTGGGTCGATCTTCATACTACATGAAACCAATTCGAATCAAGTTATTTGGTATTTTTGTTTGGGTTCCATCTTCGAAAGCAAAAGTCGAATCTTTGTGTCTCTAACCAGGCACAATTGATTTCCACGTAAGCCAAATGCACTGTCAAGTGCGGTGTATAGGTTTGTTCTTATATTTTGTTGCCCTTTGATTCCACGTAAGCCAAAACGGGCAGGTCCAATTGATCCATCCCACCTGGCCATTTTGTTTGTCGTTGGAAACCATACTTAGTGAATCGAAATCGAAACGTGTCCTAACAATCCTCTTTAAATCGATGTTTTAACTTTTATTACATGAATACTCTAAATCCATGCTTTCTTATGTGTTCTAAGTGTCTACGGGGCTGTTTGGCAAGTGCTGAACCAGTAAGTGCTGAACCAGTAAGAGGTCTGAATTGGTAAGAGGCTCTGAACCAGTAAGTGCTGAACCATTAAGAGCTGTTTGGTTGTATCTCTGAATGACTGTGCAGAATGACTATTTTACCCCTCTGAACTATTATGTGCTGAATGAAATGTATCTGTTTGGCAAGAGCTCTGAATAGTGTACAGATTGATGAAAAATTGTAAAAGAAAAATACAAAACGTCATAGAAAATCCAAATTACACATCAATCCTTTAAATTCCATGGAAACATACGAAAATCCAAATACAAAATAACACAACATACGAAATC
Source organism: Helianthus tuberosus (assembly GCA_030545235.1). Taxonomy (NCBI): domain Eukaryota; kingdom Viridiplantae; phylum Streptophyta; class Magnoliopsida; order Asterales; family Asteraceae; genus Helianthus; species Helianthus tuberosus. The sequence continues at coordinate 143,216,296 of CM060434.1, read as the reverse complement.
CAAATACAAATAACACAACTCTGCATACAATTTTAATTTGAATCATTTGAAAGCAACTGATTAGCAATCTGGTTACGTAAAGAAGTCATGTAGTCAATACCTTGTGAACCCCACTCTATGTCTTGAACTAACAGGCCATCATTTTCCCCACTTTGTATTTCATGAAACATCGTGTTCTCATCATAGTCCATAAATAACTGATCATAAATATTGCATTTCCTTATAAAATTATGGATGGCGAAACAAGCAATCACTATGTCTCTTTGTATTGGAAAAGAAAAGGGAGCCATTTGCTTTAGGATTGGGAATCTCGCCTTTAGAACACCATATGCACGTTCAATGACATTTCTGAGTTGTGCGTGAGCATGATTGAATCTTTCTTCCTTAGTTAACGCACGTTGAATCTTTCTTCCTTTTACAAAATCATAGTGATTCTTCATTTGACGTTGTTCCACTATGAAATTATGTTGTGTTTTCAAATTTTCAGCTAAAGTTTTCCATGACGCTTGTTTAAGACTGTTTCCTTCACGTCCATTAACGGTTATTTCATGAACACATGCTTCAAGAAAGGTTTTTTCAACACCTTCTTGCTTCCAATTAATCCTAATCCTTTTTGCCATTTCTTTGGATATTGGTTCCTAAATATTAGGAATTTAAACCACCTCAATCATTTCTAATGTAACAACTAATAATAATCAACATGCAACATAGCGATTCTACATATAACATAACCATTCTACATATAACATAATCTATGAATTTTCAACATACAACATAACCATTCTACATATAACATAATCTATGAATTTTCAACATACAACATAACCATTCTACATATAACATCAATCAACATAATAATGAGTAAAATATTGGAAAAAAAATCAGAAAAAAACTAATAGAAAAAAATCTGAAAAATAAACAAATCCCCAAGTTATATGAATCACATATGAATATCAACTCAAATTATATTTTTATCAGTCCTTAAATTCATAATAAGCATTCAAAGTAATAAACAATTTCACAACTCTATTTGCAAATTAAAGAAGTGGTAAGTAGTTATTTACCTCTTTAGTGAAATACGAATCTGGATTGATTGATGGTTGCTCAAAGAATCAGCGATGAATAGGTGGGTGAAGGATGAAACAAGTCGGATCTGTCGCTGCAAAATGAAACCCTAAAACGCTGTTGGGTGGAAGAGAGGGAGGTCGGATCTGTCGCTGCAAAACAAGTCGGATCTGTCGGATGTGTTGGTGATAAGAGGTGAAAGGGAAAGGGTGGAAGAGAGGGAGGAGGAGGGCGGCGGCTGGCGGGAGGAGGGCGGCGGATGTCGCGAGATGGGTGGGGGCGGAGGTGAGGTGAAAGGGTGAAGGGGTTGTGTTTAGGGTTTTGACACAGAGATGAAAGGCGGATGTGTTTAGGGGGTACCAGGAGTCTTTTTTTTCATTCAGCTTCTTTTTATCTCTGTACCATTAAGCACTGAATGGTACCATTAAGAGGCTGCTATTTAGCCAACCAAACAAGTCCCCTCTGTCCGAATAAGAGGGGAACCTCTTAATGAATCATTAAGAGGGTTGCCAAACAGCCCCTAAGTGAACCCAACTAAGTCGTAACTCGTAAGACTATATAAAGGTCCAAACAAAAGAGAGAAAGCCTCACCGTAACTTGGATTCTTGGGTCCTTTTTGCACTACCAGACGAGTGATCCAGCATCATTATACCATTGGATTTTTCTTTTCCGTAAAGCTATAATTAATTATGCATAACCTTATAAACTAGTTTTCAAGCCCCGCGTTGCGGGCGCGTACGTAGTAAAACCATGCTAAGTAGTAAGCAAACGACCGTCAAACCTAGGGAAACTCGTAAGAAAATGTGAATCAATACCGCCATGTGACATAAAACGTAGGGGAGAAACCGTAAAACAAAAATATGAATTTATGCCGCCACATGACGTAGAACGTAGGTAAAGATAATGTAACACCCCAACCGATGACGGAAACACCGGGGCGCGGCACTGAGCGAAACAGATTGTCCAGGAGAAATCCATAACAACTAATTTACCAGATATTTAAATATTATGTCCCATACCATAACATACCAAAGTAAATAATTATTACAGACCAAATATCTCAAAGACAATTAACATGTTCCGACAACTCAGATTTAAATTGTTTGTTTCTAGACTCTCATTCCTACTTGATTCCACAAAAGCAGGTAAAGCACAGCATCCTAGGCACCTGTCACATACGTTAAAATAGAGGTCAATACACATAGTGTAAATGTGAGCATACAAGTTTAATAATAATAACAGAGTTAGAAAGCATTTACGCATAACCAGCATGTAACATGTATAATGTGAAGCTAGTAGGTTATCGACAATGAAATATGCACATACAAGACTGCGAGTTGTAGAATGCGCAACACATATCACCACTGTGACACATGAAGAGGTAACCTTAACAACCCCTGTCCACGACAGGTGCTGAGTGCAAACTATAGTACTATCGTTGCTAAGGCGTCAGGCAACAATCACTGTGTTAACATAACAGACAAGCATTCATCGAGTCACAAGTAACATGCAATAACGGTCAGCGTATGAATAGTGTTTACGTTGTGTGATCGATGTGATTTAGAATATGTAACGTATGTAACACCCAAAAGTGCGAAAAGCAAAAAGGGATCGAGTATACTCACAGCGACGGAAGTTAATGGATTGAAGGGAGCGCTAGAGTGATTAGCCTGAACAGTTTACTATAGCATAAGTGAATGAACGGTGTGTTTAACGGTGCGAAGTACTAAGTGTCGGATTGTAAGGATCTGCACGAAAATGTCCAAAAACACTCCGTAAGTGAAAACCCGGACCTCTAAAACCCTAAATTTCATGAAAAATCAAGAAAATCCAAATTTATCCATCTGTCGCGGGCCGCGTAAGAGTTAAGCAAGGCTTACGCGAGGCGCGACAGCCTTACAATTCTCCGGATAAGCTTTAGGGCCACGTGGCAGACATACGCCATGACACGGCAGCCCTAGCCATAGCTAGGGTGGCCCTCGCGGGCCGCGTAGGATGTCCTTCGAGTTTACGCGGGCCACGACAGACTCAAAAAGCAGCTATAAATTGGATGTTGCATGGCCTTTCTTCTATGTTCGAAATTTTACTTCAAAAACGTCTAAATTCTGCTTAAAACATGTGTTTAAGGGTCGAGACGCTGCTACGATTACAGGGTAATAACTCGATCACTGCAACGATACAATGTTCGATCCATTGAAACCGATCCGATGGATGTTTAAGTGCTGCCTAAATTCGGGCTATACTTTGTCATTCGTCGTGAGGGTTTTGATTTCGTGAATTTATCATAGATGTTGTATTAAGTTACTAACCTAGTTTCCTTTGCATTATTTAACTAGGTTACCAGGCTTAATCAGTAGGCAAAATCTATCCAGTTAAACTTGCAATGTGAGTCATTCTTTTTTTACCAAATTGTTTTCAAAACCCTATTTATTTTCAAAGTTAAAATTACAGGGATTAAGTCTTTGTAATCTTCAATTATAGCCGGTATGTGGAGTTTTGTATACATTACTTGATAACCGTCACCATTGGACAACGGGTTAGCCAATGGGTGATATGACCATAGTCACAGATACGGTCGAGTGACAAATACCGTTTGGGTAATTGGTTGATATAAACATTGTAATCGCCCATAATACTGTAATTTATAACAATGTGTCGTTTTGTACCAAATGAATGACTCGCCAGTATTTCCCCGCTGATAAAATCTTTTTAAACATGTTTCAGGTGATTTACTGTGAACAAGGAAAAGTGCCGTGTAGCACTCCCAGCTTGGATAAAGTGGCTGAGTAAATAAATAAACATGTTTTTGTAATCAGGGAATTTCCCAGTGAAATTCCTTTATTGTAAATTATGGGGTTTGTCCCAAAATTTGAAATGAAATAAATGGGTATTTTCAGTTTAAATGATCCTGTTAAAATTTCCGCTGCCTAATTAAACACCAATACCACATGTTTCTGTCCCGCGGCTTCTGAACCGGGTAAAACCGGGTCGGGGGCCGTGACAGAAAAAGGTGGTATCAGAGCCACTGATTTAAGCCAATTAAGTATTTAGAAATACTTGATTTTTCAGATTGCCATTCTGTGATTCTGTGAAAAAAATTTAATTTACAAGAAATAAAATTTTAATTTGAAATTTCTGTGTGTTTCTTCCTGTGTGCTAACAGCATGAATGAACTGTCGGAAGCACTCCGAAACTTTACAATCCATACCACCAATATGGATACAACAGGAACTCAATCCGGCTATCAAGCGGATACCGAGGAGCCACTAGTATTCCAGGCCCAGCCCCAGGAGAAACCAAAACCCAAAAAGAGAAGAAGGCTCCTGGACTGGAAACGCGGACGAAGGAAGAAGCCAGCTGCCCAAAAGGTGAAAAAGACGGAGGAGCCAAAAGGAAAGGGAAAGGAGATAGGGGAAAGCTCTGGTCAGGCCCAGGAGATGCCACCTTGGGAGAAAGTTGATCGAAAACTTGCAAACAGTGACCTTATCGGACCTGCCGACGAAAACCTTTTCAATTTCACCGCCCAATCACAACTTCCAATTAATCTGGAACCTGCTATTCCGGACCCTATCGTCAACCCTCAACCTTTTACAGGGCAATTAGAAGAATGGTGGACGAGCGACTGGCATTTTCAGAACTTCATGAATAACCCCAATGTTTACTTTCCCCAGTTTGATCCTGAACCTGCACCTTTCCCACCTATGAGCACGGAGAACGTTGCCGAATTACGCCGCTAAGGCGAGGACCTGGTGGATGCGGGAAATCGGATTCGGGAAGTGGGGGAAAACATCACGTGGAAGTACGACGGGAGGGAGTGTCGTTTCTGAAGAGCCAGTTAACCAAGTTGCATGTATTGTATAATATTATTATGTGGGAAAAAATATATATATATAAAAAGATAATATAATAATAATAATAAAATCATGTATAATAATATAAATATCACTAAAATAAAATATCTGTAAATACGTGGCTTGTATTGACGCATAATATTATAAAAATATATGAATGTCGCAAGGTCGACGATTTTGGCTATATGTGTTGACTTAATTGTGTTTGTGATTGCCTTATTGTGTTTAATTGCTATCTATTTTGTGACAATAATTTATATATATATATATATATATATTAAATTATTCAGATGGAAAATGCAGTGAACCAACCGGCAACTGAAGTTAACAAATCCTAACAAAATAATGAAGACCATTTTCTTAATAGGCAGGATATAGAAAATATTGTTGCTCAGGGAATAGCCAATGCTATCTCGGCAATTGTTGCTGCCGTTAAGAATCCTCCTGGACCTTCCCAAGCCAACCATAGTAAACGCACTCGCGATGATAATTTCAGTAACAGTGTAAATGGAGGCGACAATAATGATAATAATATGGTTCAAGCCCCAATACTTAAGAAAATGAAAGTTGCAACACCTGGTTGCACTTATAAGGAATTTCTTGCCTGTAAGCTAGTCGAATTTGCAGGCAATGAAGGGGAAACCGCCGCACTGCGTTGGTTAGAAAAGACCGAAGCAGTAATTAAAATAAGTAAATGTGCAGAAGAAGACAAGGTAATGTATGCATCCCACCTTTTCAAGGAAGAAACGTTAGAATGGTGGAACACGGTGCTGCAAGCCAAGGGAAGTGACGTGGCTTATGCCATGAGCTGGGAGGAATTTAAGGAATTGGTGGAGAGGAAATTTTGTCCCGCCTACGAAAAGGAACAAATGACGAATAAGTTCCTGAATCACCGGATGGTGGACGTTGATTGTCAGGGGTATACTTCGAAATTTTTTGAGTATGCTAGAATTGTACCAACTCTGGCCTCGCCAGAACCGGTGCTTATTTCTAGATATATCTGGGAACTAATTAGCGAAATTTGTGACATAGTCAAGGCTGCGAGACCCCGCACGATTGGCGATGCGGTTGAATTGGCCAACACCTTGACCGACGGATTGGTGCGTACGCGAGAAGAAAATAAGAAAAAGGAATTGGCCCAGAAAATTACCCAAGGGTTCCGTGGGGGTAATACTAATAGCAACTTCAAGAAAAAGGTAACTGAGCAATCTTCCACACCTCCATTCTGCAGAAACTGTCAAAAGAAACATTTTGGTAAATGTCAAGAGAAGTGTAATTTCTGCAAGGCACCGGGGCACCGAGAGGAAGAGTGCAGGAAGAAATCAACGATTTGCTTCAATTGCGGAGAAGCTGGGCATTTTAGACCAGAATGCCCAAAATTGGTCAAACCAGCGGATAACAAGGCCAAACCTGCTGAATGAACTAATAAGAAGAATGCCAGAGCCTTCCAGCTGACTACACAGGAAGCGGATCTGATTCCAGATGTGATAGCTGGTACGTTTCTTGTACATGACGTTTACGCAAAAGTATTATTTGACTCTGGTGCAAACCAGAGTTTTATAAGTACTTCATTTTGCCAAGCTCTTAAGCAACCCTTAACCAAACTTAGGCAGATTTATACGGTAGAAATGGCAGATGGAAATTCTGTTAAAATAGATAAGGTTCTTCAAGGAGAAAAGATAGAACTTTCAGGCCATAAATTTTCTGCAAACCTGCTGCCTATGAATTTAGCCAGATTCGATGTTGTGTTAGGAATGGATTGGTTAGTAGCCAACCATGCTCGAATCCTCTGTGATAAGAATTCCATAGAAATTCATACACCAGCAAGAGAAGTAATTGTGATTTCAGGAGATAAGCCACGCAAACCAATGAAGTTCATTTCAGTAATGAAAGTTGCTAGTTATGAACGAAAACAAGGAATAGTGTATATCATTTAGGTAATCATTAACACCAAAGGTAAGAAACTTAAGGATATCCCAGTAGTGTCAGAATACCCGGATGTATTCCCAGAAGAGCTACCAGGATTACTGCCCAATAGGGAAGTAGAATTTAGAATTCATCTGATTCCTGGAACTACACCAATAGCTAAGGCACCCTATCAGTTAGCACCCACAGAAATGTTAGAACTAAAGAAGCAGTTAGATGAATTGTTAGGCAAAGGATTCATACAACCTAGTTCATCCCCTTGGGGAACACCAGTGTTGTTCGTGAAAAAGAAGGATGGTTCAATGCGAATGTGTATCGATTACAGGGAATTGAATAAGGTCACAATTAAGAATCGATACCCATTACCTAGGATTGATGATCTTTTTGATCAACTTCAGGGAGCTAGATATTTCTCTAAGATAGATTTGCGCTCCGGATACCATCAGCTGAAGGTACAGGAAGAAGACATACCTAAAACTGCTTTCAGGACTAGGTATGGTCACTACGAGTTTACAGTCATGCCATTTGGACTAACAAATGCTCCTGCAGCATTTATGGACATGATGAATAGGATCTGTAAGCCGTATTTGGATAAATTCGTAATTGTCTTCATCGACGATATACTTATTTATTCCAAAAGCCAGAACGAACATTGTGAGCACCTGCATGCACTCTTAACTTTGTTAAGAAAAGAAAAGCTTTACGCCAAATTCTCAAAATGTGAATTTTGGCTACAAGAGGTGCAATTTTTAGGTCACATGGTAAATCACGAAGGTATTCACGTAGATCCCTTAAAGATAGAAGCAATCATGAGTTGGAAGGTCCCGCAATCAGCTACTGAAGTTAGAAGTTTCCTAGGGTTAGCCGGATATTATAGGCGCTTCATAAGAGATTTCTCTAAGATAGTTGTTCCATTAACTAAGTTAACCTATAAAACTGTTAAGTTTGAATGGGGACCCAAACAAGAAAAGGCCTTTAGGATTTTAAAGCAAAGATTAACAAATGCCCCAATTCTTGCCTTACCAGACGGAACGGAAGATTTTGAAGTCTTATGTGACGCTTCTAAGCTAGGATTAGGTTGTGTGCTAATGCAACGCAAAAAGGTAATTGCATATGCATCAAGACAATTGAAAACGCACGAGGAAAATTATACGACTCATGACTTAGAATTAGGAGCAATAATTTTTGCCCTTAAGATCTGGAGACATTATCTGTACGGAAGTAACTTTACTGTCTATACAGATCATAAAAGTTTAAGGTACATATTTGGGCAAAAAGAATTAAACATGAGGCAAAGAAGATGGATGGAAATTCTAAGTGACTACGACTATGATATTCTATATCACGAAGGAAAGGCAAATGTAGTAGCAGATGCCCTAAGTCGTAAGTACAATGAGAAACAAAGACGAATTCGTGATCTCAGATTAAATCTGCAGATAGATTTAATGGAATAACTGAAAAATGTTCAAGAGACAGCAATCCAGGATGATGCTGAAGGAATGAAAGGACGAATAAAATAATTAGAACAAGGGACTGATGGAATTTGGAGATTCTATAAGAAAAGAATTTGGGTACCTATGCAAGGAAATTTAAGAGATAAGATTCTAGAAGAAGCCCATAAATCTAGGTATATGATGCATCCTGGTAATAACAAAATGTACCAAGATTTAAGAAATAATTTCTGGTGGATAGGAATGAAAAAGGACATAGCTAGATACGTTTCTAAGTGTTTAACTTGTTCGCAAGTTAAGGCAAAACACCAGAAACCTTCAGGTTTACTTCAACAGTTAGAAATGCCTGTATGGAAATGGGAACTAATAACAATGGATTTTGTTACTAAGTTACCCAAGACCAGGAAAGGTAACGATGCAATCTGGGTGATTGTAGATCGACTAACCAAATCAGCTCATTTCCTACCAATGAAGGAAACCTTTAGCATGGAAAGATTAGCTAGGTTATACGTAGACGAGGTAGTATCCCTACATGGAGTCCTACTCTCCATTGTATCAGATAGGGATAGTCGTTTCACTTCGCATTTCTGGACGAGTTTCCAAAAAACTATGGGGACACGCTTGAATCTAAGTACTACCTACCATCCCCAAAGAGATGGACAAAGTGACAGGACGATCCAAACCCTTGAAAACATGCTCAGAGCATATGTGATCGACTTCACTGGAAATTGGGATGACCATTTACCACTAATAGAATTCTCCTATAACAATAGTTATCACGCAAGCATCAATGCTGCCCCGTTCGAAGTACTATATGGACGAAAGTGTAGAACTCCCGTCTGCTGGGAAGAAATAGGAGAAAGTCAACTATCTGGTCCCGAGATTGTACAGGAAACCACCGACAAGATAACTCAAATCAAGGAAAGACTGAAAACGGACGAGACCGCCAGAAGAGTTATGCAGATAACCGACGTAAGCCGCTAGAATTCAAAGTTGGAGACAAGGTACTTTTGAAAGTTTCTCCTTGGAAAGGGGTAGTTCAGTTTGGTAAGAAGGGAAAGCTAAGTCCAAGGTACATAGGACCATTCACAGTTACCCAACGGATATGACCAGTTGCCTATCGATTACAACTACCAGAAGAGCTAGCCGGGGTACATGATGTGTTCCATGTATCTAATTTTAAAAAAAGTGTTTATCTGATGAATCACTGGTAGTACCTCATCAAGATATAGAGGTAAGTGAAAAGTTGAAATTTGTTGAGAAACCTTTCCAAATAGAGGACAGAAAGGTCAAATTCCTCAAACACAAGAGATTGGTACTGGTCAAAGTAAAGTGGGATTCGAAAAGAGGACCTAAAGTATACGTGGGAACTGGAATCGAAAATGAAGCGAAAATATCCTTACTTATTCCAGTAAATCTCAAGGACGAGATTTTAAATAAGGCGGGGATGATGCAAGGATCTGCACGAAAATGTTCAAAAACACTCCGTAAGTGAAAACCCAGACCTCTAAAACCCTAAATTTCATGAAAAATCAAGAAAATCCAAATTTATCCATCTGTCGCGGGCCGCGTAAGAGTTAAGCAAGGCTTATGCGGGGCGTGACAGCCTTACAATTCTCCGGATAAGCTTTAGGGCCACGTGTCAGACATGTGTCAGACCTACGCCATGACACGGCAACCCTACCATAGCTAGGGTGGCCCTCGTGGGCCGCGTAGGATGTCCTTCGAGTTTACGCGGGCCGCGACAGACTCAAAAATCAGCTATAAATTGGACGTTGCATGGCTTTTCTTCTGTGTCACACCCCGACCATGTAGAACATACAAAACGTGGCGGAAACATCGGGGAGTGTTGTAACAGAATTAATTGTCTCAAATCCATGGCAAATGAAGTTTTGTTTTATTGATTAAAGGTGTTACAATGTCTTAACAAACAAGGAAATACAACATAATTAACTAGTCTTGTATCTTTTATTGTCACTAAAGCCCAAGTCTGCCTATGTGTATCTTGATCATCTTATGCAACAGCTCCTGAAAAACACATGTGAAAATAGGTACGTCAGCATAAAAATGCCTGTGAGATACATAGGTTTTGTGAAAATAGGTTTCATGACTTATGTTTGAGAAAATGTTTAGTCATGAACCTTGTTATTTGCTTTGTCTTTTAAATCATTTGAAAAACGATAAGATCAGATGATAAGTATAAATAAATGTAAGGTTAAATGAATAACCAAGTAAAATATGTTTGCATAAGATAAGTTGTTTATGAATCAATGTCTTGTGAAAAGTATGTTATTTGTATGAAATGTTCTATGTCTCAAACTGAAATGATTCAAATAACGTTACGACATGTAATACCATACAAACACTTATATATAGGAAGTACCATCGGCGTATCCACCATGCTTGTATCATATTACACACGCATCGTTACTTAATCACTTAATCAAACCAAACCAAACAATGTAAAATGTTCATGTCAAGATGTAAATTATGTCAAAATGTCTATGTCAAATATCCATGTCAAATGTCTATGTCAAATATCCATGTCAAATGTCTATGTCAAATATCCATGTCAAATGTCTATGTCAAGATGTCATGTATGGCAAGTGAAATGTCTCAACTAAACCATATGCACAAAAACAAAGTATTGAAGTAAATCTTGGTTTAAATCAAAGTTATATTTTGTGGGAAAATGCATGATCAAATGTCAATCATGTTAAAATGTCTATGCCGAAATGTCTATGTCAAATGTCTATGTCAAGATGTCATGTATGGCAAGTGAAATGTCTCAACTAAACCATATGCACAAAAACAAAGTATTGAAGTAAATCTTGGTTTAAATCAAAGTTATGTTTTGTGGGAAATGCATGATCAAATGTCAATCATGTTAAAATGTCTATGCCGAAATGTCTATGTCAAAATGTCATGTAAAACGAGGTACTAAGTAATGCACACAATTGGGCACACCTAGCATGAAATGTCATAAAATCATGTACTATAATGTACTAACGAACATAGCAGTATATGATGTTAAAACAGGAAAGCATGAAAGTAACAAGTAGGCACATGTGTTCCACCCCAAAACAGTTTGGAAAACAGTAAAAGAGGGGTCTATGTACTCACTTGAGATTGCTCAGTAGTCCTTGAGTAACAACTAAACAATGCTAGAGATCGCGGATATCAAACGGCACCTAGTATAGGTAACTACATTAATAAACCGGACCTAGATCGGAAGATTGGGTAGCATTAGGGTTTGTAAACCAAACGAGTGTAGAGACTCGTGTCATTTGGTTTAACAAAGCCTACATACTAAATGAAACTTAACCTAAGTGTTTACGACCCATTACGACCCGTTTAGGAAGCTTATGCTACTTTAACGTGTCGTGCGCGTGAAACGCGTTCGGACCGCCTAACTAGCCCTATGACAAGTGTTATATGCCTAATCATGTTACATAATCAGTTATGTGACAAAGGTTTAGGTTACATATGCTTAATTACCAATTATACATGAAAAGGGTATTTTGGTAATTTACCTAAGGCATATAAACTACCTATCATACAACTACTTAAACGATGTGACCATAGGGTATAACCTCGGAAGGTTATTCCCTACCTACTATGGTCACCTAATGTATTTGGTCGGATCCTAATGATCGACCAAACTGGGTCGGGTTCGAGGTATAAGCGATTTATCAGATCGCTTACCCTACGACCCTAGACAACGTGGTAATCAGTAGGCATAGTCCCAAGGGACTATGACCATCGTGATTACAATCACGTTGCGAAGTTCAAACGAACTTCGCATTGACCATTACTGGTCAACGCTGAAAGTCAAACAAAGTTTGACTTTCTGACTCGAAAAGCAGTAAAATAAGGAAAAGAACGAAAGAATACTTACGAAGGGTCCCCGAATGCTAATCTCGATCCAAGAACTCAGGTATGAAACAATGGTTTCAACTTAGAGCTCTCAAATCCAGATTCTTGTGAGAAATAAGGTTAAGTGGGTTGGGTATTTATAGGAATACCCGAACCGTTAGGATCGTTTCATGGAAAACGTGCCATGAATCCAACCCGTACACTTGTCGGAACCTTATGGTGGCTAGAAATTCCATCCTTATCACATGACTAGACAATTGGGAACATGTGGGTGTGGTTAATCAGCTGCAAACAGGCTGATAAGAAACAATGCATCTGGTCTGTGCATGGCTAGCGCACCGCTACACTAAAAGTGTAGCGCACCGCTAGCCATAGTTTGGCAGAATTACACTTTTAGTCCCTGTCATGCATTCAGCCCATTTTCGACACGTTTAAGGCCCGTTAACCCCATTTCAAAGCTCTAAAATGAAGTTAAAGTATAGGGAACTTAAAATATGTTCAAAAATATGTCGGATGTCGGTTCGTTTGGCCGTACGAACGCGATGTTCGCTTAATTACGACGGAATGCGCATAAGCGCGAAAAACGAACCAAATGACGCGACGAATGGATTTTTCTTATGGCGAACACTAAAATAAAATATTTTAGTGCTTACATAAATTTTTGGATGTCCGGATGTATTCAGAACGTAAGTTATGCGCGAAAATGCAAACTTGTGCACTTTTTGACGCTTTTAGTCCCTGAATGACACAAAAGTTTATTTTAGCATACCGAACACCTCAAAGCCTATTTCTAAGCTATGTAAAGGATATTTATGGTATGTTTAACTTATGTTCATGTCCCGGAAGGTCTGTTACAGTTCAAATTGGCATACTTCCACAGTTTGTCAACTTTAGTCCCTGTAAGCGATTAAACTTTGATTTCACCACACCAAACCTTCCAAAACTTATATCTAAGTTATGTAAAGGTTATTTAAGGTATGTTAAGCCTATTTCACTATTCCGGAGTGTTCGTTGCATTAAACTGGTTATATTTACGCATCAGTGCGCGTATAACCTTCCAGAAAGCGATTTAAAGCTTGAAATCGAACAAGAAATGATATGTGCAAACGATACACATATTTTTACAAATCCCAAGTATGAAATACAATATTTCATTGGTTCGGTATTTGTTTGATGGTCGCAGTGACACAGGTGTCACATTCTGTGTTCGAAATTTTACTTCAAAAACGTCTAAATTCTGCTTAAAACGTGTGTTTAAGGGTCGAGACGCTGCTACGATTACAGGGTAATAACTCGATCACTGCAACGATACAATGTTCGATCCATTGAAACTGATCCGATGGATGTTTAAGTGCTGCCTAAATTCGGGCTATACTTTGTCATTCGTCGTGAGGGTTTTGATTTCGTGAATTTATCATAAATGTTGTATTCAGTTACTAACCTAGTTTCGTTTGCATTATTTAACTAGGTTACCGGGCTTAATCAGTAGGCAAAATCTGTCCAGTTAAACTTGCAATGTGAGTCATTCTCTTTTTACCAAATTGTTTCCAAAACCCTATTTATTTTCAAAGTTATAATTACAGGGATTAAGTCTTTGTAATCTTCAATTACAGCCGGTATGTGGGGTTTTGTATACATTACTTGATAACCGTCACCATTGGACAACGGGTTAGCCAATGGGTGATATGATCATAGTCACAGATACGGTCGAGTGACAAATACCGTTTGGATAATTGGTTGATATAAACATTGTAATCACCCTTAATACTGTAATTTATAACAATGTGTCATTTTGTACCAAATGAATGACTCGCCAGTATTTCCCCGCTGATAAAATCTTTTTAAACATGTTTCAGGTGATTTACCGTGAACAAGGAAAAGTGCCGTGTAGCACTCCCAGCTTGGATAAAGTGGCTCAGTAAATAAATAAACATGTTTTTGTAATCAGGGAATTTCCTAGTGTTTATTGTAAATTATGGGGTTTGTCCCAAAATTTGAAATGAAATAAATGGGTATTTTCAGTTTAAACGATCCTGTTAACATTTCCGCTACCTAATTAAACACCATTACCATGGGTTTCTGTCCCGCGGCTTTTGAACCGGGTAAAACCGGGTTGGGGGCCGTGACACGGATGGTAATCCGATCGGATGGCAATCCGATCGGATGGTCATTCGATCAGATGTCAATCCATTCGGATGGTCATCCGATCGAATGGCCATTCGGTCGGATTGACATTCTTTTGAGAAGGATGTTGTAACACCTCGAAAATTCACGTCCTATAATGTATTGACACGTGTCATAAGTTTGAACGTGTGAAATAATACTTTAGAAGGACTAAAGTTGACAAACATGGAAAGTATGTGAAAATACGAGTTCTGAATGTCAACGATGAATAAATGGTACATTAACCCTACATGATGTTTATAGCATCAAACGAATAAATCATGGATCATGCGAAGTTAAAAGTGAGAAATTACAAACTACAGGGGTTAAATGTGTCAACATGTTTAATTTATACCTCTGAGTGACCTTTTGACAAACCCGAAGCTTTGTAACTGTTAATTATGCTCACTAGAATGCACGATATAAATTTCATAAAGTTTCGTTATCTTATGAGAAAGTTATGATCAAATTCGTATGCGAGGGGTTAAAGCGTTAACGTTGAAAGTTATGACTTTTTCGGGTTAACTGGAAATGTCCAGGGACTTGGCAAAGTGGGTATAAGTCCTAAAGCCCTTATGGGTAAATAATAAGGGGTCAAATTGCAAGAAATAAGCTTGTTGACCTTTCGAAGAGCCAAGGGACGAATATGCGGAAACATGAAAATGAAAAATCTGATCAGGAGGGCTAATGCGGGCCGCGTAAGGTCCATCAACACCCTTACGCGGGCCGCGTCAGGCTTACAGTAACAGAAAAGTTTGGCAGCAGCCTGCATTCACGTTTAAACCGACTTTAAACGTTTTTCCTCATATTTCTTGACCCCTAAACACCCCCTATGCACTAGGGACACTTGTTAGAATGTTGTGGTCACTTATAGACTTAGATGTCAAAGATTTGTGGTGTTTAAAACACTATAAAAGGACCTTAGTTGCAACCATTGTTCCTCACACCTTCATTTGCATTCCTGATCAATTCTGGAGCTCCCAAGCAGGCTCAAGTCTTCACATTTCGTGCATAGTACCTTGGTAAGCTTGCTAAACCTTTCTTAGTTAAGTTTTAGCTTAGTTTTAGCTTAAAAGTCAAACCGTCGTAATTAACGGTTGACTTTAAGATTTATTACTATTGGTCCAGTGATTAGTAGAATCAAAAGTAGTTATAAGTTGGTAATTATGTAGGTAATAAACCCTCAAAAGGGTTCCCCCTGATTTCCAATCTAACTATGTCAAATGTCGTGTCAAACTTGCGATTAAAAAGTCAACAGGATACTTAGTTTACAATTTATGCATCTTTAGCAATATAAAACACATACAACCTGTTTGATCATTGTTATAACTCAGTAATTAGTGTAAGAACATGTTCAACCCGACAATTCTCTGTAAAGACCCGGCTCGGAACCGAAAGCCACATAGTTTGACTTTCACATTGAATTTCAGTTCTGACCCGTTTAAGCATGTTTTAGAAATGCCTTAGAGCTTTATTTGGACAAGGTAACATGCTAGTATAACCCTCTGTGATTATACACCATGGTTCATTAGATAACCAATTAATATGCATGATTCCGTTAATTGCTCATATGTTGACCATTATGCCCTTTACACCTTAAAACGTGATTCTTGCAATTGTAAAAAGAGTAGAAACCATACTTATTGATATAAAAACTTGTAATCAAAGTTTGACATCAATTCGAGGTCTAGATTGAGAGTTATGCTCATTAGCGCAAAATAGAAGCTTTATGTTAATTAAACGGCGTAATTAGCGTATAGCCTGGTTAAGCCTACTTTTTTGATATCAAAATCTTTACCCACTGATGTAATATATTATTTTGGGATTTTTAAAGATTTTTAATTAATTTTAGGCTGAGCATAACTTATAGTCGTAGGCTTAATCCGGTAATTGTCGGTTTTGCCCTTACGGGCCATAAAATGAGTTTTACGTATCTAAACGACTCCAAACCTTTTGCTACTGATTATAAATGATAAATAAATTATTTTAAGCCTTATGGAAGTATAAAAATATCATCTTTATGTATCGAACCCGTAAACGGCTTCTTAATCACCTTATTAAGCGTTTTTAACGCATAGTATGTATTAAAACTACTTTAAACATAACCGGGTTGATACCTACTGATATTTTAGGCAAATTAGAATATTTTAACAGTAAGCAAAAGTTGTTTAACTCAGACTTCAGTTTTGAGCTTTTTCGGCTTATGTGAAATTACCAAAATGCCCCTACGGTGCATAGTTTGGTTATAATTGGTAAATTCACATATATACTTTATCCTACTGTTATAACTTATCAAAATAAGTATTTTTGCTGATTATATCAGACCTGTAACTCAGGTAAATACTTGAACTCTTTTATAACCTTTTAAATGGCCAAACTACCCCTACGGGGCCTAGTTTGTGTTTAAATACATTTCGGGCATAATGAAAGACATCTTACTGATGTCACAACATATTTGAGGCATAAATTAACTTAGGAAACCTGTATATAGCTCTCATGAATACCCGTCACGCTTATTACGCGTACGGTTCGGTTTATGTAACAAGTTTACATAAATTAGCCGAAACGGGTCGAACCTTATTGGTTTTATCCCAAAATCCAGAATGTGTATGAAATACCCATATAAGACAAGTCTCTGAACATGTCGGGTTTAAATCACATTCTATTCCGGTCTTCGCTTAATCGTGCGTACGAACCGTATCTTCCTGTAAGACTAACCGGTCTAAGCTTAGGCTTAATTAAAGACCCGTTAGCATTCTAATTAGTTATTTATACCATCATTCCAGACTAGAGCTTTCCGGTAAATTGTACCTACGCTTACTTAAGTGAATACGGCTGAGTTATAAATTTCTACTATTTAAGACAGGAGCTAGCTCAGGTAAATACTCTTAACTTATTTTCCCTGTTACGGGCTTGGGATACGGTAATATAAATACCGCATGGTCAGGTATGGGATTCAAAGACCAATAAGTCGGGAAATCCAAATAACCTGTTTTTAATTCGTATTGCTTGACTGAAACATTGGGGATTAATGCGACCGTGTCCTGGATATCCTTGACTCATTAAATGCAATGGCCACGACCTAAGCACGGGGTGTAGGCATACACCTGACAGATGCCATATGTTTATACCCAATATGGAATTCCCAATAGGGGAATAGTGGTGTGTCGGTTAATCATGAACCGACATAGATCCGGGCCCCGTATGTAGAGTAAGTTATGTAAAACTGATAACATGAAATATAGTTTGTCCCAAGTATACAAGTGAAAAAGATTAATTTTGCCTCTGTGCATTTTAATCAAAGTGTCGAAATATTTTCGTGCCACGTGCATTCAAATCAATTTTTATAGACATTTTCAAATGAGTCGGTTGAGTGTATTTACCAGTGAAAACTGACGTATTTTCAAAAGTCTAAGTGACAGGTACAAGTACGTAATAGGCTGGAAGCTGCTCAGGACGTTAATAAGGAATCTTGCAAGTTCTAGGCATCTAAAGTCTGTTGAACAAATGATAGTTTTAAGATCCGCCTGTGGATCCTTTACTTTCCGTTGTAATACTGGATATTACTTTATATTTGGATTGTAATATATATTTATCTTTTGCTTCCGCTGTGCATTTATATATTGTGTTGTTTGACTATGATGATATCAACTACGTCACGATACTCCCCACCGGTGACACGTGGAAAGTCGGGGTGTGACATATGTGTTTGTGTATGATGGCTTTGAAGTTTTTGTTGTAGAATTTTGAAAATAGAGAAGTATCTCTACCCTTCAGGTCGATCGATCGAACGGTCGATCGATCGAACGGTCGTTCGATCGGATAGCGATCCGATTGGCAGGACACTTAGTGAGAACAAGTTCACAGCAGGATGGTCACTCGATCGGATATCAATCCGATCGGATGGCAATCCGTTAGAACTGATGGTCTTTGAAAATTATGAAAGTGTTTAAGTGTCGAAGTTCCAAATGTCAACTGGTCGGATGATCGTTCGATCGGATGACAATCCGATCAGACGGCAATCCGTTCGACGTTCAGATCTTTTGAAAACTTGAAAATGGTTAAGTGTGGAAACAAGTGCAATCCGATCGGATTGCAGTCCGATCGGATGGCAATCCGATAGGACGGCAATCCGTCCCAATGAATCTGATCGTCTTGACTTGATTATTTTGAAAGTTTTGCGGTTTGTTCGAGACGATATGACAACGTAGTAAACAACAGAACCTCGTCAAGTCCCAAGTCGCCTGATCGAACAGGAACCACCCTAATCCGACCAGTTGACTGTTCTTTGACGATTGTTCATGTTTACTCCGGAATCGGTTGTCTCTTTGATAGAAATCAACTTCACTAAGAAATGAGTAGAAGACCAGAATGAGCTCCGGTTCTATCGGTTTTGAGTGCACTAAGTGTATAAGAGTTGAAAGAAAGTTAGAAACCATGTTTCAATCCTTTTAACTTTGAAAATGTTTAGATCTATGCGAAATCGTTGTGAAATCATGTGGAAATCCTTCAGATCTGAGTTGTTCTTGGTGAAATGAAGCCAAATCTTGAAGTTCATAAGAACTCCATGATGACATCATCCTAAAACACCTCAAATCCGTTGATTTCACGGTTAAAAGTTAAGATTCAAAGGTGAAAATGATGAAGAAGTGCGTGTAGATCATAGAAGTAAAAGATTTGAGTTGAAAACTTACAAGAATCGCGAGAAATCGGGAGAAAGAAGGCCTTGAGCGTGCTGGTCGAGTGAGAGAGAGCTGTCACATCACAAGTGATATGACAGGGGGTATTTATAGGTTTCCAAAAAGGGAAAGTGGGGTGCAAGTGTCGGATAGCTCACCGATCGGATGGCAATCCGATCGGATGACCATTTGATCGAGTGGCTCCGACGGGTTGCGCTTCGACGTTTCGTTTCGCGTGTTGAGCGTTGCGATGCGTTTCGAGTGAGCGATGCGATAGTATTAACCATTAGTTACACAAATAATCTAACTACTATATCTAACATATAATTGTCGCAACCCCCGATCCCTTATCTGTCCCGGGAACGGGCGGACACGAGCTCAGAGTTTGGTGGTATCAGTTGTTTAAATATCGCAGCGGAATTTACATCAGGACCGTAGTTAGGAAATGTTTATCAGAGTAAAACCACCTCATTTAATATTAATAATCACATGGGTAAAACCCAAGTTTCATATTACAATACATTTATAGGGATAAACCCTATTTTATTGAATTTAAAACATCGTTTATTAGGTAACTTTTATAGCCACATTTTTCCCAAGCCTTCAGTGCTCTCCAGCTGGCTTTTCACTAATTGGCTGTTCATATTGTGTTACCTGTAACGCGTTTTAAAAACATTTGTCAGTCGGAAATACTGGTGAGTGAATCCCAGTTTAATCAAGAAACATTTTATCAATTAAAACAGTACTGAGAGCGATCACATTGTTTATGTCTACACAATTACTCATTCAGTATTTGCCACTCGACCGGATCTATGGCTATGGTCAAATTACCCATTGGCTAACTCGTTGTCCAATGGTAATGAACTGTCGTTCCCGACTTACTACTACTCGTAGTAATAAATTTTGTACACAAAACCCCATAATACCGACAGTAATTGAAGAACTACAAAGACTCAATCACCGCTTAATCACATTGTAAACAATTAAGGTTTTGTAAAACATTAACAAAAAGAGGATAAACTCACATTGCTATCTTAGGCTTCTTGTAAGGGTTTCCTGGATATAATCTATAATTTATACAAATGTACATTGGTTAGTATTATAACCCATTGAAAATATTAATGATACCCTCCCCGAGACGGCATTCCAACAACTACGTCGGGCAGAACCACGACAGTTGTTACGGAACCCTAAATCAATCGGGCGGCGTAACTATTACGAAACTGGGGTTATAATACTTACAACGGAGCAGAACCTCGCTAATTAGGGGTATAATACCCGTGTATTATAACTTTCCTACAGAAATTGTGATTTGAGATTGAAATGTGAGCGACGGAAAACGAAAACTGATGCGTTCTATTTATAGTTGCAAAACCCGACTTCCACGCGGCCCGCGTAAAGCACAGGCCAGGGTTACGCGGCCCGCGTCAACCCTGGTCAACACTATAGCTTAGTCCGGTCACCAAGTAGACCTGACACGATGTCGACACGTGTCAGCACCGGATGTCTCCGCGTTTCATGATCTCTCGCGGCCCGCGTCAACTTAGACGAGGTCTTACGCGACCCGCTTGAACTAAAGGATTCAACGATATCAGGTTTAAACCCTGATACCTCCCGCGTGAAAGGTTGGGGTGGGTCTACGCGGCCCACCTCAACTCCATTTTTCTTATTTTTGATTTATTTTATATGTTAAAACATAATTCGGGCTAGGTTTTCACATACGGGGTATAATATAAGACATATTAAGACATTCTATCATATAATAGGGTGTCGGAAATATTATGAGGGTGTGGGTTTTACCGAGGGTTGTTACAATAATCACTATAAATAACTTGCGTTTAGCGTTTGCGATTAGATTGCGTTGTGATAGAATTGTGATTGCGATTAAACACCTCAACATAAACATAACATGCACAAGTAACACATAATAGCACACACACGTAAAACAATATCCAGAACACATAATTCGAGTTGCGATAGCGATAGCGATACGATTAGTGATAAACATCGATTAAACCTCGATTATTAATAAGTACTCCACATAATACAACTAAAGCGATTAATTAATAGGATTCGATTACAAGTCAAGAAGCACAGCCAGTAGTTACGCAAGGAGTGACATATCAAAATTAGCAATCTTTTCTTCCTTTGACTTTGACTTGTACCTTGAGTTTCCAAAAAGAGCGGGTTGTTACAGATAAAGACAAACTTATACCATGAGGTGACACAAAACGAAAACAAACTCGAATTTAACATAAAGACAAAAAAGACAAACTTAACAACTGAAAGTAAAACATGCAAACTTAAGGGACTTAAAATGTAAACCACCTTAACTTCAAAGATTAAAAGACAAAAAGGTCTTTACTACAAAACAAAAGGAAAATAAATAAATAAATAAAAAAGCAAAACAGGTGTACTGTTCCTAACAACATACCTCAGTTGTATATATATAATATGGTAGAGGATCCTGTACATTAATCCACAAGTGTGAGAAGTGTATTATAACACTATATATAACACTATATAACACCATATAAACACCGTATAACACTATGTAACACCATGTAACACCATATAACACTATGTAACACTATATAACAAATATAACACTATATTTTGTCTGATAGGATGTCTATGATAGATGTATAGTGTTATATAGTGTTATATGGTGTTATATGGTGTTACATATTGTTATACGGTGTTTATATGGTGTTATATATAGTGTTATAATACAGTTCTCACACTTCTGAATTAATGTACAATATCCCTACCCTATATAATATAATAATAACAAAAATATCCGATGATAATACATGGAGAATATTAAGATAATATATGGAGAATATTAAATATTTTAGTGATGGTTGAAAATAAAAATAGCATATGATTATTGGGAGTGCATTATTATTATTGAGAGATTTAGAATATTTAGAAAAACACGAACGTGTAAAGAAAATAAACGTCTAATGCGCTACAGATTGTTTACAGTGTTATACCCAAAATTGTATCATTATGTTTAAATCCAAAACTTAATCAAAATCAATGGAATGATTCGGCATTGATCAAATAGCGGCCAGCTTTTTAAACCAGTTTAGTTAGAATTATTAACTTTCAAAAATCATTTTGATTTTGCGCTTGCTATTTGAAATCGCACATGCTTAGTAATTGTTAAATATAAGGACTTAAGGAGGTTTAAAAACCAGAAACATTGATCAGGTTTATAAAAGTTGTTTGCTTAGGGGGTTGGGGGCGCTCCGTGGTGGTTGTTTGACCACGCATGGAACACCGCCGTCACCAATGGTGACCACATGTGGGGATGGTGATAACGTGTGGTGATAACGCGTAGTGGTGACAACACGTTTTGATGATGATGTTATCTTTGAAATTTGACTGTTGGACGAGAAAATAAAAAAAATAAAAATTTAACACTCTATACATATTTCACCCACACAAATACATATTTCACCCACACAAATACATAATTTTATACCACTTTCTTGCATAAAAATGGAATTTCCAACCGATTCGTTTCCGCTAGACACCGATAGCTCTTCGTCGGAAGACGATGACACGCTTGATTTTTTCTAGATGGCCTATAACGAACTTCAAGGTTTTAGCTGACCAAAGAAGAAAATAGTGGACCGTGATCGTATACATGCCAACGAAGTGTTAATGAATGATTATTTTGTGGAGAATCCGGTCTACAATGACGAAACGTTTAGGAATCGGTTTCGTTTACCGAAAGATTTATTTTTAAAGATTGTAACAAACGTCGAAGCAAGCAAAAAATGGTTTCAAGAAGGTTACGACGGGAGGGATAAATGAAGTTTCACGCCGATACAAAAATGCACATCCGCCAACTAGCGACATGTAACCCTCCCAATCAATTTGATGAATACTTAGCTATGTCGGCATGAACTTCACGTGAATGTTTTCAATTCTTTTGTAACGCGATCATTAAATTTTGTGGCAAAGAGTTTCTACGTAAACCGATGAGACCCGACACCGCACGTATTTACGCAGTGCATGAGGCTAGATGACATTTTCCAGGGATACTCGGTAGCATCGATTGTACACATATCTAATGGAGAAATTGTCCAAGAGAGTTGCGAGGGCCGTATATTAGGGGTGACGTCAAAAGACCGACCATCATACTTGAAGCGGTGATGTCGAATGATTTATGGTTTTGGCATTCATATTTTGGTGTTCCTGGTTCAAACAACGACATCAATGTTTTGTACACACCGTCATTGTTTCAAAGCGTAACAGATGGTACCGCACCATTCTGTCCATTTTTTGTTAACGGGAGATATTACAGACGATGCTATCTTCTTGTGGATGGTATCTACCCATCATGATCTCTTTTTGTGAAAGCTCTTTCATTTCCTGTCGAGGTTAAAGAAAAGATGTTCCAGTAGTTGCAAGAATCAGCAAGAAAATATGTTGAGGGGGCTTTTGGTGTTTTAAAGAGTAGATGGGGCATACTAAACCGACCGATTCGCAATCCATAGCATAGTATATGCATGTATCATATTGCACAATATGCTAATAAAAGAAGATGAGCGTGCAATATCTCCAGATTAGGTGCCGAATCCTCCCACACAAGCTCCCGTTCCCGAAAATGTCCAACAAGACTTGCGCAATGAAGATTCACTTTCGGTTGAGATATGATTTAATTGAACTTGTAGGTTTTTTAGGCTTGGAATTTATGGATTCGGACGAGGAGTAAGTTTTTTTATGTATCTTTTTATTTTTGTATGTTTTTTTAAGTTGTAACCTAAATTATGTCTAGAAATGTTTTTATTTAAATGAAATTATTATTGTTAATTTATTATTTAAAAAAAACATCACTAGTGATGAGCACGTCCACTAAAATCCATCACTAGTGATGAAACCAAGTTTGATGACGTACCAGAAGCAGAAGCTGGTTAAGTGTGGTGAGTGATGAAAAGTGGAGCACCTCACCTCCTTATTCTTGTCTAAAATTTAACGATTAAATAGTCTCAAAATAATATATACTAGGTTAGAACCCCGTGTATTACACGGGTTGAATAAATGTAATTTTATATACTAAATAAAATATTGTGCGTATTGAATAAATGTAATTTTATATACCACACAATAAAAAAGTTATATTTAAAAAAAATCATGTGTATTCACGGGTGGAAGAAATATAAGTTTACATACTAAATAATAATAAAAAAAATATTTTAAAAAACTTCGTGTATTGTACGGGTTGAATAAATCTAATTTTATATAGCAAATAATAAAAAAAATTATATTTTTAAAAACCCTGTGTATTACATGGGTTTATCTATTGTTAAAAAAATCTTTAAAATTATATCTTTAAGAACCTCGTTTGTTGTGCGGGTTGAATAAATGTAAATTTATATACCAAACAATAAAAAAGTTATATTAAAAAAAACATTGTGTATTCACGGGTTGAAGATATGTAATTATATACTAAATAATAAAAAAAAGTTATATTTTAAAAAACTCCGTGTATTGTACGGGTTGAATAAATATAATTTTATATAGCAAATAATAAAAAAATGTTATATCTTTAAAAACCCTGTGTATTATACGGGTTTATCTATTGTTAAAAAAAATCTTTCTAAATCAAAATGGATTTTTTTATTATTTTTTAAATTAGGTTAATACTATTTTAAATTTTTGGTTTGATTAATAAGTTGTTTAATATAATTTCTCATAGTAAACAATGACCTCTAGGTCAAGTGGTAGGCGGACTTGAGTTCTTCTTTGAAGACTCAAGTTCAATTCCCAATTGGTGCAAAAAAGAGTGAGGCATTGGTGGGCAGTGATAGGAGACCCAAGGAAACCTGGGTTCGATCCTTGAGCCAAACGGGTTTTACTGGTAATTTACCGTCGTACCTACGGGCGGGTGGGTTACTGAGTTTTCCCCGGAATTGGTGGTGGACGACTCGGGCAGGGGCGGATCCAGGGGGGTTCCTGGGTTCCCAGGAACCCCCTCGGTTTGGAAAAAAATGGAAAAAGTTAGTGGAAACTTGATCGATTTCGAAAAAATTAGTGAGAAAATACCAAAAGGAACCCCCCAGGAAAAATTCCTGGATACGCCACTGGACTCGGGTTACTCTCGGAGTACTCCGTTTGTCCAGTTGGTGCCCCAAGAGTGCTCGGGATTGATTTGTTGGCCGTTCAAAAAAAAAAACAATAGTAACATTAACATTAAATTATATGCATGTTTATCTAGTATTAAGTGAAACAATCTTTTTAGTTTAACAGGTAAAC
The DNA here is from genome assembly GCA_030545235.1 of Helianthus tuberosus. Classification (NCBI taxonomy): domain Eukaryota; kingdom Viridiplantae; phylum Streptophyta; class Magnoliopsida; order Asterales; family Asteraceae; genus Helianthus; species Helianthus tuberosus. The sequence continues at coordinate 143,191,015 of CM060434.1, read as the reverse complement.
TACCAATTACCGATTAATCCGATTTTTACAACAGTGCTCATATCCCAATCTCCATCTCAACACAATCCCTAAAATTTGGGGAAAATCATAAGGTTATAACCTAAAAACCCAAACAACACACCATGATCATCATCAATTCTAACCTCTCTCAATACTACTCAGTAGTGAAAAACTTAAAAACACACCAATTTAACAACATGCATCAAACAACAATGTATGCAGATCTTCAGAGCCTAAACATATATACAGCATAAATAAATAAATAATTAAAATATGCACCGTACGTAATTCAGCGAATAATAAATGTAACTGTAAGAAATTTTCCACATGAAGTTGATTATACAAACCTGCAGTTGTTAGTCTAGATCTTCAGAGTGCCGGACATATGTCCGTGAAATAAGAAATCTCCGGCGTGTGAAAAGTGTATGTGTTTCTACATACAAAACAAAGGGTGTTGTTACAAATTATTAAAAACATATATAATTTAATTAAAAATTATATTTTTGTTATAAACATAAGACTATCCGCATCAGTGAAAGGCTATCCTTTCTACAAACAGCCTAATCAGCATGCCACATCAGCTTTTCACTTATTCTTCCCACAAACACTTTTTACCCACAACAATAACATATATATCCTTCCCACAAATAAAAAAAAGAAAGGATCCACCATTCCCCCATTCTTCACCATTCTTCCCTAAGAATCCTTAAGAATGAACACCCTCCATGTCATCCTCTACAACACCCACTAATCCATCCCTCTCACAAACGCCCTCCACATAGGCCAAGAATCACCTACAAACATCCTTGATGTGGATAGTCGAAGTTAAGTTTATGCCAATAATTTAGGGTTGATAAGATTTATATTAATTTAATTGATATTTAATAATTTAAATTAAATAATAATTATCTACAATTAAGGATGGTTTAGAATAATAACAAGTGTCCCAAAATTAGTTTCTTTTATTATAGAGTATAGATTAAAAGATTTACGATAACATAAATTACAAAGAACAATAAGACTCTTTTTATTCAGGTGCGGTCTTACAATAAAACATCAGGATTCTTGAATTTGAATAAAAAAATACACAACCAGTTTACCTAATGGCAACTAGAGATAAGTAATTGATCAAAAGAAAAAATTTAGAGATAAGTAATTGAACAAAAGAAAAAATTGAGTTAAAATGTATTTCAAGAATGAAATGCAACAATCGGACTGGTAACCTTGTGAACTCCATCACTCCAAACCAACGAACCCGAAAGCATATTCGATCCTATTGTCGCGTCAACAATTACCACAAAGGATTGTTTTTCCCCCACTGCTTTAAACGCAAGACGGCTCGGGTTAACCTTCACCACTAGCCCCGACGGTGCAACCACGTTAGCATGGTAAGAAGAATCCGCTGCACCCACATTAGTAACTGTCCTCTTGAAGGTTCGCCTGATGCTACCCGATTTGTGAGCCGAGAGAGCGAAAGATGGATAGTTTAGGTCCCCTACAGTTGCATTAGTGGTCGTCGAACAAGCGCTTGCATCACCAGTAACTATTTTTAAAGCGGTAGTGTTATAACCTTGCCCACATAAAAATGATATGTAATCTTGTTCCCCGGCATCATAGACCAAACCTGGGTCAACGGCCTTTGACGGATCAATATGGCCAGAGCCGTAAGCAAATTCAGCATCAGTGTTTTTAGTTGGACTCATTGGTGCAGCTGTAGTCATAAGGGCTGACTTTATGGCAGTGGGGGACCAAGTCGGGTGGAATGATTTAACGTAAGCAGCGGCTCCAGAAGCGTGAGGGCAAGACATGGAAGTCCCGGAGATAATATTAAACGGGACAACACGTGTGTCTACCTCCTCTCCAGTGACGGTTGTACCCTCTGACCATGCCGCTAAAATGTCCACTACAGGTGCGGTTAGATCAGGCTACGATAAAAATAAACTTATAAACTAGTAACAATAATCTTGTATGTTATGTTTCGTTTTACACAATAGAAAAGAGACCCATGTATAAAATCATGTACCTTGAGGACATCTAGTGTGATTTGATTCGGACCTCTTGACGAGAAGGAAACCACAGTTGGGGCCGCTTTGTCGAAAGGTTCGTGACTTTTTAGGATGTTTGCAGTTGGTTTTCTGTATCAAAAACGATCACAAAAAACTTGTAATTTGTCCATAGATGAATGTACATACGGCGAAAGTAAGCAATACTTACGTGGTAGAGTTTATGTAACTTAGAATAGCATCCCCATCTTTGCTACTTAAATATGTTGTTGGTAGAGAGAAACTAAAGGCAGTATCTTCATAGCCAAAGTCACCTTCGACCACAACACCACTTGCACCTGATAGTTTCGCACTAGCAGGTCCATCAAAATTCTCGCATACGACAATTTTATTTTGTACCAAAGCGGGATCTAGTGAATTTAGCGCGCAATATCTGTAATTTTGCTGGTAACAATTAGATTTTGTTGTCGCTTTATGTAATTCTAGATACATTGTATTGGTAACATCATTCCAAAAAGAGTATTGTCACCATAAGTTGATTTTGTTTTTGGAAAATATTTGTTCATTACCTAGAATCATCTGATGTAAATCCTTTCTTCGTATTAGGCACTGAAGCACCATAAACTATCGGATGAATCGCACCATCGAATGTGTTTACCGTAGGTCCCTGTACATATACATTTAGAGTAGTTAAGAATCCAAACAAGATAACTCAAAATCAAAAGATAATAATCATAAGAGTAAACTGCAGTTTTACACCTTGTGGTTAAAAGGCGGGATTAACTTTAAACTCTATTTTGAAAATCAATCAACTTTACACCCGTCGTTTCCAGATTGAATCAATCAACTCCAATAATAATTTCTCACCTCGTAAATCTTATTGTTGCCCAACACAATCTTAGTTAGAATCTTTCGGTCAATGCTGCTGGCAGCAACCGATAACGACCAAGGTGAAAGATTAGAAATCGATCCTGGTGTAGGCCCATCGTTTCCAGCGGAATTGGATGTAAGAATCCCATTCTTCATAGCATGGAAAGCTCCAATGGCAATAGAATCTTCAAAATAGTTTAGCGGGAAAGATCCTCCAACTGAAAGTGAAATGATATCAACTCCATCAGCAATTGCATCGTCAAAAGCCGCCAACATATCCGCATCTGCACAACCCACATCCGGAAAACAGATCTTGTAAACGGCTATACGAGCCGATGGAACACCTCCTCTAGCTGTCCCCTTAGCTAAACCTAACATGCTTGCGTTGTTAACCGCACGTCCAGCTACAGTGGATGCAGTGTGTGTGCCATGGCCCTCAGTGTCTCTTGCTGATAGCTTTTCACCTCTGGCTTCACCCTCCGCGTTGTAGTATTTCGCTCCAATGAGTTTGCTGACAATCAATAATTCAATATGTCATAATGTTAATAACGAGATAATGAGAAAGATTAACGAAATCATGAACTTGTTGAAATTACTTGTTGCAGGTGAAATTGGTGGAAGTGCATGATCCCTTCCATCTGGCTGGTGGAGGACCGAATCCGTCGTCCTTGAAGCTGTCGGATTCGGGCCAGACGCCAGTGTCTAGCATGCCGACGATGACGTCGCTTTCTAGAGGAGCTCTTTTGACATCTTGAGGAAAGCCCATGAAGTCCCATGATCTTGTTGTATGTAGTTTCTTTTTTCGGCTTGGGAATACTGACACCACTCCCTCCATTTCTACATGCACAAGAGAAACAAATGTATATAACACTATATGTTTTGTAGTATCATTGATTATAACATTTACGCTTAGTAGCATTACTTTTTGACTTCAAATAGTGGTGGATTCGGAAAGTTTTTCCAGGGGTTCCTTAAGTAGATTTTCACTATTCTCACTATTTTTTTTACAAAACATAGAAGGTTTTCACTACTTTTTTTTTCCATTTTTTCCGAACCGAGAAGGTTCCCAGGAACCCCAAAACCCCCTGGATCCGCCCTTGACATCAAAGTTTTATGTAATTTATGATTATTAACGCCAAATATTAATCTAGAAATGGAGGTTCGACAGGAATTTAGTTCGCATGAACTCAATATAATTCACTCACGAGCTAGTTTGTTTTTCTCATCTTCGGTCAGTCTGGCGACGAAGCCATTAAAGCTCCTCTTGTAGCTCCAAAGTAAAGATTTTGATGCCCGACTGCTCGAAAGTCATCAAAGATGTGTTAGTTATCGTTCATCCATGGTGTCAATCATACACAAGAGTACAAGACAACATTTATGGCAACTCAGACTTTTCACTAGAAAAATGTTGGTTTTGGTAATGTGAGACCACTTCTGGTAACAAATTTGACGAGAAATGAATAAGAACATAGTTAACCTGCCAGTAACTTCTTGTAGAATGTTAGTGTGGAGTGAAGCCACGGAGAAATCATTCTTTGGAAGGTCTCCCATGTACACAATGTACGTCTGCCAAACACAAATATATATATGTATACATTAATCGAAAGAAAACGATTGAATACATGAAATTAGTTATCAGCAGTTGATGCATGCATAGACTTGTTCTGTGCATGACAACATTTTATTTGCATAAAAAAGGTGGTGATATATTTATGTTGTTTGAAAAAGAAATGCCTTGAGATCATTGGAGTCAGCTGCTAAAGTGTCGCTAAAGATGAAAGAATATGTGATGGTGAGTAACAGCAGTCTCAATGCAGGAGATGCCATTGATTTCAAGTCGTTGTGATGTGGATAATACTTAGACTTTGGTTATGCATGCTTATTTATAGCAAACTCAGCCGCATTGTTTTCTCAAAAGCCATCCAATGTTGTTGAAATTGTCGGATGTACTACAAAAGCCGTCTTAAAGTGTCGTTTTAGATATAGCATAATATAGTTAAAAACCGTCGATCGTACAATGGTACAATGAAATGTCATGACCATTGCAAGAAACATTGTAAACTTCTTGTAATCATAAAAAAAGTTTAACACAAAGTTCTTTACTAAATATTAACAAACTATTGTGAACATATTAACTAAACGATTTTTTAGTTAAGAAATTAAAACAGGTTTCCTGCTCGTTCAATTATGTTGGTTAAAGTACAAGAACAAATATATTTTATATTAATATAGAATATTTCAAGTAATATATTTATAGCTAGCTATATGATTGAACTAGTTCTATACCCGTCCGGTGGACGGGCATATTAATGGTATAATATAATAAGTATTTTATTATTTGTATTATAAAAGAAAACATTATTTGTTTAAAACAAAAAAAAAATGTGTGAGATTTTTAATCGAAAGTGTTTCGTATGCTATGCCTTGAAAAACATAGCAAATCAAGGTTATTAACAATTTCAATATGCATCAAGTTTTTAAATTAACCATTGACTACTAAAACATAAAAACATAGACATGAAGATGAACGTACAATGTCAGTAACAATCATGTAAGCTAAATAACAACCATATGTTAAAGTTTCATGAAACACAAATGTACTCTACGAAGTAAATTTTTTTGGCTTCCGAAGTGATTTCCTAGGCCTTAGTCTCTCATGGGAGTCAGCTGCGACACGTTCATTAGTCGATGTGGTGGGAATGCTGGCATCATCAGTATTCACCTCGCGTGTAGAGGTAGCAGAATTTAGTTCAACCTTCAACCCGTGTAATACACGGGTTTGTAATATCTATAAACTAAAATAATATTGAATCTATTTTTTTTCCGATATTTAACCCGTGAAATACCCGACCTTCAACCCATGTAATACATGGGTTTGTAAGATTGTATAACATAAAATTATGTGTATTATAAAATATACATATTTTTTTTTAAATGAGTTGTGTATAACATGTTATTATCAAGTTGATTGAATGGATAGTAATTTTGATTAAAAAAACATGGTATAATCCGTTTAAGAATATTATAATTATAGTAGTTGAATATTCTCATACACTTTTATTATACATCATTAAAACCTATATAAAAAAGCAACTTTTTTATGCATATAGTTGTTGTACATGGTGCTAGGGGAGTTTCTAAAAAAAAACTTAATTTTCCACTTTCAACCTAAAAGTTTTATCTTTTACATTTTAACCCCCTTTTTTTTTACTTTTAACTCTAAGTTTTCCATCTTTTATAATTTAACACAACACTTTGTTATTTACAACTTTGGTCCCCCATACTTTTTATCTTTTGCAAGTTTTTCATTTTACGTTTCGTTCTAAATTTTGCGAGTTAAAATGTCGTAGCGTGTATGTGAGGTTCAACGTTTTTGCTCTATTTTTTTCATATTTGACAGACCCGTCGCAACGCGTCCATTTTTTCCCTTTTGTAAGGTTCGTCGCAACGGGCGGGTCGTAGATAAACTAAGTTATTATTTTCTACATTTTACGTTTCTGCTTAATTTCTTCGCATTAAGACATTGTAACGGGTGTGCATGGTTCAACGATTTTAGTCTACTTTTCGTTCTGTTTAATTTTTACTATTTTATCTATTTTATTTTTACGATGTTGAGAGTCGATGTCGTTGTGGCATTGGTATTACTTGGCACGGTTTTACGAACGTTTTTAACCTATTAAATTTTTTACTAATATTTTCTTTCGGTTTACCCATATTCTTCATTTACTTAAAACTAATTTTTGTGTGCATATTTTATGTACCGGTATGTATAAATATGATTTGTTCTATATTCCGACGTAAACTTTTTTTATAGACGAGTCAGGTCAAATATAATACGTTTTCGTTTAGAGAAACCATTTTTACGTGCATATTTTTACGTACGTTTTGGTATAAATTCAAGCTGTTCTACGTTTTGAGGTAAACTTTTTTGGGAAATGATTTAGGTCAAATATAATATGTTTTCGTGTTTATTTTATGTATGTTTCGTAAAGTTTGTTTCGAACCAAGTGGAGTCAAATTATGGTTTTTTTTTCTCCTTTTTTTCGAAAGCTCTAATTAATCCCTTTCGATTACATGTGCATATTTTCCTTCATACCTGTTACGTTTTATGTGTATGAGTTGGGTCACATATAATACGTTATGATTGTTCGATATGAATTCCATTTACTTTACGTTTGATCCAATCACAATGCTTATACATGTTACACTGAGTTCAACTGGATACGTCGAAATATGTGTTTTCATATGATTAATGCATCATATAACGTTTGCACTAATTCATTCAATATTTACGATGTACCCGCGCCGCAACGCGGGCGGGTCTTAACCCTAGTTTTATTATATTTTACTGAATAATTGTTTTTGTTTGTTTTGGTTGAGGAATACAACTTGGGCTTAAATAAAGACTTGTTGTTGGGCTTAGCTGTTGGGATTAAAGACTTTGCTGTTAGGGTTGGGCTTGAAGACCGTTGACTGTTTTTTAAAATTGGGCTTAAATAAAGACTTGTTGTTACTGTTGGGATTAAAGACTTTGCTGTTAGGGTTGGGCTTGAAGACTGTTGACTGTTTTTTAAAAGGCTGTATATACAGCTCTTGATATATACAACTCTCGCACTCACTGTAGAGGTGCACAAAATAACCGGTTAATTAACCGTAACCGGTTATTAACCGAAACCGTAACCGGTTAATAACCGATTTAGGAATAACCGGTCCAGCCGGTTATTTAACCGTAGGTTAGTAACCGGTTACAAGTTTTTAGTATAATAACCGGTTATTAACCGGTTTTTTTAAACCGGTTTTTTAACCGATAGACTGGTTAACCGAAAAAATAACCGAAAAATTCAAAAAAAAGGCAAAAAAAACCGGTTTTTAACCGAAAATAACCGGTTAAATAACCGAACCGGTTAAAGTAATTAACCGGACCAGTTAAAAAAATAACCGCTTAAAGTAATAACCGGTTAAAGCATTAACCGGTTAAAGCATTAACCTTTTAAAGTCAAAAAGTCAAATTAACCGGTATAACCGGTTAACCGATCCGGTTATTAAAATTAACCGGTTTGTGCACCTCTAACTCACTGTACGGTTAGACAACTTCAAAGTTTCCAGAACCATCTCTCTCTCTTCGTTTTTTTCCTTCTCTCTCTTAGACCACCCGTAGTGGTAAACAAGAATAATGCCCTCAACATGGGGCATTATACGACACGTGGCATCCTAGTCACACATGGGGCATTATAGCAAAAGAGGCGTAGTGGGGCATTATTCCAATAACGCTCATTCAATCATTTGACAATTATTTTTGAGTAAAATGCTCGAATAGTCCCTGTGGTTTGGTGAAATTTCACCTTTAGTCCCCAACTTTTCAAAATTACACTCTTAGTCCCTATGGTTTTATAAGTTGTTACTCGGATAGTCCCTAAAGCTTATGAATGTTACTCAGATAGTCCCTGTGGTTTGACACGTTGTTACTCGGATAGTCCCTGTGGTTTGACCAGTTGTTACTCGGATAGTCCTTGTCATTTCACACCCATTTAACTAGAAAAACTAACCTCCATCGCTTTGGAGACTATCCGAGTAACAACTTGTCAAACCACAGGGACTAAGAGTGTAATTTTGAAAAGTTGGGGACTAAAGGTGAAATTTCACCAAACCACAGGGACTATCCGTGCATTTTACTCATTATTTTTTTTTAATTTAAAACATAAAGTCTTCATTAATTTAAAATAAAAATTACAATACTTGAAAAAAAAAATACCAAAAAAACAGAAAATTAAAAAAACCGAAAAAAAAAACAAAAAAAAAATTTTAAAAAAAAAATAGATGATCTAAAGTCCATATTTTTCTCGTATTTTTTGGCGACGCATTTGAGCCAAGATCAATGCGTCGCCTTGGAGGTGGTCGATCGGTTTGGACAAAAACTCAATGTCCTTTTCCATTTGTCTCGCCTCTTGCAACTCGTTGAACTTTTTGGTTTCGACCACTCGGTCTTTCATAATCTCCCAACGTTTGTGGCCGAGGTCGCGAAGGTCTTGGAGACGACGGTTCATCTCCTCGAAATCATCCTTTAACTCGAGATCGGAAGACGACTCGGCCGTTTTTTTCCCGGTTCCCTTTCTTCTACCGGTGGGTCGGACCAACTCTTCTTGAATTCCCTCATCAACGTCCACCGCCTCATTTAAATCAACATTGCGGGCATCCGATGTCGGAGTTGACGGGTCAGCGGAGGATGATGTTTTTGACCTTTTAGCCCGACGTCTACTACTTGACGTCATTGGATTAACTAGCGCCCACTTTGGACTTTTTCGTAGTAGCTCCCAACACTTATAGTACGTGAAAGGGCATTTCGTCCTATCGAACTCCTCCAAAGTCTTTGTTAAAACCCCGACGTCACATTCACCGCTAGGGCGATTATCGTAGTTACGTTGGTAAACTTCTTGGAACGCGTGACACTTGTTGTTGATGTTGGTCCATTTGCTAGAAATTGAATCTTTGTCCCGATGTTCGCCTTGACCCCACGTGCTAAAAAAGAGTGCACGAACCCTATCCAAAAAAACGGGGCCCGTTTGAAAGTTTGCTACAAATAAAAATAAAAATATAAGTTGAAATTAAAAAAAAATTTGTGGGTAACAAAGGGTCGGAATGGATTCATGCTTGTAAAAAAATAGGAGAAAGTGGGTGTTTTTTATAAAATAATAGAAGAAAGTGGGAGAGAAAGTAGGAGGATTTTTATAAAAAAAAATGGAGAAAAAGGGTTGATATATATATAGTGGGTAAAATTTTGAATTAAAAAAAAAAAAAACTTTTGACCGTTTGTCAACGGTCGAATCTCGCAACCCAACAACAATTCAGCGTTTTAATAAACACGCCGGAGCCAATTTTTTTCAAAAAAAACGCCCGGTAACGCCGCATGTAGTGGATGAGCAGGCGTTTTCCGGCGTTTTTTTTGAATTTTTTTTAAAAAAAATGCCCCATTACGGGGGACTTAGGGTTTGTTAATCTTGTTGTTCTTGTGATCTTGGATTAAGATCATTGTTCGTAATATAGATCAGAGAGTGCAGATCATCGTGTTGATGATCTGCGTGTGAGTTGAGAGGTCTCTTCAGTTTAGTTTCTTGTTCTTTGTATCAAAGTTGTTGTAGAGTGAAATATAAAGTTCTGGTTATGGATCCATGTTATTTTGACACTCTCTTTCTCTCTCTAACTTCAACCTACTTTCTCTCTCTGAATTATGAGATTAAACCATAGAAACACATGTGTGTGTGTGTTCAAATCGAGACTCTTAGAGAGAGATCTGAGTGTGACGAAAGGAATGGCATGGCACCTTAGGTGGCGTGGCCACGGTGGATTTGTCTGCCTTGGTCAACGTTGCCGCTTCTGAACTCGGTCGAGGGTGGTGGCAAGGTAAGTGTTCTACTGTTCCATATGATAGGTTATTGATGTAGAATTTGGTATGTTATGTTCATTTGCTGATTTAAGTCAGTCTAATTGTTTCTCATTTTTTAGGGTTTTCGTTAATCATTTTGGGAATATCGCTAATTTGATAACAGCACAGGAATTCAAAGAAGTATTTCATCGCAGTTTGAAAAGGTAAGGGGTTTCAGAATGTTGAAGAAGGCAAAAAGCAAATTAGGTCAGTTCCCTTGATAATTATTCTTCCTAGTTTTTAGTTAATAATAATAATTGTTCATTTGTTGTTTCCCTTTGTTGTATTTTCAATTTCAATGAAGGTGTTAACATATCAATGGTTTTTGTAAGTATTCTAATAAGAGAGTTCAAAATGGCTATGATGGTTTACTAATCTATAATGAAGGTGTTAACATATGAGAGGTTTTTGTAAGAGAATTCAAAATAGTTATATATAAGTGTGTTCTTTAAAGACGGTATTAACATATGAGAGGTTTTTGTAAACACTTTGCTCAGTTTTCAATACTTTAAAGAGATATATGAAAGTATACTAATTTGGAATTTTGCATTTGGTTTGAAAAGGTAAAGATTTTCGTTGTAAAAATCAATGATGAAATACTCTTCTAATATTTGTTCTTTAATTATATATTGAAAATGATTCATTTTAATGCAGCTGAGGCGATACTCTTAGGTTTCCAACATTATCTTGTGATGCTTTGAACAACAGTTCTCATTCCAACAACTCTTGTTCCTCAAATGGGTGGTGAGAATGTAAGTCTTTCCAGTTTCCACTAAATCTTGAAAACTCGTATTCTTTTTTACTTCTTAGTTTTTTTTAGTGGTGGCAAAGTGGTCAAGTTGGATGGGTTTGGGTAATGGGTCAAGATGAGTTTGGGTTAGGAAGGATGGGTATTTAAAAAAAGGATAAATTACACTTTTCGTCCTTTATGTTTGTATGTAGTTGCAATGGATGACCTTTACCTTTGATAATTACAGCCACAGTCCTTTATTTGGAAAACTCAGTACGTCTTTCGTCCTTTAGCACTAACCAGGTTAAAATTTTGAGCTAAGTCTAGTCATAGGAGGGTATTATGGTCATTTCATGCTTTCATTTTAATTATTTTTAATAAATAAAACCAAAATGCCAACAGATATATTTCCCATTCCCCATTAAACACACTCTCTCTCTCAAATACTGCATAAGCCCACCACCACCACCACTGCTACCTGATACTTGACCACCACCATCATCATTATCGGAGCTACACCGTCGCCACACTCTCTCTCCCTCTCTCTCTAAACTCGTAACCTCACAGTCGCAGATATGGTAGGATTTCGTCAAACCCTAGCCCCAAATCTGGTGGATTTCGATTCCGGCGAAGAAACAAAAGTGATTTCAGATGGTAGACTGGAATCAATGGTTCTTGGCTTGGAATCGAAGCTCTCCGGTTGTGAAGACTCACAGATCTAATGGTTATTGGCCTGGAATCAGACGGAAACCCGACAATTTAAAGCTCATCACCGGAGAGATTATTAGACGGAAACCCGACGATTCGTTCATCGGTGGTCGGTTTTGGCTCGCGTGAAGGTCGATTTGTATACAAAACAAACCTCAAGCCCTAATTTATTATATCCATTGCATCAACTAATAGGCAAGTAATATGATGGAGAAGACGAACTCACGCACTATCCTTTACAGGCAACCAACGATTTCTTCTCCAACTCCTGCCCTAATTTCTCTCCATTGCATCAAGTGATTAATTAAAAGGTAACCATCGATTTAAGTTTCAGATTAGGCAAGTGAAGGTCGAAATGAGGTTTAGAATCAGTCGATGTGGTTGAAACGGAGATACATTGTGACTGGCTATTGTTCAGTTGGAGTTGTAGGTTTGTTTTTGGTGAATGAAAATCAGTGGTTTAAATAAAGATTTGTTTCGGTAAAGATTTGACTATGGTCAGATTTGCTTTTGAGATTTTGTTGCATATTTGGTTTTGGTCAATGAAAATCGAAGTTGCAGATTTGTTTTGTTAAATTGAAGTTGCAAATAGTTGCAGGTTGTGATGACAGGTGGTTGGGGGTGGTGTAGGATGGCGGTGGTGGTGGGTGGCTGTTAGGAGAGAGAGGAGAATTATGAGGAAGAAAGGGAGAGATTTGTATAAAGGTTTTAGATTAGATTTAGATTTAGATTTTTTTGTGTTGTTTATTAATTTTTTTTTTAAATAAATAGGTCACCGGAGAAGACGGTGGTCCGGCGGAGGAGGAGACGGAGAGAGAAGAGAGGGAGGGGCGGTGAGAGAGGAAGAGGAGAGAGAGGGTAGGGATGAGTGGTTAGGTGAGAGACGGAGGGAGAGATATTTATTTTTGATTTTTTTTCTTTTATTTAACTATAAATAATTAAGTAGAAAGACTAAATTGCCCTTAAGTGAATAAATTTAACTGAAAATTTTAACTTTGTTAGTGCTAAAGGACGAAAGACGTACTGAGTTTTCCAAATAAAGGACTGTGGCTGTAATTATCAAAGGTAAAGGTCATCCATTGCAACTACATACAAACATAAAGGACGAAAAGTGTAATTTTTCCTTAAAAAAAAGGTCGGATGGGTAATGGGTCAAGATGGATTTGGGTTAGGATGGGTTTAGGTTAATACAGGTTTGGTAATGATGAGATGAAAAAATAATTAAAAAATAAAATAAAATAAAAAATAAAAAACTCAAAAAAATTATAAAAAATCAATAAAAAATCTAAAAAATCTTAAAAAATACAAAAAATTCTAAAAAAATCTTTAGTTAATATCGTTTTGTGTGTTTTCAGGGGCTGTGATTGGAAATCCGGTGGTAGCCGCCAGCTCGAGACACTACCAGACTTAAGTTCAAGGCTGAGTTGCCCGTAAATTCAAGGCTACATATCATAGAGGTATCCAGTTTGGCTCAAATTTTTAAACTTTATATTTTTTTTCCAAAATATAATACAATATGCTTAAAAGATTTGGGATTAAACGCTGGGCTCTTTTATATAAACATAAAAGAACCTAAGCAAGAAATAAAACACTTATATGTTTAAAACGCATAATCAATAAAATAGAGAAGATTTAAATATATATATGTATCTAAAACATATAAGTAGACATTAAAAAAGAGAAGCTTTACCTGCGTTTAAAGAGAACGTAGGAAGAACGTAGGAATCTTTATATACGTGTAATCCTGAATTAAAGTCAGCATTAGAAATGTCAATGTATCTAAAACACATAAACAATAAAAATTTGAAGCTTTACTAACCGTGGATTTATGATCTGGGAAGTGCATGAATGTAAAAGTGAAATATAACATTGAAGCGATATTTAAAGTCTTCAATCAGAGCAGTTATCAATCAGAGCAGTTATAATTACTTACAAGAGCAGTTGTAGTAAGTTTTTTTTTTTTTTTTTTACAAAAATCAGACGTGGGTAGACCACAAGTGATGTCTATTTTGAGAAAAACTTATGTAGATGTATTTTTTTTTAGAAAAAAATGGTTACAATTCATTTATTTATAGTTATTTATAAAAAATAAAACTTAAAACATAACTCTTTTGTGATATTTGTTTAACAACTTTTTATACATATAATAGTTTACTTTTTTATACATTGACAAAACATATATATATAATTCTGTTTTTTAGCTGATAAAACTGTATAATACAAATATTAATAATCTTAAAAATATTAGTAATGTTATAATAATTTTAATATTGTTAATAATATTATACAAATTGTCAATAATAACAATAATAATGTAATAATAATGTTAAAACCGATAATAGTTATATTAATAATAATATTAACAAAACATCTTAAAACTAATAATATATTTATTTAATTTAATTTAATTTAGGCTGATTATCTATAGGCTATATAGGTGTAGGCAAACCTAAAACTAATATAATAAATATAGTGTTTTTTTTTCTTATAAAAATGAAATGTTGCTAATATTTTCTCATAAAAATGAAATCTTGTTAATATATTAATAATTAATAATTACTAATAGAGTAAACTGCCATTTTGGTCCCTGTGGTTTGGGCACTTTTGCCATGTTAGTCCAAATCTCAAACTTTTTAAATCTGAGTCCCTGTGGTTTCACCTTTATTGCCATTTTAGTCCAAAATTAAGAGTAAACTGCCATTTTGGTCCCTGTGGTTTCACTTTTATTGCCATTTTAGTCCAAATCTCAAACTTTTTGGAACAGTCAAAAAAAGGGGGATTTTGAATTTTGGACTAAAATGGCAATAAAGATGAAACCACGGGGACCCAGATTTAAAAAGTTTGAAATTTGGATTAAAATGGCAAGAGTAAACTGCAATTTTACACCCTGAGGTTAGGGGTGATTGGCACTCCTACCCCCCCTAAGGAAATAATTGCAAAGTTACACCCCACTGTTAACACTTATGTCGCAACATTACCCCCTGTTAACAGTCAACGGTAGTTTGACCTTATAGTTGAGGGTATTTTGGTAATCTTACCCAATATTTATTATTATTATTATTATTATTATTATTATTATTATTATTATTATTATTATCAACAAATCAGACTCAACATCATCTTCATCACCATCATTCACTCTCTTCCTCACCATTCTCTCCCTCAACTCTCACTTTCTCTATCTCTTTCTTTATACAGTTCCTGTAACACCTCATCACACAAACCTGCTGCAAAAATCACCACAAGAACAACACTTACAATCGTCGCCTGAATCTCACCACAACAACAACCGTCGCTGCCGCTGTCGGATCCACACTATGCAACACCATCGGTGCCATCGATGTTCTGGGTTCTTTGTTCTTGGTGACCGACGGTGTTCTTGGTGAAGTGATGATGATAGTGTTCTAGGTTATTTGTTCTTGTTTTATGAAGATGAAGATTGACTTTAAAACATCTGATACCAAAATTTTAGGGTTCTTCAGTCTCTTTAATTTTAGGAACAAAGAACTTCATTCTCGATAGAGGGTTTATCTGTTTGTAAAGTCAATTTGTTGAACTTGCTTGCTGTTTAGTTTGATTTTGGGGGAATTTGTATCCATGAAGCCATCAAGTTACTGAATACAGTAGCAGTTCATTCTTGGTTAAACGATTAAACAAGTTCATCATCATCAGCACAGCAGCAGCACACAAACCCTAGCCACCACTCCAACTTCTACATCATCTAATAACCCAGATCTGGAATGGGAACCACTGTAGGCGGCTAGGGTTAGGGTTTGGAATAGGAAAGAGGTGGTGGCTGAGTTGATGGTGGCGGTGGTGAGAAAGGGGAAGGAAGTGGTGGCTGAGTTGATGGTGGCGGTGGTCAGAAGAGGAGAAGGCGGTGGTGGTGGAGTTGATGGTGGCGGTGGTCAAGGCCGGAGATGCAGGCGGCGTTGCATCTCATTCAACTCAGTGGTCAGAAGATGATGATGATAATGATGATGAAGAATGAACTGCTGATGATGATGATGAACTTGTTTCGTTGATTTTGTGATTTGTGTTGTGGATATGGATTTGTTGCTGCTGATGATGATGAACTTGTGTGCTTCTTTCAAACGTAAATGAACTGATCTGGGTTTGGAATGATGATGATGATGAAGAATGAACTGATCTGGGTTTGGACTGCTGCTGCTGATGATGATGATCTGGGTTTGGAATGATGATGATGATGATGAAGAATGAACTGATCTGGCAAAAACGTTTGAATATGATGATGAAGAAGCACACAACGATTAAACGATTGAACTGATGATGATGATGAAGAATGAACAGATCTAGGTTTGGAATGAACTGATGATGATGATGATGAAGAATTTTTATTTTGTGTTGATTCTTGATTTTTTTATATAATTTTAATAAGACAGGGGCAAAAACGACTTTGCACACATTATAACAGTAAAAACAAACGTTGACTTGACAGAATCTGTTAATAGGGGGTAATGTTGCGACATAAGTGTTAACAGTGGGGTGTAATTTTGCAATTATTTCCTTAGGGGGGGTAGGAGTGCCAATCACCCCTAACCTCAGGGTGTAAAATTGCAGTTTACTCAAATGGCAAAAATGCCCAAACCACAGGGACCAAAATGGCAGTTTACTCTTACTAATAATAACATTAAATTACTAATATTTTTTTTTAAAACAGTTAATGATATTTATAAAACTACGACTATATATAATGATAATAATAATATGAAAAATTGGTTTACCCCACTCTTCCACTCTCACTTCCTAAAATTTAGGTTTAAAAAACGTTAGATATTTTAATATGATTTCTGGTTTTTTCCTTCTTTCTAAACTTGACCTAAAGATATCTATAATAAATTTTTACTCATAATTTTTTTATTCATAACAGAAATCGTTATACTGTATATATAAATATATAGTAATAATATGATAATTAGGTAATTACTAATATCAATAATTATCAACACTTTCATTTGTAGGATTCTATGTTATATAATTTAGACTGTAATAATAATATGATACATGATAGTAGTTATTTTTTAATATGAATATTGTACTAATATCATTAATTATTATATTAGTATCACTATTACACTAACACAACTTATATGAATCAGAGATCTAAAACTTAAGTCATCTGGATTAATTTAAAACTCACTAAACATGGTTTGAAGTAAAGCTAAAAACAAAAAATAACATAGCAAATGGTTATCAAAACTAAAGCTTTAGACGGAATTGACTCGAACAACTCGTTCACGGGTACGTATTTTAACTCGTGGAATTCTAGATTTCTTCCAAAAACTGTCCATTGAATCTGCAGTATCAGCCATCTCATCATCGGGCTGTGGATCATCTTCGGAAGTTCCATGATCGCTGCTGACATTGATAACCTCTTCCCAATTCCAGGTGGCAAGGACTCCAACCTTTTGTTTAGCTTGTCACACTTCCCTTTCTAAGATAACAACAATTTAAAAAAATAATGTGGACATAAGAAATAAAATATATAACACTGCTGTAATTCAGATTTACCTGCTCACTGATTTTATGTAGAATTTCTGAAGCGGTTGGACTTGACTCTCCATCACATTTTAATATCTCAACACTTTTTACAGGTTTCTACAAAATCAATGTGCCTTATTAGATATCACTTATACAGATTTTTACAAAATAAACATGAATTTTGAATATGATTCGAGGTGTTGATGCTCGTCGACTTCTGGATCAAACTTTTCAACTCAGCAATTCGCCTCCGTCTTAAATAGAGAAGATAAAAAACATTATAAAGTAGAAATGGTAGGTAAATGTGTAGAACTGAAAAATAATTTACATTTAAATATGCTTACTTACAGGTAATTCAAGGTGTTGTTGCTCCTTCTCTTTGGTTTTGGGATCAAATTTTTCAACTCGGTAAGTCGCCTCCATCTTAAAATACAAAAGATAAAATTATTGTAAGGTATAAAGGTTTAAATGGTAGTAGGTAATGTGCAGAACTGACTTACGTTTGGCTGCATTTCTTTTTTGATAATAAGCTTCATTCAGAGAGCAATTTTGAGAGAGAATGGTTTATTTTTTAAGGTATCTGAATCTTATATAGATCTTTTAGGGACAGATTTAAAATAACTTCCTACCCATGATCTACAAAATAACTTCCACCCATGTTTTTTTTGTGTTTTTTGGAAGTTTTAAAACTAATTTAAGGTGAAAACTGTCCAATTCGAGAATGTTATTTAATCTTTAGAATTTGCAGTCTTTGTAAAATAACTGTTGTTTTTATGTCTTTGTAAAATAACTGCTGTTTATATAAATTTTTATAATTTAAAACTTGTAGTTTGGCTCTATATTTTTAAGGTGAAAATAAAATAAATCTTTTTTTTAATTTACAGTAATTATTTGTGAGTTACTCATTTTACCATTTTTTAGAAAGTATAATCTGTTGCATCAATTTTATAGGCAGCCGGTTAGATTTGCTTATGATATATGTTTTTTGGGTAGAATTTAACCAAAATATTATGCACCTTTACTTAAAAATTATTAGAATTAACTTAAAACTTTCATGTAGCTGATTTTTTTTGTAGGTATCATTGCATGGGACCAAGTCAAATGCAAAACTGGAACCCTAAACATACAAACCGTCTGTAACCTCCACTGCTAGAAGGAATATAGTAATTTATAAGGATTTTTTATTTAATTTTGTTAAGTTATTTAAATCAGTTATTTATTTTGTTAAGTTATTGAAATTAGATCGTGGCCTGAATTTCAGTTCAAAAACAAAATGAGATTTTATAAAGTTATTGAAATTAGAACGTGGGTTGGCTTTCAAAAAAACAAAAAGATAGAACATGGGCTATATATTTCCCTGGAATTTCGGCTGAGCAGGTCAAAAGGAATCCAGAAAAAACCTCCCCGTTTTTTTCTGATTTATGACGGTCAAGATTAAATCTTAGGCTGATCCAACGATGCAGATTAGTTATGTTCCCCTTTGACTTTAAGGGGAACATAAGAATATAGAATATGGACAAACGTTACATGTATTTTAATTTTAATACTTGTTATGGGTTATTTTTTTTTATAAATTTCATGTGTGTTCATTTACGTTTACAAGCATGAGACTTGAATGGTTTCATACCTAAAGCCTCAAAACGGAGGGATGGTTTTCGGTTGTGGCTGTTGTCAAAGACAGTTGAGTCATTCTAATTTTTTTTTTTGGTAAAGAGTCATTCTAATTTTGGACTATAGATTGAGCAATTTTTTCGTTTCATCCAATTAGATGGAAGCACTCTTTGGTTTTGGCTTTATCAGCACACCGGTCATGCTTGATCGATGTCTCCGTGGTCAACCATAGCCTTCCACTCAAGGGTGGACCTAAGTGTTTGTCTGGGTGGACAGACACACCTTTTAAAAAAAATTAGTATATTTTTTAGACAAAAACCGACTACACCATTTGAAAATATGATTGAATCATTTATCGATACCCCATCAAATAATTTTTGGGACCGCCACTGCTTCCACTTGTTGGCGACCGAAGTATTTCTTTTCAATGAATACACAATATTACACATGTGGGGGTGGTGTGTAGTCTAGCACTATAAGAAACTTGTTTTGTGGACGCGGAGGCTGTAGCGACGACAAATGTTGTCGGCATAGGTAAGGACGTCGCGACAACAATAGTCGGTACAAAGTTGCTAAATTTTTTTATATTTTATTCGAAGGAAATAAAGGTTAAGTGTAACACCCGTCTCATTTGTTTAGGATTTTAACATAAAATACGCATTTTAAAAGAAATGCATCATTTCAAAAGTTTTACAAAAGAAACATTGTCTACAACAAAGTTTGATAAACGCGGAAGCTTTTAAACGACGTGTTCGGTTCTTGGTTTTCTGCTTGATCGCCATCCGGAATGAGACCAACAACACCTAATGTCAAAACCACGTAAATTATTAGTTTTGACAACGTTAAAATACGTATAATCAAGTTCTAATGCCAAACCATGAAAATAAAACAAAAATACTGAGTTTTGGGTCTGTCACGCCCCGCGACAGATCCCACCTTAGCTTATGCGGCCCGCGACCAACGTCGTGTTACGCGACGATGTCCCTGAGTTGGTGTCGCACGACGCGAACACCTGTTTTCGGCAGAAAGGTTGGGTTTTTGTTGCTGCATATTCCCAGCTCTAAAATTTAGCAAAATACTAACTTTAAACATTCATAACTTTTTATCTACATGTCCGTTTTAGTCAATTCTTTTTCCTACGCGTCCGTAATTAAATTACCGACGCATCCATCATGATTACCTTGTCATAATTTAAGTTTACAGACCGAAAGACTATTAGTCCCTTTTTTATTTATTCGACCAGTATAGATTTACACTAATTCTACTACTAATAATTTTATGACCTTAAGGCGTATTTACCCATCATCCGAGGCTTACGATAACTGGCGTCTCATTACCAAGTCTATGGTTTTACGCTCTTGTGATCCACCATCGCCAAAAGCTATTCAAAACACATTCTTACTATCTACTAATCAATTATTCGACCCGTTTGGCTCATTTATGGAATCCTCCATTTTCAATGACTACCAAACATTTTCAAATCAAGTTTTTGACTCGTTTATCTAATAGTGATCTTCGTCATTTCTACTAACGCTATCTTTTCTTAAAAACACAATTTCAAACGACTGTAATTTCTAATTAACACAAAGTAACGGAACAAGGTTACATACCAAACTTATTCCAACCAATATTCTAACCCGTTTCTTTATCTAGAGGGTTACAACTCTTTTTTTACATTCCAAACACGACTATTTTTACTATATCAACATCAACATATCAAATTAACTACTTTGACTCGTTTGGTTGTCGAGTGAGTTACATCACTTCATTGACATTCCAAACATGTTTTAACCGTTTATTTTGACCCGTTTGGTTTATCGAGTGAACTTCGTCACCTCTATGTCATACCAAACTCGCATTTTACACTACAATCCCATTAACATTTCTAAGACTATTGTTTATGCATAATGTAACGAAACCGAAAGTTACATGCCTTTAGTGCTCTTCCTTCAAGCACGTATCAACTCCGACTTGTCCGATTGAAGATTCAATTCCTTTGCCTATAGAGTTCAATCAACAACTTGTTTAGAACCCCTATTATTTGATATAACACATAATTCACCATAACATTCAAATATGCGTTTTTACTCGAAATTTCAACATCTAGTTTTCTTTTAGGCATTTCAACAAACACCTTGTGGGCATGATTTTCATACTTTCATCAATTTAGCTCCTAATTAATTTTTAACCAAGTTTTATTCACAACAATCAAGCCCTTATGCCTAGTATTCATACACAATATCAAGGCTTTCATCATAACATCAGTTTTATACCATTTGAACATGGAATTTCATGTGTTCATCATCTAGTTATAATACCCACTTGAGACATGTATGGGTAATTATCTATTTCATAATTTTCATTACTAAATCACCAAACTTTCTACTAGGGTTTACTCCTAGACATGGATTTAACACAACATCACTCATAGATTCAACATTTAAGCATGAATTTCAATTATGAGTGTTTATTCAAAATTTCAAGATATCACCAAATGATAGAATTTGACATACCTTGTGATCTCCTAGTCTTAGTGATCACGAATTTAGTAAAAGCCCCAAATTCCTACCTCGTTTTCCCTTTGATTTTGATCAAATTGTGAGTTTAGGGTTCAAGTGGGAGAACCCCCTTCCTCCTCTTGTGAAATCGTCGACCAATACACACACACCAAGTGTGTGTTTTGAGTCTATTTTACCTATAAGTATTTTAACTTTCAAACTTGGCCATTTTGGTCCCTCAAGGTATTTTCAAGTTTTATACAATACCAATGTTTCAAGTTTTCTTTATTATTTGCTAGATATTTTTAACTAGGTTAATTAAGGGAAAATTACCAAAATGTTGGTTGACCAAGAGCCTTTTCAATTTTGTCACATTCATGCGTCCTTGGAACGTCATCACAGCCTCGGAAGCGTCCGCCTTTCATGTTGAAGCGTCCGCCTATCACGTTGAAGCGTCCGTTTCCTTTCAATCCGACACGTGTCCGACATGTTGAAGCGTCCGTTTCCCGACGCTTCCCGAGGCTTGACCGACGCTACCCCGAGGCTTGGCCGACGCATCCCGAGGCTTGACCGACGCTCCCCCGAGGCTTGACAGACGCTTCCCTACGCTTAAATAATAATTAACGAAAAAAAATGGAAACTCAAAAGCCGTTTAACTTTACCGTTGCACACATTTAAGCCACTATATAACCCGTTCACTTATCACTTATCAAACACCCGCCGTTTTCAAAGAGTTTGCAAACATTTTCTCAGCATTTCACTATAACTCCGACGCCGTCAACGACCCGACAATGGCCAACTCCTTGACTGACGTTGAGGACATTGCTCTGTGCGAAGCATGGGAGGAGGCCATGACCGATCCTCCACGTCGAGGACACGGTGGGTTCTGGGTCCGTATTCAATAGAATTTCGCCCAACTACGTGGTCCGGACCACAACCGGACCGTTGACACATTATCTTCCAGGTTCTGTGTCCTGCGGTTGGAATGTGAGAGGTTTGATCGATATTTCAAGAAAGTTGAGAGAGAAATGCCGGACCTTGGTGAGGACGATCAAAAAGACGTGGCCCTCATCAACTACCGTCATGAAGAATGACATGAATTCAAACATGTCTCGGAGTGGGAGGCTATTAGGATATGATTTTAGATATAATATTATGTGTTGTTTGGTTTTTTTATTTTTATTTTTATTATGTTATGTTTTGATGTTTAACTAGTATTAAGGTCCCCGCGTTGCGGCGGGGGCATAAACCGTGCCAATTAGCATCAATGCTATATCCGACCAGCAACACCGTAAAAATGGGTAAAAACAAAATAACAAAAAAGGAAAAATAACACCGAACGAAAAACACACGTAAAATCGTTGAACCATGCATGTCTGTTGTGTTGTGTTAATGCGAAAAAATTAGACTAAAACTTAAAATATAGATAAGAATAACTAAGTTGATCTAGAACCCCGCTCGTTGCGACGAATCTGTCAAACAGGGAAATAAAGACGCATTGTGACGAGCTTGTCAAATGGAAAAAAATACGAAAAAACACTGAACCCACACGTATATTGCGGCGTATTCACTCGCAAAATTTAGAACGAAACGTAAAACAAAAAAAATTAAAAAGATAAAAAAGTATGGGGGATCAAATTTGAAAATAAGAAATATTAGGGGTTAACTTACAAGAGGTGAAAAGGTTTGGGTAAAAGTAAAAAAAAATCAAAGAAGTTAAAATACAAAAAAAATGAAAATCTTTGAATTAGCAATGAAAAGACTAACTTTTTTTTTTAAAACCTCCCTTTGCTTATAGTACAACTATACAAAGCTCCAACATGTTGTTAATTTATAATATGAAAATTAGTGTTTAATATAAAAATTTTTTACTAAAAAATAACATGTTATATCGTTTAAAAATTGACTCCGTTAACATGTATGTTAACGGGATCCCATGTTATAATGTTTATAAGTTATAAAAAAACATGTTATATCGTTTAAAATTTGACTCCTGCTGCGTCTTTGGCTGACGCTTCCGACGCTTCACGGACGCGTTAGCAACTGAGGCGGACGCTTCAACATCGGACACGTGTCGCTTGAAAGAAAACGGACGCTTCAACATGACAGGCAAACGCTTCAACATGAAAGGCGGACGCTTCCGAGGCTTGGTAGTCCTTCCAAGGACGCAAGAGGGTGACAAATTTGAAAACACTCTTGGTCAACAAACATTTTGGTAATTTTCCCTAATAGTCACATTATTCTTTGGTTATGACCAACATATATATGCATTGTAAATAAATATTAATTTCTAATATTTTTGGGGCGTTACATTAAGCCCATTTTATTTGGGGTATATATTTTATTTGTAGGAAATTTTAATAAAAACTAAGGGGTTGTTTGTTTACCTCTTAATGAGCCTTTTAATGGTTCAGACCTCTTACTGGTTCAACACTTAGGGGTTGTTTGGCTAAGCTTATTTTAGTGACTTATTTACTTATTGACTTTTTGAAAAGTTAAAAGGTGTTTGGGTTAGCTTATTATGTGAGATGAATAAGTAAATAAGTCACTCCATTCTGACTTATTTACTTTTCCAAAAAGTCAATAAGTAAATAAGTCACTAAAATAAGCTTAGCCAAACAACCCCTTAATAGTTCAGACTGTTTGTTTCGCGAACAGATGTCTGAATGGTTCACACATTCACATCTGAATGGTTAAGCATTATACTATGTCTGAATGGTTAAAACCTTTAATCTGAATTGTTCAGACATTTGCCTCTAAACGCTTAAGCATTATAATGGCTTTTAATGATTTAGAGATCTTACTGGTTCAGCACTTAATCATTCAGAAGTTGCGTAACTGCAATACCTCTAAGAAAATTAATGTGCCCACGATTCCACGAAACATAACATTGAAAGTTTATATTATAGGGTATATATTTTATATATAAAAGAACAGATGTTGAATAGCGCCAACATGATAGCATGAGCCATGGAGGCTTGCCAAGTTCAATCTTTTTTTTGCTTTTATGAGTTTAGTTATTTTAACGATCGAAATAGATACCATTAAAGAAAAACTGCTTTTAACTTTCGAAATTCTTTAAATGAATTAATTGAATATATGCAAATACCCTTTTGGACGTATTTTTCAACTTTTTTTTTCGTTTGCTATAATGAGTACACCGAAACCGACCAACTTCATATCGTTTTCTTTTATGTTTATCTTTGTTATTTACCTTATTATTTTATCTTTTTCTTATTATTTTGATATTCAGAGTCGAGTTACGACACATATAACATTAACACATTTAGATAACATTTTGTTTAATTTTACGAATTTATTTATCGTTTGTCATGGTATGTGATACGTAGCGAATTTCAATCACAATTTTGCGTCTTTATGCTTCTATTATACAGGATACAACAGTCGTAACATTTGTTTGTACTGTGAACTCAGTAGCTTGAACTCACACATGAAAATTCTATATTTGTATCCATGTGTTGCTGGAATTCTGGTATGTATTCTCTATCTTTGTCTTTACAACTGAAGTGCTAAACTATATTTTATATTTTTATAGCCATATTGAAAGAAACGTAATAGGTCTATTACATGGTGTTAAAGGAAATTTTAAACTGCATTAAGGGTGTTAAATTTTGTGATTCTTATTATTCTGTTTATTATAAATCCGTTGAGAAACAACCAAGATCCAAATGACATGAGATACATAAATGACGGAAACTGTAACAAAATTTGAACATATAGAACTATTTCTGCGATTTCATTAGTCTAATAAAGAACCCGAAGATTTGTGTATACTTAAAGAACGAATATCAGCATTTTTTAAGAAACGAACAAGTAACAATTAAAAGTATGTATAATCAATTAAATAAATGCCCCATAAAATAAAACAAATAACCCCTTTCTTATTCATGTGTGATCTTTCAATACAACATCAAGATTCTTAAACTATAAATAAGATAAAATGACGCTGATTTTACTTGATGTCAGTGGAGCTAATTATTTGACCAACAAAAAACAATGAACTAAAAGTGTATTTTGTTTTTTAAAAAACAAACGCAACAATGGGACTAGTAACATTATGGACTCCGTCGCTCCAAACCAACGACCCCGAAAGCACATCCGATCCAGTTGTAGAATCAACTGTCACTACAAAGGATTGTTTCTCTCCAACTGCTTTGAACGTAAGACTGCTTGGATTAACCTTCACCACCATCCCTGATGGTGCAACCACATTAACGTTGTACGAAGAATTTGGTGCTCCCACATTAGTAACCGTTCTGTTGAAGGTTCGGCTGATGCTACCAGACTGATTAGTTGAGAGAGCAAAAGAAGGATAGTTTAAGTCCCAAACTGTTGCATTATTGGAAGCCGAGCAAGCGCTTGCATCACCAGTGACGATTTTCAAGTTGGCGGCGCTGTAACCTTGCCCACATAAAAATGACACGAAATCTTGTTCTCCGGCGTCATAGACCAAACCTGGGTCAACGGCCTTTGACGGGTCGATATGGCCAGAACCATAAGCAAATTCAGCATCAGTGTTTTTAGTTGGACTCATTGGTGCAGCTGTAGTCATAAGAGCTGACTTTATAGCAGCAGGGGACCAAGTCGGATGGAATGATTTAACGTAAGCAGCGGCTCCAGCTGCGTGAGGACAAGACATTGATGTCCCAGAGATTATATTAAACGGGACAACACGAGTGTCTCCCTCTTCCCCGGTGACGGTTGTACCCTCTGACCATGCGGCTAAAATGTCCACTCCAGGTGCGGTTAAATCAGGCTACAACAAGTTTAGATGTTAACAATAAGTTTGGCATATTTAATTATTTTTACATAATACAAACTCATGTACCTTGAGAATATCTAGTGTAATTTGGCTCGGGCCCCTTGACGAGAAGGAAACCACAGTTGGGGCTGCTTTGTCAACAGGTTCGTAACTTTTTAGGATGTTTGCACTTGGTGTTCTATCAAACACAATAAAAAAACCTTGTAACCTGTCCATTAATGAAGGCACTGTGCGATACAAGTAAGCAATGTATTTAGTATACTTACGTGGTCGAGTTAATGTAATGTAGAACAGCAGTTCCATCTTTGCTGCTCAAATATGTTGTTGGTAGAGGATAAGTGAAGGCAAGATCTTCATAGCCAAAATCACCTTCGACCACGCAACCACTTGCACCCGAGAGTAACGCATTATCCGGTGCTAGAAGATCCTCACATACGACAATTTTATTTTTTACCAAAGTAGGATCTAACGAATTTTGCTCACAGTATCTACAAATTTATTTTGCACCAAAAGTCATGGACGGACATAGCATATAGGGTAGCAGACCAAAATTTCATTCATTACCTAGATTCGTCCGATGTAAATCCTTCCTTCGTATTAGGCACTGATGCACCATAAACTATTGGAAGAATCGCACCATCAAATGTGTTTACCGCAGGTCCCTACACATATACGGTTGTTAGATAGACATCCAAATGAGATATCACTTAATCAAAATATCGATAATAATTTGATTAATTTCTCACCTCGTAAGTAACATTGTTTCCTAACACAACCTGAGTCATAAACTTCCGGTCAATGCTACTGGCAGCAACCGATAACGACCAAGGTGACAAATTAGTTATTGATCCCGGAGTAGGGCCATCGTTTCCAGCGGAATTGGATGTAAGAATCCCATTCTTCATAGAATGAAAAGCTCCAATGGCGATAGAATCTTCGAAATAATCTAAAGGAAAAGATCCTCCAACTGAAAGTGAAATGATATCGACTCCATCAGCAATTGCATCGTCAAAAGCCGCTAAGATATCAGCTTCGGAACAGCCCCCAGGAAAACAAATCTTGTAAGCGGCTATACGAGCTGATGGAACACCTCCTCTGGCCGTTCCGTTAGCTAAACCTAACAAGCTCGCGTTGTTAACTGCACGTCCAGCTACGGTGGATGCAGTGTGTGTACCATGGCCCTCGGTATCTCTTACCGACAGATCTTCGTCTCTGACTAAACCCTCGGTGTTGTAGTATTTTGCTCCGATGAGTTTGCTAACAACCATATTAATGTTAATAACGAGATAATGATAAAGATTAACAAAATCATGAACTGAATGTATTTACTTATTGCATGTGAAATTGGTGGTGTCGCATGAGCCCTTCCACTTAGCTGGTGGAGGACCGAATCCGTCGTCCTTGAAGCTGTCGGATTCGGGCCAGACGCCAGTGTCTAGCATGCCGACGATGACGTCGCTTTCAAGAGGAGCTCTTTTGACATCTTGAGGAAATCCCATGAAGTCCCATGATCTTGTTGTATGTAGTTGCTTTTTGCGGCTTGGGAAAACTGACACTACACCCTCCATTTCTACGTGCAAAATATGATACGTTTTATAATAACCCCGTTGACCACTAAGTTTACATATGCCTTTTGACTTTTTTATTTACTCGATACCTTTGACCCCATAAGCTTGAACCAACATGGCGTAAATTTGCCTCTCCTTGCGCTAGGTGACATTTGAGAGTAATATGATTATTTTTAAAACTGTTTAACAGGTGTAATATTTTTTTTAGGGGTCTAGGTTTTTAGTTGTTTTTATTCTATTAATTTTGTAATTTTTTTAGTCATGAGCACTTTATAATCATCTCGTAGTAAAATAAAAATTTATTCACTCACGAGCTAGTTGGTTTTTCTCATCTTCAGTAAGTTTGGCGACGAAACCATTAAAGCTCCTCTTATAGCTCCAAAGTAAAGATTTTGATGCCCGGCTGCCCAAAACTCATCAAAGATGTTACTGATGTAATTTAAATTTAAATATACAAAATAAAACATTTTCAGTGGTAAAAGTTTAGTTTTTCAACCACAAATTCGGTAAACAACTTTTGGTCACAAGAACTAAATAAAAGTAATTAACCTGCCAATAACTTGTTGTAGCATGTTAGTGTGTTGTGATGTCGCAGAAAAATCACTCTTTTTTGGAAGGTCACCCATGTACACAATGTATGTCTGCCAAACACAAAAATTTATATACGTTAAGTTGTTAACCAAAACAAAACGATCGAAAAACATATAAGATTAAACAGGTTGGCATATGTGTATATCTTGTTAGAAAAGAAATGCCTGGAGATCATTGGAGTCAGCTGCTAGTGTGTCGCTAAAGATGAAAGAATATGTGATGGTGAGTAGCAAGAGCAGTCTTAATGCAAGAGATGCCATGATTTGAAGATTGTGTTATATGCAGATGACATTGTTTATGCATGTATATATATAGCAAACTCAGCCTCCTCATTGTTTTCTCAAAAGTCATCCAATGTTTTTGAGATTGTCGGATGTGCTAAAAAAACCGTCGTTTTAGTAAAGGCGAGTTTGACAATGTTAAATTAAGAGTCCTGTACGTTATGAGCTGTTACTTTTTATCTTAAGTGTCCTCATAAAAATATATACTAGTATATACTTTTTAACAAGCTTAGTAATCATACAAAGTCTTCCATCCTTTCTTTTTCCAATCGTACGCTTCTTTAAATATTGTGAGCGAAACATCTGCGAATAGTCTAACGTGGATTTCTTATGTTTGTTTTTATATTAGGGATTATTACATATTTCCCCCTATTAAAAGCCTTTATTACATATTTACCCACACTTTAAAATCAATTACATATTTCCCCTTTCTTGTAAGATTACCCATTTACCCTTTTGTAATTCTTTTTTTTTATTAATCAGTTACATGTTGAGACCTAAGGTTGTGCTCCACGACATCTACAGGCAACCGTACCGTAGATGTGCTGGACAACATCTACATAGAACATCTGATTAAGGCGGTTCTACCTGTTCTAGCCACTCATTGCAACCGTCGTGCCGTCGTCGGGTGCGACGATCCTACTTGTTCTAGCCACTCACCACAACCGTCGCCGGAATCGGGTGGCCGGCCGGAGGCCATGGCTGGTCCCCTTTCTCTCTCAGACACACTTCTCTTTCTCACTCTAATTATGTGTTCTCCGACTCTCTCTTGTGTAGTACGTGGGCCTGTGTGTGTTTAATTGAAAGAAAAGAAAAAGGAACATTGGATTTGGGAATATCTCAGTCGAATGTCTTTGGGGGGATAGCAATAGAAGTTCTGGATCTTTGATAAAATGGTGTTTGTCCTAATCCTTTGCTCAAGTCTTATTCGATTCTTTGGAAAAACATAAACTGATGGATATTGATTTTGGGTTAAGGTTGATCCTTGATAAAAGGTTGTTGTTGTGTTTGTTCTTATCTTTTTTTGTTGTTTTTGTTTGATTGAGATTTCGTTTGATATTAAAACTTAAAATGGTAATTTTAATTTTAATTTTAATTAAATATTAGAACTTAGAATGAGTTTTTTTAAGGGTATAAAAGTAATTTAATAAGAGTAATTTTAGTTAAATGAATAAATATGTAATATATATAGATTAAGGAGCGGAAATATGTAATATATATATGTTAGGAAGGGGAAATATGTAATTGATTTTAAAGATTGGGTAAATATGTAATAAGTGACTTTAATAAGGGGATATATGTAAATGACCCTTTATATTAAATCAACCGATATAAATAGAATTTAATGTTTTCACGTCCAGTTAAATAGATCATGAAAATTTCCCTTTGTTTATTTTTGTTAATATAACTATTATGTACACTTTAACTTTAGGGCATGTTTGGCTAAGCTTTTCAAAGTAACTTATTGACTTATTGGCTTAATCAAAAAGCCAATAAATCATTTTAGTGTTTGACAAATTGAAAAGTGCTTTTGAACTCTAATAAGCTTACCCAAACATGCCCTTAATATGTATTTTACAAGTTAGCATTCAAAAACTTTATACCTTATATGTATTTTCATTTAGCTGGTAAATAAATGAACATTGACAATCATATCCTTATCAAAAATATATGTTCATTTCAGTCTTCTATATGTATATTTGTTCGGTTGTTAGTCTTCTACATGTATATGTTTGTTCGGTTGAACTTAAATGAATAGACATGGATAAGTCTCTATATTCATTTTTTGTCTAGTTCATATACAACCCTAAATACCATTATATTGTTGTATTGACCAATATATCGTCTACATAGATTACTATTACCATTTATAACTAGTTTTATACGAACTTAAATGAATAGACATGGATGAGTCTCTATATTCACTTTTTGTCTAGTTCATATACAACCCTAAATACCATTATATTGTTGTATTGACCAATAACGATATACATTATTGAAGAAACATTGACCTGAACGGTAGGCTCCGACTAGGACTTAACTCTTGGCGATCCGAACAACTGACTGCAAAACAGAACGCCGTTAGGACTCGTTACAGGAATGGGGTTATTCCTGTAACCACCCTCTGGCGTGAGAATAAGTCTCGGTTTGGGAGTAAAAGAATATATGTATAGAGAGAGAGTAAACGAGAGCAGAAGATGCATACCTTTGATATTTACCTCTATTTATAGTTTACCATTAGGGTTTCCTCTAACTTAGGATGGGCTCCAATAAGTTAGGGATTTGCATGATCTTCCTAAAAGATTAGGGATTCGGTTACGTGGTTTATCCATGCAGAATAGAATATTCTAGAATAAACATGTGTAGTTATATATTTATAATAAAATAATAGGTAATGACCTGGTCGGGTTAGCCGTTCCGGGTCATACCTCGTCAATTACTGTTACCATTTACAACTAGTTTTATACGAGCAGTGATCCAGCTGTTCATTGTCATAATTTCATAACTATACTTCTTTGCATTTTAAATGGAAACGGTATTTGTTTGAGATCAAAGTACAACTCATTTACCCAGAGTGTAGCCCTTGGGGATTTAAATGCCTTGAGCCTAAAATAGAGTTCGTTTAGTTATCGAGCCCGAGCTCGAGCCTAAAATACAAAGCTCGTTCAGGCTCGCGAGCCTAAACGAGCATAAACAACATTTTCTTTTTTTATATTAATATAATAATGATTATAACATTGGCGAGCCGAGCTCTAGCTCGAGCCGAGCTTTGGCTCGTTTAAGCGATATTGAAGCTAGATCGAGCCGAGCTTTTAGCTCGTTTGAGGTTGTTCTCAAAATAGCTCGAGCTTTAGGTTTTACTCGCGAGCCGAACTCGAGCTCAAATAAGTAGGCTCGAACCTAGCCGAGCTCTAGCTCAAGCTTCATAAAAACTTGACGAGCCGAGTTCGAGGCCAGTCGAGCTCGGGCTTGGCTCGGCTTATTTACACCCCTAATTGCGGCCCTACCGCTAGGTGGATTTTGTGAAAGCTTTCAATTAAAGTTTGAGCGCCTCTTGTGTAACTTGAACATAACCTAGGGGGTTTGATAAAAAGTTAAATTAGTTTACTATTGTTTTTCCCGTTCAAAAGTCCTGTTCATCCGGTTATTCTGTTTCTTCCTTGTGAATTTGGTATCCTCCCTTTCTCTCAATCTCTGCAAATTTAATTCACTTTTTAATAAATTTGTCATTCCCGCATGGTTACCTGTGGATTCCAAGGAAACGAAAGATCCAAGAATTGTTGTTATTTACAAATTTGATGAATTAAATTCTCTTTTTTCCCAAACTTTGTAGGTTTGTAACGAGTGCAATGGCATATAAGGTGGATCACGAGTACGATTACTTATTCAAGATCGTCTTAATTGGGGATTCGGGTGTCGGAAAATCCAACATACTTTCCAGATTTACCCGAAATGAGTTTTGTTTGGAATCTAAATCCACAATTGGTGTTGAGTTTGCTACAAGAACTCTTCAGGTTTATTTTTCCTCTGAATCTAAGCAATCCTTACTTTTGTATCGGTTTAATTACATTTCAACGTCGAAACCATATAAAAAAAAAAACAGCCCATCTTTGGTTTTAGGAGTGAAATTGATGTGTATATTCTAGTGCCTGAAAGATGTTTGTTTAAAGTCCCCACTGAGGTTGAGTGATCATATAACCATATGAAAGATGTGTGCAGGTTGAGGGGAAGACAGTGAAGGCACAAATATGGGATACAGCCGGTCAGGAAAGGTACCGTGCAATCACAAGTGCTTACTATAGAGGCGCAGTAGGTGCGCTTTTGGTTTACGACATAACAAAGAAGCAATCATTTGAAAACATATTGAGGTGGCTTCGCGAGCTAAGGGACCACGCAGATGCCAACATCGTCCTCATGTTGGCCGGAAACAAATGTGATTTAAAGCATCTTAGAGCCATTTCAGAAAGTGAAGCGCAGGCTTTGGCGGAGAAAGAAGGGCTTTCGTTCCTAGAGACTTCTGCGCTTGACGCACATAACATTGAGAACGCGTTCCAGTCGATTTTGCTCGATATTTATCATATTGTAAGCAAGAAAGCCTTGGCTGCCCAGGAAGCAGCCTCTTTAGTTCCTACACAAGGCACCACCATTAAAGTAGAGAATAATGATTCCAAAAGGTCAGCTTGTTGCGGTAAATAAATGTGTGTTTTTCTTTAACGTGTTTTGAGTACTTGAAAATACACTTGGTGTCACACCTTGATGGTAAATCTGTCACGTGATTGCTCGTTTTTTCACTCTCCCATCGATGTAAGTTATACAAACACAAGAAAAGAAAAGAGTGAAAGAAAGTAAGGAGGAGAAGAAGAGGAAGAATTGCTATTTGCTAAGAGCATTGGCCTTTTTTTGTAAGCATATAGAATTACATTAAAGAAAATTCATATATGTAATATTCGTTTGACCTTCGTATAATATAGTTTGTGCAAATGGTCAAATACTATTTCAGGATTTTTTGAAGTATCATCCCGAGTTTGTATATGTAATAATGTTTGCACAAACGGTCAATTCCTGATCGCATGACACAAAAACAATAAACAATCACAGGGGAAAGCTTCCGGTTAGACGAATGTGATCAAGTGTACGTCGCAGGCCATACATATTCACAGCTGCATTAGCGGCTCGAAATCCTCCTCCATATGCTGCTGAAGTGTCATTAGCTATCTGATGCATGAAGAACTCGCCAAGTTTATTCTCTACTCTTGATTTTCCACCTTTCTTTGAAGCCGAAGATGATGATGATGATGATGATGACGGTGCTGCCGAGGTGGAACTTGATCCCGAACACGGCGTGATCTCTGATTCAAGCCACATATACGAAAGCACCTGACATATACCTTCTTCCACCTCAGGATTTAGGTTTCGATAGCCTGTCCGTTTATTAAAATAATTATTTGCACAAAGGATAAAAAATCGTTTCTAGTAAGAACAACAAATGTTCTCTAGCTAGTTACCTTTAAAGCGTAACCAGCTGTGCATCAACTCATGAGCAAGAACGGCACCCGTTAGTAATCTGCAACATAGTTTCATGACATTTGTTTCACAAACTTGTTTCCAACTTTATTGATATACATAGAATCAATAAAGTATTTTTACCTCGGGAGACCGTAAAGAACAAGAATGGCTGTAACTTCACATCTTCGAGTCAATTTCTGAGGTTGGGTTCTCATTCCTATCAACCTGTGGCCACCGATTTTCGGCTTTTTCTGTATCTAAAAGTCACAAAATCAGATCATATCATTAGTCAGATCAAAGACACCAAGTGAAGAAAGATTAAAGCGACAAATAAAAGACTTACACTCGCAACTGTCTGTTCCTCAGAGAGGCAAAGACCCCGTGTCTCAGGCATGTGATGAAAGCCCTGAAAAAGAAGCCATTTAGTTTACGGGTCAAGAAACGTGATAGTGGGAAAGTAAGAAACGATGAATCTACTTGTTTCTCTCCAACAATAGCTTCATTAAGCGCATGTTTTTCAACAAGTAACATGGGAATTTGTTGATCAAGTTTCATGTTCATTCCTTCATAGTAGTCTCTAATAGTGTGGTATAGCGGTTGGCAGTCACCCGTGTCCATTATTGCAGATTCCATGCAATCCAAACATAAACTCCGTCCATCTCCTAAAGATACATATCTTGTATTCACCGACTTTAAAAACACAAACATTATAAAACGTCAAACAATTTCATAATCAGATTAATAAGAAATAAAACATTGCAGAAATGAAAGTATGATACCTCTAATCGTTCACAACTACAGCACCGTGCTGTGTTATCATGCTCGTGTACAGGACAATATTTCTGTGACCAGAATGGATGGCATCGATACTCGATCAACCCAGCTCCATTTGTGGGAATCTTTAACAAAAGTTAGATTCACATATTAGTACTTTCGATATATTAGTTACATGCACAAAAGGGGTTTCAATTTCAATGTTTGATAGTTCATTACAAATTGCAAGCAGACTGCACACTTGGGATGTGTCAACTCTTTAAAACAAGTCTTATGGTATGCATCTTTGCCTGATAAAGAGAACTTGAATAAACAGAAAAAAAAAAACGTTAATTAGAAAACATTCAACACCATCATTTCACCGATGAGCAAATAAGAAAAAGAATTACCTCGTGTTCTGTGATCGGGTAACGACAACCACGACAACGAAAACATTCGGGGTGAAAAAAGGTCCCTATGCATCCTAAGTAATTTCCGTAACCAATGTCACGATTGCAACCACCACATACTCTACGGATACATTATAAGAGTTCATTAGTTATTTTTGGTTGGAAAATGCATAGTGAGTAATGTGTATC
This sequence comes from Helianthus tuberosus, assembly GCA_030545235.1. Classification (NCBI taxonomy): domain Eukaryota; kingdom Viridiplantae; phylum Streptophyta; class Magnoliopsida; order Asterales; family Asteraceae; genus Helianthus; species Helianthus tuberosus. The sequence goes on along the minus strand of CM060434.1, from coordinate 143,156,091 downwards.
GTTACCTATATCCCACTGGCTGATATTCTCTAGGAACATAAGGAGGATATGAAGAATGAGGGTCGTCTTGAACTGCTTTAGCATGGTCATCGTCATTT